>OY720635.1:79029259-79773810 GCA_963169105.1 Ceriagrion tenellum
GAATATATTTTCTTTTACTTTCTCCACCGGCGCGTTATTTTCTGCCTAATTTCGGACGAGCTTGGCAAATTAAGTATTCATTGCACCGTGAAATACATACCTTTGGATAGAATATGATTACAGGTCTCTGAGTCTTCGGATAGTTTTGTGAGTGCCATTGGACGTAATCTTGCAACATGAAGCTGTGATTTTTTATATACAATTTGAGTGATTTGTGCCATTGTTTGACTCCACGTGTAGGGTTATTTTAAAAAGGTGTATCATTTTAATTTTCTGTATCATCGTAGTAAAAATAAGTATTATTAAACTTTTTTAAACTCCTAATGATTATCTTTATATGTACAGCATTTATACAAAGCACATCAAGAATTTTCAATGCACAGCAAGAGAAAGGAAAAAGTTTGAATCTGAGTTTAAATTTACACTTTAAGCTAAAATACACAAAAGTCTCTCCTTTTACCTAAATGACTTGACATTGAACTCTTACATCTATATCTTCAATTGTTTATCTCAACCAAGATCTCGTTAATCATCCAATTAGCAGCATTTCAAAAGTTTTCCTACATCATTTCTGGTAACATGATTCTCTCCTGTTAGAAAACGTAATTGTTTTCGACTGAGTCAATATTTTCGCAGAGATGATATTGCCGATCATGTCTTCATCCTCATTACTCAAAGTCATGACACTGACTTGACAGCCCATTACCATTTCCTTCTCCTATCTTTCAAACGTATATTGTTAGGCCTCTCTTTCAACTTGCGCTTTATTGACTTTTGCCTTTCATAGTTGCATACGGTATCTATATGAGGACATAACAATATCACCCCTAAACCCATGCTATACACCGAATGAAAAACGAGGGAAGAGGTGTTAATTTCAACAGGAACCAATATAAAATCAGTCAGATAGTAAATGATGGTGGGAAATAGAAGGAGAAATTATGAGGAGATAATAGAAACTTGAAGACCGTGGTGTAATGCTTGCTATAGAGGAAGAGGTAAAGTACTGATTATATTGATAGCAAGGAGAGTTCGTTAGTAGATGAAGGATGAAGTGGAAAAAGGCTATAGGATTTTGTCGTTTGTTTAGTTTTGATGTTAACGAATACTGTCTTTGTACTCCGTCTGAATGCATTGGAATCGGTAGAGCACCCAGAAAAATGCTGTTCATATTAATTTATTTATTTTCGCTGTATGATGATGTTTATTCTCTATTCGGAATTGCATTCCTACGTTATATTATTCCTTTTCGTGCCGCTTAACAGCGTAACTCTCAATCGTCTCCCTAGCATCAAACGTGTCATGATTCCATTTGTGTTTATTGCTCAAGCCGTGATTGAAGAGAAGTCGGTGTGCATTCCATTATCATTGCACTTCTTTTAATTCTTGTTTGGGATAGTTAAGTTTTCTTTATGTTACTCTATTCACGAGGATGAGATATTTGTTAGCATGCTCCAGTCATTCCTGAAGGTTAATGGTATCAATCCATATCATAAGTAGAAGAAGCATTTTGTTTTTAAGAGTAGTTTTTGCAGATTGGGGAAACTGCCATGATTCAAATAATACTATTACTTTCTTTCATGATTTTAGTGGATTCAGTGCACGCTGCTCAAAATTCCATAATGCTTCTCTTTTAGGTATAGTTGTGATCTATGCTGGAGGAAGAGGCAATTGCGCGCATGTTATTTCCTGTGTTCAGTCGGAACGTTTGGGAAAATTGTAATTATTGACGAATATTTGAAAGTGAACGAAGTTTGGAAAGCCCGCAGAAATCTGAATAGGATTAGGATCAATGACTTGAGTGACTTGGATGTTTTGCGTATACGTTTTCCCTTGTGAATGGTTCCCCTTTCCCCGCCTTTTTTCCTTTCCTTCAATCAAGTCGGACGCTTCACTGTCCCGTTCGTTTCGTCGACGGAATCCCGTCAAGAGAAATATTTTCGCGTTCATCTCTCGTATACGTCGGTCACATCCCATGCGATCCCACAGATTCTCCCTCATCGCCGATTTCAACTGCGCTCCTCTCCTTGCTCCTCGAGCCTTCCTCCCCTTTTTCCACCCGCCACGGCCTCATTCAACCCCATTCTCTTGCCGCCCTCCCGTCCCTATCGTAGCCTTTTAATCTCCCCCTTCCCTCCCACCTCCTCCTTTCCCCACTCATTGTCGCTCCGTATCTGCAAGTGCGTTTGTGTGTTTATGCGGTTCCACGGATAGATGGCGCCTTAGGCTCACCGACGGTTGGTTGCACGGTTCCGGAGGCGTGTGGGGGGAGGAGGGAGGAGACTTGTGCGTGTGAGAGAGAAGGAGAGAGGGAGGGCGGAGGGGCAATGGGAGAGCTGGGTTGCCGTCGGAGAGACAGGGAGGTAGTGTGGGCGGATGAGGTTTGATATGGAGTCGGGAGTGGTGCAAGTGGTGGACGGCGGCGCAGGGGATGGTGTGGAGTAGGGGTTGGAGAGCCGTACAGTCGGGTGTGGGGGGTGCAGGGGTAGCGCTCGGGAAGCTGTTGTGGGATCGGGTCGGCTGATGGGGAGCAGGGAGTAGGGTGCAAGGGTTTGCGGGGCAAAGGGGCGGGAAGTCCGCTGGCTGTGGGGGTTAGGCCTTTGAGCATTGATTTCCTCTTTCAACTCCCTTCCGAAGCAGACGTCCTTTCTCTCTCCTCCCTCTCTCTCTACCCCTCTCTCATTCCCTCTCCTCTCTTTCTTCCTCTCTTTCTTCCTCTCTTTTCCTCTCTCTCTTTCTCTTCCTGTCTCTCTTTTTATCCACTCTAGTCCATCTTTCTCCTATCCTTCTCCCATTCCCTATATTGTTTTCTTGCCTCTCGCTTCGCTGTTTCTCGATTTACGGACCATTCAGAACGTTAGTTACATTGCACTAGCGCATTCTCCTCATCGTTCAATCGAGGAATCCGTGCCTCATCGGTAAAAAAATAACCATGTTACACAGTCACAATCTTTATAGCATAAATTGATCCTCAACTGTGAGTGCGATTTTTTTTTCAATCGGCGGAATGACGGGGCTTCATGAATGCTATTAGGCTTCGAATGATGGAGTAGAATTAAATGTGCTTATTGTTCCTCTATCGACGGGAAAATTTATTTTTCTTTCAAGTCTTCCACCTATGAAATGGTCACTATAAATTTATTACTTTTAAAAATGTCACCAATTCTATCATTCATAATTTGAACGGCTATTTTTAGAAAGTAGTTTCCACAACTTTGGTAGCAAAAATATTTCTGCAATAAATATCTTGATTTGTGTTTCTTTTAATTTTATCTCTTTAAAGCAACATCAACCTGTTCTGATGATTTTTCAGCCAAAATGACTGCAATTTAAAACTTAGTAATTGACTTGAGAGCTATTCAGATGGAGCGAGAATCGAACTGTGGACATTTGACTTACCCGACCAATATACAGTCCACCCCTCGCCCCAGACTCCTTAATAATTGGCCCAAGCCTAAGGCCTGTGGTTTGATTCTCGGTCCATTTGCTTTTTTCTCGTGACAATTTCTATGTACTCATCGCCGAGTTTTCTGGTGCATGAAAATTCTCCATTATTTCCTTATCACAGCTTAAGTGATGGTGCTGGTTTCAACGCGTGTTTCCTTGCATTGCCATCCTCGATGGACCGCGAGGGCCCTCCTACTCGTGGTTCCATCAGATCCACAAAATGTGTCCTGAGTAACCTGAAAGCCTGAAGCCAGGATAGCACAATTTAACTATTTCACTGCGTGATCGGCAATGGGCACGCTTTTTTCTCGGAGAACTTTCTACCGAGAGGACTTATTATACCATATCATTTGTACATGCAGTGATTGAAAATTTAAGAACTATCCCCATTCCCTAAGAAGTGATAATTCTACACTTGTACAATTAGGTATTTGTCATTAATTATCACTTCGTTTGAAACATGTATCACGGTAAACATTTTCGCCTCAAATCATAGCGCGGTTGTTTTGCGCGTAGGTCCTAATAGCCCACATGTCCGAGGTTAGATTCCCAGTCTACACATTTGTTCATGTGAACATTTTAAAAATTGTTTAGCCCCAATATTATGGTCTCAGTACAAAAACTCCTATATTAACCTCGACGTTGCTCTTTCTAATTTTTTTCTCGGCTCAAATTGATCCTCATATTGTGGGTTAAAATATTTTTTCAATCTGCTCGGAAGTATGAGTAGCTCCATGATCCCTGATCGGCTTCGAATAATGGAAAAGGGAGAGGTGCGTTTCCATTATAATGGCATTGGAGACTAGGGTAGTGTGAAGGTGATTTAGGGGCACGGGAGGGGAGGCACGAGGAAGTACTAGGATAAAAAAGGGAGTGCCAGTTCAAAGGGATGTAGAAAGTGTTCTTAGTTTAAGATAGAAATCTTGCAAGGAGCAAGATGTTTATATGGATTAGCATATCACAAAAGGTCCATCAATACCTACTCGTTCCATTAGAAAACCATTGATTACGTAAAATAATTGATTTTATTTAACTTGAAGATTTAATTTAATAATTTATTAAATAAAATATGGAGGTATATTTAGTTAAAAACTGCGTATAATAACTGACAACGGAAAACATCCGTCCGGCAATAAGTTTCTTATATTTGAAATGTACCAACTCTCTGAGTTTTCGGATACTTTATTGGTGAATGATTGGAATCATGTCACGCGGTGAAGAAGCAGATTAGCCTTTGCTGTCAACATCGTAGCGCTTCTATGCACCCTTCGATACATTTCGTTCATACTTAAACGAAAAAACCCCTTTCACTTAATGATGGTGGACGGATAGATGGTGGCACTAACGGGAGACAATACCAACGAGCCGCCTCAAGGGCGTGTGGTGATGAATTTGGGCACAGAGTCATAAGAAAGAGGCGTTTTGGGGAAGTGAGTGTCTGGAGCGGAATAAATATTGAGGTATAGTTTTGTAGAATTAGTTTCTCTAACTACGGTTGACTTAGTCGTGAATGATATACTGGAAGAAAAATGGAGAGGTACTTGTCTTTTTTCAAATCTCGTATTTCGTCGCTTTTGCTAGTCCTTCGGTTGTGAAGTGGGAGTGAATCATTGTCCGCCGTCTCGACCTGCAACTCGTCGTATCTGAATTTTTCCAGCATCATACGTGTGCCTTCTGTTTAAATCCGTGTTCTCCAGTGGCTCCCAGCTCATGCGTGTACGGCGTGGAGAAACGCCGTGCCGACGCAAAGGAAGCGATACGGTGATAGTGCCGCGGATTGGGTGAAGGTGACGAGGAGAGATCAGGGGGTCGCAGAGTGAAGGATAGTGAAACAGCGATGGGAGGAAGAGATAGCAAGGGGATACGGGATCCGCACTCACTTGGCGAGGTCGGCCCAAGTTGAGTGCCAAGTGCGAGACGAAATGAAGAGGCCCTGTCTCCCTCTCTCCTCCCCCCCTGCACCACTCCCGATCCACAAACCCAGGCCGAAACCCCTGTCCTCTCCACCCCTCACCCCATCCCATCAACGCTTCGCACACAAGGCTCACCCCTCCCCCGCGCTCCTCCCACGCCCGCCTCCCTCTTATCGCCCCAAGCGGCGAATATTGGATTGCCGAGTGAAGGCGTGGACTCGGATTACCAACTTCCCAGCCTGTCGTAAAAAAAATCTCAACCCCCGCGCGTCCTCGTGGCTCTCCCATGCTTCCTCCTCCTCCCCTCTTTCCTCCCATCGCCACCAATTCCCCCACTGTATCGCTATCCCCCCACGCTCTATGCGAACCGAATTTTCAAGCGTCCCCTTTTCCCAAAAAAAAACTTCTATCTTTATCCCCGACTCCTATTTCTGCAACCCCTCTCTTTTAACCTCTTCCTCCTCCCTCTCCTGGTTTCCTCTCTCCTATCCATTTCCCATAGTCTCACTCCCCTTCTCAGTTCCCCTTTGCACCCCCCCACATCTAAACCCCGTTAAGGTTTCGCTTTCCCATTCCCCCTCCACCGCTATCCAGAAAACGAATTCATTTTTTTCCATTTTCCTATCTTCCTCATTCTTCTCCATTCACGCTGTCCTTCCAACTCCTTCCACTTTCTGTCTCTTTCTCTGTCCCCTGCGCACCCACGCAAGACAGCATTCGTGAAAAAATTCCTCTTTTGCATTCAATGCATTCTTGGCCCTTCCTCTCTCTGCTACCATCCAACTTTCCATCCATCCCCCTATCCATCAGTGTCAGCCTATCCATCCCTTAATCCCAGTGCCTCTCATTCTAAATTCTCCCATTCCTTCCTGTTGAATCTGCCCTTCGATTTGGACGTATCCATTTTCTCTTTCGCCTCTCGATTTGCTACTCCTTGCCGTGATGGGAGAGATACCTTGGAACGTACCGTAAAGTGGTACGTACGACAAGGACTCACCTCTAGGAAACGTAATTTTGGTGTGGGCGTGAAGTAACATTGTTAGGAATCGATTACGCCAACTTTGCAACCCCCCCTGAAAAGAAATATAGGGGACCATCTCGCATATCTTGCTACATTTTTTTCTCGCCTTATTTCTCTCGGTTCGTCCTCTTCGGGATGCAATTAATTTTCCTTATGTAGTTTGCTCGAAGTGGTTAATGAACGCTAAAATTATTTGCGCTGGAATAATAAGTTTACAGCATTTGAATTTTTTACCCGGAAAATATCCAAGTGACATTCGTTTGAACGATGAAATGGGAAGATGCATTTGGTAGGGTCACGGAACTAAATTATTTTACTCTAAAAATGCCATGGTGTGGATGTGGCATAATTTGGCTGAAACATCCATTTTTACCATTTTTTGAGGAGTAATTATTATAGTTTTGGGCCACCCGATAAGAATTTGTGCTAAACTTTAATATAAATTCTAATTCATACTTATTTCGTTTCTTGTGACGTTGAGTATCAGTCTTCATTTCTCATATGATTTCAACCATTCGCTTGTCATTTAGGGTTCTGCAATATTCTTGATCGATTGAACCGCGAAAGCATAAAAAAATATTTTTTGATTCTTCATTATCTGGACGTTTAAAGGCTTTTACAAATTTCAACTCATCAAAATATTTTTTTCGTATTAACTTCTTCCGTGTGAAGTACGATGAATTTAATTAGTGATATTCATTAATATTTTTCTGGCTGCAGCTAATACCTATTCATATGTTTTAGCAAATACCTATTCACTCTTTATTTGTTAAGACTAAAGTTTACTCGTATCACTGAACGTCCATACTTCTGAAAATATTCATACTATTAATCAATCCGAAGCTCGGTTTGATTGAGCTCTCAGTGCACAACATTGATGGAACTGAAGTCATAGTTCCCATTCAGATTAAGGGCACCAGTTATTAGGTTTGGTAATGCAGCTCATAGTTTAATTTGCACTTTATATGCAGCTTTGGGAAAGTATCACCCTAAGACCCCCCCGAGAGGTAACCGAGATTTTCTGGTCGATGGCATAACTTGTTATCACCTTTCTTTTATTCTTTTTATTCAAGTATTTAAACCTTATTTAGTCATATTTTCATCGAAGCTGTAATTTTTACAGTGTTTTTGACTTTTTTCGCCCAGCCTTCAAAGTATTCAATAATTATCACTTTGGTATTTCGGCTTTAAGTTACATTAAATTGGGTGTCGTAGATAAAAAAATGCATATCCTTCATAATTTAAGTATAAGATTTATTTCCCTCCACCCAACCCAAGTTTAGGTTTTCGGTAAATTTTGGAGTGGGATTGTTTTCGTGGGAAAATTACATGGAATGGAAAATAGGATGTGGAGATAAATACCACTGATTATAAGGAAACGAAAACAAATTACTACTCGCGTTGATTTCCTTAGAATCCTTTGCTGGCTCCTACAAATAATCGACTTCCGATGTTTTTACTTTGTGAATATCTTTGACAGGCGCGTCGGTTGTCTGACCTTCATCAGCAGGTCTCAGGTCATAGCCAGTGTCCATGAGATGTCCATTCTGTGTAAACATCCTATTAAAGACGAGCCATGGATTCGCAGAAGTGCTAGTCGAAGCACTTTCACTTGTTTATTCGCTTTACATAAGCCCAGCATTCTTTTGCAGCCTGGCGGAAGCCTCTCTTAGTCGAGACGCCGAGACTACAGCTCAAGGCGCCGCGGAATCGCAAACTAAGTGATCGGCTGATATTTCCGCTAATTTTACCCTCTAAACGTGGGACTTTTAGTGGTGATTCCTTTTGAAAGCCATGGACCGTGATAGATCGATAAATGAAATCTCACTATTTTTTAAACCTTGTGTTTCGAAAAGAAGAATAAACTTATACCCTTCCCTGCGGTACTGAGGATTTTTTATAATTCTTGAATTATCCCATGGAAATTTAAACCTAAGATGTAGTCTTACACATTTTTGATGAAAAATGTTGGATTATATTCCTATGTTGGTCAAATTAAACATATTGCGCTGCTCTGAAATAAAGTGTAAACCTATAAATAACATTTTATAGTAAATAATATGGCACTTTAAATCGTGTAATCTTTGATCAACAGTTAAAGCATTTACCAGAAACTCAATTGTGTTTAACGCCCCTGTAGATCACTTACTACATGCATACATACATATCAATCACGCCGTTTCCTTCCGGGGTAGGCAGTGTCGCTAAGTTTCACTCATAAATATATATTTGTACACCTAACTCTGCTTCAATAATTTCCTCCGTACTGACCTATCCTTGCAAACCTCTTTTGCTTCATTTACCTACATACACTGCTTCATACACGCCCTCCTGTTTTTAAGACTCCTAACATTCCTCCTCCTAAGAATTTCCTCAGCCACATTCAACCACAACTTTCTCGGCCTACCTCTACTTCTCGCACCATTAATTTCACTTATATATATATCTGTTTCGTTATTCGACTCTCATCCATTCTATCAACATAGCCAAACCAACGAAGCACACTCCTTTCATATGTCCATTACTGGAGCATCTAACCCACACTAATTTGTTACCCACTCTTCCTGACCCTAACCATCTTACTTTTTTCCCAAACACTCCTCAGATAACTCATACCCACGGCGTTTAGTCTACTCTTATGTCTATCCTGACGTACCCATGTTTCACTACCATACAACAAATTGGGGAGAAGATCACTTACTAAGGGTACTAAAACTACAAACTGATTTTAACTATAATTTTATTGGCTTATTTATTAATCTGCATTAACTAGCTGACTAGTTTATGCATTTATGTTACTTTTTTATCGCGATAGACGTAGTATCCTCCTGCTACGTTTCAGGTAATTTGCGTTTTTCAAAGTATGAAATGCAGCAAAGTATGAAAGGGCCTCTCGGGAATGACCTGTTTTTAACTCCGAAAATAGGGATATTGAATTTCGGGTGCTCATTGCTCTGTCGATAGTGTCTTCATAAATAATTTGTTTCAATAGAGATGTCTGCCTTATTTTCTGAGGGTTGCAAAGCATTTCTGCTATTCAGTTATTCATTGTTGTTTTCTATTTGACCATTTTTGCTTAGTAGAGTAATTTCAGCCATTTTGCTATAAATTCTACATCATTTCTAAAGATTCCAGTCAATTTCCTAATTTTCCTTACGTTGAAATATTTTGGGCTGTGAATTAATATTCTAAATCTAATTCTTAGTCTCTATTCTTTTCTATGTCCTCACAGAATGGTATATTCATGTATTTGGCGTATTTTGCATATACTTTTGACGTATTATTAAAGCATTTAGTGCTTGTTCAGAGATCTTATGGAGTAATAATACGAGGCTTATTTTGGACACCATTTGTTCCTGTCTTCGCGTCGCTTTCGTCATTTTTTCCACTAAGCTAGTATTCCGTTGTGCTACACACCTCACCTATTAATCTATGCATTGCGCAGTTGAATTTCAGTGAGTAACTTAAGTGGCAGGATTGTTTCGTGAATGTAGCGTGATGAGATCGGCTGATTACGCGGACGTGTTCTTCATGGAGTATTCAATGAGAGGCGGCAGATCGGGGCAGGGCAGACCTTCAGCTGTTCTATGGATGGAGTGCATCGGAATTACCTGTTGAACGAGAAGATACATTTTGCCAATATGAATGGATTAAAGAAATTCCTGCTCTGGCAGAGCAATGAACTTCTTTGATACAGTTTGACTGACCGCACATGTTATTCGCCTGTTGTTTCTGCTCTGAAATAAAAGCAGAAAAATGTATTATTATTTCGTCTCTTCGGCAGGTGCCTACCTGTAGGCTTTGGTAGGTACTACTGAGTACCTACTACTAGTAGTTACTGGATTTTGTGGGTTCATTAGTTCTTTTACCATTGTGCTCTATTTAATTTCCCTGCATTGAAAAAATTGGTCGTTGCATTTAAATGTTTATTTTGGCTGAGAAATCATGTACCTGCGGAAATGATATATTTTACGGATCACTGTTCTTGAGGCAATAGGGGAAGTATTAAAGACAGTCTTTTTAGCTGCCACTTATGAGCTGAATGTTTTTTGCCGATATCTTTGCCTTTTAGAGAAAAATAGACGACGAATCCCTGGATTTTTCCGAGATGTCCGTACTGGAAAAGTATGGTGATATTTATTGGGAAAATACTGTTAGAATTCTTTTGAAACTTTGGGCTTTTTTATGCACATCTATTTAGCGAAGGAGCAAAGCTCCATTAGGAACTTTCATTTAATGATTCAGTATCCTTCTGCTACAGTTAAATTATTTTCATTTAAAAAAATGTGTATGAGACTAAAAAAATTGTCAGAGGATTGGATCAGTGTCATTGGAAAGGATATTTTGATCAAAACCAGAAGGAACCTTGGTCATTCGAAGGTATGCCCGGTGTCACTAGATGTAACCCTCAAGGGTTCAACATGTTTAGTAGAAGGGAAAATTAATTCCTCAATTTTTTATGTCATTCAGCCACGGTTTTTAGCACTGTATACCATTTTCGAGATGGTAACCGATATTCAAAAACCAAGATCAGTTGTTAGGAATCAAAAAAGTGCGGAAATAACCATGTCATCTCCTACTAAATACGTTGGCTACTGTTATCCTATCATTTCCCGCGTTGGGTGAGCGTCTACTCATCTCTAAGCATTTATGTGACCCGCTCCTCCATGGATTCAGTCATTAGTTTCGTTCCCGTCACTCTCGAACTCTTCCTTCACTCCCGCCGTACTCTGAAAAACGAAAAGAGTCGCGGTTTCTGGATAAACCAAACGTTACTCCCCTCTCGGTGAATTTGAACTGGCACACACAAACAAGCATCCATTCTTCTTCCCCCTTCCCCTTTGCCCAAACTCCTCCCTTTTATGGAAACGGAAAATATCGATTATCTCTCCATCTTGTTTTCTCCGTTGCTAAGGCCGCAGTGCGAGAGAGAGAATAGAGGGGTTGAATGGGCATTTGCCCTCCGAACTCTCCCACCCCACCTCCTTTCTCATCTCCGCGCTAAAAGATGCAAAGCGCAAGTCCTTACCCCTGTACATCCTCTCCACTTCCTCTCTCTGTTCCCCTTAAATAAACCTCCAATATCATCATCATCAGCTGTCATATATGTGAAGATTGGTTTTCTGAAGCTATCCTCTCCACTATCCTCTCTGGTAACACGTTCATTCCTACATAGGTCTTCACCACATCGTCCATCATTCTCCTGCAGTATTCCACTCTTGGCATTCCTCTGTATTACTTCCTATTCATTCATCCTTTCGTTGTCTTTCTTTCATGGGCCATAATTCTCTCTCCATTTTATTTTATTTTCCTTTTGTAGCACCTTCATAGGTGACAATCTCTTTATCTCTGCAATTTTTACTGTTCAGGCTTCACCACCATACAAGTTCAAGCTCTAAATATATGAACAGTTTCATGATGTTTAGGTTCGTGTTTAACGCTGTTGCCAGATTCTCTTTTGAGTTAGACATCTAATTTGCCTACCCCCAAACTACCTTTGTAGAAATTGCAAACTACGGACAATTGGGCTTGCCTAACCAAATCCTAACGATACCCTGTACGAAGTGCAAATCCTAACGATACCCTGGCTTCCAATACAGTTTGAAATGTGGCAATCCCGAATAAAATCTTCCAAAACTTGTCGTGATTTTAAGGATAACTGAGCAGCTTGGTGGTCGACGCGTTGGCGGACGTAGTTCTACGTTTCCCCAACCATTCGTTAAGGTAGTTACACTGGAGATGACGGGGTCTGATTGGGTCGGTGGCTTCCCATCCTGGATGGCCTAGCTTGGAATCACGGCAGTAGTTGGCATTGTTTATCGGCACCCAATGTCCAAATTCCCACTTGTATGTAGGGTGGAGAGCACAACAATAAAATTAGATATTCAGCCTGCCGATTTGGAAGGCAACTGTGGACTCTACGACTCCTTACATTGAGAGCTGGCTAAAGGTGACACCAGGTTTTCTCCAACGCTCGCCTTTTCCATATACCAAATTCTTTCATTACCTACATACCTACTTTTCTCATATTGGCTCAAATTGTTCAGCACTTAATGGCGCAAATGAACTCAGTTGGCGTTTGCCTCGTCAAACAACCAACCAACCAAGGGCGGGCGCGAGACAACCCCTTGCCCTTAAAAAAAATCCACCGTTCTTACGTATAGTATTCCTCCCTTCCACTCCACCGGATTTTAAGCCTTCGCTCTCCTCCGGTCCTCCACCTCACCCGCCGCCCTTTACCCTCTGGATATATCGATTTCCTCCGGCATTCACCCCTCTCTGTTTCCCTCTTCTTCTCCTGGGGGCCTCAAGCCTCCCCCTGTTCCATGCACCCCGCTGCCGCGGGCTGTGAGCAGTGAAAGGGGTGGCTCCAGGGGAAAGGGGCGGGCACGGTGATGATGATCCCTTTAAACGCGGCGGTGGAAGGAGAGGAAGGGTGCATTGTGGGGAGAAAGGCGTGTGTTCCGTACCACCACTAGGGGCATCGTTCACTCTCTGTCCCTAAGGGGTCGCCGCCACGACTGTTTTCACTGTGGAGCTTGGTCCTCCTCAATAGAGGAGATGTCTCCTCTCACTCATCTTCCTTTTTTGCCTAAGACCCGCGAGGAGGTGTCGACTGAACAGCGGTCCCACACTGTCTCTCCCTCAACTCGAGATCCGAAGAAGCACGTGCCTACCCGCGTAAAACGTTTGTTTTTCCTAAAGCCACGTTTCAGTCCACATTAAGGTGTACCTGCGGCTCTTAATTTTTCCAAAATTGGAAAAGTCCCGTCATATATATAATCATAGCCTAAGGACCTACTTTAAAACAAAGGGCTGTTAGTGGCTAGATCCATAAAAAGGAATTCTTGCGTTTGTGTGGCCCTGAATTAGGTTCGAGCGGTGGTAGTTCATAAGAGAACTCCTACCATAATTTTATATTTCCATTTCCATTGCCATTAACAATTGTTGCTGTACTGGTCGTGGCCCTATTATTAATACATTCTTTTTTTAAAGTTTGTTGTCCCATTTTTCTCCGTTGTTAGAGTGGCCTTGGCATGGAATACGCAATACGTTTAACTTTCAGCTCTTGTCTTTTTACTGGTGATAGAGGGAGCTAACCACTCATTTGAAAAACTCGACCCCTGTGGCACCACCGTCAAGAACGCGAAACTTGACGGAGAATCAGTTGACCTAGCAGCTTTTTACTCTAGAAAACTGGGCATGAGCTGAGAACTTACTACGCCTAGTGACCAACCGCAGAACGGTTGTTTGTGCCCCTCCGTGCACGACATTAGCCAGCTCAGGCTTAAGAGGAGCCTTCTTCTCCACTTTTCCAACTCTCAACCACCCGTTTGTGAACTTCAGCGACATCTATTTTTGGCAATTTTTTTCTTAAGGACTATATATTAGGCGTGGCGTTACTTAAGTGAAATCTGTGAGCCCCAGATCCATAACGTTTTTATAATTTTTCACTTTTCACTTTTTCACTTTCCTCCCTGTTCCTCTCCAAATGGCCATGATTTTATTTCAGGAATACATCTTTTGTTTTTGCCAATTTATTATTAATATCATTATTTTTTCAAATTTTAGTTTACCTCTTTGATGGCCGAGTTAGTGTGGTGGAGAACCTCTTAGCCTGATAATTTGGTTGTGGTGAACTTACCCTGTTCTCCATGACCAGTGCTGCTCAGGCGATCCATAATTTTTCCTGTCTGAATTGGAATTATATGCCCTTACTAGATGTTCAATCTTACCATTTTTCTCAGTAAATAAGTTTCTCATGCAGATATTAAATTATTTCCGAAGTTTACATGTGTATCCATTAATGATTTTGAATATTTTAAATTATGTTGAATCTCTTGCTTTTTTTGGGATTCCCTTAGCAAATTTTGATCGGGATTTGCGTAAACATTTGGAAAGACGGTTTTCTGTAAATTTAATCGTATGGTTATTCAGCGTAACGTGAAAACGTTTGAATTCATCGAGTCTTTTTATGAACCCGAGCCATTCCTTTTTTGATTTCAAATCACGGGAAAGAGACTTTTTTCCAACTAATGGATTAATTATCTTGTACCTTTTACTTTCATCTCTTTTTCACTTTCCTCCTTGTTCCTCTCCAAATGGCCATGATTGTATTTCAGGAATACATCATTTGTTTTAGCCAATTTATTAACATAATTATTTTTTCTCAAATTTTAGTTTCCTTCTTTGATGGCCGAGTTAGTGTGGTGGAGAACCTCTAAGCCTGATAATTTGGGTGTGGTGAACTTACCCTGTTCTTCATGACGAGTGCTGTTCAGGCGAGTCTTTTCTCCATGGCGAGTCTATTAAATGTCGGAGAAAATCCCTCTTTGATTTACTTAACGATTCAAAGGATCATCAGAACAAAGTCTTTTTATGAGGGAATGTAGGAGTGTAAACATAAATTCGCCGGCATTGCTGACGGAAGATTTTTGTTCGAACGTGCCACCATTGATTCGATTAGCTAGATAGGGAGATGGTAATCTATCACTACTTTTTGTCTGGCATCACTATACTATGCAAAGCTACAGTAACTGCTACCTCTCAAATGCTGTACAATATTCCATTTACTTATTTTTCTCGAAATATTCTTATACTTGATAAACAATTTTAATTATATTTCGCCAGCCAAACTTACTTTTCATTAATTTTCATCTTATCTACATTTATTACTGCTCAGATTATATAGATGCTCTTTAAGGGTAAATGTTATTTTACGGCTTAAAACTCATGATATAAAATAATAACACTCCGAAATGTAGTAGCGAAAATACATATTTACAACAACTACCTCAAACATCCATTTAATTTTCACTTTGCCTTGTTAACTAGTTTTAAGTTCACCGTAAATATAATAAAAAAGTTCTCAAGTCCACTTCGTTCAAACCCTTTTCAAAGAACTACGGAACTAGCCGCGCAGTAACTTTAACGGAGTCACTCTTTAAGATCGCACAATTGTGAGAAGATTTTTGTGACTGGTGTGTGTCAAGTACGGTTCTATTTTATGATGGGTTTTGCGATGTTTGTGTTCGTACTCTTCTGCGTAAAATTTTTCTTCTGTGTTCTTATTTGTGAAATGTATGGACAAAAGTGAAAAAAATGTATTTCATCGATGTAATCTTTCGTCAATTCCATGCTTTTTTTGACTTAAAGCCGTATGACACATGACATATGTTCCGAAATTATTAGATTACATAGTTACAGATTTTCTTCTTAGCGCGAGGTTATGAATTTAGCATTATTGTAATTGTTGCTGAGAAATGTTATGGTCCATGCCGAGTCGAGCGTTCTAAAGCAACGTGTTTAAAATTAATGTCGTCAAAATTTCTAAAACTTTGCCTAAAAGTCAAGTCATAGCCTACTGCAATTAATGAGGAAATATAATTCTTGTATCATATCTATTATTGTCTTTGTGGTAAGTTCCATCGCATAAACATATGAAATTTATTGGAATATTGTCCAAGAGTTTTTTTTCGACTTAAAAATATTCAGCATATGCACTCAATGATTCTCAATCACCGCTCCAGTCTCTTTAACTGCGTAGTTGACGTACTTCGCACCGGTATGGAAACTAACTTTCTGTTCAAAAAGCATCAAGTGATATTTTTTCTCTTATGCTAAATTCCTTTTCCTGCGGCGGATGTTTTCTTAATTTTAGAGATTCAACGCGTGAGACGTGGCAACGTGGCTCGTTAGCCATCGCGGCTTTTCTCTACTCTACGCTCGCTCGCTCGCGGTCCCTGGGCCCCTCATGGAAAAAGCCCGCGAGGCCGACATTTCGGCTCTCTGACGGATGTGGAGTGCGAGCGTTAACTCACCTCACCCTTGCATTGCACGGCTTTCCCCACCCTCCCCCCACTAGTTTCACGACTTCCATCCCTCCAGCGGGTGCAGCCCTCACTGCCCCTCGCTTCCCCCCCTCGGGGCTCATCAACCCTTTCCAGCGCATTCCATGTCCTCTTGTAGCCTCACATGGCCGTTGCCTCTCGCTGAAGTGGACTCTAGCGTGTATTGTCGTCCTATCGAAGGAGAAATGAAGATAGATGATCTTACGTTCTAATACTATCCCGTGCCCCAGTGTCCATGTGCTGTTATTCGTGAACTTACATTGCAGTTCATCTGATAATTGACCTGGAAATAATGGTGGAACTAAATGTTTAGATGTATAAACCATGTTCTTACAGCATTTTGCTCATTTTTGTCGCTTCAAGGACTATTGCTTCTTACATAAAAAACAATCACCGCCAAACATAGTCCCTTTATTTTGGTACGTACCCTGGTATCCATTAACTGATAATGTATTTGTCGCAGATATTATAGATTGTTGTGCACGATTGATGCCAATTGATAGAGTGGCATTCTATGAGAAACACTTCGTGTGGAAACTCAGGGGAGGTTTTAGATAGCGAAGCTATTTTATACTCTAGACCAGTAAAATAGACGCCACATTGATTAGAATGGTAAATATTAGTTAATGAGCAAAATTGATAGATTAATTCATATTTGATTGTTTAATTGATTAGCAAAAATATTAGGAAAACCCTCCGCTGTATTGTAGTGAATCTAACTAAGTGATAAGGAGATCAAAGCCAAGAAATGAAATGTTGTACCCACGTACTTTCAGCCTTATGCTCTTTAGTCTGTCGAAGACCCGTAGCGGCTTGCATGAAAAAACTCCTTCAAGAAAAAGTATGGAAGCCAACTTTTACAGTTGCGTCACATTGAGGCGATTGAAATCTTAATTTATATTTCCTACAGTTAAGGTGCGTTATTTGGACCCATCACCGACACGGCCAAATATTTCCCATTTTTTATTGGCAACAGATGTCAGTTGCTTATTGACAAATAAATGTTTGTCGCTATCATTTGTCTAACTAAATTAATTATTTGTTCTTTTATATACTTTGGGAAGAGAGTGAAAAAAGGAGAAATAGTTTTTAAATATAGCATGAGCTTTAATTAGGTAATAGATTTGTCAAACCAACCAAAGAGCTGATTTTTAAGTCTTTCTGATCTGTCTAGGATTATCTGATAAGACTCATGTGGATTCAATATGAAAATTCGAAATATCTTCAGAGTGGC
Organism: Ceriagrion tenellum; assembly: GCA_963169105.1. Lineage (NCBI taxonomy): Eukaryota > Metazoa > Arthropoda > Insecta > Odonata > Coenagrionidae > Ceriagrion > Ceriagrion tenellum. Next base: position 79,046,726 of record OY720635.1, read on the forward strand.
GATCTGACACATTCACTAATCTTCACTTCGTTCAATATTCCCTGAGATATTCATCCGTTCATCGCGTCTTTATAGCAAATCTTACTTAATTGAATCGACGCTTTTTAAATGTTCAGCAAATGTGCCGCATTCGTGATGAAATGGCTGATGGTTTTGAAGGGATGATGGCGGTTTTCATTCTATGGCAGTTACGAAAATAGGCCACTTAATTCCACCGCATGCGAAAGGTCAGCTCTTGTCAAATTGAATCTTAAGCTCTCGCATGCGCGTAACGAAGCTCAAAGGCATGCTATTTAACCGTAGGAAAGGAACGATAAGTAGCCAGTATCTCGCCAAGACTCTACGGCAATGCCGGCGAGGTGGCAGCTCTTCCTCAACTATCTTTTCTACTTCCTCCTCATCTTGCCTCTCCACAAGCCACTCAGTCAGCTCACAGTCTACGGTGCCCTCTTCCATTCCCGCGTGCACTGTCTTTCCCCACTCATCTGGTTCCCTGCGCCCCTCACCACTCCCCAATGGTTTGATAAGGATTCCGCCGCGCCGCCTCCAAGGAAAAGGCGAGATGGAGAGAGGGCGCAAGGAGTTGGGTCTCAAGAAGATGAGGAGGCTCGGACGTTGGGTGGGAGAGAGTGGGTTGCGGGTCAACCATTGTTTGAGGTCACTGAGCCCCACTAGAGAAGGAGACCCATTTAAAAAAAACAACAACAACCGCTTCGAAAAAGCTGTTTGCGAGATGCCATGAGGAGATGCTGTGGGGATCCCGAGAATGCTTTGGTCACACCCCCCCCCCCGCGCCCTTCCCTCCATCCAGTCTATCCTTACTCTCTCCCCCCTGTGGCCCCACCTTCTCAACCCTTCCCGACTGACCCCGCGGGGCCTGACTCTCTCTCTCTCTCGCTCCTTCTTATTTTCCCCAAAAGGCACGTCGTTCTCGACGGCGAAGATGGGGCAAGAGAGACGCCTCCATTACTCTGTCCAGCCGGCGCGTGAATTCAATTCATACGCAATCCTTTCTCGAAACGAGTCCGACCCTCTGAGGGCAATGCCGTCAAATGTGGGAGGGCAGCTGGGGATGAGGTGTATTTTTTCTTCTCTCCTAATTTCTCCTGAGTGGTCATATCTCCAATCGTGTGCCTTTTTTCACCGAGAGTGGTCATTCTAGTTAGTTGAAACCATCATATGGAGCGTTGCGTTGAATGTATCAGGAATTTAGTCGCTGAGTGAAGAGGATAAAAGGGGTCCTAAGGCTTTTGTAGTGTTCGCGTGAAGGAAGATGAAGAGGTTAAGCCGATAGAAGATCATACGTGGAAGCACTCGACTTGCTGTAGGGAGAATTGCGAAGGAGGCAACTAAAATCGATTGAAGACGTACCCTCTGAGGAAAGATAAAATGCTTGAAACTATCATCCCTGTAATAATTATTTTTAATTTATGTCTCATGTATTGCTGTTGATGACTCCTAATGTGTCTGATGTGGAGTCTGTTTTTCGATTAACTTGTTCACTTTCAAGAGAATGGTGTGTCTCAAAGTGTTGTTTCACTTTAAGTACTGATTGAGACATACTTTACCACGTTGTTATTAGGTCGCTTTCTTGTTTGTTTGTCCTTCCGGGCAAATTCTTTCAACTCAAATTTAACCCACTTCCCGATTAGCTATCGACTTAATATTTTCAGCACAGATCAGATCCAGATGGCAATGCATTTTCACGCTATATCTAGCTCTTCAGAGGCAATATGAGCCGCTATTTTTGACAATTTACATTTGTATTAATTGCTCAGCTGTTTGATTTGACAGCCATTTCCTCGCGTTGTGAGGTGGCCCAGGGAAATGAACTGGCCCCCCTACTCTGAGTGTGTGAAACTCTCACGCCTTTGGCTTAGTCTGAGGTGAGATCTACCCTAATCTACCCCAAACCAACCTTCGGGTTGAAGCACTGAGTAAATAAGTGAGCTATTTTACCACGTTTTTATTAAGTCGATTTCTTTTTTGTTTGTCCATCCGACTTGCCACCCTACAAAAAGATCGAGAGAGGAAGGCGTCTGCTGCTCCAAATCGAAATGAAAGCGATCACATTTCTCACCTTGCTAAAGATCGAAAGCGAAAGTGTTTAGCTCGAGTGAGTGAGTCTCCTGATGCCCATGTTTCTCGCCTTGCCTCTCAGCAAGAATACGCTGCTGAATACGCTGCAATAATCCTTTGTACAAGGACTTGACCATCAACAACTTTGCGCGCATGGACGAAGCGGACATCGTTCGCAGATTAAATTTTTTTATTAAAAAATTTATCTCAAAAACCACGTTTTTATTTAAATTAAAAAGAAAAAAATGTATAATACAATAGATTAAAAAATCAATCTAAAAAAACCACCATTTTATCTAAACTATAAAGAAGAAAATAAACCACCCTGCCTTGGCCCAAGGTCCCACGATTAAAGTTTACAGATAAAAGACTACATGTTCAAAACCAAAAACGTGGTGCGCATCAATTTCAATATCTATTGATTATGGAGCCCTGAGCTGTCTTGATGATTTAGTGACTTCCCCAGAAGTAGCTTTGAGTTGTCTTTTTTCTCTCATGTTCATCTCCTGTCTCAGTTAAAATCGTATTGTCGTAAAGGTATATGAAATGTCATAAGTATTAGAATTATGCTTCCACTCTTGAAGAGTGTTGTTTCGCGTACTGATTGAGACATATTTTATAGTTAGTAGTCAAACTATGTCGATTATAGTGTGGTTTCAAGTGATTGAGCATACTTTATAATGTTTCATTATGCTTTTCGTGTCTTGTTAATTCTTTACGTGCACTAAGCCACTACTTATACCGTGTTTTACTTATCCTACATCTGAAAAGAAAGCATGATAAAATGGAATTTCGGCTGGTGGCCGTGGCAATAATGGTAGAAATGTATATACATACTATTTGGCTTGAAGGGGTTAGGAGTTTAGTAGAGGAAAGAATGCTGATTGAGCATTGGAAAGAGTGAAGAAGGAGAGAAATCTCGGGCGGCAAAGGGGTAGGTAAAAAATGTAAATTGTGTAAAAGGGAATGCTGTGGAATCCCCTTTCCCGCTAACCAACACAGTAAGTGTATTTGTGGTTACATGTTTGACGAGTGGTGCCATTTTTATGGCTATTGGAGAATTTTATTTTTATCTATCTGTGTAAAAGGGATATAGTTGTTTGAAATAGGTCGTTACATGAAGAATACAATGGGGAAATCGTTGTGAGGCTAACTCCCAAAGGACTGCCCCAGAACCAATCGTTTAACTGAATTAATGTCTTAGATGGTTATTCCAGGGTATTTGGCTTCATCCTCTGGGAGTAATATGTTCTTTGTCCCAAAGTGTTTTGTCTTTATATCCCAAGTATCTTAACCTCAGTGACGATCCAAAAGTCTCTTAGAAACTCAGAACTAGATCAATTTTCTAGTCATCAGGTAGTCATTTCATCTTATTTCATTTGAGTAACAGTATTGCGTTCAATTCGTTCAACATTCTTTCATGTATTATTAGTAGAAGATAATTAGTCCCATTGTTGCTGAATTGATAGTAGGAGAAATGTTTTTGGGAGATGATCGGTAAATTCACTTTAACCTTTTTTGTATCTTGCTCAACTTTGAGAACATCCATGGTCACCAATAAGTTAGGTAAACATATTGTCACTGATGTATTTAAATTACGACTGGTTTCGTCTTGTTGGCGATATCATTGGGTTGTCGCCAGTGTGATAAAACCGGTTGTAAGTTACAGCAATTGGTGAAAAATATACGTTAATCATTTATATGTAATCTAAATTCTTTTACTCTGTGTACACGTGTGAGTCAATCATCATATGATACAAGTATAATACAAGGTAGCTTCTAACACGGTGGCAGCATGCATTGTATACTTCCCTCGTCTTATACTCTTAAGGTATTTAGTTATGTACTTAGTAGATGTAGATATTTGTTGACCGTGTAAGTTAGTCATCCTGCATACAACCTATTCATATACTAGATTGTAGTAGCAAGCGAAAGCTAGGATTCTTAATCACCGTGTGGTAATATTGAGAATTCACTATTTCGAAAATACTACACATAAGTTAATATTTTATTATACATGTCTATCAAAGAACTGCAAGTGCTTAGGTTGGGGTTGAATGAAAAGAAGTGGAGGAAAATACCACTGAATTGCAGTGTGGCACCGTGGGAGTGGTAATACTCTTATTTTCCCACTGTATTCATGCCTTCTACTGGGACGCATTGTTAGTATATTCGATTAACTTCCCACCACACATCCGTAAAGTACGATTAAGCTGAGAAATCGCCTTTCCGACAATATTACAAATTAGAGAATATTCCACTTGTTCATTCTACATGTAGGTATGCTTTTCACTTTGTATATTTAGGTGTGTGCTGACCGTATAAGTTAGTCCTCCCGCATACTGCCTATTCATAGACTAGTAGGTGGTGGTCGAAGTCAACGAAAGCAAAGAGGAGACGGAGATCCAAGGGATACGAGTGCAAGAGAGTAGGAGGAGAGAGAGAGAGGAAGGGGTTACTGCACGTGCACGACTGAGTCGAGGAGAGAGGGGGAGGAGAAAGAAGAGAAAATGGAGAGAGAGGGGGGGAGGTAGGAAGGGAGAATGGCAGGGAGGAGGTGGGAGATGCGCGAGCGGGCAAGGGGCAGAAATAATCGTGAAAGAAGCGAGAGGGGGGTTGGGGGGAGGTATGGGGAGGGTCAAGGGAGTCTTTTGAGCGGGTGGGGCCATGGCGGGAGGCATGAGGGGGGGAAGAATTGAGGCGAGGGCGGAGGAGAATGGGATGGCGGGTGGGTGGGTGGGACGGACGGAGGGCGAGCGGTGTAGTGGTGGGACATAAGATTGGGGGCAGTACTTTGTGGATCCGATCCACCTCTGGCAGCGACTTCTACCCCTTATAAGCCTCCTTCCCCTCCTCCTCCAACCATCCTCTCTCTCCCTCTTGACTCCGGGCGGTCACGATTCTCGGAAGATTTGCTCAGAATCTGAGGGTGGCTGGTGTGTTGTTATTGCTTCTTCTTCTCATCCTGCCGTCCATCCTCCCCCACCTCCCGTTCCCCCTCCCCCTCGACCAACCACCTCTCTCCACTTCATTCTCTTCATTTCTTTGCCTCCTCCCACGTGATGCTGTGCCCGGCATTCTTGAACCGTTCCTTACCTTTCATTTTTTTTCCTTGCCGCTAACATTTTTCGGGGATTTTTCGTGCGACCGTTTTTTATGGTTGATTTCGCTGGTGGGTCTGTCCGTCACGATGCTATCAGGTGGTCCTATTTCCGCGTGGTGTTGTTCGTATTGCATGTGGCGTATTGTTCTCGCTTTGTCCCCGTTTTGAAACTGTAGTCTGTTATGTAGAAATGATTACTATAGAGAAATGATCGGCGGTATGATAGGGCGTAATGAGGTAAACAAAAGATGGAGTACCTTTATAAAATCATAATTTATGTTAAAATTAAGACTTAGGGAGGATAATTAGCCGGTAGCTAAAAAGTTAATGGAGTGAGGAAACCTTTCCGAAGGCCCCTGGTTTATATTCCGGCAGTGGGGGGGACTTATTCATGGAATACCGATCCCAGCTTGGGTTCAGCGCCAGGAGTCTTCGAGCGAAGTACTCCTACCATCGGATGGAACGTTAGACTGTGTGTTAGCTCTCCTCTCCGACCTGTTTTCAATCTTTACCCTCCCATGATACCAATCCACCCCTCCTAAATGGCCTAATTTTATCTCAACTGTCTGTCGCCTCCCGAATATCTAACTATTTCTGTTTTCCATGAATATCAACATATTAATGTTAAATTTTACATTTTGGACGATCTCCCCTTCTGACTCTCATTCAAAATTTATGTATAAGTATATATTTTTTCATATAACCTTAAGAAATAACTTGACAATTATTTCAAACATCAAACTCGGTCGCATGTAACGTATCTCCGTGGTAAACTGCAAAGGGATTTTCTTTCGTCCTGTATATATTCCACTGAATCAGTCCTTAGACTATTCCTAATCAAAAAATGGACCTTGGCTGTCTCTAACCTTCGTGGATAGGTGATACACTTAATTTTCAGAGTTCAGCTATATAAGAAGGGATTTTCGTTGATCAAAAGCTAACTCTACACGCTTTTAACTCCATTCCACAGGTACACCCGCCATCCTCCTCTCGAGAAACAGTTTAATTTACCCCTCCTTACCCTCCTATGAACTTCCCCTCTTGGCCTTCCATACCTCTCATTACGGCCTCTCTCTCTCTCTCTCTATCCTTCTCGCACACCACACTCCTCCCAATCATCATCTATTCCGTCCGCCTTTTACACCTGCTCCACGGATGCCCACCAATCGCGTTATTCTCTCACGACTCCTCCCATCTCATCCGCCGGTTCCAATTTTTGACTACCAAGACCTCTCCTTTGGCTCCCTCCCTCGCCGCTCATTCCCCATTTCCTTTTTTAAACACCCAAGGTTCCCGCCTTCTTCTCTCTCATCCATCCACTCCTTCTTCATCACACAAGAGAGCGGGGACCGTTTAAAAAAAGAAATAAAACGAAAACCGTGGTGAGGGGAGAAAAAATTATAAGAGGGAAAAATAAAACCCCCAGCACCTCCGATTATAAGGGCTTGATTGGTCCCTTTAACAACCAGCCTCCGACCAGTGAGGACGTTGCGTGCACTCGCTCGCACACACACATGCAGGGGGGGCTAACTAGGCGTAGCATGAGAAAGAAGAGAAAAGACGCGGCGAACGGGCTCTGGGAGAAAAACCCCGCGGCTGGACACGAGAATCAGACGTTTGTCCCGAAAAATCGGGCGGGCAGAGAGATCCCAAGGATCCGTCGGAAAAAGTGTATCATTCCATAATTTCGGCAAAAATTCGGGAGATATCGTCATCCTGATAGCGAAGGGAAAATTATACGCGGCGCGGTGCCGTGGCCTTAATTTTTGTCCCACGGCGCTGCTCAGGTCCCGGAAGAGTTCTCTCCTGTGATCTCACCTTCTCATGCCATTCGATCGTTTCCACCGTCGGAGAAAAGTGGCTGGGAGTGATATTTCTGAGTAATTTCCATAGATTTCGAATGTGGAATTGTTTTTTCCCCCTCCCGTTTCTTTCTTCTTTTCCGCGGGCGGAATCCGAGATGCCAACCTTTGGAGTGGGTGGTTGTGGGTAGGAAAACAGAGGTAGTTCTTCCGGAAATACTATGTCTTACGTTCATACGGTCGAATTATATATTTTTTTGTAGTCCAACTCAGAAAGTCCATAACTTATGCAAATTTAAATGCCGTATTAAAATAATGAAGCACGGGCTTAGTTTCACCTGTTCATATTACAAAAGCCTACCTTTTTCGTAATATTTTATCGACATGTACTTTTCGAAGCGAATTTATTCAACGCGAAAACATGATACCTTAATGCTAGGAACATTTTATGCCTTGTATGTTTCAGTTGTATGTTCCTTTAATATTATATTTAAAATGTTCGGATCTCATATTGGTTTGATTACTTGTTGTTTTTGTTTACGTTACTCGACAGATAACTTCTTATTAATGCGTAGCCAATGTTTATTTACCATGGTATGATTTAATAGTAAAAGCTTTAACTTTTTCAAAATGATCGCAGTGCTTCCTATTCAAAAGGCATAATTGCTTGGTATAACATTTCGATTCCGAGTTATAAAATTTATTGATATCATATTCTGAGTACTTATAACACGCAAAATTCTTTGCTGTTATCATTTGAATTACCACACAGCTTATAAAAGCAATTGAAACGCTGGTGAACCTATTGATTAAGGAGCAGTCACAATAAGATTCTCGATATTATCACTTATTTGTCTAAAATTGCCAATGTAACTGCTTGTGAAAACACTTAAATGTCAGAGATCTTAAAATTTCTACATGGTGTATTTTCCTTGAACTATCGAAATTCCCAACCTCTCTAAAGCACTTATCATTGGCAATACTGTGCTGTTCAGCATAATATGTTATTAGTTGTTTTTTGAGGCTTACAACTATTGGCATACAAAAACGATCATAATGATCTCAAGCGGAAACATCTCGGCACATCAACTTTGCAGGATAGTCGCTCAATGATTTCCTATTATAATATTTCATTTCTACCCACAGCTATATGGGCTCCGCTCCGACTGAAATATCCAAGGATTAAAAATCAATTATAAGCAAGCCGGAAGGATCACATATAGGGTATATTAGATGAAACCGTTTAGATTCCGAGTGTTAGTCAAATCCGCCTCAAAAGTCCTCGGGGGCTCATCGTTAAGGACGTTTTGCCGCCTGGGTCACGAGGGCGCGCCCTCGAATACAGGAAATTATACTTGGCGTCTGTAATTAGCATAACATTTTGTCGTTAATCGTGTTAGCAGTGGCAGAAACAGGTGGAATTCGACAAAATGGGAGGGTAGTGCTGCAGAAGAACTGTGACCATTAAGTAGACCAGGAGAATCTCCGGAGGAAGTACCCCACGGCGAGTTGGAGAAATAAAAATTCCGTGAAAAAGTTGCAAAAGTGGAAGAGAAAAACTTATGGACATTCTGCGATTTGTTCAACTGCCCCCCAAGAGCCAATATGAAAGGATGCAAACGACATGAAATGGGATTACTCGTATGAACAGAATGAGAGAAAGAAATCATTGACTCGAAGGCTACCTGAAGAGAGAATATAGAGGAGAGGTGCAGAAAATCCATCTTCGGATTGATAGCCACTGAAGGTAATGGTGTCGATAATTTATTTTGGAAACTCATTCCAATGACCTCCTGTATTATCAGTGTCGTCTTTTCCTCGTAACGCAGATTCTTGGACCAATTCAGTGCTTTAAAAATGTCAAATCAGTGGCCAGGTTCTTACGCAAGTCAATCAGTGAGCACAGTCATTAAGGGCCGATAAGCGATCTTCTATTGATATAATATTATAAAATTAATAATGTATTGGGAACCGGTAATGTGATCATGTGACTCAATTTTTCGTGAATTAAACGTATCTGCTTTAGAAATACCTTTGTATCTATTACGGGTGACAGTGGAAGAATATGGCAGCCCTGAACCCTGATGAATGCATCCCCCAGCTCTTATTTTTCATATTAAATGATCGTGAAAGTTTACGTAGTATACCTTGAGTTAAGTCTCGTTGTTTAATTTATTTTAGCTAAGATGGATTTAGACCTTCAGGGTTACTCAGGAACACTTCAATGGAACTTTAAGGAGGGAAGATATTTCAGAGGAATCTTAACCTCTGCATGGGCGACAGATCTTTTACTGTAGCTTTCTGTCTGTTGTGTGGCATGTGAATTGACTCGATCCCTGGGGCGACAGTTACTGTTGGTTTCCATTTGTTATTTGTTATCGTCGTTTTTAGCAATTTATGTTCTACTTTTTCCTTGTATCAATGTGGCAACCAACCCGATCCAGTGCCGGAACTGGTAATCCATCAAATCAGCTGATAATCAGTAATCGGGATATACATGAGAATTCTCTGCCATCGCCTATATTTACATCTGAGCTCTTCTTTTCGGTGAAGAGTAATGGAAGTGCCGTAGGAGGTTGGCTACTTGGATGAGGAAAAGCATGCATAGACTAAGTATATTAGACTCCCATTACTTCGTGTCAATTACTTACGTGCATACATACCCATCACGCATTTCCCTTTTGAATAAAAAGTTTAAAAACAGATTTGTTCATTTCTGCCCTCTTTAGAGCAAGATTAGAGATATGCAACCCCATCTTATATTTTACTCGTTATCGACTTGACACACTAGCCATAAGTGGAAAAAACCGAGCTGGGCATCGAACCCACAACTTTCGGTAATAAAATATATGTAATTCTCTGCATAGCTGACTTTGTTTTAATAATTTCATCCATGCTAATCTATCCTTGTATTCTTCTTTTGCCTCGGCAACATTCATACATTACTTCATTCACGTCCTCCTATTCTTAAATACTCGGAATATTCCTTCTTTTTAGAACATCCTCCACCACATTCACTAAAGACTTTCTCTGGGTATCCCTTCCTCCCACACCGTTCACTCCTCATATTATAAATATGCTTAGATATTCGCTTCTCTATTACATTGTACGATAACATTGTGAGCGTAGCCTAGATATTATCATTGTTAAGTAATCATTTGATGTGTAAAATGATGCTCTTCTTTCATGATGCAAATGCCGTTTACTTAACGCTCAGCATAGGGATATCTCATGGGGTGGTTCACCCCTGCAACGGTTGCTGATGCGGTTTTGATCGGGATGGTAGGAGAGGAGTGTTAAATAAATCCCAGGTTTGTTTGCAGTCACAGCCACTCTCGATGGTGGTAGGGGAATGCAGATCCACCGAAGTCGTAAATTATACCCAAGCAAGGCTTACCTATGCGAGCACCTACCGTCCTACGTCGGGGCAACTGGTCTGCCCGTCACTCCTATACGTGCATGCTCCAAGGAAACCCCTTAGGGTGTCCCTCGATTCTTCACGCCTATCAGACTACTCTCTCTCCGTCCCACCACGCCCACCGACGACCCATCCCCCGCACATGAGAATAGAACCCACGGTCACCACGGGCGATTTCCCTCCCTCTTCTCCCGGCGTGCCCCTCTGAAGTTCTGAGACAGGGGGCTGGGGGGTGGCAGGTGGGTGTTTCCGCGGCTGCTACCACGGTTAACGCACGCTCGCCCCGGGATGTCACGACCGGTGATCGTGACAACGGACTCCCATCCGTGATGAGGACGGGGGAAAAGGTCTTTTGCGATTTCCTTAGGTAAAAATAAATGAAAGCGGCTTCCCGCCCAAATGAGCAGCGGAGTGGGAGAAGGGCTTCGTCGGACCATATCGGAGTCGGGAAATGGTAGTGAGTGAAGGTTTGTGTGGGCCGTAAGATGGGTGGAAAAGTAGGAGAGGAATAATAATCCTTGGGGGTGTAGTTGTAAATGGGGTTGCGGCTTGAGGTCATGAAACTCTTCCAGAGGGTTGAGGCAGGGAGGAAGAATCCGTGTATGACGTAAGCTCGGTTGACGGTATTTTGACGAAGCATACGTGCCAATTGGGATCCATTAAAAACAATCAGTGAGGAGAGAGTGGCTTCACAATGTTTTCCATTTGGACATCATTACTGTGCATTTTAATTGAGTGTCCCTTCCCCTTTTGTTCAGCGATATTTGAAGAAATTAGGGGGTCTCGATTCTGATTGTCGCCGTGGGGAAGTGGACAAGGTGATTGTTCGACGCGGAAATCAAGCGAATGAGGTTTAGTGAATGTGGAAAGGGCCTTGAGTATTATTTTTACGCGCTTAGGGATAAGGGAAGAAAACTCTGTATGAACCCAGAGATATTATTGATAAGTAGCTTTAATTTAGTAAGTATCACTTGTTTTGACCATTAGGATCGCCTAAGTATGCGAACTCGGTCGCGTCTTATGTAAGTGAAACTATTTCATTTTTCTTTCCAATATGTATGGAGTGAGCTCGAATTATTTCACAGATGTTTGGAATAATTATTCCAGAATTTTCCATACGCCATTTTTGTATTTGATCTATGCCAGTCAAAAAAGCTATCTTCTTTCTCGTCGCTAAAGAAAACGTTTGAGACCAGACCTTTCTTTGTGTGCCAAAGTTGAAATGTATTACACTGACTTATAGGTCCAAAGATTACTACCCTTGTCTTAATTTCATGAAATTTATTCATTTACAGCGGTTTCTCTTTATTAAAATCTTAATTACGCTGTCCCCCAAGCATTCGTGATCGTGACTCAATGATAGTGACTTATTGTTTCTGACTTTTTTTGGTGTTTCCGGTTTCATCGCATAGGCAACGTTTTTAGGTTAATATTTTTTAGACCGGAATAGAATGTATACAATTTTGGAGGGAGGAAGTCAATGCGATGAAGCCGGTTGCCTAATAATAGAACAGCGTCAAAAAGTCACTTGTCATTTTGATTTAATCATAGTGGATTTTCTCATAGTAAAGCCATAGGTACTTAGTATCGAATTCGTAATTTTCGAACTCAGAGAAGGTCCCATTACAGTAAAGGCGCTGGCCTGTGAAAAAATCAGACTCATCTTTGAAGCAATATTGAGATTAGTGTAACTCTCAATAGGGATATCATCTCTTTGGGCAATGATCAATGTCAAAGAATAGAAGGATGGATTCGAAACCATAAATTTAGCGTCGTATTCGGCTCGTTATCTCACTGACTATGATAATTTTCCCTGGAATTCTTTTTTTTAATAAAAATTGAGTCACCCTTGGTGCTTCATGCGTGGAGAAAATTTACAAAAACCCTTGGACTTTCATTCTGATAAATTTAAACACCATCATGCAAAAAATTTCTTTTTTTTTGTTTCTTCGAGAGAGATCTAAATTAAAGGCCACTACCCAAAAGCCAGAATGTTTATTTAATTGGCGTTTTAAATGAAATCTTGGTGTTACAAAGTTAGGTGTTGGCGGCGCAGGCACACAAAATGTTCAAAGATGATGAATAGCCTAAACGCCTTATTATTCCTAATTTCGGAGCCTGAAGAACATCTTCGTCGACAACGCCGGTGATAAGTTTAATCTCTTAGTAATTTATTGATTCATTGGTAGTTGAAAAAAGTTGAATTCAAAATTACGAAATGCTATTATCCTCAAAAACCACTCTAAAATCCTATGATGGCGATTTTGGATAGAAATAAAAGGTTGGTAGCTGATATATAAAGATAGCTTTCTAAAATGCTTTTTAACACCAGTGTACTCTTGGTGATGATATGATGTAGTGAATTAACAGATCCTCCGCTAACAGTTGTTCGACTATCTAAATCTTCTACTATCTACATTTTGTACTCATTTAGTACTCATTGCTTTGATGTAAATCTGCTATTATCTAAATTTTCCACTTATATATTACTCATTGCTTTGATATTTAGCGGTATGGTTCTGCTTTTTGGCTTTTGATAAAAACACGCGTTTTTGGAGTACTATCATTTTGTTGACTGTGCTTTAAGACCTCCCTTCTTCTTTTGCAAGGTAGTTTGGACGTTTGCAGAGGACAATAGTTCATGAGAATATTTTTGCTCTCACCTAGTGGCTTTATAATTTTATTTTATTCTAAGCCCAAAACAATCCATGCTAAATGAGGGAATATCTTAAATTTTGCCATGCAATCAATACATTCTCGAAGGAGAATTTGGATAGCAAGAACTGGTTGATGGCTGTTATATAATGATTGGAGCTGCGAACATCTTTCAGTCTTACCGCCCCATCCTCCGGTTGCTGGCCACGTCGAAAGCTCGTGGGAACGAAGCGGCTTGTTTACGGTTGGGATTTTTGGGGAGAGGGGATACAGTAGATGCAGCACAGTGCTACTCTCTGTTGTTTTGTGCCGAGGGCGGTGAGAAGTGTTGAAGAGGGTTGAGCGTCGTTGGAGGGGACGAAACGAACTGACTGGGGCATGTGCTCTACTATGACACTCCACATAACGCAGCACGTGCCTGTAAATGAAACCCAATATTTTGGGAGGCCGACACTTCAGCTTTTCCCTCGATGCATTAACTAACTCACTCGGGTCATTTCCACGGTGTTGCCAGTGTATCTATTGCGCAGTTGAGTGAAAATTAAATCTTCAAGCAACGAGGCTCTTTGGTATTACTAAATACTTTGCTTTAGTTAGGAACTGAAAATTACGGAGAAATAAGGGTATCCGTGGACTAATGTTAAATTGTAACTCAGATTGAGGTCAATTGGTGGGTTGACGCTGTGAGTAAAAGTGTAATTTAGTTTTTTGACATATTGTTATCTATATGCTCAGGTAAATTTAGATCAATTTCAGATTGTCATGAGAAAGGGTTGGATAACCCTTTAAATTATCCAATCCTTAATAATTGGATGAATTTATATCCCATCCAATTTTACTGAAGATTTGAATCACTCCGATTTCTTACCGTTACGGTTTCCCCTAATCATTGGCAATATCAGGTGTATACAATTTTTACACCTGATTATTAATTCTTGAAAAGTAAAGCCTATTTATGGCCTACCTTATCTGAAGAAATAAAAAAAAGAACACGCATTCCAATTATTCAATTTTGTCGAAGCGGACCTGAATAGATTTCATCTCGCCGCGCTTTGTATTACTTCTGGGTTTTCTAGGCAACAGTGTACTCTAGACCTGATCTTCAATTCTTCTACGACTTGAATCTTCTCCGCCTACGTATCGGCCCTTCAAACCCTACATGCTCTTGAATTTTTGCCTATCCCTCTGTCGTCCTCAAAAGGGCTTACCCCACTCCTTCGGATTCTCTCTTTATTTGGTTGGGCCATTAAAATCACCCGCTGCCCATTTCAGCCCTCAGCTCTTACCTCCCTCTTCCTCTTTGATGCGAAACATTTTAATGGACTCACGTGCGCCCATATCAGAGAATGCTTTTCCGGTTTGTTTGTATTGATTTTTCTCGGGGATCAATGAACAATGGGTTGCTTGGTGTCAATTTTTTTCTCATGTCTTCCGGAAAGCTTTATATCTTTCACGTTTTGTCATAGGTGCTCCATCTTTGGCATTTCTTTGTGTCTAAAATCTTCAGTCAATGAACTTGAAGATAATGAACACTCCCAAAATTATTGCGTGAAATCTTCATTATAATCTCTGTGAGATCGGTGCTAGGGATTTTATTTTTTATTCCGTTTCCATTTTCCAGTTTTTCGCGAATTAATTTCTGTGATAAGATTTATCTATTACACCGCTCATCAAGTGATTTTTATCTACAAGAGTCATTAGTTTGAAGATTGGTTTGCTACAGCTTTCGAATCAATTCTCATTTCGTTTGAACTGCTCTATTTTTTATTGTAACTTTCTTGCTAATTTTATCACTTATTCCATCCTTGGTCTTCCTCGAAAACCATCCCATTCCTTTCTCCTTCCCGTACTGCTTTCAATAGGAAGTTTCCTTATTGCTTCAACCGATTTACTTTTTTCTCTCAGTATTTCAAACAAATTTCTTCCTTTCAATAGCCTCTCCATTTGGCCTCACTTAAGTTACTGAACCTCACTTACTACGCATAATAATTTCCTCGCATAAGTTTATTTTTTGATTCCTATTATATGTCTACTTCCCCTTTGGAAATTTATTTGCTGCCTCATTTCCTCAGCGTCCCTCAAGGTTTATCTGCAATTTTCAGCCAGTAAACTGAATATATTGTTTTCATTTCCTAGCTGCTTATAAAATATTTGTTCGTTTACTCTTCTTCGATAAGAGTATCGAATGTGTTCTCACTCTTGTTTCAGTTTCTTTGTTTCTCTTTTCCAATGTGATCACCCTTTATAGCCTCTGATATCTTACTTTGAATGTAGCTGTCACCAAGTCATGATCTTTGTATGCATTTGCTCTCAGGGAACTGGGGAACATTATGATGCTACTCGATAATCACTGTCGAACCAATGCAAGATCTGCTGGTAACTTCCGAATTTTCTATGCGATCAAGTAATGCGAGCCTGTAGTGTATATATATGTGGTGTATATAAACAAGCTGTTTCTCTCATTAGCTCAACGGTTTTTGACAGAATACGCCTTATAAATTGATAGACTTAAGAATTTTCAGCTGAAAAATCTAGTTACGAAACTGTGTATAAAAAACGCTGACCCGGGGAGAAAACCGAGAAGACTTAATCAAACATTTCTTTGTGCATCGGAAAGCTCAAGATATAACAGAACAGGTCATGTGCCATTCGATGGAATGAGGATAAACGAGTAAAATAATTTGCCAGCTTTGTACTGGTAAGGTAATAGTACACATGAATATGACCACCAAATGTAGATTTAAAATCACATGTCGCCACAAGCGTAAAATTAGCGTATCTCGACTTAGAATCATGCAAGTAGTTGTGGTTTGAAAGCGCGTAGATTATTCTGAGTGATTAAACTACGAAAGCGATTGAAATTTTAGCAAATTTGGTAAATAAATTGAAATGAGAAATTAAATACCTGCTACGAAAGCTTTCTAAGTGAAAGAGCGTAAAGTATTAAGTGTAAAGTGCTCGACATATCATCCATAAGGATCAGGAAATTTTCAGGAGTACAGAAACGCAAAGCGACGGCAGAGTCAACATTTACTACAAACGCGCGTGGTCTGAAAAATGACTGTATATATATTCATTTCAAATCTTGCCAGCTTTCGACACACTAGGATGCGTTTTACACAACAAGCAACAAATATAGCGTCGCGGACTCGTTAGTTTTTATTTTTGCTCTGCTGTCGTTTCATATCTCTAATCAGTTGTCTCTATCTCATGTCCATCTGTCTTCCTTCACCCGCTGCCGCGTTCCATTCCTGTCATTGCTATAAGTTGTTTTCTTCTCCAGAATATCTTCCTCCCTGCGGCTTTTTTCCGATATGTAAACAGTTTTATTTCTCATACTTTTGCCTCTACGAATAGTTCTCTATTACTCATCCGCGCGCTTGGTGGACTTCATTTAGAATGGCTATTACCCGCTGATCTACATGTAATCGATTACCTTAGCAGGAGACAGTATTCTTGCTTCCGGTAGTTTAGGGATAGGTGTCACTTGATATCTCAAATTAAAACATTGCGTAAACAAAGCATTCCATTTGGGCTGGACCTGCATGCAGAGCTAAATAACACTAGTTATTATATATTTGTGATATATCATTTATTCTATTCGTTTAATATTTCTGAATCAGAATATTGAAGAGCAGTTGGTCGAGCCAGTCTAATGCCGGACTAGGAATTTAATGATCCCGCATAACGCTAATTTGCAATAGGAGTCGTAAGTGATGCGGTGTCACATCTTTATTGTAAGTATTACAATCATTGTTTTACGCAGATCATTTATTTTTTTTAAAGACTCGAAACATATTTAAACAAAGCCTTTTAATCCCGACTACGCCGCCACGTTAGTCTTTTTACCGAATAGCATGCGAAGAGTAGTATCCAAAATGACTCTGCCGGTAATCCTCAATGGTGTCGAGTGTTATGCAAACAAAGGGAAATATCTCAAGGTTGACAAACCGAGGATTTTCCCATCAAACCACAGTGCCACCCCACCACACGACGCAACGTCACCCGCTCATCAACTCAGACCTGCTTATCCACTCCACTCTATCTCCACTATCCACACTCCAGAGCAAAAGATCGAGAGTCTTCTCATGGCGTTTCACCCACCGCTCTTGAAGCAAACCCCTGGGTTTACGAGAGAGGGCGCAATGGAGAAAGAGTAACTCCATGTCGAGTGGAGCCACGTGAATACCACACGCACGCGACCCTCTCTCTCAGGGGCTTTGAATTGGGAAAAAGGGTCTCTTCGTCGCCCCGCCCCCTTTTTACGGAAGGTCCCTGGCTTACACCAGCGGGGCATTGTGCGCGTAATGGTGGGGAAGTTGGAGAGGGGCCGGCAGCGGCGGCGGTGGATGTTCCGATGCCCTCAGCATCAAGCCGTGTGCCAACAAAGGATGGGGGAATGGCTTTTGGTTCGACGGGATATCAAGGGGCCTTAGGTCACGTGTCTATTTCGTTTCCGTATGTGTGCCTGTTTCGGATCAAACTTACCTTCAATTGTTGCCTGGTCGCATAAGTGAACGAAGCTAAAAAGTATCGATTACTTGAGGTGGTTGGAGCAGTTTTTCCCAACGTACAGATTTACGTGAAAATTTGCTTACGTGTTCTTACTAGTGATATCTTTGAATGAAAGTTAAAAAAATTAATTTTACCGATTTGGTTGAATGAAAATTCAATGACATGTTTACA
Source organism: Ceriagrion tenellum (assembly GCA_963169105.1). NCBI lineage: Eukaryota > Metazoa > Arthropoda > Insecta > Odonata > Coenagrionidae > Ceriagrion > Ceriagrion tenellum. The sequence continues at coordinate 79,064,469 of OY720635.1, forward strand.
CCCACCGTTATGGCACATGAGACATATTTCGTAAAAATTCAATTTATTATTCACATAATATCTTCTTAACGCGAAATAATACAGTTATTATTATAATTAGGTTTCATTATTATTGTTACTTTATTAACATACCCCTCCGAGTCCTCGGCAAGCATCGGGTTTCATTGCCGTCGTGATGGCCGATGACTCGAGAGGGGTTGGGCAGCCACGTCCGACGCCCATCGGATGTGTGGCCACGCTGCGGTTGGGTCGTGCGTACGGAGTAGACGGAGGGACCCGAGTAATTTGGCCTTCTGCATACGAGCTGCTAGTGACTCCGCATGTGCCACGCAGGACGGAATGCAATTGATGCTCTCTAGCAGCGAGCCCTTGATTCCACCGAGCACACCTATGATGAGGACAACCAATTTAACGGAGTGCCCAGGGTACATTTCCCGAAGCTCAAAAAGCAGGTCTTGATATTTCGCCCGTTTCTCCGCCTCCTTCGCATCCATGTTCGTTTCAGCCGGAGCTAAAAATCTATCTCAAACATGGATCGTGAGAGGTGGTCGAGGAGAACAATATCAGGCTTGGTCGCCTCCAACGGTGGTGGAAAAGGAGTAATTCCACCAGATGGTGCATTTGTCGTTCTCCACGACGGACTCAATATCTCCAGGGGCATAGGGGAGCACAGGAGTATCGTCGATGCCAAAATGGTGTCGTATATGAAAATAACACCCGCAGGACCGCATTGTGCCTAGCCATATACGCTGACTTGGCGTAATAGCTACAGCCGGAGAGAAGGTGACTCAAAGACTCCGGCTGGGCTCGGCACGCCCTGCATCTCGTGTCCGCAACTTCCGTCTTGAATATTATGCGGTGGTACACGAGTGTGTTTATGACACCATCCTGGCGTGCAAGGATGAAACTCTCGGTATCTGACTTTAGACCTGCGGAGCGGAGGAAGGCAAACGTCAGCTCCTTCGGTAGCCCAAGCTTCTCCGTGTTTCGATAGAAACATCCATGCATGGGCTTATCGGTATACGCCTTGAGCAAGGTTTTCTGCTCGGCCTTTTTTATTCGAGCTTGAGGACTTCTGCCTTCAACGACAAGATGGACTTGTCGTCGTCGCTACCGTCTGATGTCAGGTCAAAATCCATACCGGTTTCGTCCGCTGCCCTGTTGGCTGCTTGGAAGAGAACCGCCCTTACTCCGGCTCTTTCGTGTTCACTTACGAGACTTAGCAGGGGGTCTCTGCTTTTGAGCAATCGGCATGCTGTGCCCAGGACAACTCTATTGTGGAGAAACTCCAGGCTCAACAGACCTCTAACACCTACACTGCGAGGGAGATACAGTATGGCGACGGAAGATTTCGGATGAAGAATTCTGTAGGTGGTCATCATCTCCCTCGTTCCCCTATCGAGGGTCTGCTACTCGTTGACGTTCCATTTCATGCATCCGAAGGTATACAGCAGTGTGGAGACCGCGAGCATGTTCGTGGTAAGAACCTTGTTCTTGCCTGACAGCTCAGAACTTCAGATTTTCCTGAGAGTCTGTTGTACTTGGTGGTGACTCTTTCCTTCACTGCTGCAACCTCTTGCATTCGGCTTTGGGGGACGCCGAGGTATTCGTAGCTGTCATCGCCCTCGAGGCGGCGAATGATTAATTTTTATTTTTATTGTCGTCAAGAAAAGTCAAGGTGTCACGCTTAGCCATAATTCCGACAAAAACATTCTTCACACAATTGCCGCCTGATTGTGGAGTACCACGTTGAAAACTCTGACAAATAACTCGGAACATGCTTTAGCGGCAGCAAAGATATAAAACACGATTCTTGTATCATTTCCATGACCTACTGTACCTATGCGTGGCGAGTTTAACCGTATAGAAAATGGGCTAGTCACCTTGTGATGGTTTAAATAGTAATCTTATATGATTTGGAGCAATCGTGAATTATACACGTCATAATGTCTATATACTTACCCCTATTTCTGATAGAATTTATAGTCTTCTTTAAATTTACTTAGCCAAATCTTCGGGTGAGCATACTTCTGTTATCCATACCTATATATTTTTGTATCGCTTATTCATTTCCTTTACTTGTAGAGTATCGCGTGTGTTGTTCATATACTGTTTAGTGCACCCGCTCACTTAATCCGAGTAATTTTCCGTAAAATTTAGTCTTTCGGCATGAACTATGATAACAGTAAGTGTTTTAAGGGGCTTCCCCAATCTCCCTATAATTTTTTGACGACATATAGCTGTAATGAAATACGTCAAGTAATAAATAATTTATTTTCCTCAATGAGCCGTGCGTAGAAAGTTAATCAACGAGATGGAATAATTCCATCTTGTATTGAATATCTCATGCAACATATTTCCAACCGGACGCCATTAATGCATATGAAAACGAATTGTAAAACAATATTCATTAAAATCAAACCATGTGTCCCTTCCCTGTCACTTACGCATGAGTTCATAAACTGCGGCATTGATGAATTTTCATCCGGCACATCGATGATGAAAAAGCCCATCAAGGCATAAATTGACGCCTCCTTTCGTTATAACTTCGGTTTTCTGGAATTGTTTTCATGAATTTAAGAATCGTTTCCTCTGAAAAAATGAGTTATTGATGGCTGCGTAATGGCTCCGTCCCCAATTTAAAATGCGTGTTAATTACTCGAACAATTGAAAAGTCGATGACGTTTGCGACGCATTGAAAGAGTTTTGTGCCCATGGATACAATATCATGCGGCGTGATGGAAAATTTCCCATTAAAATAGGATGTCATTCGTTTCGAAATTCGTCCTTCTCTGAGTTTACTTCTTCGGCGTTTCATTCTCACGCGTCATAATCAATCCACCCTCATTATTTCCGCGGGTGTCCGAAAGTCTATAGGTGGTGACGATATCACGAACTTTCACTTTTCAAAATCGTAACTGCATGCGGGCGCCAATTTCGCCAGCTCTCCAACTTCACCCCCACATATTTCCCGTCTCACTAATTGCCTTCCTCTCTCACTCTCTCGCTGTACCACCCATTCATTACCTCCTCACATTTCTCCCCTTTCACACCCTCATTCACCCCTTTCTTTCCTTTCTTTTTTCCATCGGCACTGAATCCCTTTGTTTCCCGATATCAAGCCGTTTCAATGGGTACAGCGTCAGATTCCAGCCTATTTCTCTAATGGCGGTGGTAATCAAATTAACGATAAATAAATGCTGGATTTATGTTTGGAGATTTAAGACGTTGGAGATATATAAGTGGAGAAAGATAGATAGGCTGAACTGGATGGCGGGAATGACGAACAAGGAGGTATTGGATATGGTTGGAGAGGAGAGGAAGTGGTGGAGGTTGGAAGGAAGGACAGATGAAGGACGCTTTGCAAAGAGAAGGAATGTTGAAGAGGGTAATAGAGAGGCGGGCACTAGGATCGGGTGGAAGATGATGTGGAGTCGTGGATGAATTAAGAAGTGGAAGACAATATGGGGAATAGAAGAGGGATCTAATAGCGTATAACGATTAGGAGGAACGCAGAAGAAAATGCCAGAAATCAGAACGTTAGAATAAGTACTGTCCTAATACCTACCAATCGGCTGGTAGAATACTGAAACGAAAATTTTGGGAAATATTCCATTTTTCCTTCCTTGGCATTGATTATAACATATGAGAGGAATGCATTTTGACACATTAACGAAAGAGCAAAGAAAAATGTGGAGTGGCCTCGTATGTAAAATGAAAAAAATGAAAACGAAGATTTAGAGAGGCTGCCGTTCACTCAGAAGGAAAATAAATTCAGATCGACCCAGGAATAGAAGGAAAGTATAAATGTGAGCGGAATGCTTTGGTAGAAAACCGTCTGAAAGCCTGAAAAATTATGTAATACGGGGCGAAGTGAGCAAAAAGCCAGTCTGGTCCAATATTGCTGAGCTGAATTAGCGAACGACTCCATTTTTCCATTCTTGGCAAAAATAATATGAAGGAGGGATTCTAAAAGCATATGGGCCCAAGATTCTAGAAAGATATATTACAACCATATGTAAAATATTGGAGGTTAGTAAAGTATTGAGAGTTTTTCAAGTGCTAAAAAGTAAATATTTTGCTGTACGACCCCAGAAGAGATGGGTATGTGGATCAATAAAAAAGGCTGAGAGCCAGCATTTGAAGTAATAGAGGAAGGAGAAGCCGAAAATCCAGCCGGGTCGCATATCTCTGACGTGAAGTCACGATTGACGTATTTGCTGATGGAGTCGGGGCAAGACTAACGGCTGAGTACAGATGTTTTTCTGTGTACAGCTTATACCATACGCTTGTTTTACCTTGTGTACCATACGCTTATTTTAATTGGAATACTGTTACAAAAATAGTGAACTATAGTGAAATACAAAATACATAATGAATATGGTATCGATCATCGGTTCATCAGACTCTAGCCTAGCTCTCGGTGTATAAGGAAATGGGAGTCGAATTTATTTATGCCCAGTAATGTGGCTGAAAGTTATAATTCTTATAAGAATGTTTTTTACATAATGGGTTGTTAACTTGTAAGTCATTTGAATTATCAGAGGTTTTACATTAAGTTATACTCTTGTAGGGGCCACATTTATTCTTTTTTTTCTTCTCGGCATTCATCAACGGGTCCATTATGTGATTTAGTTTTCGAAAATTCTCAGCTATGCGGAGGTCCCGCTATGGCACTGGAATTCAACGATATTCCGTTCGCCGCAAACTGATTTACTGATTTCTTGTCACCGGATAGAGTTCATACAAACGGCTGATCGAAAAAAAAATGTTGCAAAACAGTTTCCTGCGGGGGATACTTCAATTGATTTGATTCTGTTGATTACGTCAAAACATTCGTCATGCCACGGCATTAGCTCATACGTCATTTAACCTTTTTACGGCTTGATCTGATTTTTTGTTTCACTCATTTATTGGTCAAATGCCGACTACGATTTTCTTTATTTTTCGTATTAGATAAAAACATTGTATTTCTTAACATAGAAAGTGCCAAATTATCTTTCAATCGATTTTGAATGGCGCTAAATTGACCATGGAATATATAATTCCTCTGAGGATACACTCAATCTCCTCAGAAAAGGGTAGATATATTTTGATCTCTTGGGGTAAAGTCGCACTCTACTGTCCGCAAGTCTGTGAAAATATTCATTCGAATGTATGCGGACTTAGCCGCAAAAGGATTAAGAGGCTTACGCGTGCGGCCGCCTCAACTTTTTTCTCCATCTCGCCTGTTTATTACGCATTCCGCTAGTGCTCCACTCCCTGGACCAATCTTCCCCAACACACCCATATTTCTCCACGATGGACTCATCACTTGATTATGCGCACACATCGCCGACTCGGAGGATATTCCCGGCGGCTGGATAGGCTCGTGCGCGCCGCAAAAAATTTCTCCCGCCCGTGCTCTCAAGAAGGAGAAAGAGAGGGGAAAAGATCTCGCACACTGAAGTCTTCGAAAAGAAACCCTCCTGGGGGCAATGGGAGGCACCTCCTAACACGTCCCAGTCTCTCTCGTTTTCTCACGGCAGTTGCCCGAGGGGTCAGCGGGAGGAGGAGAGAGGCCGGCCGGCCGGAGGTGTATATGCGGAGACGATCTCCGTGATTGCCCGTGGGGTGTGCTGGACTGCAGGGCGGCCCGCTTGCCTGCGTCCCCGCTGCCCCCTTCTCCAACCCCCGGGGGCACGAGCCCCGCGCACGCCACTGCCCCACGCCTGCCACCCCTCTGGGCAGCGTGCGAAGGAGGAGAAGGGGGCGGGGCGAAGTCTTTCTTGCCCCCCGGGCCACCTCCCGCCTCCAGAAATTTAAACTCCCTCGGGGTGCGCGGAAGAAGGACTTAACTGGCCAGCCTTCTTCGCTTTTCTTCCGTCGCACGCGCGAATGAGGATTTCTTTGGGGCGGTAAAAACGTGTCGCTCTCCTCGTCCTGTTACCCTCGTGGAAGTCATCCCATCTCCCAGCCGCGGAATGAAGAGGGTGAAAGCTTTTTGCGCGCCTGCGGAACACCTGTTGCGGGACGGAGGTGCGAGAGGTGTTCTGAGAAGGGCTGAGCGGAGAGGGATTCGAGGAATGTTGTGTGAATTCCTCCGGAATGAATTTCCCGCGGTGATTTGCGGCCGTGGGTAAACAAAAGAAGGGAGTTTTATTGGGTGTCACGTGAAATGGTCTTTCTTTCTGTAGAAATTGGAGCATCATAAGCTAGCCGCGATTGAAGTAGTGCGGCGTCTATCCTTGGTGGTATTTGGACGCGACTGCCAAGTGCCCGTATGGCACAGATTTTCCAATTATAATTTTTTCGCTTCGATAAAATGAAATCGCTTTAATTGCCTTGTTCTATTGATTTTATTTCGGACGAGATCAGTTGCAAAGAACTTTTCACCTCTTAACAACCCTGGTACATAGGTTAGTTACTTTTTAAATTTTGTTTAATTATGGTGTTGTAGTAGCAGTTGAGCGGATCCACCTGCGCTAGTTTGAGAATTTTTTTACTTTGAAGTAATCTTTACATTTTTACCTCGTTTTTCTCCTGAGGGCAAATATATTTATATTTTATATACCTCGTATGTATACAACATGTTTCTGGTTTTTAATCTCGTGTTTATTATTTTGCGTCGTGATTTCCATGGTGTTGAGGCTGTTAAGGTCAGTTTCTATTGGCTTCTCAGCTGTTCATATGAAATTATCTGATATAACCTCATGTTTTAACACATGTGAACCCGTTCCTATCTCCTTAAAGTGTGGGATATAAATTGATTAGAGCCATATGTTTTCCTCGATTTATTATAGAAAGGGATTTGGGCACTTTATTCCAATAATTTGTCGAAACAATGTTATCGTATCATTAATCCCTGCTGCCAGAGCAGATGTGAAGGAAACCATTTTAATTCTACCCTTAAAGGGCATGGACATCAAATTCTACTTCTCTGTTTCAAACAAGTTAGTAAATATGTTTACCCTCATGAATGCATTTTCAGCTGGAAATTAGTATAAATGACAGTAATTGTACATAGCTCGGAGAGAAACAGTAAATGCACTCTAGATATGAGATGTAGATTAGCTCCGTGTAAATGCAGCGGATAATTACTGTCTTCTTATTTAAATTATCCTCTGAATGGGTAAAAATCGTGTCAAAATCCGAATCCGGATTTGATACCTTCCTTTTTGTGTTTCTTCTGGCTGTTTTTCTGCAGAATTACTCGTTGTAGGTATTATTTTGGATCGTATGAAAAGTATATGGAGATAGAGAGCGATTTGGGCTCTATTATTTATTTATTCCATTAAATAATCAATAGTTTGGCTGAAAAAGTATAAGTGAAATATTTGAATTCCTGCTTGAATTAACTGTATTTTATTGCAAGAGTAATTAGTTTTTGAGGAGCGATCTCATCACTAATGGAAACGTTAAGCTTTTGAGCTGGGAGTTTTACAATATTGTTGGACCTCTTGATTATTACTGTAGGTGAACATTTATTTTTTCTAGTACAGGAAGCTCTGTCACTACAAGGGTATTAGTGAATCTGAGGATAAGTCAATTTTAGTGATCATGGAAAGTGAATGAGCATTCCATAATATGAAATTTAAAAGCTTCATTTCAACTTAATTGCAATGTACTTACATTGGTGGAATTCAGACGTAAATTTTTATTCATAGGGCTTTTTTATGTATATTTCCTGTTACCACTGACAAGGTAACTTATAAATGTTGACATAATGTATCATATTTGCTATTTAAAGATTGATATATAATTGACGCAATTTGCTGCACGTTACAGGTTCTTACCTACCGGATATCAGTTATTAAATTATCTTTAATGCTTTAAAAAATCATCCTCTTCATAATAATTTGGTATTCCGCCAAGTAGCAAGTCCCATCGTGGAACCGTCGTTGTCTCCATCCTCTTCTATCACATGCCTGTTCCATATATCCTCCTCTCTTTTTACCATTGATTTTTTCAACCTTCTTTTTCCTCTTCTCTTTATTCCGTCTACCGATCCTTCTAGAGCTGTTGTTATTATTCCCTTCCCTCTTAGTTTTTGCCCAAACCATTTTTCATTTTTGTTACGAATAGTGTTCAGGAGGTTTCCACAATCCTATCCCGTTCTCTCTTTCCCGTAGCCCATGCTTCGCAGCCATGTGTCATGACACTCCATGCATAGCATTCAACTAGTTTTTCGTCAGGCTTCTGCGTGATAAACTTATCTTCTCCTAAAAAGCTTCGTTTTCCATGACTAACCTTTCTTTGGTTTCTGCTTTACTCTTCCAATTATGTTATACCACCTTGGTATCAATACCTTTTGACCTCTTCTATTCTTCCTTTTTTTATCCTTACGTTCATATCTTCCCTTTCATTTATTTCCATTACTGTTGTTTTCCCACCATTTATTTTCATCCCATACACCTTCATTCTCTATTTTAATGTCGTCATTACTCTCTGAAGTATTAAAATATCATCAGCCAGTGTCACTATATCTTCCGCAAATTTGATGTATTTTGCCTCTCTTCCCCAATACTTATTTAATTTTCCTCTTCCAAGATATCACTTAGCATATCTTTGATATAGATATTCATAATCGTTAGAGAGAGGCAGCAACTTCACCAACCCAATCTTATCTACTCTGTCACATTATTAATTACTTTTGCCGCTGCATTATGTGTCATGTGCGACTCACTATTTCTTCGTCTATCATTCCATTCCACCTTCTCTCCCTTACCTATTTCTTGTGCTTTTTCCCACTTAGCTCTATCAAATGCTTTTTCCCTAACTATAAAATATTAGCCCATACCTTTTCCTCTTTCTCTATTCCGTTCCACTATTATCCACATGAAGTTAACAGCTTCCTCTTCTTCTCAAACTTCTTACCTTGCGTTTTCCTCCGTAACTTTTTCGCAGAAGTCTCCGATTAAAGCTTCATATTAATATTTTACCAGCATGTGATATTTGACTGATTGTTCTGTGTTCCTCACACTTTCTCGCACTCTTTTCTTGGAATAGGTATCATGACTGAATTGACAAAGTCCTCTCACAGCCAGTGTCATATTTCATTGCACATTTCCACTATTTCCTTTGTATATTTCCTTTTTTACCTTCTTCTTTTAAGCATTTAGAGAATTCAGTAGGAAGTTAGATTCCTTCTGTTTTGCCGTTTCTCGTGTCTTTCATTGTTTTTTTTAATATTTGAGGCTGAAATATGTTATAATTTCTACTCCTCCTCTCTAATTCTCATTTTCTCTGACAATGTCATTCGGTTTCTCACTTGTTTCAAACTAGCCTCCCTCATGTTACACTTACCCATCTTTTCACTCAATTGCCCTCATTTTTGTTCCTCCTTTGTTATCTCTTGTAAAAACTCTCACCCCCTGATCCATGAAATTTTAGTACTTTCCTTTCTAGGTCCTTAATATCATCACATTCTTCTTTTAATCATTTATCTTCAGTCTTATGCGATAATCTTCTTATCCAGTTGTTTAATTTGCGATAGAATTCTCTATTATTTTCCCACTCATATTTTTTATATTTTTCTATCTCTTCGTTTACCCTTAGGTTCATGTCTTCCCTCATTAATTATTTTGCGGTACAATGCTCTATTATTTCTCCTCTTTCATTTTTTGTCGTCTTTCTTCCATTATCTTCATCATTTGTCTTTTTGCTGAGGCTTCTTTTCTCTCGGAGCGTCGTTATACTCAATTTCTCTCTCTGCTTTTTTGTATGGAATACTTTACTTTCTCCATGTTTCTTTTGCGTTGTCAATTTATTTCTCACCTTTAATTGTTTCCTTTGTGTGTGTATCTCCCACTTTTTCATTTCCTGTTTTTTCCATATAGTGTAAATTCCATTTGTACAGTATCCTAGCCTTTTTTAATTTTAATCGATGTTATTTTCAACTCAATTATTAGCAATATATCATATCTGGCAATATCAGGCCCCGGTAGTCCACATGCTCTCTCCTCTGCGATCCTCCATCGGTCTTCTACTCGATTATGGTCTATTTAGAGACAAGCGTTGTCTCCCGGGAAATCCATGCACGTCTCCTATTTTTTTGGGTTTTGAAACATGTGTAGGATATAAATAATTATTCATCTATACAAAATTCAACCAACCTATCCCCATTTTATTTTCGCACTCTCGCAACCCGAATTTTTAAACCGCTCTTCTTTCTTCTTCCTCTTCCAAAACTGCATTCAAATTATTATTCTGCAGTAATTTTCTTCTCCTTCGTGAGAATTTTTGCTATTCTCGTATATACTCTTAACCTCTTCATCCTATATGGAACTGGGCATATAAACTTTTGCTTTCGCTAGATCCCTTGGTATCATTCCTATTATTTAGACAATTAGCCTATTTTCTATGTTCTAAACTTTCTGTTTTTTTCTTTCTACATCATTACTAACTACTATTCCTACCCCGTCTTTACCTTTCTATTCCCCTGTAAAATATTTAAGAAATAAGGAGTTATTATGTGTTCAGACGTTTTTAGTTGATGATTTCCAGCTGGTTTTGCAAAACAAGTGCTTTACCGTCTAAAGTGTTCGAAAAATGTTTTTCGGTGAATTTCAGTTATCAACCGATGCCAAACCCCACTTATTCCCCTCAGTCTTTGCGTACCCCACAGGGCACATAAAACAGCTATGTTCATTTTTCTTACGAAGTGAGTTTTCAGTCGTTATTTGTGCAAATATGTTGGACATTTTTAAAGACAAATATTGGAGCATCATTCATTTTCGGGCACACTTTCAGTTTTTAACGTACCTTGATTATAGTCACCTTTGAATTACGAAATATATTTCTATTTCTAAATAAAATAAAAATCAATGGATTAGATACCCACGATCGAAGGTGATGCATTCATTCACTTTTTTTTCCATAATAATTGAGAATTTCGCGGCTCGGATAGCTGAGAGAAGGGTTTGAATCAAGGTAAACCTCTGTGCATTTCCTGATGTTAGCAGTTGTTTTTATGAAAACGTGGGTATTGTGAGAAATTGCTTTTGGAAGGTAAATGATTCATCCAAATTGACGAGTTCTTTTGCCCTTTGGCAAGTGTAGATGTCCTCAAGAATAGGAAACACTCGTCGGTTTAGCTGAAATGCTTAGAGCCGTCCTATTTCATGCTTTGCTGGATACTAGAGATATATGTTCAATGGTTTTAAACCATTACGTTCGTGAGAAAATTTTAAAATAGGAGTTTGAATAACGCTTGTGCAAAAAAGATCTCTGGTGCATCTAAAAAGTTTTTGAAAGCAATTTGGTTAGATTTCTCGAATGGAGGGATCGACCTATCTTCAAATGTAGTTAGCAGTTTGGAAATAAAGATGGTTTTTAAAAGAAGGAAAGTATCATCACAGAATTTTGTGGTGGACCATTAAAGTCAAAATAATAGAAAAATGAACGAACGTAAATTAGTCCCCTTGATGAATCACTCATCTCATCCTTTTCGTGTTTCATAAAATAATATGCGACTTTCAAATTTGAACGCCGATAAAATGCATTTATTATTAATTAAAGCTGAATCACTGTATCTAATGGATAAAAATTATTACGGGAAATAATCGTAAGAAGTACGATCTATCAAGTCTAAATTGAAATTTTGGCCCAAGCCGTTAACTTCCCAAAATACTCCCTTTTTTCAATGTCAGGGATGACAATGAAACGTGACGTGTAGAGTATATATTGCTTGTATAGATTTTTTTCGACCGAATAAAATATATTTTGGTTGAGTATATTCCATTTCTACGTTTTTAGCTTTTCTCAATTGTTTCGTTCTTGATACTATTCCTTCTCGTAGTTTTTCATAGTTTGAGGCAGCATTCTCGCTTTTCAGTGGATGTCAGCTCTCATAACCACTGATGTCTTGCTTACTGTATAAAGCATGAGCATAAAGTAGTACCCGGTGTCGAAAGGGGCGATTAATTCAATACTGGTATTGCAATTCAAATCCCTAAAATTAAAATGAAACTTTGAACGAAGAAACGCGTTCAAAAAAGATCTTTTAAGAATAGTTGATTTCTTTCTCTCAAACAAATTGTGGTGATCATTGCTGTTTTGGTACCTATCCTCTGCTACAATTTGGACGTTAGTTTTCTTGCATTTACAATACTTAAAAAATCAGGCAGTAAATTATTCATCGTTGTATAATTTAATTTTTACTTCCCCCGTTCTGTGGAAACTACGTACCTTTAATTCGCTGTCGAGGAGAGACTTATCCCCATTTTTCATAAATATTTATCTGAAAGAAATTTTCCAACCACGAAGTTTACTCAAAAAGGTCATGTGTTGGAGTACTGAAACATTTTGCAATAAGAAGCTTGAAAGCAATTCCATATTTGCAATTTCTCGTTTCCACTTGAGTAAAAACTCCATTTAATTGCTGACGGTCCTGTGACTCAGTTCAAGGGTTTTTACAACCGCTCTACTATCTCTTGAATCCTTTCACTCTAGCTTATTTCGTCCAAATCCATCGACGACTCCTGCATACCCTTTCAGCCATTTGCCCTCCGCGGCGTGGTAAGTGGAGTCCGTTGCTTGTTCTCCATCTCAGGCATTCCACCGGCGGCGGCGTGGTCTTGGGAAAAGTTGGCGGCGGCATTACACCGTCGGCCATCTTGAGATCCAGGAGCGAGGGCGGTGGCATGAACGCAAGAGGCTGCGGGGAGAAGAAGGAGGGAAAGGGGGGGTGGGTAGGGAGGCTGGAGAAGGAGGAGGAGGCATTGAGGTCCGGTTTGGGAGGACCAGTCGTGAGGGGGCGGGCGTGAGGGCCCCTCGGTGGACGGGGGAAATCGGTGGCGGAGTGGGGGCGGTTTAGGTTAGGAGGCGGGGAAGTTTTATATACGGAGAGGGAGGAGGAAGGATAAGGAGTTAATGGGAAGGAAGAGAGAGGGTCGGTAGGGGAGGAAGTAGAGAGCGTTGTTACGTGGGATGGGGTGGATAGCGAGATGCAGGTGTGGTCCGTGAAGCGAGCAAGATTGTTGTAAGCCAATGGTTCCCTGAAATGAAGGAAGATTTGCCTTGTAATTCCCTCGGCGTGGAAGAAGGGAAGGTTGGATGGGGGGAAAGAAGTGTTTTGTGGTTTGGTCGCCTATAAATTATATTAAAAAATGCCTGTCGATCCCAGCCGCACATTATGTTTTTACAAATTGCATACGCGGGGATGAAACGGACTGGGTACACGAAGGGGTTTCGAATACGAAAAACGATCGAAGAGCTTGATGGAAGGTCCATCACACCCCGGCTAGCGTTTTCGTTCCTCGGCAGTGGAATCTTTTTGACGCATGGATGACCGATTAAAATAAATGCCTCCTCCGATAAAAAATGACCCCGTCCACTGATACACATTCAAATATTTATGTGCTAAAATTTCTGAGGCTCATAATTTATTGCTTGTATGGAATTTTGCTTGAATGCTACCTGTCACAAATTAAATATGTACATGGGTCGCCATTGGTGTCCATAAATGTGGTAATGTTGTTGTTATAATAATATAAATAATGTATATTTTTATTTAATGTCATGCATTTATTTTTGGAGTTAGGAAATCCTGCTTTCTAATTTTTCGTATTTACCTGCTTATCTACTATCTTCCGTTAGAGTAGAATTATTGAAGAATTATCATATTATAATAGTATTTGAGAGCTATAGAAGTGATTTAAGACTATTCGAAAAGTAAACCTGAAACGCGCCAGCATGGCATACTTAAGGTCGGGAATTCGAATCCCACCACTTTATTGTATGTTTTAATTCTTCTAGGAGCAAGGTCGTTGGTGAAACGTTTCGATACCGCCCAGTTATGTGATTATCTTAATTAATCGTGGGAGAGTATGTAATATCGTTTAAAAATAAAAATAGCTATTCGTTTATTCCACGTAGTCACGCTTGAAATAAAAAATTACATACCCCAGGAAGATGAAGCCTTAAAACTGCTCGCTACTAGTACTTAGTGTAAATGCGTGGAACACTTAATTTTTTTTAACCCCCCTCTCTTAATTTCCAAATTAAGCCAGCAACTTTGAAACATTTTGAAATGAGAGAGAGGACTCAATTCACAAGATTTATTGCCATTATAAAGATGACTGTGTTCCGTTGACCGCGCTGCGAATATAATCCTTTTCCCCCTTGCTTCCGCGTCAAGAAGAGGAACCAAGGGGGTATATATTTTTTTGACGAGATAGCATCACCAATGGCGAACGACACTCGAGGCAAAAACGGATTCCATGGGAGAAATCCCATCGCAACCAGACGCACACGACTCGACGAAGGAACGAGAGAGGTATGGAGACGAAGAGGGAGGAGGAGGAGATAGTCAAAAAATAATTATAAGAGCGCGGAGGTGGAGGGAGGGGCGAAGTGGAGGGAAAGGAGAAGTTTGAAGCTTAGCGAGGGGGGTGGCATCCAAAATCCATCCACCATTGGATGGTTCCCGTCTCTGGGAGCCGAATATGTTGCTTTCCTTGGTCCAGACGGGCCGTGTTCAAGACTTTGAGCGTGATAAAATGGGCGGGGACAGCATCCGAAGGGCTGTGGCTTTGGTCGAGTTTGAGAGATGAAGTCGAGGTGAAGGGAGGCTGGGAAAGAGTTAAATATAGGGTGGGAGAAGAGGAGGGTGGGGTCGGGCGTGCGGAGCTGAAGCTGTGGGAGGGAGAGAGGCGATTGTAACTTCGGAGATTAAATGAGGGGAAAGACGTGGAATTAGGAGGGAATCAAAAATCGGAAGGCTTCTTCTCATCATGAGCCCGGACTTATAGAATATATCTTACCAACTCATTAACGCACATAATTTTATACATACACTTCACGATCTTCCTTAACGTGAGTAAAGATTCAGTCTATATGTCAATCGTCATCCCTGGATCTATGGAACAGTTTCTACCTCCACTAGAGAACCTGAGAATGAGCGCCAAAAAAGATGTACTAATTATATAGGACCATCTTTTTGGGTGAATCCGCGTCAAGATTTAAAAAATTCAGTGTTTCCTCTCCTATGCCGGCGAACTCCCAAGGACTAATGAATCGAGGCATGACTGAAATAAAATCTGTGTGCATGAATGAGGTACTACTTAGATCAAATAGCGTGACTTTGAGGCTTACGTGAAGGACATAGTTCCTACTCCACGATTTGAACGGAGCTGATTGAGGCGTAAGAGATGAAAGAGAAGAATAGAAAATATCCTCGTATGGGAATGGCAATCTTTCTAGCTGGGCCTCTTCTATTGTGTTTGAGGGCTTAAGAAAATCTCTAGCCAATAAATTTATGTATAAACATGCGGATTCGTGGCCTTCACAAGTTTTTGTTTCTCGGAAGTTCATAGAAAAAAATCGTATTATTTTATCCGAGGCTCTGAAACTATCTTTGCTTGAGAATTTATTAATAAAATAAATATTACCGGACAAATTTATCCCCGCAATTATTGCCGAATGCTACCACTATTTACGGTTATAAGGTTAACCGTTGTGAATCTCATTGTAGCTTTAGGAAATAAGACTCTAAGAAGTTGTATTATTTTCTATATTGCATATCTCCTTCTCCGTAACTTTTTTCTATATTTTGAAAATCAAATGTTCCGTGGAAGACGTTACTTTTAATTGAAACCCATAGTTGGCAGATTCCGGAACCTGTAAAGTAAATATGCAATTTTCACAATATGTTTAGTTGTTTTCTGAAGGTTTAAACGGTAATGCGACATCAAAAAGTTACCTGCTGATGCCGCCTTTGGGGTGAAACTGGTCGGCAAAAAATCTGCTGTGAATATTCGGTAATGTATCAGATTGTTATTAATGTGTTGAATTTTACCCATTCATTTATCATTTAATGTTCAATAAGAATATCACCTGAGGATATGGAGCTCGGTAGAATTGTTGATTAGCAAAGCATCACCGGCGATGTCTAGTTGAACTCATCCAAGATCAATTCTTTCCAAGGCAGAGGTACCCTTATCCCACTCGCTTTTATTTTGTCTCGTCATTGGTACATTCGCAATAAAAGTACCCAATGAAAGAATTCATGGGAATGGAGTCGAGGAGGTGAATAGGCAGGAGGAGTGTAGTTCCGGGGATGATTGGGTAGAGATTAATTAGATGGCCGTTCGTCATGTAGCTATTGCTTTCAGGTTGATTGAGGACTCGGGGCAATTCCACCCATAAATCAATTCGATAACTTGATGCGGGCAAGGAATCCCTTCGGCCGTCGCCGTCAAGAGAGCCCTCATTCCCGCTACATTGAACCGACCGCGGGTCGGAATGCTCTAAATTCCTTCCGTTTTGACTGATCGTTGTTTTCTTGCGCATCCACCCAACGTAATGCGGAGAGATTAGGCGGGCCAGTGTTAAGAGTCAGCATCCCCATAAGCGGAGAAATCGTCGGTAGAGAATCAAACCAACGCCCACTTACGGGGGAAGGCAGTTTCCTTCTTCGTTGCTAAGGCAGGGAAGGAGGCTCGTGGATTGAGGAAATTTTCGAAGGGTGTCTGATGCGATAGAAAGTTGGATAAATGAGGTTGAGGTGAGATGTTAAGGTAAATTGTGTAATTTCTCTTATTGTTTGAGTCTGATTAAAGTAATAAAGCTATTATCATTATTAACGGAACAATTTTTAAGATTTAAATCACTGAATAGTCAAGTTTTCTGCCGGAACCATAATGTTTCATGTTTTATTTCCTAAGTAATCTAAGTAGTAATGACAAATGTCTGTTCAGAAGTTTTTTTTCTTGATAGCGATAATAATGTCGGATAAAGAGATGTGAAAGAAATGCTATATATGCATAAGATTTTTGCTATATATGCTGAAGACAAATTTTATGAGTTATGTTATCTGTAGGTACACATTCATACTATATTGGGAGTTATTGCCATACATTTAATTTTCTAACTTACAGTAAATCCTCTTGAACTAAATATATTTTAGAGCTAGGCTCAGCAGGCAAGCATGAAAATGTATAAGAGGTGGCAACGGCTGTGATATTTTACAAATCTTCCAACCCACTATTGTGGTAGTAATATCATTGTTTTAATGGTAAAAAATAGTTGTGTTTCATGAAAACGCCACGATATGGCAATTTGTACGGTCAATAAGTTGTCCTTGTCTTCACCAGAAAGCCTCTGTTTCAAGAGCTTGTGATTTTGCTCAGGTCAAGGTTGATGCTAAGACTTTGAAAGATAATTGTGAATGGAATGCACAAGCGAATGATTTTTCGAATAATCAATGTATGGTAGGACTGCTAGCATCTAAATCAGTTAGAGTCTTAAGCATTGGTTTTTAAAGTTTTCTTTTAATGAATCTAGGGAGCAGTTTTCTTCTTTCCGTACGATTCTGGTGGTCCGTTTGCCTCTGAGATCCAGATTAGTCACTATTGACTTGACACCAGGCTTCTTAGGGGTAGAATTAACTGCCTTTGAAATAAATACCCACGCCTTGTCTAGAGACAAGCCACCCAGGTGGGAATCGAAACCACGACCTTGCGTCTCGTTAGCTTTCCATCCCGCCGCCGCTGAGGCCGCAAATATTGGCAAACTCGAATTAAGATATTCTCGAAGAAGAGTCATTCTACTGCTATACGCGTCACCTGACGATGGTAGTGCAGAGTCTACACTCTTCAAGTCCTTCTTGTCTTTCAGGTTGAGTTCAAGATTCCTCCGTAAATCATTCCGCTTACAACCTTCGAACTCTAGCCATCAGCTTGCCCCTTGATGAGTTTATCACGTTGTGTTTCTGTTCAAATTCTGACTACAAATCTTGAGGTATATCTTTTATGCACGAAAATTATAAGCTCTTATTATTTATAATGACGTCGAACACAATTAGCAAACTTCCAAAACTTACCTCTATATTGGTTGCCTATCTATGTATACATCTGCGTACTACCCTACGAGCCGCCGCATGGGCGTGTGGCTAGGGATGTTAGGTCACCAGCCGTGGCTTGGGAGGTGAAATTTTGCCTTGTATTATGGGAGTGTATTTAGTGGAGCTCAGTTTTTATTGTGGTCGCTTATGGTGCGCGGAAAGAACGAGTTTTTGTACCTATTTGTTCGGCAATGTATCTCTCTTATTTTATCGCTTCTGTCTGACCTAGGGATGTAGCATGGCGTCATGATAATATTCTCTGTGTCACTCTGAAACACACCAGTTCTGAATTTCTCAAGCAACCTAAACCTAGCGTGTAGCCTCCGAGTCTCTAGGGACTCCCACCTTAATCCCTCTAAAAGTAGTGAAACACTATATGCACGTGGGCTTAACTTATGACTACTAGTTGTGTGATCTAAATGTCTTGGTAATAATTCCTTAGTTCCTACCTTCGTAGCATGTGTTGTATTTTTATGCTTTGTGAAAACATACCCTGTCTTACTACCTCAAGCTAGCCTTCAGGGTAGATGCGATACAAATATAGGTAGGAAGGTAGATCAGACGTTGACTGAAGTGAAGTTAGTCCGGTCAGGGCACCTTTAAACACTTATTTTTTCCGCCCAATAGGAGAATGGAGGCTCATGGTTAAATGGATGCAGATGGGCATGTCGACTTGAGCGGGTGGTTGTGCCCGGGGCAGGCCGAGGAGGCAACCGTGATGCCCCTCCGCGATCGAGAGGGGAATCGACTGGGGATGGCGGGGTGCGCATTGCGGCCGGCGAGGAAGGAGATGATGGGTGGGAGGTGGGTGGGAAGAGTGGTCCAGTGTGGGGGAGAGGGAGGGTACCATAGATGGACCCTCGGTGGGGGTATGGGGGACCGTCTGCCGTTGCTGAGGTCCCGTGCGTGAGAGGGTGGCTTTGTTGGACGCAGCACGCGATTATTGCCTCGCGGCTCCTTCCGTGCCTCTTCAACCCCTCCCCCTTCCCTTCCTCCCCCGCTCTCCCCCTCTTCCCTCCCGATAACCCTTTCCCTCCTCCCCCTCGTTTTATCTCGCATTATCGTCCCGTCTACCCAAGTCCTTCCCACACCTCTCAACCTCTTCGCAGACGAACCTCCGCTCCTCTGCCCCCCTCCTTTCGAAGAGCCTGACCTCTCGACCACGCTCCATCTACCTCGTCCCTCATCTGCTTGCCGCACTCAACTCTTTCGTCGATAATTTAGTTTTCTATAAATTTTCTCATTTTAGTGTCGCTTTGGCGATTAATAAAATTAAACTTCCTTTTGATGCTGTCTATTTTCAGGGGGACCGATCGAAATGCCAAGGGTGCCTTGTAAATTAAATTTTAATCTTCAATAGATAACAGCATTAAGTTGCGAGTGTTTATAAAATCAGTGTGATGTTTTCTCTTCTCATCTTATTCTTTTTTAAATGATTTACTGAGCACAACCTAGTGTTTTATTCATTTTTATTTTTCCTTAGGCGACCGGTTTTGGTTATTACTCCATCACTGAGTACCATACGACATGACTTACGAAAACATCTCCCTTTGTTCAATTTTCGTTCAGTGGTTATATTTGCTCAATAGTTAACTAGATTCTCATATTTCATCATGGTGACATTAGACTGATATCAATTATGATAAGATACATAGATTTTTATGTAAAAGCCGATATATTGGCCCTCGGCACTTTTCCAGTGAAAAGGTGAAGTGGATAAATCGGGCACATGATGAGTTTATAATATTATGCTGGAGCGGTTCGCTTTATTTTTTTATTTTAGACCATAGATTGCAGAAAAAGCATGTTCAAATGCTTTTGTTTTGGTGGTTAACGTCATTAGATTAGAGCGAGTGATAAATTTCCCCTTTTGAGACTGTCTAATACCTTTCTTGGAGAAAACGATTACAGTCGGCCTTCGTCAATTATCCGGAGAAAATGGTTCCCACTCCATTTTTAGGCGACAATTTCCATATCTCGATATCGAATAAAATTTTGATCTCCTTATTCTCCCCACAGCTACCTCATCATAATAGCAGGAAAACCTTTACGCCTCCTCTATTGACTAGACTTTTCTCTCGACAGACCTACGTTTCTCCTACGTCCTTCTATAGCAGTCTCATTCCTTGTGGCTATTGCACTCCACGATCATCTCTGTATTAAACAATCGAGAACTCATCGCTCAACTCACCGCTAATCAAAGGTATTCTACGGAGTGTTTGGTGGATTTTGCATTTTCAGTTTCCGATCATTGGCAGTCTTCCTTCAAGAAATAATCATCTTACATCATAAAGTACCTTCTTATGCCATTAAGCTGGCCTCCATTCCTATGCTAAATCCCTTTAAAATTCTCTGTATCTTTGGCATTCTCCATTCCGCATAGTATTCCTGTTCTTCTCCAGCCTACCCTGTGCTTACCTAAAATGCTTACCTCTATTATTCTGTTCAACTTGTCGCAACCTCATCGGGCGTCCACCATCAAATGCACTGCCTCATTCGTATTTCTCCCATCAGCTTTCTTTCTTCCCCCTCCATAATCAGTACGTTCTCACTTCTTTCCTTTCCACCCACATAACCTTTTTCATCCTCTTTTTTTCTTTTCCCGAGTATGCATTTATCTTCTCACCGTAAAGTACTGATCCCCTGTTTTTCCATCTTTCCTACTCATTCAAATTCTTAGGAGACTCATCACTCCACTGCCTCAACTATGTAACTATATCCTCCGAGAATAATCTCTCGATCATTCTCCATCTCTCCTTTCCCTCTCGAACGTCATCTTGACTTAAGACCACTCTCGCTCTCGACTTGTTTCTTTTCTCTGAGTAACCTCAAAAGTGCCCAAAGATGTGTAAAAGGGTGTAAATTTACATCTGTTGAGGATTTATGTAACAGCTTTTAAAGTTCAAGGGGCTATATTGAAGTGTGAGCGTATTAGTGTGCATAGTAGAAGTACATGATGCATATATGGTTTAAATTTGATATCAAATAGAGGCATGCGTGATGAGGTGTCTGCGATGGTTAACATAGCACTCGAAGGATTCTTAAGGGGATTCAGAGAACTAAATTACGCTGTCTACCCAACTACTTATCAATTGAGTCTCTCTTGACAGCTATTCCGATCTATTTTAATTTGCGTCTTAAAAAGTGAATCATTATACCAGTCAATTCGGCAGACTTATCTTATAATTATACCCAATTCCATTCTGAACTTCGCAATGTATATTTTTCTTTTTGGCCTTAATTTCTTATTCATATAATTTTCTGCTTTCTTAATGGATGTTTAAATGTGTCCATTCTCATTTTTGCATGCTGCAAATATGATGGCTTAAGTTTTGGACAAACCCTTTCTGACTGGTGGTGATTTTTGCTGTGGTAGTTTTTCTGATAGCTAATGCGATGGATAAGTATCAGAATCAAATCCTTGGAGGTGGATAAGTATCAGAATCAAATCCTCTTTCTCTTCTCTTGCGCAGTATGTATTAAATAGATTTTATGCCGAAGCTATCGCCATATTGATGGAAACTGGATATTGTTGGTTATTTGCATGTAAGAAAAATTACTTAGGTTTTGGTGCTCTGTACATAATGCTGAACAGGCATATTAGCGAGAAATTTTTTAGGATACCTTATTATATTGCCATAATCTAGTAAACCACAATTCACGATTGATATTTAGGATCTTTTTGGCTGATTTTTTTGGATAACTGACTGATTTTCTCTAATTGGAGGCAGCCTCCAGCAACAAGGTTTTTTTGCGCTATGATGGCTCGACTGATGGGTTAGATTGTTATATTCGTATGGGAAAGCTGGAGGGGTATATGAAAACTCGGGGTCGAACTTTGCCTTCTCATGGCGATAGGCGCGAAGTATGTCCACACGGCGCCATTACTGTGATTTGAACTCGGGTTCTCGGATTGGGAAACGAATACTTTAGCAACCACGCAAATACTATTTCCTCATAAATCCTAATTCAAGCCTCGCTCGTCATCAATATTTTCCTCGAAGAGTCTTAGATCATGTATTACGTATTTAAATCACATGTATCTGCTACTGGACTTCTGGTCGCAGCCACGTCGTTTAATTTCCTTGGGCTCACACACATTTCAAAATTTAAATTTCGACTTTCCATGGAAATCTAGGAACATCTCGAGTGGAAAGCTCGATGCTTTTGTTACTGTGTTTTGAAGAATGTGGCCTTAGGATAAGTTCACCGATTGTTTCTTTCGATGCGTTTCATACTGCGTGTTTGACTCACACGCAAGGTGGAAATGGGGCAGTTCCAATTCCCCTTGGGGTAAGTGACGTGTTGCTTTTATCCTTCAAATTATTTTTTTACGGAAATGTCAGCATGTGTTCCCCCAAAGCGATAGAAATTGTAGCTCTCGGATGGGCCAGCTGAAGGTCTCAAAATCACCAATTTTCCCCAAAAATTGATAAGGTAGCTAACTCTGATTTATGTTATAACTATAATGAAATGTTGCAAAATTCAAAGTAGGTTGAAAATTTGGGGTTTCTCACTTTCATATTTGACGTCTATGCTTCATAATTTCTTATTATTCTTTGTTGAGAACCGGCTTTGAAACAATTTAGTCGATCCATAAATTTAACTGACTGTCCTCGGGAGTTTGAAGGACCAATCAGGCTGTATTGATAATCATGGAAAAGGCATTGAGATGAGGACCATCATTCATTGCCAATCTTGTGCCAAATTCTGTGCGAAGAAAAGAAGTTTTATATTTTTCACCCCCGTATTATTTGGTTGGAAATTTAGCAGGTGGGTTTAACCTCAACAATATTCATTGAGAGCCGCTTTTTTAAGTATATCAGTCATATTAGAATGGTCTCTGTGTTATCATAGTACCTACTGACTCTCCCTTTAACCCGTTAAGTTTCGATCGTATACCTTAAAACCTATTCATAACTAGCAATTATGAGAGCATAGGTAATTGCTATTTTTCTCAACTGTTGTAGAAACATATGCATCTTTAGTGTTCATTGGATATTCATAGAAACCATTCAACACAATTTGTGTTGACAGCTGGCGCACACCTGATTGTTAAGACTTTTACTCCCCATTCTATCGTTATATAAGTTTAGGGATGAATAAAACGATTCTACAGTCTAAAAGGCTCTATTGGATTTATAAGTGAGAAAAGTTGTCATAATTTTTTTTGCACCCCTGTTATAATGGTTAGAATACAATTTATTGAACTTTCATTCAGTGGCGTTGATTGAATTTCTATTTATTCAGTGCTGAATTAGCATTCAGTGGGATTTATTGAATTAAATCTCTACCGTGCACTATATAATGCTCAGTACTTACTTATGCTAGAGTGTCTAAAAGGCCGGTACTTACTGATAGTATGTGTTACCGTCATTATTCTTGCTAAAATATCACTTGTCTCTTCCATATTGTCATTTTCTGCTCAAACCGGTATAACTTACGCTTCCTCTAGTTTATCTCAGAAATCATGCCATCTAATTGTATTCCGATGTAGTTATAGTGAATAGCTCCATCATTTCAAGGGCTGTATCTTCTAATTTACCTTAGTGATGAATTAGACTGAAGAACACATATCTTCTTTGTATCAGTGAAATAGTCGTGCTCTTTTATTTTATATTTATCAGGAGAGACCATATCTCAAGATTAAAAAATTTCCTTCTGCTGTAATTAAAAAAAAGTTAAGCTGAAATTTTAAAAAGTTCGCATGCTTTTTTCCGCGTATAATTCATTATATTTTGAGTGACAATTATTGAGATTTGCTCTGGTAGCTTCTCCGGAAATAAATTTTCTTAAGCTTATTCTAAAAAATGTGGATTAACCTTTACTATGTTTATATTCACGCTTTTGGTTTAATTATAACAATTTAAATGTGCTCTTGAATAGGAATTATTTGCTACGACGATATTCTTAATTCCAAATTAGATCAACTGTAAACTCGGGCAAATATTTTGCATCCACCCAAAGATTCTTCTCCTTAGCTCGCCTGCTATCATTTGATTTCATTTAAATAAAAGGGAATAAACAGAAAAGAGTTGGCATTGCGACTCTGGCTAATGGAATATTTAATCTGAAATATTTTGTTACCCCTCTCAGAGTCCTCTTAGCCCGTCTGCTGCCACAGGGTTTTCAAAATAATAGATGATAAATAGAAATATACGCATTGCGGTCCTCCATGGAGAAATAACTATCCTTATAACACCGTAAGGAATGATTTGAACAATTAGAACGTAATTGTGTGAATTAATCTTCAAGGAAACCCCTGCAAGTGAAGTCTGGCACCTTTGCACACATAGTTGGTGTGCTTACATATTTTGAAATCAGCCCGAATCATCGATTTACGCGAACTCCATGGTCATTCGGCCAGGGAAGCCCTCGTTGAAAACCACTCGCGACTTTCGCAAAACGCACCCGTAGTTTGTTCAACCTTTCATCATCCATTTTCGCCCTTCTAAATCCTCCCTCGGACTGCGTCGCTCATTACCCACCCTCTATCCTTCCCCTCTCTTCCTCCTCCCCTCGTCCTTTCGTCCTCTGCTCCTCGCTAATCCTCCCCCGCCCCACCCTCCCCCACCCTCGGCCCGAAAGCAATCGCTCGTATGCCATATTCTCAGCGTGAGTTCTCATCCAGTCCTCACCCTCAGATTCCTCCCCCTGACGTGTTTTCAATAATATTAATTTAATCACGCGTCCATGAATTGATAAATTATTCACATAATTCCTTTTATTATTCTAAATCGATGGGAAAAATTGACAAGTTCTTTTTCCCACGGAAAATGAAAGCGCTCACAATTGGTTAATCCACAAATTATGTAGCTCCATCACTCAATAAATATCAAGCCTTCGGTAATAATTCAACAGGTCATAAATTTAAAATTAAATGTACATATTTTCTGCTACCAATATTCCACTCTGCTACTTCAATTCTCTTCGTTCCACCACCTAACCACCCAACGTCGCACAAACGTGATGTCTGTTTGCTTGTGGCGGGCTTTGTTAACTATTCCGAAGCTGAATTAAATGCTTACTATATGTACTCTTGAGGATAACTGGCTCCAAATATTTCCTTTTGATATTTGCATGGTTTATTAGTGATAAAACTCTAATTAAATCCTCTATTGTTTCTGAAATAACACTATATAGTACATGGAGCATAATCTCTAAGGAAGTGATGAATTTTGATGACGACAAAATCAGCTTTACCCAGAGCATAGTGTTGATAACAAATCCGAGGATATATCCATTTGCTACAATAGGATGTATATTCCTGGTTTCCTTGCTCTGGTGTCGTTTTTGAAATTTCAGACCGAATATTTACCTACCTTATTTTTTTTTATTCCAACCCCCGTATTTTTCAAAACCATAGCTATGTTCTGTCTCATTTTTCGTTTGAACCTTCGAAAATTGAATAATTTTCATTTGAAGCCCATCCTCTCCTGTTTCACCGATCTTATTTTTTACTGTTTTCATTAGCTATTACATCAAATGAATGGTAGACCCTACCTATAATTTCTCCGACCGCTTGAAATATTTTCATCCCATTTGATTTGTTAATAAATACCTTGAGATGAGAAAAACTCTAAAAAAAGGCGAAGGATCGACCGTGAAAATAGGCATTAGAGGTCGTAAATCTATGGAACAATGATGGAATAAAGGACTTTCAAAAGATTGAGATTTTAAAATATGTTGAAGGCCCGCTTTAGCACCAAAATATAAAGCATAAACAAAACATAATCATCAAATTTTGAAACATGGCGGTAATTGTTTTTTCATCTGTAGAACCTTAGTTAATTCCATAACGATCATTTGAGGCACATGGTTATGACATATGGATTCCTTCATGTAAAATATAATTAATGGATGTGTTATTCAAAACCCTTCTGATTCAGTATCATTATCGGCCTAATGGTTGCTTTTAGTTTATGGATCTTCGTCAAATCTCTTCTCTAATTTTTCCAGTCGGTGCTTTTCTAGAACATGCTAGCTCGTGATAAAGACTGAAATATTCTCACGGTTCACGGAGGTGCGCGGTGGCTTCGATGCGGAAAAGTAAGTCTTTCAAATGGAAAATCATTTTGTTTCTGCGACCTTTGGGAAAATTACTTTAATGTGGATGGCACTTAAGACTAGCGGGTTGCTTAATAGCGCGGTGCCTCGTTCTGCAATGCCGGAGAAAAACCTCGGCATCCGGGAAAAGAATGGTGATTTAATTCCACGCTCGCTATCTTCACTCCGGTGTCATTGAGTGTCAAGTTGGCAGCCTTGCGGCCTTCCTCATTTCTGGGCTCTCGCGGCGCTCGCAGCCTAACCCTTCCTTTCTCAACCGTCGTCCCTTCGAAGGTCTCCTCTGCCCTTATCCTCCTTTCTCCCATAGCGCCCAAATTCGTCACCAAAACCCTCTCTGCCCTTAATTGCGTAACTTGGGCCTCCGAACACTCATTTTCTTGGAAATCTTTCCATTTGAACCCGGAAGACGCAACTAAGATTCTTGAGATAAGAGTGCAAAATTCCTTGTTCAAGTTGTTATCCTTTCATTCTCGACAGAGATAATCCGTCGCGTCTATGGCGACACACCTTGCCCTTAAGGTCTTTAGCCTCTTCGAGGATTTCGCACGCAAATATTCTTTCGCCTCTTTCGTTTCGGATACTGTCTTAAATGAAGCATATGCTGTACCTCGCTCTAATTTATACTCCCGTAATAATTTTCGTATAAATATATTTTTTGTCTATTTATATTTATAAATGGTTATTATGCTTTGCTGTTAATATAAGGCTGGTCTTTCGTAATGAAGCATGCATATTGTTTATACCCACGTAAAACGATTTCTATGGTAGAGTGTTACTATCAAGGGGGGTAAAGTCCGTTTCTGGTGAGGTCATGGTTTTAGTTTCGTAGATAGTTATATTTAAGCTTTGTAATATATCATGATTCGTGTTTTCTATATATTATTAGAGAAACACTAGATATATTGTTATTAGATTATTTGTCTCATGAAAATACTGCTGTTTTAAGCGCTTGGCTCTTATCATATCGGCTCATAAAGCATGGCTCTTATCATAAATTTTCTTTCGAGTGCAAATTTGTATCTGGCGCAGAACCTTTTCCTCGAGAACTGCGATAAGAGGAAGCAGAATGGCATATTCTGGAATGGCGGTGGCATATTCTGGAATGTGAATCTATAGCTCAAAATAAAACAAGCCATGCTATCTCAAGCCCTTCTACTCTGAAGTGCCTTCAGCTGTTGTCAGGTATAACTGTCGGCTCAGCAAGCGTCATCTGCCATGCCATCAATTAAATTTTGCGGGAAGAAGACGAAAAAATTCTTTCCAGGGAGCTTCCCTATTCATTTTCCCACGCTCTGGCCTCTGAATGGTGTTTTCTGATTTATTTGTTATGGTTGATTTGAAATTTTAAAATAATTCCAGCCATATTCGACTGACGGCTGCATTTAAACGTAGGAAAATAGGTATACCCCGAAATATCCATTCCTTGTCGCTTGTCGCACGAGCGTGTTCTCAAAGGTAACGACTGATTGATTTTTCCTGTAATATTTAATGAAAAAAATAGAGAGGGGAGATTTGTTTGGAGATATGTTTTTGGGAGGCCTAAATAATTTAATTTTGAATGTCAATCTTGCTTTTATGTATTTTATTTAACTTCTCATAAAGACTTTAGATTTATAAAATAATTTAACATGCATGGGAATTATTTATTGGCATTTTATTGTTTAATCCTC
Source organism: Ceriagrion tenellum (assembly GCA_963169105.1). NCBI lineage: Eukaryota > Metazoa > Arthropoda > Insecta > Odonata > Coenagrionidae > Ceriagrion > Ceriagrion tenellum. The sequence goes on from OY720635.1 coordinate 79,092,030, forward strand.
AAAATGATTATAAACTTATTTCTCTGCGTATATTCAGTTTTTGGGTTTTTCATGATGATTTTCCTCAGGTAATTGATCGTTACATCAATCGTGAAATCTCCACTTAGCACCTTAAATTTTCTCAGTATGTGTTATAATTTCGTTAATATTTTGTTATAAATGTTAGACATTCCGCTTTTTTCATTTTGAAGACCTTTTTTATGTTTTAGTTAATGGTACACTATTCATTTTACTGGATTATGGAATGCGTTTCCCACATCTACCCCATCTAACGCACCGTTTAAAAGATAGCTTCAAGCGTCACTTTCAGTCATATAGGACTAATCTCTTGTCGTGACAGAACTATTGAAGCATTGGATTCAGGCCTCTTAGATTCATCGTTAATTTATTATTTCAATGAAATCCAATCGGAACTCTCAAACAGTCATTAAGAAAGAAAAGTATGGGCTGGGTTTATGTTATCATTACATCAAGCCCAAGGTCGTATCTTGCTTCCATTTTGGGTGCTGTGTCTATCTTTTCCCTTCAACTAGGATTGCTTACTAATGTAAATGTCAAACACTCTTGACGAGTGTGTTGGGCGCCATTGTATCAACTGCAGCTTATATTTTGTTTTTGGTAGGTTATCTAAATATCATCATCCTCTATGAGTCAGCTCAGAAATTCGTCCCAATGGTCTTACGTGCACGCATGAATTACGAATGCCTATGACGCAGCCACTGGATTTTTCTTGCGATCCTCAGTCAGCACTTAGGGAATTCAGCATGCGCATAGATTGCGAAAGCCAATCTTACCGTTATCATTACATGAAGAACCGTTCTTCCCAAATCTGGAGTATTAGCATTCAGTATTCTGGAGCTAAGTGAATTCACGTGTCCATTCATTTCGCGGGTAAAAAACAAATTACTAGAGAAACCTCGCATTAAGGAGGATTTGAAATAGACTCGGCTATTTGAAACTTTCAGTGAAAAGACAACGTTCTCTTTACGATGATTTGGTAACTATCGATTTGTCTAACGTTCTCTTAGAGACACGACAGTACTACCAACTATAATAAATAACTTCCTTGCAACTTATTCAGACTTGTGCTTCTACTTTCCGGATACTCCTCGCATAAAAATGCTACTACAATGATTCCATATACCATAATATGAAGTGTAATTGTATGGATCAGAAAGAAAGACTTTGAGGAATGAGATGAGTGTTGCAGGCTTTTTAGATTTTAATGGCGGAATAGCGGCAGGCGGTCAGGAAAACGAACTAAGTACAAGGAATGCAGGTAGGAGCTGCTGGAGGAACTTTGGAGGAGGCAGAGTAGGTGGTTGGAATGGATAGTGAGGTGCTGAAGGCTGCTGGTTGAGGGAAGGATATCTGGTGAGCGTGGAAGAAAGATTTTGGCCCGGAAAATAGGATCTATGGATGGGATGAAAAGAGGTACGGCGAACGACGAGATAAAGGTTGGGATTTTGCGTGAATGTAGCTCCCTCCGCTTGTAAACATATGGGATAATTTAATTCTATTTCATGGAAACCTAATTTGTCTGTTATATCACTTCCGATAAACAAGGTGCCAATTCAAAGTTGCTCTATTTGGCACCTTGCTACGTAAAGCAGTGCAAGCAGGGCAATGCGGAGGAAGTTGTAATTTCCGGACGTGGCATTCTCATCCGAGGGAATTTTGTGCATCTGATAGCATTGGAATTGGCAGGATAGCCAGCATTGGCATTTTAGAGGCGGCTTATCCTGTCATTAAGTTTCTTTCCAGCTTTTTTCATATCCTTTGTAATCTTTATATGGCCCATGTATGCCTCAAAGAAATCGTTTAAGATAGGAATAGCAGTCACCTCCATCCCGCAGTAACATAAACGGCCACTATTTAGGCTGATTCGGTCAATTGCTGTATATTAAAGGTTTTGGATCATCTAACTACATTATTAAATTTGTTGATTGTGAGGAACTCATTGTACTTAGAAGTGTGAAGAATCTTTTGCTTCTCATCAACATGGCCTCCGATTTACTTTCTGTTCTTGGATAACTCTGCGAGTGTTAGTTTGAGATAACACTGGGCGTATTTGATCGCAAATCCTGGTGGCAGCGTCGATGTGTTAATGATAAAAAGTATGTGTATTTATGTTCCTCTTTAACCTATTAATACGACACAAGCCGCTACAATTGCATGCTGCAGAGGTTGTTGGAACACGATACGTACCTATGACTTAAAGTGAGATAACGTACCGTTTTATGTCCTTTTACTTTTTGGATACTCAGGATGCAATGATCGGGCAGTACGGATAAATTATTAAAGTCGAGTCAGCTTCACATGTACATCTACATAGTATCGTGCAAGCCTGGTGTGCCGCTTGGGTAGATTCCGCACCTGGCTTACAGTATTCGTCCGAGTCCAAGCCAGTACTTTTCGCGTTCACCCGGCAGCTAGGTGCAGACCAAATAGCAGTCAGAAAAATTATGCGCAGCCAGACCAGAAAATTAACTGGCCTAACACTGAAAAATAATTTGTTTCATTGTGTTCTACGCCGGAAGTGTGATGGGTTTGTGTGCATATGTGTCGTATATTCGTAATGTTTTCACACCTTCCAAATATAATACTATATAATGCCATGCGATTAACCAATGAATGTAAGACCGGGGGAAAGCGACCAAATATTTTACTCCAATTCGAAAATCCACTTTTCGGTAGTGAGCACTGGTGTAGCAAATATTGAAGCCTTTAAGTCTTGATAATTGTCCTTCGATCCGATTCACCACCCCGCACTTTTCCTTGTCTTGCCTCCTCTCTCAACACATCTCGCCTTCGTATCAGTCCGCCCGCCCGCTGCATTCCGGAATTCTTTCCGGCATTCCTATCTCACGAGTGGTCTCCCAATTCTACTCTCACCACCCCATGACTTGGCTCGCGCCCCCCTTAACCCTTCCCCTATCTCTGCTCCCTCACCGGCTTATACTGCCCGAGAGCCACTCCACGGAACCAAACTTTTACCCCACTCCTCCTCGCTAAGTGAAGAGGATGAACGCCCCAACTCCTACTTCTATTCCTTTCTCTTCATTTCACGAGGCCCTACGCGCACGGATATCTGATTTGCATGCGTAATGGGAGCGGGAAGAGGGTATCGAGGAGGGACGGGTGGGCCACACATCGTCCCCCCCCCTCATCGCCCGATGGATTGTGGGCGGAGGAGGGGCCGAAGACACGGCAGATATCTCCAGCATCCCAGGAATGCGTTCGTGTGTTGCTCCACGCACCCCGTCCTCATCTACTCCTCCTGCTTCCCGACACGCCCCTCTCCTCCAAATTCACTCCTTTCTCCCTCGTCCGTGCCACGAACGATGATTCCATGCCGAAATTTTCATCGCCCTCACAGTATCCCATCCCGCTCCGTCCGTTTTTTGTACCAGTACGAAGTCTCCACTCTGTCTCCTCTATTCCAGACGTCTCGAATCTCGAATTAGGGGAATTTCTCGGCCAGCGCCCCTTTTTTCTTCTTTTTATCTTATCTTACTGTGGACCGCATCTTCTTTTCGGGTTTTTGATTAGCGAATAATTTTCGGTGGTATGGCAGATTGAGTCTTGTGGTAAACGATTTGTCTTGCAACCCTTAGGTAAGACAAGTAGAGACAACCTTTATAGAATCTGAATGCTGCTAATTTCAATGGCAACTACAGCCATACCTTTACCATCACATATTATTAAGTATTCGATCGGTTAAGGTGGCTATAAATGGAAGAGCGCAAAATCCCTCATGTTGATTACCTGCGTAGAGCACTTCCTGCGAAATTACTTCTTCTCACCGTAATTCCTACTCTTCTTCTTCCCGTTCCACCACCACCTCCCTCCCTACGCGGTCGTCACCACACGACATCCTTTCGCGAAAACTCCATCAGAGGATACAAGGACCGCGGCAGAGAGGAAGGAGAAGAAGAATGGGAGGAAAGTAGTGGTAGAAATTGAAACTTGGTACTCTAGACTGATGATGAGGGCTGAGAAGCTAGAAGATACTATACTGGAACTGGGGGAGTGGAAATAATGCCTTGGGGTTGAGCAAGGTGAGGTGGAGAAATAGCGGGGACTATTGGAGTGAAAATCACCGGGTAGTCTATATTGAGGAAGGCGTAAGGCAACGTGGGGTAGCTGAAATGATGAAAGGTAGTTGAACGAAAAACCTGGGAAAGGATAGTGGCCATTGGACAGGTGAGCGACCGAATGATAGTGATCAAAATAAAAGCACACCTGACGAATTTTGTATTGTTCCATGTGTACATGACTCTTAGTGACCACAAAGGTGCGGAACAAAGGCGGAATAAAAGAAATTAGAACAATCTGAGGAAAGTTGGGATATTACAAAAATAGATATTAAGAGCGTCAGAGAAAAGTATGGGTTTAATGGAAACGGGAGCTAAAGTAGCAGAGGTTAACGAAGAAACTTTGGTTGGCCCCGGTGGCGGTGGGGTAAAATCCTTGCCTGCTAACCCGAGGGTCCCGGGTTCGAGTCTCGCCTGGGTAGAATATTTTCTGCCAAGGACATGGGTGTGTGTTTGTCTCTTGTTAATGTTCAAACACCCGATGTAATTGGCCTTTGTTGTACTGTTTTCGGGATTGTGAATGTAAATAAATTAAAAATTAATAAATTAGTAAAATAGAGGAGATACGGAAAAGCCATTACATCGATCTAGGACAATTGAAATACAAATACACTTAATAAACTCCGGCGAGGGTGAATAGAAAATTGGTAAAAATAACAATATGAGGATGTGATTTGTGACCTGCATGAGTGAAGAGAAACCTTCATGAGGAGGAACTGGGTGTGCTATTCGAAGTGGGAGAAGACAAATATTATCCATCTGCAAGAGAACGCAAACGATAACCGAAATTATGAGCGAAATGGGGGGGGGGGGGTTTATTAGTGGAACTTGAAGGTATTAAAAATTGGTGGAGGGAATTCGTTGAGGATCTTAACATATTCAATGTTAATTGCTCTTTGTGCTTAGATAAATAGGGTGAGAGAGCAATGAAGAAGTTATTTTTATTTTGCTATTCTCTACTCACCATGTCTCTCACAAAATGCATTAATTTTGTAAATTATGAATTCGTAATGCGTAAATGCATGGGCTTAGCCAATCATTATCTACTGCTTAACTGCTGTATCGTTACTAAAGTTATCAAAGCGTGTAATGAACTACACGTTAGGTGAAAATTCACCTCTGCCAAACCCCTTTGAGGGAGATTTCAGGGTATTATGCCGATGATGAAGATATCATGATTTTTCCTTTGGTTCTCGAGTGTTGATCGGTTGGAAATTCGGCCGGACTTGGCCCCTCAAAGCGCTTTATTACGTTGGTCAGCAGAGCCGAAATCCTCCAATCTCCATGTCATTACGACATATTTAATAGTTTTTCCTTTTGATTATATATGCGTTCGATTTTCTTGGTTTTTCAATAATAGAAGTTGAAGACTAGACTGAAAGTTGCTTTCTAATGTTATTATTTAGAGCCACTTTATGAAACCGCATAATAAAGCGCTATTATTGAGTCACATGTTTACACTGCTCTCCTATGACAAAACTATCCTACATCTAAGTGTTAAGCGTTAATGAGAATTAATCCAGGATATTCACATTTCCTCTTCGTGGTGATGCCATGTTATTGTGACGTCTAAAAGTGCCACATGTTCATAGTTTTTAATCTAGGAATTACTTTTTTTAAACCTAAGTTTGTGCGTCAATTTTATTATCGACTTGGGTTAAAACAGGGACATCTATCAATTGTATCTATATTTTTCCATTGCTTATTATTCATGTTAAAGGTTTTACGGTCTTCGAAGAAATATACCTTGATTTTGGATTCGGATTGTGGTTCCTAGACTTTAGCAGGCACTAATTAGTGAGAGAGTAGGTACTATAGGTCAGAAGAACTGCGAACCACCACCTGTAGAGTGTCAGATGACGTATCATGACGAAAATAGCTATTCGTAAACATACCAGATATCTGCAGCTTAAAGCTCCGATGACCACCCGGGGAGTAGCGTCAGGGGGGCGCCAATGTAAGGAATAACCGTAAAAAAATATTGGTTGTGATTATGCTCATATAAAAATATACAGGTACGAATTGTGTAGTAGGTTTTCTCAAGAATTATATTTATAAATATATGCTTTTAATAAATGGTTTTTGATGAATGGATATATGTTTTAAGTAAAGGGACCTGATTGGAACAGTGGTGGCGTATCGACTCCTGTTGCGAGGTTCCGAAGGGACGGAAAAACTTTTCTTGGCTGGAATATCATATTTTGCACGCTACCCAAAGTTGACCCCACTGCTGAGTGGCAGCAGTCTCAGCTGATGGCATTGATTGCGCAGATGAAGAAGATCGTAAAATCTACTGCCGGTTGGGCGAGAGTGAAGTTCACGGAATCGAATGGGGTACTGCGTTGTGGAAGGCTCCCTAGAAGATGCAGCCCTGCATTCTATATATGTCATGGTGGCATTCCTCCCGGTAAAATATTCCGCAGGTAAAATAGTTCCCCAATCGGATCTCCGGGTGGGGACTACTGGGAGGTGTACATCAATCAGGAAGGATAAGTGCGGGATATGGACATGGAACTTGAGATCTTTAGGGGTGAGCGGGAAGCTAGAGAGTGTGAAGATAGTGATGTAGAGGCTAGGGGTTAGATATATTGGGAGTTAGCAAGATCAAGTGGGCAGGGGCAGATGACTACTGGAGCGAAGGATATAGCGTGATATATTCAGGAGACTACCAGAGAGATACCAACCAGATTGCAGGTGTAGGAATCATACTGAAGGAAGAATGGTGCAGGTGAGTGAAGTAAGTCGGGCAGTACTGCGAAAGAATTCTAACGGTGAAGCTGGACGGAGAACGTACGGATACTGTAAGTATACATGCCAACGTCAAGCCAATTGTAAGAAGAAATAGAAGACGTTTATGAGCAAATTGAAGAAGTCCTCGGGGTAGTGAAGGGGAAAGACAACCTCATCATCAAAGGAGACTGGAACTTAGTGATATGGGAGGGAAAAGAAGGGAATGGTGTAGGATATTTCGGACTGGGCAAAATAAATTCCAGAGGAGAAAGACGGGTAGAGTTCTGCAATGAGAAGAATATGGCTGTAGCCAACACTCTCCTTGAGCACCATCTGCGTAGGAGGTAGATTAAAAAACCTGCCCGGGCAGTTGCATCAATGGTGAACTATGCAATTAAGAATCTTCCTTTTCTCACCGGCTGGGGACATGAAAACAAAGTCTAAACGTTGGTCTTCAAAAACTCCTTATTCGTTGAGACAATCCTCCTTTTTATTCTCTGAAGCACATTCTTTGATAAAAATCGTGGTTGATCAAAGAAGACGGACCGTAAAAAATGGAAAATTTAGGAAACTTTCATTATTTAGTGGAATCTCAGCGTAATTTTAGATTCATGGTACTGTAATTACCACCAGATATGCATCATTGAAAGAAGAACACGATTACCGTGTCTGAGGATGTTCAGTTCAAAGAAAAGACTTGTAATGAGTCTCGTGTGAATGATTATTTGCACGATGCTGATATCGAGACATCGAGGTTGAGAAAAGAGAGAGAAGGTAGATTGGAGGCGTTTGTATGTGGAGGATGAGGACGGTTCGATGGATGGAAAGTAAGACAAAAGTATGTGCTTGATATTGAGAAACTTGAGGGAGGGGAGTACATTGATAGAATGTGTAATGAAGGGGTAGAGATAGCCGAATACCGTAATATAGGGCGAGGTTCCAGGAAAACTTTGAACGTTAAGATGTAGAATATGTTTTGGAATGGGATGTTCAGTGGCATATGATATGCCTAGCTGAAGCAACTAATAGCGTAAAAGAGTAAGGTGCCTTTGGTCGTAAACGACTGTTGGAGAAAGTTTTATGCTCACTTAAACACTCACTGTTATCACGGGACCACCTCCGAATACCACTTTATTCGAGTATGTCTGAGCCACTGATCCGTCAAGGAGTCCCTTCCTCGCTGACATTCTGAAAATAGTCAGTTGTGAAGTGAGTTGAAGGGATAGTATGGTAGCTGGGTGGAGACATCCAAAAACCTCAAGAACTCCCCCATCCTATTCGCATTCTCCGAAGCATCACTCACGCACCCTCCTCTCCTCTCTCTCTCCCCTCTATCCCCTCCACCTCTCCCCTCGATTTCCTTCATCCTCTTCTCTCTCTCTCTATCTCCTCCCACTTGCCATCACTCTCCATCCTCGGCTTCCACTCCCTCCTCATTACGCGGAGTCGCGCAGCCAACCAGCGGCTTCGCGGGCATGTGTGAGATGAGGAGGGGGCGAGGCAGTTTGGGCGAAGGGAGGATGAGGTATGGAGAGGGCAATGGGAAGGAAATGCTTGCTCGAGAAATGAGTATGTGTGTATGTACGTGTGGAGGAAATGAAAGGATTAAGTAGGGAGACCGGGTCGGAAAGAAAAGAGCGCTGATGAGCGATCCTTTCGGTCTTATGCTCGACTCCTCATCCCTCTCCGTCTTTTTCTCCGTCGCGATTTAGTTACTTATGACTAAAACCTCCCAAATCTGCATACTACCCTTCGGGGCCCCACATAGGCGTTTGTTAGGGGATGTCAGGACACCAGCAATGAAGCGAGAGAGAAAAGGGTTAAGGAGTGGGGGCTGGAGGTGGTTTGCTCGTTAACGATTATCTCATTCTATTGCTCCACTGCCTCTATTGTAATCACTAATGGTACGTAGAGAGGGAATATATGTATCATTACCAATCAATTAGACATCCGTTTTATTTTGTCGCGTCTATCATTTCTAGAGGTGTAGCGCAGAGTCAAAATGCTATCCTCCGTTTTGTAGTGAAAATCACCTGATCTGAAGTTTTCAAGTGTTCAAATCCTAGCGTACGGCCTCAGAGCCTTATGATAACCGGAGGAATAAATGGCATTGCTTGGAAGCGTAGAAACATCGGGATACTTGCAAGCTGAAGGATATATTAAGCTAATATCAGACCAATAATGGTGCATATGGCGGAGCTTTTCATAGATGTAAGCTGTGACCTACGTAGCTCAGGTATGAAGCAGGTACTACATGTAGGCAGAGTTTTTGACTCTGTTATGATCTCCTTTATACTGGCCAAAACCGCTAAAAGCGATGCAGACATTTTCGCCGTAAACTGTCATCGACCATGGAATAAAACCCAGATATTCACACTATATCAGTGTTCCTGCATTTTCCTATGGTACATCTACTTTTGAAGGCTTTCAGTGACTACTTTATCAGATTATTTTCCTCTCATTTATTCTTTCCATCTTTATTTGGTTCTTTCTGCATTTTTTCCCCTCTGGTCAATGGGTACCTCTCGAAATCTTCTGTCCTCTCTTTTCATCCATTCTTTTTGTGGTCATTCCATATCATTCTTCGTACGTCCACACAATTCATGGTATTATTTTGGTTTCTGAAGTAAGTCTGACTGTAAGGTGAAAGCATGTGGATTAGCAATTGGTACAAGAACTGAAACCGAATCCAAAAGTTATATTTTTTATATCATTTTCACCTCGCTCTGTTCTTTCCTGTTGTCTCTGCCGTATTCTGTCGTTGTCCTTTTCGCCCTCTGCTCGTTCTTGGCTTGGCCTCCCACCCTCCCTCTCCCACCGATACCACGCTCTTGTATTGCTCCCCCCAATTTGTCCCCCTCCTATCTCACCACCCATCCCCCCTCGACCCCTTTACAATCACCGTTCCCCAACTTACTACATGGCCCAGCTGAAGGACTCTATTGCACGCATGTTCTCTCTGTTCCGTGTCCTGTCCCGTCCCAATTCTCTCGTCTCCCAACTCCCCAACCCCCCGAACACCCGTCAAACCATCGCTGGACCGTGTTCCGCTGGATTCGCCCCTCGTCCCGAGCTGTAATTTTTGGACAATTTCCATCGAATTAATCGCCAATTATCTCGCGAGGGTTTTTGTAACTCTGTGTGTGTCTTTTTTATTTCTTTCTTGGCCGAGAACTTACTTTCGCGTCGAAAGAATCTTTGGTGAGCGAGAAAAAAATCTCCTGATGGCGCAAATAAAAATTTATCTCCAAATTATACGCCGTCTCGACAAAATCATCGCGGTCATTTCGATGTTGGCTGGGTCCTTTTGAGGGAATTGCTCGTAGCAATCTGAATTTCCGTAGAATTTGTCTTTATAGTCATTATCTGTGACAAGAGATATATTTGTAACAATTATAATAATTAATGGAGAGCTGTGAGTAAAGCTTTGTGTTATGTCAAATGTTTTAAATGCTGTAGGTCATCCAATTGGTGATAGTTGAATCTATACGTTCATAGATTTGTTTTCAATAAGGGTCTCGTGCACTTGCATTAAAAACTTGTAGATTTTCTTTTCCGAAGCCTTTTGCCGTCTCCAAAGTTTAGCTCGTCCGAGCTAGTAATTTTGCAAGCCTTGCTCTCTCATACAGTTTCATCCCTCATGTTAAAATGAAAGTTATGACGCCGAGAGTAAAAATAACGCCGTTATTCCTCAAAAAGGTGTCTGAACATGAAGCACAGATTTTACAATTGAAGGAAGAGATAAAAAATACGTAATTGTCGAATTGCAGTATTTACTTAACGTTCATGGTGTAGAAATATCCTCTAGTGAAACCAAGGTCTCACATTTGTGAACTATGAATTAATTACGCTTACAAATAATGGGAAATAGGGCTTAGACTTTTTTTATAAAAAAGGGGAAATATTCTTTTTTACTTTGCAGTCAAAATATTTTAACATGACTCTTTGGCTTCAACGGCAGTTGTCAATCATACTAACTAAATCACCGCTCGTATTTTTCTTCATTTTTTTGCAGAAAAAATTTAAGCAATTGACTCTTCAGTTACCAGTAGAATGTCCTAGTCCGATCATTAACATTGTGCACATGTTATGTGTTTATAAAAGGTACTTAATTGCATTTTGACTTCCTCAAAATTATATTTTTCGACTTCTAGAGGTGAATTATTTGCGTTGTTATAAAATAAACGAACATGACAAGTGTAGTTGAGGTTATTACGATCATTTTCTTTGCCAGTATTTTAGCAGAAATGACTATTTACCTATTTTCAAGCTTTTTCTATCGAGAAGAGCCGAAGTGACTCTTGTGTTCAGCCTTTATCTCCTTTATAGCCTTGTTTCCAAGATGAGGCTTGGTAAGTATTAAGGACTATACTGTAATTTCTTCCGAGTTTATACTTGAGAATTCTTTTTCTTCTCTTGATTATTTCTATTGATTTCTTTCTTTCGGTGCAAAAAAATTCCTACTGGGTAAAATGGCGAAACTAATGTTTATTTGAATTACCCGGTGTGCCTGTCGCTTTGTAGCCTATAATCCATTGGTTGTTGTTGATCATTAACTAATCTCTATTTAATGAATGAGCTCTTGAATTAGCTGCGTTTCTGTGATTTTCTCCCTATTTATAAAGTTAATGTAGGTTCTAGAAATTTAAGAATTGAGTCATTGTATTCGGTACGTATTCAGTTTCTGCCTCTTCTCTCTGAATTATAATTTAAATATTAAGTTTCATTGTAATTCATTAAGAATTCCCTGTACGTCGAAGCATGATCCAAATTGAAATAAATAGACATTGATTTATGTATTTTTTGTATGTAATACTATCTGTGGTGAACGGTGGTCATCAAGCATGGATACCATAAGTACACAATAATCTCTCGCTGTTTATAATAATTTTTTGTACTGCTTGTAAACTGAAGTCATAATAAGGTTTTTCCTTATTTGTTAAGTATTTAACTGATTGTTTCCCAATGTCATTGGAATTGCTAATTTTAAAAAAATAATGAAGGCACAGGGAGATGCTTTTGAGCTCTATCAATTTGTAGGAGCGTATTGTGTATTCAAATATTTATTATTTTATCTTAGTCACAGGTTTCTAATTAGTTTATTTTAATGTATCATTTTGTTTAAACTAAAATATAATATAAATAGAACATTACCTGCTGCTTCGGATCTAGAATTTGTGAGCTAAATGTGGATTGATTTTCTTAAAACCGCACCGTATATCATTGCATTATCACCGAAGCAATCATTGTGCTTATTTAATTAGTTTCATTTGAACTTTTTTTTTATTGTTCAGATGACATAAATAATTATTTTCTCTGAAATGTAGTTAGATATCGCTTTTCAAAGTCATTACAGTGAGACTCATGTAAGGTATCCGCGATGTAAAAATCACTTGATTAGACCATGATTCGTATCAAGATCCTGTCTTTTTCCCCTCTCATTTATTGCCTGATTTTAATACAGATCCACTTTAGAATAATTAACCTCGAATACTATTATGGCAATATTTTAAATGCTCCAACGAATATGAAATTTTGACTAGGGCTGGCGAAATATTATAGCTGACCAAACGTGATGGTTAGAAGCACTTGGGGTAGATAATGTCTGTCCTGTCTGCCATCTGGAGTTTTACGTTTAGCAGGAAGGCAAATTTTTATTTTTGTCATTTTTCCAAGTAGGAGAGTTGGCTAAAGCTAAGACTCCCCATCCTACAATTAAAATGATGATGCCTATAAATGCTACATGGCTGTTGAATGACATAGAATAATGAAACATCCTTCCCTGCGTTATAAAATATTAATCGCCATTCTTAATTACGTCCATTTTACATAAATCTTATTTACATAGGCACTCCAAATTATCAAGTCCGTAAAGAAATGCAATGTATCCAGAAAGGGTTGCATGAGTTATAATTAAGCTCAAAATTAATCAACCTTGAGAAAAATAACCGCAATTATTCCACTCATTTGGCACAACACCTCAATTGTCTCCGGGACCAAAACATAAATTTTATGGTCAACTAAGCAACCTACTCTGGTCTACTTAGATCTCCACGCTCTATCGCCTGGGCGTCAAGTGATAATTTTCAACGGCAGGGGCAATTAAGAAGAATACGTCCACGCGATGGCAGCTATTACGGCAGCTGATGAAAAAACGATGGTGTCGGCGAAGATTTTGTGGATTTCACGAAGGTTTTTGCATCGAAACGGGATGGTCAATTCAGAGGCAATTAGCTCCCCTTCCGCTCGGCAACTCCATAGTCTGAGCGGGACAATATACGTCAGTATACGTGGGTGAACATATTTCACCAGCTGCTGGTCTCCACCTTGGGTACTAAGTGACAAACATGTCAAGTACAGCCATTCTCTTGGATAATACTGATGTCGACGACAGAATTCTCTCCACCCTTCTATATCTAATCTTTGTAACAATTTTCCTCCCACCATGTTGCGTTAGGTACTGCGGTAAAGTTTTGAAATACTTGTGAACCTCTGTTCAATACCAACTTCGAAATTATTATTTTTTTATTCAAATCTGCCATGCACCAATCAGTACTTTTGACAGGCATGAGAGGAATTGGGCTGCCCTAAATGAAAAACTGTAAGAATACGGCGGTTGAATTCTTGCACTACACAATAGACGGAGTGGTGTATTTTCTATCCAGTAAAGTGAGATGTATGCACATGTAACTCTTAATAATAGGTTGGAATACTATTTAACGTCTCCCCCACCAATTGGATACTAACCCGTGTCCTCATCCTGGTGAAGAAATACAGCGATAACTCGGCTTACGAATGCAATGAAATCGCCTTCGTTAGCCGAAATACTCGTTTACAGAATCGTCATTTTCCGTGGATTTCTACAGAAAAAATTTATCCCGTTTTTGATGCTCTATAAATTGTTAGATAAGTTTTATTGGACGGCTTCACTGTTGAATGAAGAAGAAAGGATGACAAACTGAAGGTTTCTGAAATATTATGCTGTGTAGTTCTGCTAGAGTTTACGTTTGATTAGAGCATATATTCAGCTCATTACGAAGCAGCGTTTCATTCGCGAGCGCATCTGCCAAAAAATTCCTTAGCCGAATTTAAGAGCCATCGAAATTAATCTTCGTTAGCCGTATAACTTGTTAGCCGAGGTATCACAGTACTCTGGTTTTGATGATAGTCGCCATGTGAACTCGGTTTAGCGTCCTCAAGATGCCCGAGTCGTAATTCCAGTGTTTACTTTCCGCAACCACCTGAAGTCGAGCCGAGACTCCTTGAGTGGAGAGCCAGTGCTCGAGCCACCGCGCTGATTCGCACCCTGTCCATCCGTCACCGTTCTTCTTTCGTCCGGGTCTTGCTGGGCTCCTCACCCGACGCCGTCCTTCGAGCCTATGCCGCTCCGTGCGAGAACCATCGCACTTCCATCCCCTCCCCCGGAGTCCCTCACCCACCCCTCCTGCCCTCCCCCGCCTCAACCTCCTCCCTCAAACGGCGTTCCCCCACTACTTCCTTCCCCCCCCCCATTTTCCTCCCCTCCGGCCCTGCCAAACTCCCCCTCCAGCCGCGAGGGGTGGGGAGATGTGGGAGGGGGTGGTTTCGGCCTCCGCCGCTCCACACACAACAGCCCTCCCTATCTCTTGCCCACTCGCACGGCTGCCGTCACCCCCGGGGCATCATCATATCCGCCCTTCTCGCTTCACGCGGCCGCCTCCCGCTTTTTCGCCGGCCCCTCGCACGAGGTTCCTCTCCGCCGGGAAGCCCGCGATCGCCGGCCCGGGGACGCTACCCAAAGCCCCTGCTTTCTTCCGACTCGAACGATCATCCCGTGCTTAGGTCTTGACCAGTAGATAGACAAGAGAGTGGCGATACCGGCGTCCCGACTCGCGGAACGGGGACAAAAGGAGAGAGGCGGAAAGAAGGCTGGGGGGAGAAGTGCTTGAGCCACCCCCAAGGCGCTGGAGGGAGGAGGGCTGCTGACGAAGAAGTGTGTGGTGGGGGAGTTCAGTTCTGTCTCCTTCGCTCGTGCGTTTGTGTTGGTGCCTTGAGTGTGATCCTGGAGGGAAGGTGTTGTTCCTCGGGAGACCGGGAGCAAAACACGGCGCACGTGTTTATCGCCGAGCGATTCGACCCGCCGAAAAGCACATACGCTTGAGGATTGATCTTGTGGACAATTATTGTTGCTTTTTTATTCGTTTTTTCGCTCAACTTCATCGCTGGAAGTACATTTCTCTAATGTTGTGCATATGATCGCGAGTGTTTGTGATTCATTGTTCGTGTTGTGTGCCGGACCGGTTTGAGAGGCTTTCTACGGATTTAATACTTATTTCGTTCAGTAATTCAGAGAAATGCAGTTGAATGTTTTTGCTAGGCATGTACTCCATGGGTGCTGAAAAATCTCACCACATTTCCTACAGGCTTTCTTGTGGTTTTCTAGCTTCAGCCTTATATAATTACGAGGCCGTACGGACTAGCTCGCCTGCAGGTTTTTTTCAGCCCCGAAACTGATAAAACTCGTATTCTCCGCTGAGAAACTTGTGACTACAGCCATTGAAGAGCCGACCCTAAAGAACTGTTTCTTTCCAAAAGGATCTTTTGCATTTGTCCTCAGTTGGGAGATTACAACGCGTGTCTACGCTGGAATGGAATTCGTGTGGCCTGTGATTGATCCAGTTGTCTCTTCCTGAAAGCGTGAAGCCCGTTACAGAAACTAGAGGCTGACTGATACACGCAGAGGATGTCTTCCGTGCGATTGCCGATGGCCCCGGTTCGGCCCGCCGGCGACCGCTGCTGAGACTTCCTGCGCGCCGAGCGCCGAATTCCGGCCACAACGAGAATTTCAGGCCCGCGGCCAAGATTAGGGTGTGAGAGGGTTTCATCGCATACGGAGGAACCGATAAGAAAGTCACGCTGTATCCCTACCAAATAAACCCCACGATGGTAAGTTTCCGTTTCATTACTCCTATTATCATTATCGCCACGGACACGTAAGTGTCGCTTATGGGTGTCATTTGGAATAGCCAGCAATTCGCGTCTCTGTAGACGCAGAAAGTACCTTTACAGGGTAGAATTGATGACATAAGTGGTGTGTTATTGATATTTATTTATGTTATCAATATTTGGTACACCTTCGTTTCAGAGATCTATTGCCATCAAGCTTAGTGGAACTAGTGGAATACATACGCCTTTGGGATTCCATTTCTGGGACGAAACTTGACCATCAAGTGACTTGAAAATTGCAAGACTAAGAGTTGAAGTTTGAGTTTATTCTAGTACCATATTATGTATGCGCTGGAACTAATATCGTTGCGTTTGAGCATTCACATAATCTTTCAATAACGGATGTACATTTTTACTCGATATCACTCCCCGAAAATTCGTTACTGTGTAATGTATACTAGTTATGTTTACTCTTTTGCCCTTTGGTGTTTCTCAATTCATTTTTTGCGGTCCAGGTATTAACCATAGTGGAATAAGTTTCGAACTGTCAGTGAGATCGGAAAATTGAAGTTACTTGGTCGAAGCTGTAGAGGAATGAAACAGTGTTGCGATTCTTGATTATTGTTCCTCATATTGGCATCAGATTTATAACCTGGCATAAGTCATGCACAAGTAAAGAACTGGCGAAGAGCGGTTTGCATATAAATCGTATTCTCGTGAGCCAATTAGTTAGACGTCCATGGGGCATGCGCGTACTCGTATGGTAGTGCGCATGCCCTGGACGAGGACCATTCATCACAAACGGCGACTGATTCCAATGCTAACATCTTTAGAATTACTATCTCTTATGCTATTATTTCCCAAAGAAATTTACCCATGACATCGTGGCAAATTTTATTTACAAAACCGTGATTGTTATCACACATTGATGGCGTAGGAATATTTTACGTGTTCTTAAATAACTGCGGAATAGAGTATGGTGTTGAGGGAATGTAATGAATATCGAATAACGAAACAGATATTTGAGAGTGATTGGTGTGGGAAAACGGGGTAGAAGGAGGAAGTCGTGGATAAGTGTTGTAGAAAAGGCTATTAAGAGGAGGAATACTTAGATTCAAGAACAAGAACTGGAGGGCTTGAAAGAAGCGATATATGAGTTAGTAAAGCAAACGAGGTAGGCAAGGATACGGCTGTTTAGAGGAAATTATGAAAGTAGAGTCAGCAAAAAAGGACTATATTAGAAAATTAAACTTATTCGACTGTACTGAAACCGAAAGGTAGAGACGTGATGGGCACATGTATGTATGTAGTAACTGATAAATTATTGGCACATTTCAGCGCGTTGGTTGTTTAGGGAGCACATGTATGTATGTAGTAACTGATAAATTATTTGCACATTTCAGCGCGTTGTTTGTTTAGGGAGGCACCCGACAGCGTGTTTTATTTCTCTGCATAAGAAATGGGTGAGTTAGTTGTAATTAGGTAGTATTAGTTGGGAACCGGAGGAAGAGTGGAGAGAAACCAGGGGACTGCATTAGCCTTGTCTTAGCGAAAGACTCCCATGTATTGCTAAATGTAGTTTAACATCCGATGGGCAGAACTCTGCTCAGGAACGGCTCTATACATTGCTCACAAATATAGATTCGGAATCCACCGAAAAATCACAAAACGCTGCTGCCATTTGGACATGGGTCCTCAAGATGAAAATCCGGAACTTTCCTCATTATACTACCCAGATCCTTGGGATATGTAGTATCTTGTGTTGAAAAAGGATCACTGATGTTATATTAATATACCATGTAAAATTTCTGCAATATACCATGGAAAGTTTCTGCAGTATATTTTATTCTATTTAGCCTATTCAAATATCCAGGTGACGGCGACATACTAGTCGTAAATTTTACTGCCCAATATTTCTTGTTGTATAGACATTTTTACATATTTTCTTGGTCAGATTTAACGTGAAATAATTCAATAAAAGCTTACAGGGTAAAACACGAAAGATACTTCACTTGAGTGCTGCCAATTTTAAGGTGAAAAACCAGCATCCCTCCAGCTGGCCATTAATTTGTATTGCCTCGGCCTGCTTACTAAACTTACTTACGCAACTTACTAAAAATGACCCTATAGGTACACCTTTGTAGTACTATTTGTTCTCAATAAGGTATCTGTTCTTTTTAGCTGTGTCATTTCCCAAGATTTTGCATTGAACTTCATATGTCTCATTTTACTCCTATGTCAGATGTCGGTTCTTCTCTTATTATGAATGATAATTGTTAATTATATCTCCAAAGGACATACACGTTCTTTTTGACGGCTTCTTGAGAGATACTTCTCGTCAATATAACCAAGCCTCATGAGCTCCTCACTCTGCAATTTGAGGGTAATTTACTTTAGATTTTTTTGGTGAGAGTACCAACCTTCCGTTTGCGACTTTCGTAAGGATCAGAGGCAAGTCCGAAGATGTTGGAAACGTTCCTGTTCTTACGCCTGCGGCAACAAGGTCCCATACAACAATTGTTTCGCATTGAAATAGGTCTAATATGTGGAAAGTTTCAAGATGATAGAAAGCAAAATTGCCAGAAAACAATATTGCAAGAATGATAACGATACATTTCCTCTAACCAATAGTTGACAAGTTTTCAAGGATCCCTGAAAAACCTCGACTTGGGACTTGGTCTACTAATGTTTAGCTAGATGTGCCAAAAGATTTTCAAAAATCGAAACTTGAAATAGAAGCGAGGTCTTGTAATACGAGAGTTACATATACCCTTACCTGAACGTATGAGTCTCCATAGTGTTACCTGGTCACCATTGAGCTGATGCAAGTGGATACTGATACCCGTGGTAGGCTTTTACCACTCGTATATTCCAAACTTGGACGAACAGTACGGTGCAAGTTGTAGATTTGGACCAATCCAGTTGAGTTCCTGCAGAATCTTTCCCTCATTTTTGGTCGATAAAATTAAGAATCTATATCATTGAGGCCAATATCGAAGAAATGTCAAAATATAGATATTTTTATTGCGTTTCAAATGACTTGTGTATAATTATTTTTTGAATTTTTGAACGAATCATCGAAATTTCCATGATTCCATGTGTGGAAATTCCCTTGGATTCGCTAGGGATTATTATCTCTCTTCCAGAACGACTTACGCTCAGCTTCCAAGATTCATTGTGCTTTAAGCGATAACTCCTATCCACGTCATCTATGCAGTATAATTAGCTAACGAAAATACTGTATTACATTTTGAATTAAATATTCAAGTTACGAAATAATGGGGTTCAGATTGCTGTTGTAGATGCGGTAAAATTTCAAATCTTGATAAAAATTAATTTTTAATTTCTGCATGTTTTACGTATGTTGGATGTATATAAAAGTCATCGGTACTTATATAATGAAAAAACACCATCCTTAATATATTGCTCAGACAAATAAACAGAATAAATCGCTGTTTTTCGATGCTTGACCCTAAGATTGATTTCCCTGTGGTAGCTCATTCGAGTGAAGAAATATCATAGCTGAATTAAAAACAGGCTAGTACAGACAGCTTTCACTTGCTTGGAGAGTTTTATAATTCTGATCGATTTAAACGGTACTTATGCATGAAAAGATCTTTCTAATATCTCAAAGCTCTATTATTCTAATTATTTCTTTACTTACCCTTTATCCCCCGTGAAAATCGAGTGAAACATTCTGTTAAGTATGTATTACTACTTGGTAACCTACGGTTTTTACTAGCCATAAACTGGTACCAGCTCGTGGTCATGAATTAAACAGTTTGGTGTATGCTATAATCATTGGTATTCTTTCCATATTCTACATTTCTCAGAAAATCAAACTATTTCTTATATTAGCGTCCCTTTTTAGGGAGTGTTGTAATACTGTTATCAAAATATTCCACTCAATAACAAGAAAATCTGATACAATAAACAAAATTGTGTCCTTGGTTGATATAAGTAATTTAAGTATCCCTCTATAATACTTCCTCCAAACTGGGAGTATGTTTTCAAAGAATGTTTACAGCATATAATCTGAGATAATAGTATAAATACGCATCCTCTTCGGTAGTGCTAAAATTTTATGAGGAAGTTTGTGCTGGTATTTGTTAATGAAACCATAAATTCATCATAAGAGAAATTTCTTTGATTGAATGATTAAATCTACTATTAGTTTTTATTTTCAAATAAAATGCAATAGGATGTAGGTTGATATACTGAGATTATAAAGTAATTGTGGTTTTTTGGATGTGGAATAAATTAGTATTCGGAAAATTTTATTGCTGCATGACATTAGTAATGTTATTTATTTTTCAACTTGAATTATTGATAATGAATTTCCCTGTAGAAGTTTCCGCTAGCAACGCTCGTGCGAGGAATACAACTTTTCAAGAGCTTATATTTTGGGCTCAGAATTTCATTGTAAAGTTATTTACGTTTAAATTGAGCTATGACAGCCTTTATATTATACAATGTTATTTGATATATTTTAGTTTTGCACTATTTGTTGATCAAAAGTTTTATCCCCCGATTAAAACCTGATGGAGTGACCTTAGATCTCTAGGGACCCTTAGAAAAGTTTCGCATTCAGCTCAAATTTGGTTAAATTCTCTACAATTAATCCAATATCAGGAGCGCTTCCACAAATTACGAGATGTAAGAAGTGAAACGCCGGCGTGGTGGCAGCACTAGCTAGGGAGAAAAAGGCGTGATGCTCGACTGAGCCCTCCCCAACCTTTGCCCTCTTGTCGGCCTGCCCTTCATCTCCCTCTCACCCTTTCGTGAGCCAACAACTCACGGGCAATCAATCGAGCCGCGGCGAATAAATAGTGAAAGGTGAGCGAATCGGCGATTCTCCCCTTCCCGACACCAGAATGGTGTCAGTCTTCTAGTTTATGTTTTTTTTGTATTTCTCAAGTGCACCGCGTCGACCTTCGAATGGGAACTGAGATGGATTAATGTCGACGAATGAAAAAGGGCTCGGATTGCCTTCCCTTAAACGTGCAATTTGTTACGTTTTTTTTTCGAAACTCAGATGTGCGAATCATTTTTTTCGTCTTTTAAATCAAATTTTCGGTCAAATGATTTTATTCTTATGGTATCAAGTACCCAAATGTCTATGACGTCTCGTTTCGAAATGCTAAATTGTGATTTCTAGTCACAGTCCAATTGCGGTTTCAAATTAATTACATTATTCCGTTGATTTCAAAAATTGGTCCTTCTTATGTTTACTAACTGTGTCGGATCTTTACTTTCACGACGACGGATCACAGTCATCAGTAATGAGTGCGCCACTACGGCTGACTCGTGAAAAAACGCGTATTCTGTCCTCAGTATGTATGCAGAATCCGAGCTGCATCGATGTTTCAATAGCTCACTCCACCATCTTATTCGAGGCTAAATTTTCTCTATCTACCCTAAGTACGATGATGGAGTGAGTTGTCGCATCTTAGTTGCTGGAAAATGATACAATATGGTGGGAACCCTAGAACTCGAAGGGAAGCACTCTGGCTTTATGAAATGGGTTCCATCTTCCGGTTCAATTGTGTTTGTTAGCATTGAAATGACGAAACTTTCCCATCGTCACAGGAGGTGTTTTTGTTGGGACATGAATAAGATATTGTCGCTTCAACGCTAACATATGCTTATAATCTGTTGAATAGTACATATTGAACGCTAGAATTTTTTAACGCGAGAATTTTCGTACCTTCATACATTTTTCGTACATTTTTCACACCTTCCCCGGCATTCTCCGTTTTTCATCTTTGCAATGATGGAAAACCTCATTGGTGGAAAAAGCGAATTCCTGCGAAACGAAGTCTCTTTGATATCCCGAGTTCGATCCGACTTGACACGAATATGAGTGCTCATCACTGCTTTTTAGAATGAAGCGTGCGCTGTAGTACATGCTACTTGTTTCATTTGCGGGGCGTAGTGCGTCATACGGAAGAAATACAATACGATGGAGAAAGATGGTTGATGGATGAAAAGAGAGATATAGAGAGAGAACATTGAATGCAGGCCCCACCTGTTGAGCCGCCTATCTTCACTTTTAGAGTTCCGAATCCGCGGAATCTCTCTCTCGCGAGAATTGCGACGCCCCTCGTCCGCCCACGATAAAAAAGGACGAAAAAAAAACTTTTTATGTGTGCGAGTTCTCTTATTTCTAACTCTGCCTATGGGCCAGAGGAATTAGGGAGCTTAATGAGTCGGCAACGGGTCGTCATCGTCAACTGGCATTGCGTCGTCCTGCGTCCACCCCGAGGGTTGGTCCATACGCACTCCCGCCCGCGTGTGCGGGATTACCGGAGCCGACGGGCAAACCGCGGTCACCCCCCGCGGCGGCGAACTTAATGGCCGCCGTGACTGAACCATGAGGTCGGGCGACCCAGAAAAAATGATACTGCTTTTCTCTCTGTGCCAAACAGTGCTCGCCAGTATTGTGCATGCTGCTTTATGCGTTTGTCTCTTCCCTCTGAATAAAAAAATGGCGTGTTCTGATTCGTTTCCGATCATCGGTTTATATTCCGAGATCTGCAAGCTTTGATCTGTTGGATTATTTGCTATTGTTTAGATGTTTTAAAAGACCTGTTGTGACGCTTGAGTCAAGTTGTCTGAAATAATTACGTATCTAACTATTAGCAGTATTGAGAAAAGGATGAATGAGTTTGCGGATTTTGGGAAATGGACGTCCGTCGGTGTTATACCTATTCACTATCCTTAGTTTACTACATTTAACTAGACTAAATAATCAAATTGGTAAAGGAACTAACGGCTCATCCGTTTTGCGTAGTAGAAATATTCAGTCATAGGATTATCCACCGTGGAGAACGACTTCATCGGACGAGGCTGTTTTTTTAATCCCTGGTTCGCAATTTCACATTCGCTGTTTTGTCTTTTGATGCTCAATTTGATTTTATTCTAAATATTTTCAGGAGATACGGTGAGGGCACGTAATTTTAGGCATTTTTATTAAAAACTCCCTTTTCGCGTGCCCTGATTTATTATATCCTAAAACCATGTTATATTTCTTTTATGTTGTTTGATAGATGCTCCGGTAATCAAAAAAATTCCACGTACCATTTGCGTTCATATTTATCAAATCTTTTTATCACTGTCAATCTATTTTTGCATGTAAATAATTTTTGCTGGCCTGCGCAGTACCTAACGTCCTCATTGCTGATTCTGAACGTGCAAAAGTCTTTTACCAGTGTTTACTTTGCTACAAAGCAATGATTAAGATCGCAATAAATTACAATAAGTACCAAAGTTTCGCAGCCTCATGCTAATTTTCTTTCAGTTGTAGTGGTCAGGTTTCTCTCTTCATTAAAGCTGCTGAAAGAGGGAAGGCAAATGTTAAGACGAACAAATGTGGTCATGGAGAAAACATTTTTCTGACTTGATGGGTATAGATTTTTAATATTAGGAGGAGATGAATATTAAAATGTAGTTAGACATCCTTCGAAAATTCTGCATTGTTGAAAACTTATTTTACTCTACAATTTTTCAATATGTGTGGGGGTAGTCATAATTGTTTTGGAAGGCTTGAAATTTTATCAGTAAACAGTCCTCTGGGAATTATCCATCACCTATGAGAAAGGACGTGACGGAGCATTGTTAATCGTGGAATACGCTACCGGTGGCATTTAAAACAAGTAGGTATTCATCCACGCTCTAGGAAGCATACGCCCGCTGACGTTTACTACCGGTGACCTTTTCAAAACGTATCTTAAGGAATGTACATAATTGAAAGCTTTGAATAGGTTCTTTCTCTCCTGCTTGTGTGATAACGTTTGTTCTCATCAATAAAATGCTTTTTAAAATACCGGTAGGCTTAGTGAACAATGACAAAATGTTTTTTCGCCTATTTTTGTGAAAAAATGCGAAGAGCGGTGAACAGTTAATGGCAATAAATTATTTTAGGAAGATCTTTTAACTAGAATTGATTAATTAGGTTGTCGTGATAGTGATCCATTCCTATGGACGCGATAAACTAAATGAGCATCCAAACTTTCAGTCTGCCCTTTCAACTTTTCATAATTGGAACACGGTCCTGATGGACATGATGAGTTGGAAATTCCATCCACATACAACTGGAAAATGGGAAGTTTCAACTATAAATGTGTCGGCACCCGCCTAAGGGTTGGGATGGTCCCAATATTCCGATTCCGACCGGGATGTATGAGGTTGAATGTTCCGATAATGGCTTATGATCCTTAATTTGCCACAGGTAACCAACTAGTACGTGCAAGCGGTGTTCCACCTGTTAAGAGTGCTTGCTTGCACCCTTTCGACCTCGATGTGGGTACTTCTGCAACTCGGGGGTGTGTCGGTGGGGAGTGTCGAGGATAACAAGGCAGCGGCTACAAGAAATGTTTTTAAGCGGTTGAATTAAACATGAGGGAAAGGGGATTAACAAACGTTGAATTTTGACGCCGCAGTCGCGAATGATCCGGCCGATCGTGATAAGGCCCACGACAAGGAAATAGGGACGCTAAAAGGTGCCCACGTGCCGGTCATCATAGACGGCCACCACACCGTGACCCAACTCTGCCTTTTTCCGCATTTTCTATACCCGGGGGTGGTGTCCGCCCTCCCACCCTTATCACCTCCGCCCACTCCCTTCCCGCCCCCGTTTCAATACCCTCAGCCCATCTTTCTCCCCAACGTGCCCCACAGAATTCCCTATTCCACCCCGTGATGATTTTGACGTGTAATTAACAGCGGACGTCCGTATCCATCGCGTGGCCATTAACGAACCAGTGCGGGGTGGAATGCGTCCCTCACCATCTAGTCCCAAGGGGTAACTGATGACTCGCGCGCCGGCCGAGCGCGGCCCTCCTAAATCACCGCGCGCGACGAGTGAGCTTTTTTTCCGGGGCGCGGCGGAGTATGACGCTCTTCAGTCGATCCGGGAACCAATTAAATTCCTCCTCCTCCTCCCTTCGTCCGATTGTGTTTTTTTATTCCGTCTCTCTTTCGCTCTTCACGCCACGCCCGGTCGGATCCACGCGGGAATTCGCGCTTTCCGAAGCGGGGGATGATGGACAGAGCGGTTGGGAAATTTGATCGCATCCTGCCCGGAGATGGCCAGACAGTTGTTGGTCATCAGCGACGGACCAGAGAGTGCCTGCCGTTCTGCCTGATTCGCTGGTCGTTTCTGTCGCACACGTGGCGACTAAACTTAGTCGCTTATGCGTCATGCATACCATGCGCTTTTTGCTTTATCAGTTCGAATTATTTTACAAACTTTAATAGTTATAAATTGAAGGCGCATAGAATCGTTAGATCCTTTGCATGTTCCATAGATAAGATGAGGCTTAATTAAGAAAAATTTCGGCATATTTAATTGCAGGGAATTAATGCTGCTAGTTAATGTAATTATGCTATCAACTTAACATTTTTCGTGCGGCAGAAAGCACATGCCAGTGAGAAAGAAAGAGCTGAAATAGTAATTGTTCTCTTAAGCGTCCAAAAATTGTCGATTTTTTCTACATTAATCACTCTTGAAGGCAGTTTAGGGAAGTAATTGGCTATTTCCGTGGATTCCTCGAATGAGATGGTGTACATCAGTGGTTTCTCGAAATTCAATTTTTATAGCTTTATATTACTTGGAAATCTAAACTTACATTATTCATCGGTGAACTAATCTTATTTAACTTATTTAGTTTTTGAATCTTATGGCAATTCTCTTGTAACCACGGATTGTCAACACTTGCAATTCTAATCGCTAATATTTAATTATTAACGTGATCGTGGCATTTACCTTTTTTTACCTGAATTTCCCTTTAAATTCCGAAACTATTTATTCCACGAGTTTAACGTCCTCCTCATCTTAGTCTGCGCTCATGTTGCACACCGATTTATGCACAAGGTCGTAAATTCCGCCCACGTCGATGGATGGCGGTACAGAGGCGGGAGCCAGCCGCGAAGGGCTAAAAAACCCCCTTGAATGCGCTCATTAGCGGCGCAAACGCGGCTAATTACGTCGTCCCTTCAAAGAGATATCAAACACGACTTATAAAACTTGGATGACGCGAACGAACGCCGAAAGTCTTACCTATAATGATGCCTCAGGACGATTCGGGGTCGGGTCCAAGAGGAGGAAAAGGAGGCAAAAAAATGTATATGTGAAGCGAGGATCGGAAAAAAAATCTTGCCAGTTTCAGAACCAATGGGGATGGAATCCGAATGTGTTGAAGATGGAAGAGGGTATGATTTCGGACAGGAAGACACGAGAAGAGGGAGGCAGTCGAGGAGGGAGGAAGAAGAGAAATAAAATTATATCTCATAAGTCAAGTTGGAGGGGGAGGGGCAGGAGGGAGATGGAGTAGGAGTGACAGAGGAATGCGAGGGAGGGGGTGGGGGGGGAGAATGTTGAAGGAAGGGGGTGGTGGAATGGGGTGGGCTTGGCAGAAACCCCCTCCCCACCCCCCATCCACCATTCCCTCCTTCACCACCTCCTCGTCTCCTTGGGTCGGTATTTTTAGAGAAATCCAAGCATTGCCACCTTCATCCTTTCACTCCCCTCGGTATCGCCTCCTCTCTGTTCCTCTCCCCTCGATCCAAGATTAATCCTTTCATTCGCTGGTCTCATTCATGCGTGCTCCACTCTGCTGATCTCATCCACAGTCCCATTTAACTTTAGATTTTATTCATCTTAGAATGTCCGCAAGAAATTCACAGGAACTCTCTAGTTGGAGAAAATAGCGTAATTGAGAGAATGTTGAAAATATTATGGTTAAATTCTATGTATGTGATTTAATTGGATGCTCTTAATCGTTTACTATGATCTTTTGAACGATTTTTGCTCTCTATGGTAACCAATTATGATATTTTACATATTCTTTGAACTAAAATAAGCTCTCACCTCACGTTGTTCAAATTCCGTGAGGTATCTGAGCTTAATTTTTGAGTTGACTCTCTTTGATTTGACGTAATTAAAATTATCAGGCGAATAGTTTGATTTTAAATTGGCTGTGCTGTCATTTTCTGCTACGACAATATGTGTGTTTTATGCCCCAGAATGATCTGCGACAACATAGAACTCTCCCTTAATAAATCGTTTCTAAATTCTCAGTCCAGCTAAACGTAATATCATTTTACAGGTTTTTCTGGTTGAGTCAAGCGTTTGAAGCAATTTTATAGCACGTTCCGTGGTGAGGCAAGATGCTAAATAGACCAGGATTGAACTCCCATTCAGAGCTTCACACGGAAAATAAGAACAAGATGGACTTGGCAAGCACTGAGAGGCTCTCTTCATTTCTCTCTCCGTCTCCTGCTGTAGAATCGTGTCTGTTCTTTTCCTCTCACTCTGGAATTAATTCTCCCTTTCGCAAGTCTCATTCATGCGTGCTCTATTCAATTGATTCCACCTTCATTTCCTTTTTTCTCAACGCCAGGATGTTTAACTAGCTTATGGTTTCTTGTATTTAACTGCCTAAGTCAACGTAAAATCATCATCACGTTAATTATAAAGCAAGTCTTGCAATTTTTTCAGTGGTGTGACTGCTTAGTTGATATCTTGCTGAGTAACCTCATACTCACTCAACATTATACCCGAGGCTGAATTCGAGCTTCCAACCTGTGGATTGTCACGCTGGTGCGTTACCTACCAGGCCGTCTCTCTAGCTTGATGGAAGATTTCATTAATTGCTCGCAGAGCCTCTTGGCCAAGAAAGGGGTGTCATTTAGTGCCCTCACGTAAAAATATCTTATGTATATGTCTCGTATTGAAACCTATTGGGCATGTAGAAATGTGGAGGGATGGTGTAAATGCTCAGCCTTTGAGGACAGCTTAGAAGCAAATTTCTCAACAAATCAGAGGCCAAAGGCACCCAGGCTATAAGTGAAGCAAAATTAACTCCTATGTTGGGAAGAGTGAAGAGTTCTAATCTTGAAACTTGTACAAATTTAGGTTATGGAAACAGTGACTAGGGGCTTTGCGGGCTCGGCTTCAATTTGCAATTTTTCTTTATAACTTTATTAAATCCTGTTGGTGATGCAGTGAGCTCTCCAACGAAGGCCATGAATTTTGTATTTAATTTTTTGGCCAGTATTTGGGATTATTTTTCCGCTGTCGGGAAAGTTTTTATTGAAGTCGCTTCCCTGTAAATGTTTATTATGGAAGTACATCCGGTACTAAGTAAGTTAAGAAGGTAAGAGTAGAGCATTAGGCATTTCGCTGATGTGCGGGATTAAATATCTGTCTTCTGTATTCTAGTTAGTAAATGACAGGCTTTCAGCTCATATGCACCAAAAAAACCTGCTGCACTTAAATAATTGTTCTCTACAGGCTGAAGGGAAAGCTTTATACTTTAAGACAGGTAACGTCTGCCGTCTCTTGACGAATCAGTGGCATGGCGGAAAATATCCCGCGGAGGTATTAGAATTGAATACTATAAATTTGAAGAACATAATTGAAGGAAAAATAGAGGGAAAAGCCTCCAGAGGAAGACCCCGAAATAAGTTCACGAAATAAAATAAAGAGGAAAGTACATAGGAAGGGATACCACGATGTAAGGGGATTGGCATTGGATAGGGATGAGTGGAGGGCTGCAGTCAACCAATCTTGGGATAGAGCAACCAACGATGATTTATTTTTGTAAACTCTTCGCTCATACATTTAGCTGTACCAAGCCTAATTTGAACTTAGTGTGAGTGTATTTTTATTTACCTGGAAACAAAACGCTCACTGTGGCCTATGTTGAAGTTGGCGCAATGCTAAGGAATTCTTGCCGAAGATGAAGGGTGATCTTAGGTGATTGCAGGATCAATGAATAACCTGCATGTAATATCTGCTATGCGTTTCAACTGGAAAACCATACCGTAGGAATACCATGGTAGAACTGAAACTTTAACTAATATTCATCATTATTGTGTTCTAATTTACGAGTCATAATCGTGCTTTAAGTGTAAAACAAGTGTCTGGTGAAAAATTATCGCAAAATTTAATCTTTCAAGTTCATTTGCGTAAAGGGTTAGGCATAAAAAATTAGTCGACCTGAACTATCAATGACTGCGATATATATTAAGAGTTTTACACCATTGTTTTAGAAGTTAAGGAATAGTTAATGTGGAATTTTGAGGTGGAATAAAATTTATTTCGATCTTGTCCTTTCTATTTTGTTCTTCCATTATCTCCTCCAACTCCTGCGTCACCTTTCAGAATTCAGCAGCATACGCCATTGAACACGTCCGTGCCTACATGTCTTCCTCGTGAAGTGCATGCTTTCGCAATCAGCTCCTCATGTTTTCTCTTTCCGCCACTAAAGGTTCTCCCCTGTCGTCATCTGAGCCATCTCCCTTTCCGTTCTTCCTTGGTCATACTCAGAATCTTCTTCGTTTGAGAAAAATATTTTTGTTTTTCCGTTGAAAAGACGTTTTTGGGATCCGGAGAGCAGAAGGTGGAATTTGAGTGTGCGGTTGCAGCTTTTTGAAATGAAGAGCACCAAGAATTATCGTTGGAGGACGCTTGTTGCCACGCAACGGAACGGTAACGCACAGTAACTCACAGATTGGGCTTCAGGGGTGTGCGATGAAATCTCACGCTAGCGCAGAGGGAGAGGTGCTCTCCCAGTAAATTGGACCTGGATGGTTTTGGAAAAGACATATGTACGCCATATGTCAACGTAAGACACAAAATATGCCCACTTTTGCACATTTCTGGGAAACTTTGTGATATATTGTACAACCAGAAGTCAAATGAGGATCTAAGCCTAAAAGTTTGTATTTCCATTTTTTTAAATCATTTGAAAGGTACCTCCGCTGTTGAAATATTGTGTGTTGACATCTATCGTCTATGAACCTGTTCGTACTAAAAAAGTCGCTTGATTATTCTACGTTCTTGCGACCAAGGTGCTAGTAGCACCGAAATATCAAGAAACTCTCTGTGTGTTCATTTTTTTGTGTATCTCTGTGTTTATCGTCTGCCTTCCTGTGGCAAACTGTTTATATATTCGTCATACGAGTGATCTTAAGTGTAGTTTTATATATTTATATATATATATATATATGAATAGAGACCGTTAAAATTTGTCCCTGCTTGATGTAGTGACAAAATATGAAACTTCTCGATACATTGCAGTGTAGTCATAAAAGTCCTAAAAAGTCGTAAAAAATAAATTTCACTCGTCCGACGGAATATTGGAAACATATTTGGAGATAAATTACTACGAAATACATTCCTTTGCTTGAAAATTTTGCTGTTTTCATTTTTATTTCTAATATTTATGTGGTAGGCTGGCTCCAATACCTGATTTGCATTGAAATTAAAATTCACCGATCAAAGTCAATTGTGATAGTAGGATTGCTCCCTATTTGATTTGTATAGCGGGTAAAACTAATTTTGAAACTTAATTAATGCCAATAACTGGAAAAAAATCATTCATTTTATGGAATTTAATAGCAATAGATACAAATCCAGAGCGTCATAATAATGCTATCATCGCATTTCAGGTGCCATTTGTTCTTGGTACCCCATGTTTTTGTGTCTAGCCTTTTAAAGGACAAAAACGTGCGTTTCTTACTTTCTCAAAAATATCCTGAAAATTCCTTTATTAGACGACGAGCACACACTCACACACATCTCTCCGGTAATAGAATTAAATAAATAAAAAACAAATCGATAACTGAGAAGTTCCAAAGTGACAATGTGAGAAACCTTTCACTCACTCAAAACAATCCATCTGCAAGTGGTGATTCAGAACAGGGATTCAAAAGGATGCTTATGGGCTAGCAGGAAACGCCGTAGCCCATAAAATGGCTATCGAACGTGGGAAAGCGTCGTATAATCGGAGAAAAAAACCAACGCTGTAGGGAAGGGAGTTCTTTGCCGCGTGGCTGGACCGAATTGCAAATGAAACCGCAAGTGCTACCAGAAATTGCATGATTGCGTCTGAGGAGAATAATTAAAATTATATAACGTCGTTTGAGGAAAAGGAATGTTGGATGAAGTTTAGTGACTGAAGTTTAGTGAGCTGTTTGCAACTTCAGCAGCTTCTTGCGATTGTTTGAGTAAGTTTTTTTTTAACGACCAATCGTATTTAGTTTCTTAGAGTTATTTGTACTCAGCGTATTTGCGATTAAATTATTCGAAAGTGAACTGAAGTCCAGGAGGTAGTCGAATCTTTTTGAAACGATTATTTGTTTGATTTGTAATTGGTGACTGGACCTTTTTTAATTTCCTATGCAAAGTTTAACTTAGAGCTATTGAAAATGATGGCGCTAGAATAATGATAACATGTAACTTTGTGATTCCACATATCTTTATTTCGAACGACCTGGGCGTCGACGTTCAACGTCATATTCAGTGAATATAACGGTGAACGTTGAAACCTGGATCGTTCCAAATAAAGATATTTGGAATCACAAAGTTACGTGTTATCTTTATATTGTTAGCAATTTCCACAAAGTTACGCCTGAAACTACCAGTGATGCCACTAGAATTTATAATAAGATAAAGGCGATGTTGTGCGAGCGCTGGAAATAGCAAAAAGCTGGGAGATAATTGGTGATGAAAATTATTTTTAAATATATTTGTTTGTTTTCGATGAGTAAAAACTTAAGTGAGGCGTATTATGAACACCCCTGGAATACATTGGTTAGACTTGATAGAAATTTAACCGGAAATTTCTGAAAGTGGAGTAAAGTTATGAAAATTAAATTTAAAAACATATCACCTGAAAGTTTTTGTCGTTGAAGTCAGTTCAAACAAAAATTGGTGAGGTGGTGAGTGAGCGAGAGTAGTTGAGATGGTAAATTTTTGTCATCAACAAAACCATTAACTCCCTTACAGCACCGGCCGAAGTTTCATTTCGTTTTTGTTTCGTATGTCATTTTTACTTAAAATGGACTAGAAAATGTTTTTTCATGGTTTTCAATATTCCCACCAGGTGCTCAATCGAAACTGTACAGTAAAACTGCCATGCCTTTTTATTATTCTCATTTACTCTCGGACATATACATACTATTCGGTGAACTTTACCCTTTCGCCTTCAGCTCTATTCACGCTTTAAGCTCTGGTCAACAGCTGAGTTTGCGTGCCTAGAATTCTTTTTATTGACGAAGCGAAGGGATGAGAGACGCAAGAAAACGAAACGGTTGTGTGCTGTTTGGACACCCACCATTCTAGCGATTGCCGTGGCTATCGCCGTATTATGGCGCGAATTTGCATCGCTGCGGGCCGTTTCACCCGCTGTTTGTTTTTGCCGGTCGGCGGCGTGGGGGCTTCAGAAGCACGAAAATTCCCACAGACGACCAGAGGGGTGCGCGCTCTCCAACAGCCGGGTTTCTCTCGCCGCTTGAACAATGTTATGCTGCCCGCCAGGAACCTCGAAGCGATGGACTGGCTAGTGGAGAGAGGGGCAGGGGAGGAGAGGGGGCCCTTATGCTACTCGGTGGCGCGCCTTAAGGGACGTGTGGGGTAGAGATGAAGTACATACTGTGCGAGGAAGAGAGGGAGGGAGGGTTGTCGGAAGGCTTGGGGTGTGAGCAACTGCAGAGGGAAGAGGGTTTGGAAGTCGTCCGTAGCATTTGGCGCGTAATTGGGAAGAGATTTGGATGGCTTTGGTTGTATGGATGGGTAAGGGATCGAAGGGAGCCAGTATTGCATCGGCACGCGGTATGATCTGACGGAATCAAACCTAGTGGTTTACGTGGGCAATGCACAAAATTGTGGCACATATATAAATGGTGATGTGGTTGGATGCGACTGATTTTTATGTTCACGCGAAAATCCCCCTCCATTCGCTAAGAAGGTGGTTATCTCTTTTGGCCTGTGGAAAAGAGCAATGAACATCAGGAATGTCTTTTTTTGTAGCATTTTATTACTTTTACTACTTATCAATGGCCTCCGCAGGGTTTGCATCCTGCCAAGTATACGTCAACGACACCATGTATTGTGTTTGACCCTCTCCACTATTAGAATACCCTTTCGGATCTAATTTGGTTCTCCCGCGCACACGGATCGCCCAAGCCTGTGTGGGTATCGCATAACTTGGCGACACTCCAGAGTTTTAGGGCTGAGAGGGTGAAGTGGTCAGAGAAGCGGGAAATCTCCCATGGGAACCCTGGTTCGTCCCTTTGTCTCTACATCTATGCATGCTTACCTCTCCCTGAGGTCACGCTCTGCGAAGGCGAGAGCCACTAAGCTCCCAGCGACACCTATAATTCATGCTAAGCAATACTTATAAATTTAAGGGAAAAAGAGTTGGAACTGTAGAGTACGTTAGCTCTGGGCGTTTTCGAAGTATATGCCGCACGCAATCGGTCATTATGAAAATATTAATTTTGGGGTTAATAGGCTTAAAGCGATGGAACTGGAGTCGGCATTGTCGCGGTACTGATTTATCCTGAATGAGTTAATTCCAATAATTCCTAACAAGCATTACATTATTTCTATAAATAATAGGCAGGTTCACTCGTTAGCCATTTTGTATGCATTATTCATCGTGAAAAACAGGTTTTAATTTCCTGCGCCAAGACGCCATCCATTCTCTTCTTAGTTATGTGAATTTTATAGCCGACAATATCGATAGTGATTCAGACAGTTAATCAAGGCTGTGCGTCAACGTGGTTTGATGCTTCAGACTTTCTGTCAAGGAATGGATTGGTAAATAGCTAAGGGAGCTGGTCGTGTGAACGGAGCACAACCAGTGTCGGGTGCATGTTTTTTTTCGTGGGCAACGGCGCCGAGATGCACCCTTGACGACGGAAAATAATTGGCGCGGGCGGGGGTAACACGCGTGCCGCCTTGCCGATAGCTTCGTGCGGTGGCGCGCGCGGCGGCGGCCGGCAGTCCGAGCGTAACGGCGGAGAGCGACGCGGCGGCGGACACCGCCAATCCTGCTCGCCGCCGCCGGGTGTTGGCGGGTTTTTTTCGGTGCTCGGGGAATCGTGATTGGCCGGGACACGCCCGGGTGATCGCGCGCGGTTAATATTTGACGCCATTGTGATGTGATTGGGACGGCAGTGCCGTGAACCGGGAGATTATCCCACGCCGTCATCGCGTTTCGCGCTTGGCTTATCAACGAAAGGTGGGAGCTTGCGTATGTTCTTCACCGTTTGCTCCGAAACATAAATGTGTACTCTCTGGGGTGCTGTAAACATGCCCTAAGCGCTCAATTTGGGAATCATCCACGGAGAGAGATAGAGAGGTTCGTCCATCCACCAAGGTGATGATGAGCAGGCCATAACACCGCATTTCAGGTATTAATAACAAGTGAAGATGGGACTACTCGTGCTACCCATCACATGATTGACGGCGGAGCGTTATTTTTGTCGTTCGTTTGAAAATGAGAGCTTTGTTGAGCCTCCTCTGGCTACAGATCGTTTCAGTTATGCGTTCGCGATAGTATAAAAGCATTCGAATATTTCTCAGAAATTGAAATGCACACTTAGGTAACATTTCATCATTACCGACAAGCGAAATACGTATCCTTCAATCCGGTATTTTAGTAAGTAACCTTTATTTTCGGTGGACTAGTTCCTCCTCAAGTTATGAGTGAGACCTAGGTTTTTGATTGCAAATCATACGCCGTAAAAAGTTCGCCGTACAATGTAAATAATGCGAGAAGCATATTTCATGAAAAACTTAGTTTGCCTTAATATTCAGCCGGTAAAAAGTTTTTCTTCTCAACTTGAATACTTGAGGAATTGAGGACGTAACTTTTTACGTAACGTCCTCATGCTCGCGTCCTCAAACATGCTGAGTTTTGTGATATTCCTGCATTCCGAATTGGAAATGATTGCTCAGGATGTGGATTTTCGTCGCTTTTCTGTCATGTCAAGTTCCGAGGGGATTGGTTTTACTATGTGAATCAGGTTTCATTTAATTTTAATCTAAAATGTCGTATCTCTCTTATTCTCTTTGTTCAAATTTTCCTCATTATAGCTCACTTTTATAGTTGGACGCTTACGAATATTTTTTAAGAATTATTTTAAGAGCTAATGAGTGCTAGGGAGAAAAGATGTGTAGATGAGTAAGTTACCTGGTTCCCGAATCAATATTCTGCATTGATATCTATGATACCACGGAATGACTTAATATATTATCTTGTTCAATTACATTGTCCTTCTTTTCCTATGTATTCTTAATCTAAATTCGCTCGGTTATGGAATTGACTTATGTTATAATGGACTTATGTTACTTGCTAAAGGTCTGAACAATGGAGGCAGCAGAAGGCTCTATATAATTTCCTCATTAGAATATTCTTATGACTGTTGCAGTAGAATTTCGCATTGACATATGACCCGTAACAGGCTTTTTCATCAAATCCTTAAAAAAATTCCTGACATTTGTTTAATGTTCCATTCTTCCTCTAATGATGTGTTTATTATCCAGCGGCAATCCTCTTTTGCGTCTTGACGAGGAACTACTGAAAAACATGGTTCAGCGACCGACAGGACAGCTTTCTAAAAGCGCTCTCGGTCTTTGGACCTTGATTATGGAAACTCCTACGTATGAAATCTCCAACTTACGGTGGATAGCCATTCGTTCATAGTTCAATCCGAGAATAGATTCCTATTTTTGTATTATGTAATTTATGGAGCCAAATTTAATGAATATCGTTGTTTTCTAGCATTTTTAAACCACTCAGATAATGAATATATAATTCTTTATCTCGACTTACCGTGATGGATAATGTCCTATTAGGAATAGCGTAGTGGTATGCGCATTGGTCCGGCAAACCAAAGGTCCGTGGTTCGATTCTCGGTCCAGGCCGAATTTTTCTCATGGCAATTTCTTCAAAAAATTCTCCCGCCATGTTTAAATTTCAAATGGCTAAGCACGGCATATGTGCTGGTGAAGGATACTCTCTCTTGGTTGTGGCTTCTTTGAAGTCCTCTTCTCCCTTGCGTTGCCACCTTTGATGGACCGCAAGGGCCTAAGATCTAGTTTCCTTGCATCCACCAAAAATTGCGATGGGAATTAGGAAGTCTGGATTGCGTAGTGGTCTGCGCATTGGTCCGGCAAACCAAAGGTCCGTGGTTCGATTCCCGGTCCAGGCCGAATTTTTCTCATAACAATTTCTCCTATTAGGATGGTTAGAGTTACAGCAGTTGAAGTCTGGTGAGCAGAACATCAAAAGTCGTTTTGGCCCACGCCATACTCTCAACAGGTGTATTGTCAATTCCTTTGGTTCTGGTCGTTGAAAATCTTATCATAAATCAAGGGTGACCTTTCTTTATCAAAGAATTTGTGGTCCATAAGAGATGTCTTGATAGGAATGAAAGAGATAATTGTATATAAATATTTATAAAATTACTCATATCAGTGTTTCTAACCTTGTCGAGGGTGATGACATGGCATAAGCATTCTTGACTCATATAATCTCATTTATTGAAAATTGTGTTATCATAGATTATTGAAGGACAAGCTGGCGGTCCATTGAAAATTGGGTAGAGGTCGTTAAAGACTGAAATACATATTTTCATGGTCCGATGCGAATGAAATTCACTGAGATATACTACTGATACTATTTAATTTAATTCAGATATGAAACCATTCCCGTTACTTTTGGAAGTTTTTATATTACTTTATATAAAGTTTAATTGCTTTAAAGGAAGTATTAGTGAGCAAATTATCGAAATGGACAGGTGTGTTTTACTCTGGTTTAAACGAAAGGATCCTTTGGAAATGTACTGCATTGCTAAATTAACTACGCAAAATTACTGATATCGTCATAATACTCGGGGTCTAGCTGGAAAGTTGTTACTCGCCGACGAAATGTCTTTATAATTTATTAAACATAATCGTAGTAATCCTTCTAGGTATATTGTCATTATTTTGTTTATTACAATTAGAGACTAAGTATAGGTTCCTTGTTAATATTATAACATCATTGAAAATATCTCAATTTCTTGTTAAACCTAATTAAAAGGTATCTCTTGCTAAGTTGTCCTGAGCGGCATCAGTGGTATTTTCTCGTCCCATCTGTGGTAGGAAAATTGATCTGGACCCACATATTCCCCCCTTTGAAAGGCAAAAAATGGGGCTAATTACAAGTGGGAAGATTTTTACTGTCTATCATTGGTGCAATCATGAGAGATGAGTGGGCTCCCGGTTAACGACTACGCAGCGTCGCTCTATCAGCATTTTGAAGTCAGAGAGAGTCCCTGCTCTCCCCTTGCCTTCTAAAACAAGCGGATAATCCAAATTGAAGACTCCCTCCTTTGAAATTACCCGTCCCCTGCTGAATTATAAACGACGCCGAGGATATAAAATGCGTGGTTATTACGACCATGTGATCCCGTCATCCGATAAAAGACTATGGACCAGAGAGGCTTAGCGTACCACTAACATGATATTGTGAGTCTTAATTGTGTAATGATCCCGCACCTCGAATCACCGTCTCCCATTTGGGATTCGCGGGAGGTGTTCATATAAACGATCACATCAGGTCAGTAATTTTTCGTAAGGTTTTAGTCTACGTGCTGCAATCACGTGTGAATGAGTAGGTAATCTTTAATGAGTGTCAAGTCAGGATGAAATGACATCATGTGAGTAGTATCATTATTTTCCGCGGCGGTTTTTGTCCTTATGTCTCAGTACGATGGTTTTCTGCTCACTGTTATTTAAAATAAAAAATCCATTCTCAAAGTTTTTGCGGTATGTGTCTCATTGTCCTTCTTTGGCAGTGAATTCGGGTAGTGGTAAAAAAAGTTTCGTGTTCAAATGATGCGAATTTTATGTGGCGAATGAGCTGAATGTTCATCTGATGACGGAATTATGCAGGTTCAATAACAGTGTCTTCTTTTAGGAGAGTGGCAGATCTTGGCAGAGTCCTTTTTCATTTCTGACTTTTATATCCGATAGATTTCTATCAGTAGTATTTGCGTATGACCAAAATGTTTACCCAAATAGGCCTATTTCACATTGTTATTTTAATATACCTAGAGATCAAAGAATTCACTAGACATGGTGAGTTAATTTTACGGATAATTACGATTTTAACTGCTGAATAAATTGGCTTATTTTGCAATGTAATTTTAATGTGCAGAACTCTCTGAACTGTATGCTGTGGCATCTAAAGCTGGGAGTTGTTTTCCCAAATTCAGTGTGAATCAGTCTGACAAAAATTATAAATATCCTTCATGTTGTTGTGCAAATCAATATGTGGGGACATACAATTATTCTTTACCCATTTTATGTCTGGAAACATTTGTATCAACGTTATAATACCATGATTTACCCCAAAACAATGAAGAACATCATTCTTTGAACAAAAACTGAAGTGTTATTCTTCATCCGAAATTATTATAGTAAATTACCAAGCATATATGTCTTCAATTTGCATGGACGATTTTTGTTTTCTAAGGATGAGGGGAGTATATACCCGTTCGAAACCGTTCAGTTTGCATGCACACCGATTGAAGTCATTCCTGTTGGTTGTGGGAAGACCTTTCGCTCGTAATACGGAAACCATCCCGATGCGAGATAAAAATGCATTACTTCCGTGTCACTAATGTCAGTCGTTCGGGATAATGGGTCGTCCGTGGTAACGGAGGCACCTCCGTCAGCGCTGGCTAATGTGGGTCAGAGAGTCCAGTCGTCTAATTTCAACCGAATCACAAATCCAATTGAGTCGGCAGACGGGAACGGGGAAGGGAAAGGAAACGAGGGATACCCTGTCATTTGCACCCAA
Organism: Ceriagrion tenellum; assembly: GCA_963169105.1. NCBI lineage: Eukaryota > Metazoa > Arthropoda > Insecta > Odonata > Coenagrionidae > Ceriagrion > Ceriagrion tenellum. The sequence continues at coordinate 79,130,428 of OY720635.1, forward strand.
ACTATCTCTCTATCCTCTCCATTTTCCATTCCGTATCCTTTCGAACCCAACATTCCCCCAATGCTCTTTCCCATGCGTTTATATCCTCTCCTGCATATTCGGGCTTCCCTCAAATCCTCACCCTCGCACTCGTTTGGAAAGGGGTAGGGGAGTCTTTTAACTTGCCGCGGTGTTACGCTTCCATGTGATTGAAGGCACTACAAATGAAGGGATGGAGGATGTATTTTTCTCAACCCAGTCTTTATTCTCCTCGCTTGCCACTGATGTCACTGTGGAAGTTAAAAGAGTTGCCCGTAGATGGCGGCTATTTGGTCGGGTGGTTAACGTTTGAATGAAAAGACTTACGAAATCTTGTTGATGCTCCCCTAGGCTTGGATGTGTTTGTCTCTTGGAGTCAAATAAATGGCTGAGTTTTTCTTTGAGGCAGTGTATATTTCTTCCTTGGCTTTCGGGTATATATAAAAGATCACCAGTCTTCAAGGGTCATTCAAAGTTAGCTGATTGGTGGGAGAGATTTTTACGAGGTATTTTACTCAACTTCGGGTGGAAGCATAGATGAAAATTAAAAAATTTAGATGATAACATTAACATCGAATTGACTCGCTTATTACGTTAAACAAAATTTAGTTGAGCGATTTGTGAACGGTTTTTTTACAATCTGTATTTCATGTAGCTCATTTTGTGAACACATAAGCATCTCGAAAATCAAGGTGGCTTCTAGCCGTGAATTTTCTTTAGAAATTCTCTCGTGAAAATTAATTCTCACGAAAGTTAGGTGGTTCACTTCTCGAGAGCGCAAGTGCGATCAAATGGCACTATAACGACACCATTCTCCTTTTTGTTATTCTCTTTTGAGGCTCTTCAACTGGAAATTGAATAAAAATGGCGGAAATATTTTAGCGACCCCGGCGTTAGCTGAATTTCTCTGGACATGAAATTAAGACTTGCCGACAAGTTGAATACCAAGTGGTCTTCCCATACCTTCACCTTCAAATTAGAACCTAACGGTTATTCCCATATTGTGTTCGAAGTGCATTAAAATGACTTTCTAAAATTCCAAGCTCGCATGGCCAGCAGGCATACGAAGTGCGGTTATGTTCTGAAATAGTTGAGATTATATTTAAGTTTTTCGTTGTGACGAATTAATTTAGGAGAATGGAAAGCTCAGTCGGTGGATAATCAGTGTAGAGGTAGATCAATTTCTTTGGTTTATATCCGATGTCGTATTTCTATTCCCTCTTTCGCCGTTCCCCAAACGATCCTCCCCTTAACCCACTAACCCTTCTATTCTCAGTGGTTTAAGTAGCTCAGTTTTTCACTCGCGTAACGTAATATTAACCACCACGCCACTCTTATGTGTTCGCAAAGGCGCCTATCGGCTGTTAAGGCTTTATGCCCTCCTCTCAAATTTTATCCCCGAATGTCCCAGACTTGTGGTTCTGTTTTCATCCAGGGTCCGGGGAAAGGGGTTAAAAAAATTGCTAGATTCAAAGGAACCTTGGGGGTAATAGGTCCGAACTATTAGGGGCGTGGGACCCAACCATCTCCCCAGCCGCTCCCAATCTCGGTGGCGGGCGCCGGCGTGAAGTTGCGTGCACAGGGAACAACACGACATGCATACCGTGGGTTTCTCATTTCCCCCTCTCATGCCCCCGATAACGGTCCCAGTCCCCACCGCCAATTTCTAGCTTTGGGATCGTCGCCATTTAAGAACATCCCGCCCTTGTCGGTGGCGGTGGTTAAGTCCGTCCCTCTGATCGGAGCGGACCGAACGGAATGCAAACTCGGTGCCCACGCCCACACAGACGGCGGCGGCGGGCCCTAATGTCTCCCGACTCCCGTCGGTTGCATTGCCGCCCACCTCCCACTTCTCGACCCGCCTCTCCGTGATCCTCTCCAACCCACCCATGTGCTCATCTTCCACTTCCACCTTGAGAGTCCCCTTAATTTTCCCCTTATTCCACCGCCAAATCAGTGATTAATATCATTTTTTCACTCTCTATAATTCAGATCCAAACATATCCCAATCCAATACCACGCAAGTTTTTTTATGCCCATCGGAGGTTGCGGTAGGCATGAGCCAGGCTAAGGAAAAGATGTGTTGTGATTGAAGTGTGCGGAAAAGTTTGTTCAATTTACAGCTACCCGATTTGATAAGTTTCGTCGCAGTAGGTCTGGATTTCGATGCTTTACAGTTTGTACTATAGTTCTGGCCCTTCCAAGAAATTTTTATGCGCTTAGAGGCTTACAATCAGGGAGAACCAGACCAAAAAAAATACCGAAATAAAAGTGTGAAGTATATTTGTGTGCTTCGTCGATTCACAATGCGAGATGGTTTTGTTGTCAAGTCATTACTAATTGCTGTGGAAGTTAAAATGCCGAGAGGGTTAATTATATTTATATATATAATTAATTATATTAAATATATATATAATATAATAGAGGGTTAATAATATATAAAATAAAATATATTAATACATTACGAGAGGCCGCTCATGTAGTGGTATAAGTACGATCTTTTATCGATACCTATCTAAATATTTCTGGACAACTGTCGGTTTTTCCTATCCCATGAAATCACCTTTAATGAAATTTACTCATGCATAAAATGTGATCGGATTATAGTAGAATGGAACTTGATTATTATAGACTGGGTTGAATTTTATGGGAAGCAATTTAATGTAAATTCTATGCATATAAATAGGCGTACCATTTTCTTCTAACCCTTATGTTTTGTGAATTAAATGTCTTCTTGCTTGCGTTTAGCCGTACGCAAAAGAAGCTAGTACTCCTATCGCTCATTAAATCGCAATCATATTATTTCTTGATGTCTGAGGATGATTATTCATGCGAGTTTTAAGCAATCAATACCAATAATTTTGAATTTACTTGTCGTAATTGAATTCGCTTCCATGCACCGACTGATTACTCATGCCGGCATTGTAAATTTTGACATGTTGCTTCATATTGCTTCCCGTAATCCAGCTGAGTAATGCACTGAGCTATTAAAGTAGTAATTGCCTGAATCGTGGTTTTCCGTTAAATAGCGAGATGGATAACCTTCATTAAATTGTTATTTCCTATGAAATATGTGCCCATAAATTGTTCATTGCATAGAGATTTAATTTTGATGGCTTTAAGCAGTGTACTGGAATAGGTTTGATGAGCGTTTAAGGTTATGAGTCACTTATTTTACCAACAAATTTTAATTTGGCATCCCATAAACTCTCTCCGTACTCAAAGAATTCTCAATATTTTTCATTTAAGGCCTGCCTCAATTAGCTTCTTTTTAAATATTAAATCAAAATCATGCAAAAGATGCATCCTGAAGGAAAGTATCTGTTTTTAGATATATATACAGGTGTGTATGCTAATGAAGAAATGCCATCCAGCTTTTGGGAAACCATCGAGTGACAGAATGAGTGGAAGTTACTAAAATCATATCGACGTTTGTAGTTTCATTTAAATTCCTTAAAGCAATCTCAATCTTATCCAGTATTTAACTTATGCCTATGCATTGAATGCCTTCCGAAAAAATGGTTTATTTTTTCTAAATTAATGTTTGGTGCTGGTCGGAAAAATGCAAAAATACTACTTCGCACAGTTAAAGTGGTGATAAATGATGCTGCCCTTCGTTGTCATGCTAGGACTTTCGTAAGTAAAAGCGTCTGGCCATGGGAAAGTGTGATTTGGGCCATGAAAATTTCTATCCGTGCTAATAATTTGGATTGGCCTGTTAAGCTGGCTCCAATGATATTTTTCATACTATCCTATTCTTACATACCTTCCTCTTTTGCAAATACGTACCTGTTTCATGCATGCCCTCCTGTTCTTGATTGCTAATATTCTTCCTCCGCATAGTTCCTTCCACCGTATTTACCCATGACTTCTTCGGCCTACTCCGTCCTCTCACCCCTATCACTTGTTTTTAGGGTAATATACTTGTTAAGATAGATTTTAATGGAAAAGAGTATAAATCATATCGATTTTTCTTGTGATGATAATGTAAAGAGTGAATAACAATAGTAATTGGTGATTTGAAAAGATAAGAAGCCTTTTAACTTTGAGTTTAACAGCTTAATTAAACGAAGAAAAATAATATATGTGCAAAGAATTGGGCTATACCCTCTTCCATTTATTGATGAATTGCTCAACCTGTTAATGATACATACACACATACTCATAACACATTTCCCTTTCAGGGTAGACACAGTCGATACCATTAAAATATCGGCGGTAGGACTTTAAATCGCACCATTATAAATGGAAAGTTTTAGCCATATTTCTCTATCCTCTCGCAATTACTTTGCTGCATATACCCCCATGCACTGCTTCACGTACACCCTCCTGTTCTTAGGACTCTTAATGTTCCCTCTCTGAGGAGTGCCATCCTCCGCAGCGTCCTCTTAAATGCTCCCAGCGAACGTATTTAATTAGACTTCCTATAGTTGAGACGACCCGTAGCCTATTACCTATATGGAATTCTTGCTTCGACGCGGGCGAGACCTCGTACAATTCCGGGGAGGCGCCATGGAGGGAGTACCAATTGGATATCGTGTTTGTGATTTTTCCTTGTTTCGCCGAAATCGCTCTTCTTAGGAATCAGGCCTGGTGGGTATGTTGAGTGTCTCTATCACCGGGGTCGAGTCATTCCCTCTCCGTTGCCCTGGCGGCGTTATTACCGCCCTTTTTTCCCCGGCGAAGGTCACTCTGTCCAGGAACCGTGGGAGTGTTTCCCACCTCTCAAATCAACGGGAAAGTCTTCCATGGATATCACACGAGGCTTGTTATTTCCCCTGCTCTAGCTTTTTACGGGCAGTTTTCCCTCAAAAAGGACCATCGCATGATCTCTCTTTCTCTCCGTGTTTGCCGAAATATCCCTTCAGACCAAACCTTCCAAAACAGCCTCTGCCCGTCCCCCCTAGAACCCCGCCCTCGTAGACTTGGCCATTTCTACCTGGCCGTGTTTTTGAGGGGTGAGTTTAGCCAAACCGTGCTCTTGGATTTAGGGTCCTTCCCCGCGCCAGAACTCTCTCGCAGCCGTCTTTTTCTCTCTTTAAATTGTTCGTGTTTACTGGTCTCGGTTTGCTTTTAGCGTCCAATCCTTTTTTAAACTTGTTCAATTCTTATCTCTCACACCCTCCAGGAATTCGTCTTCAAAGGTTAACTACTGCCTGGGCAATACTCGATGCGCGATTAGTGTTGCCATTTCAGCTCCAATGTGGCTCACTCTGTTGCGTGACGGAGCGACACGATTTTTAATAAATCGCAGCGTAAATACGGTCCATGACCAAACCGTCGTCATCACTTGGCATGAACGTCAATGAATTTCACCTCCATAAAAAGGGAAAGAGTACACCTTTCTTGTGATGCCAAAATAACATGAATAATTGATAAAACGAGATAATTGATAATGAATATAAGCCGGTTTCCGTGGAATTTTTTACGACCGTTCGATCCAGAAAGATATTATTTTATAATTACAAGGAATTTGTGACGCATAATTTGCGTCAAAAATGTAGCGTTTAATGTTTCTTATCTCGATTATTTAAAACATTTTAAATCTCTGTAAAACTATTTTAAATGCGCGGAAACACTTTTAGTGGTGAAGGTGTTATGTGCGAACGAATTTGAACCAACAAAACAAAATAAATTGCCTTAAATATGTATATTTAGATAATTATTAAGAACTTCATGTATAAAAACAAATTTTTTGTGTCATTAATGTTGCTGTATTTAATACCTGCTTGTGATAAATGCTCAATTTTTGGAATGAAAGTCGATATGCAGCAGGATGGAGAGTGTGCGGTCAACGGAGAGGAAAACTGACGAGGAAGTACTTGACATAGTCTGTTAGAGGAGAAAACTTCTGGATGAGAGTAGCAGGAGGCAAAGTGGGTGCTAAGAGGTAATGAGGTGGTGCTGTTCAAGGGCGAGATTGGGAGAAGGACGTTGAGCCGGCGAGGAAGAGGAAGAAAGGGAAAATTTTTATGGACGGTATGAAGAAGGGCAGGAGGCACACAGAGATGAAGAAAGAGATACAAGAGCTGGATGGGGCACTGCTCGTGAAATGCTGGAGGATTTTTTCTCATCTTCATCAAAACCTATCTTTAACCGGCAAATTACTTTCAAGTCGTTAACTCATTCCATCAGAAAAATCTCTGTATCTTAGTCCTAACCAGGGCACTGATGCTAGTTTTCTCACCTTGTTAAATAAATATGTAGTTTTGAACTATTTTTTCTGAAACAAATGGAGATAACCCTCGTATCAGACAATACCGGCTTCTAACATTGACGCCAAAGTATTTCCGCCCTCCCGAATGATCGGATCCCTCGCCGTCACACCTTTCCCTCTGAGATGGGTCCATCTCTTTTCCTGTCGATTCTCCTCGACGATTTTCGCCTCTAAAAATCCCACGCGCCTTTTTCATCCCGTCCGAAGTTCCCGACTGTGAATCACCCCGCTCTCTACACCACCCTTTCCCAGAGGAATTCGAGAGAACGAAATCTCTAGTGCCAACCTACCCCTTAGCGGATTTCAAACCTCTTGCGACTACGCGTCCCCAGCCGCCCTCCGGCCCTCATCTCCCTCCCCGGAGAAATATTCAATCCACTCCACGATGCTCACCCGCCAGCCAATCGTAATTCTCACAGTAAGAGCTCTTAGACATAGTAATAAATGAATAAATGTAAATGTTTTTTCGCATTCACCTGACATTTTGAAAACGATTATCTAGGTACGATAGTGATCGTCGATTTAACGATAATTTTTATGCCTCGTAATAGAAGACATTAACCTATTCGTGGCTACAAATATTTGTATACCTTTTTGTTTCTGGCCGCATGTTGTTAGCGTGGTTTTAACGGCTGTTCTGAAAGTCACTTTTCGGTGTAATTACTTTCTATTGAGAAAGCAAGTGAATATCAAAGTGACATTTTAACAAATGTTCGGGAAAGATCACACTATAGAAACTGTAATGTTTCCCTTAGTCAGTACGGTTAATGGTGATTATGGTCCTGCGATATCCACAGAAATATTCCTTTAAATATGTATGGCATAGTTTTCAAAGTTTGATGATGCTATTTCGCTCCCTGTTTATGTTTAGGTACACCATGTAACTCTATGTATTGCATTTTAATTTAAAAAGAAAGCATGAAGAAGTGGAAATGCGGCAGGCAAATGTTTTAAATAAACTACCGTAAAGTGGCGTGAAGCCGCAAGGGATTTTGAGGTTTTTAGGTGTCCTGCTCTAACCTAGCTTTTTTCTTTAAAAAAACTGGTTACTATCGAAGCTCAATGAATCAGCTGATAGTTTCATGCTTGAATTGTAGCAATCCAGCCACTATGAGCTCTGAAAAAAAATTTCAATTTGTACTAGCATGAAGTCCGGTAAAAATGGTACACCAAAGTTTTTCATTGAACAGCCTTAGAATATCTAGACGCTAACACCCATGTCCCGGGCAGATAATATTCTACCCAGGCGGTACTCGAACCCGCGACCTTAGGGTTAAGCTTGCGAGGACTTTACCCCTCCGCCACCGACCAACGCTCTGTGCTTATAAGATTATGCAAAGCAGGTTTTGACCACATCTCAAAGCCATTGCAATCCTCAATTTATCTTTTGGTGGCGATCGTCTTAATCAAGATTTTCTGTTTCCAAGATTTCTTTTGAATTGAGAAAATCCCAATAAGAGAGATACTTATAAATTTTCGACCCAGTTTTGTTACTCGGACCTAGGTTTTCACGAACTATTGCCATCATCAAGGTATATTAGTTGATTTTTTCGAGCTTATATTTTTTAAATATGAAACGTTATGCTTAAACATATGTAAGCTCGCAAAAATGAACCTATATACTTGGAGAAGGGCATAAGTTTGTCGAAGCGTAGGTCGGCGTAATGAAACTGTATGGAAATTCGCAAATCATTTCATTTTGTGATAGTGTGTTCAATACTTCTTTTCTCTAAGTATCGCCTGACATGCTAAGCTTTATTTTCTTTGGTAAGTTCGTGGCATCCAGAAAAACTTTAACCAGAACGACGAAAACATGTAATAGATATAAAACTTTGATGTGCCATGTAACTACACTTTATAGACCTTTTTACATTATAAAAAATCTGTAAAACATAATGTACGTTTTCTTGATGGATAATTACCTGGAAGTAGTTCCTTGAGCTTGTAAAAATACTTAGTCGGCGATATTATTAGCCAGGATGACACTACATGTAAGGTTTGGCATTGTTTTAGTGGTAGCACTGAAATCCAAGGTAGTGTAAAAAACTTGAGACGAAATTCGGAATCTTGTTTAAGCACTCTCGTTTTTCCAGCTAGCGTCTAAGACGTAAACCCATTGCCGTCGTCAGCAACCCCTGTCTGTTAGTCCGCCATATCCTTCCGGATTCGGAACTTTCGTGTTTGTACCATCTTCACCCCGCTATCCTACTGCACCCCGGTTTACGGTGTACTAGCTCTTCATGTAGGGGTCAAAATTAAAAATAAAGATCAATTGAGCATTCGGAAGGTTAATTTGTACTTAGGGGTAGGAAAGTAACCTTGGGGAATGAAAATCTTTATCTTAACATCCTTAGAGGCGGTAGTGATCTATATGTTGATCCCGGACACACCTCGATACAACACTCACATAGAGATGATATGCACGGTTTTGTTGGTATTCCTCCATGAACTAGATACGGCCGATTCCGCTTGGAAAACTCATTTGATATATCTTAGCCGCCTAGCAATGTGTTTCCTATGGTACAATAATGAAGTGTTATCGAAGGGTCTTAGTCGGAGCAATATTTATGCAGACGGTGCGATAAAATCGTAGTTTTGTTTCTTTTCTTGTTATGGGTACTCCAGCAGGTTTGCGCTTTCATGCATTATCCACGATGTTTAGACTTTTATCCATTCTCCCTCATTATCCATGACTCCCTCTTTTCATCAGCGCCCGGCTAGGTATTGAAGACCAGAGCTAGGTGCATGGAGACGTACTATTCTGATGGGAATGGTGACTAATTCTTCACCATTAATGCGTGAATCTAAAATGAGTGGTGCGATTGCTGATGTCTGGGGAAAGGGCACAGTGGAGGATAATTCCTATTTGAATTATAATCGCTTTAATGACCGTAAATATTCTTAGCGTGCTTAAAACGGCGGACAATGCTTACTGAACTTACGGCAGGCTTACGCATTGTCATCTTTTGTCGAAGTGATGATGGCGTTCGGTAAAGTTTAGTTCGTCATCATTCTGATGCTCATCATTACTTGTGGAAAGATTTTTGATGCAATTACTACAACCGATAATAACTTAAGCGATACTGTAAAACACCTTTCTATCGCTCTATTTAAATGAAAAATGACTATTTGTATGACAAATACCTCTTATGCTGTATTATATCTAATTCACGACTTAAATGGCAAAAATATCAAAGGATTTTCATTCTTAACGCTGAGTAAAAGATCATAATCCATTTGAAAGAATTATATTCACGCGTTAGTGAGGGAAGTGTCAATCGAAACGGAAATCCTAGAATAAAAGGCGTGGCTCTTATTCGACTTTACAGTTGTAATGTATCGTTGACCTTCTCTGACTCCAAATTTTTCTCCAAAATGTTGAAGAACGAATTTTTTATATTAAGTGTTTATGAGAATGGACGAAATAAATTTCGATGAAATCCTCTATAGGTTTTCCCCCTTTTCAAACAAATTGAATTGCCACCGCGTTGGCAATGCGGGAAGGAGAGAAAATTTCCTTTAGCGCCTAAGGAAACAACGACGAGATGTGGAAGTAAAAACAAAAAAAACGACCTCCGTGCTTTTATGAGCATAACCCCGAGGTTCATGGTCAACAAATCTGAATAGGTTCCCGTCACACTCCTTCAGCCAATTGTTTCCAATCGCGTTGGATCGCGGATGCTTCTTTTTATGTGATTTTTATTCTTTTTTCATTTTTTCGGCGCTTTTCGGTGGCAAACCCCTGAGTTTTCCGCCCAGAGGGGGGTTGTAGTCTGTTCGGTCGTTTGGTCGCTTACGTAAGTAAAAGTTTCACCCTTTTCCGCGACAGATTCGGTAGTGAAAGGTTGTGGTGTGGAAGGAGGGAAGTGAAAGAGAGAGAAAGAGGGAGAAATGAAAAAATGTGTTTTATTTTATGAGGATTTTTTTTATTTGAAAACTATTTTTTCCCACCAGCGAAAGTGGAGTAGGATCGAGGGATAGAGAGAAGGGGAGGCGAAAGTGAACTTTGAGAAGGGTGAGGGCAAGAGAGGTAAATTGAAACGACGAATCAATTCCATCTTATTTTTCGCCCCACCATACGCAGGATGCATAAAAAAATACGATTCTCTCTCCCCGTCTTTTTTTATTTTCGAGGAGAGAGTGCTTGCGTATATCCATTTTTTTTGTATACTAGTGTGTGTGCGTGGAAACGTCGCCCGGAATATCTAAACAAAGCGATGAAGGAGGCGTGGTTTTTTTTCTCTACAACTGGGGAGATTGACAGGAGGGTGGTAGGGGATGACGATACGGAGTATGTGATGGGGCGACCGCTGTCCGTCAGGGAAACTGTGCGTCGAGCGAGATATAAAAAAAGAACGGAAATAAAGGAAGTGGAACAAAATAAATAAATTGAAAACGAGAGGGAAAAAACGTCCCCCACCCTCCTGCCGTTGCTGCTGAAAAATTGAGGCGATGCCCACAGAACCCCTTAGGTTTCGCATATCGAGAGTGAAAAGAGCGCGCATGGGGTGGTGGTTGTAACATTGGAAGGGAAAAACAAATTCATCTCCTGAAACGGTCGTCCCTACACTCAGCCCACCTTCCCGTATCAACCCCACGGGCTTCCAACACCCCCCCTTGCGTCCTCCCATACACAACTTCCCGCAGCGTTCTTTCGCTTCCTCTCGCCCGAATTCCCGCCCCCCGCGAGAAAACATCGCCACATGAGCCGCTCCAATCTAAACTCAAACCCTTCCTCCTCACGCAAGCTACTCCCCGCCCCCGCCCCCTCATGTCACCATCCCCCCCCCCCAGTCCTTGTTTTGTGCCCCGTGGTCCTCTCCAGAAATTCGCATTGACCACAAAAGGAGTGTTGGCGAGCAGCCTGGTTTGGCCCCGTACGACGCTCGTTTGCGATTGTCGCCATGAATAAACAAAGGAAGGTAGGGGGCGCGCACAAGGCGTGCGTCGGCCAAGCTATAAGGGAGTATGTGAGAGAGAAAGGGTTTTTGGATGTGGGGAAGGGCTCATGAAGGGAGTGAGGGAGGGAAATGGTGGGGATGAGTGGGAGAGAAAGGGTGGAGTAAGGCTTTAGTCGCCCAGCAGTGGGGAGTGAGAATTTGTCACTCATCAAAGCGTATAAATGCGCGCCAGGTGGACGGAATCGTGAAATACATTCCAGTAATCCGACGTGAACTGCTGCAGTGGATTTACTTTTTCCTTCCTTGGAATGCTTTTCAGATTTTTATTCCCCTAGCGGATTTTTGCCGATTACCTTCGTGATTTGGATCTTCTTCTCTTTGGATTGAATTTTTTTTTTCATTCAAGTGTATTCTCCTGTGAATTGTGTCCGGGAATCACGGACGTGACGTTTTCACGACGGATAAATCATCTGCATAGTTAAAGATTTGTACCCGCCTTCCTGAATTTCACGCGGAGACCTTATCGTTACTAATAAACTTAAGTCCCAAGATTGGATGATTTAACTTATAGACTCGAATTTGAATACTCAGAATTCGAATCGTAGCCAAGCGAAATGTTTTTTCCGCTTTTAACTATACGCTCGAGATATAAAATACGTAAAAACGCTGCTTTAACACGCCTATGCTTAATACATTAGATATATATGTATACTTACATAGTTGGAAGAATTGCCTCCATGTAGTGATGTGACTTCACTAGGATTTCATCCCAGTTTTGTGATTCTTCCAGGGTTATCGTATGAATTTCACTGGCTCTCATTTTCTTTTACTTATGATCGGTTTTAAAAATTTTGTCCTTTGCGAGCTGGGATAACTTCTTCCATTTTCTCAGTGAAGTAACCCACTTATCTAGGCTGATTATAAAGGGAGGCTGTGGTGAACGCATCTCGCCTAACTATATGCTAACTCATGGTAGTAAAATGTTTTCATGGTCGTGCCCAATTAGCAGGTGCGTGAGCAAATACATTCCTTCGGGCGCGAACGCTTTGTGGAGATCTAAATAACCATATGGCTCTCGGAAGTCGACGATTCCGGGAAATCACAGGGGAAGTGCGTGAGATGGTTATATTCACGTGAGGAGGCCCCGGATCCTAACTCCATGGATAACATGCGAGGCACGTGTGATGGAGTCCAAGGGATGAGGCGAAGTGAGACAAAAAAGGCTGGTTGGCTACTTGGACGGGCGACCGACAGATGAGTTCATTTGCGCCATCCAGGTGGTCAGAATTTGGCACTTCACCCAAAATTCAATAACTTTTGCCTCATTATGAAGAGAAAAAGATCTCATATTATTATTAAAACCAAATGTCATCCTTTTAGCGCACAATATTTCAAAATATTTCTCTAACGACACCAGCTGTTTTCCATTGGATATAGGCATATACTCTTGAGAGACTTAGGTGAAAAATGAGTAAGTTCTAAGCATAGTTCTCGTCAGCAATTTAACGAGATAATGTTCGTATATTTTTTCAGCCTTTTTTTAGAATAAATCAATTGCTCATATAAATTCTGCTGACGGTATCCCAAATAAACTTCTGCAGGAGAGACTTTTAGGAGGAGGAGAGATTTTTAGAATGCTTTGTGACTCAGCTAATTGATGTTTCAGCTTCAAACGTGTATATTTTCAATTAATTATCGATAATGTGAGTCTTATAAAACTAAGTTTTTGCGTCAAAAATCACAATATATACTTCTTTCTTCTCGCTGCAGTTTATATTTTCAAATTAATTTCTGTATTACGTCTCGAGGAAAATCTTGCTTTGAGTACTGGGAAGGATTATTTCCTGAATGAAAGACTTAAGGTGGGGAGAACCTTTGACTCGCTCATCCTACTGAAAATTGAAGGCGTCTTGGGGTGTTTCTCATAATATCTCGTCCTGCTGACGAAGTCCTGCGCTCGATATGCTCTCCGAAGGTTACCACCCGAGTTGAGATTGGCATTGCACTGAAAAATCGCCACCATTGTCGGTATACGAACCCCGACCCTCTTCACCCTCAACGCAATGAGGAAAACCAATTCTGGAGCCATTAGGCCAACGCGATAACCTGGAACGTAAGGGAGGGGAGAGGCTGTAGGAGGAAGTGTGTGGCTAGGGGAGAGATGAAGTTTACGAAGGGGTAGCTTTATTTTAAATTGCGAGAGAGGAGGGGTGCGGGGGAATGGGTCGCCGCTCGAGCTTGGAAAGGACGACGTAATGAAGAAATCATCGGGTTTCCAGTTTTTACGTGAGGGCGCTGAGGCGGCTCCTGATTGAATTGAGTCCATCCGAGCTTAAAATCCAATTCGCGAAGCGTTCATTGATTAACTTTTCGGCTCACGGGGCGTAAAAGAGAGAGGTGGTCCATATTGGCGAAGGAAGAAGGGCCGTGGAGGAGGACGAGGAAGAGAAATTTGGTGCCGATCTGGGAGCTTGGAGGCGAAGGGAGCCGGGGAGGGATATGACAGTGGGATGAGAGGAAAAGTGTTTGTCGGCGGTTTGGCCGTTGATGCGTTGGAGACGGGAACTCTTATGTGGACGACTGAAGACGACCGGGATAGGTTTATAATTCTTTGCTCCTGAAGAGTTTTTAAGTGTATAAAAGTGTGTGGGTGAGTGGATAGGAGGATGGAAAATGAAAATCTCATCAAAACAGGAGTCTCTCACGGGAAATAGTTTTGTTCAAAACCCTTATCGACGTTAGAGATATGAGCGGCGTAGATTCTCCCAATTCCTCTTCCCTTTTTCGTTTACTTCCTCGCAAAATATTTAACCTCTTCTTTGAAATTCTCAGTCAAATTTGACAAAAATGTCACAGGCATAAATGCCCAGAAGTTTCGTTGGTAAATTAACTTTTTACTAGAAATATTGACTATTTGGTTTTCCAGCGTGGGTAAGTAAATCTTGAAACGAGTGCGTTTCAACTTTCAGAGTGGAATCAGGGGTGAGGGGTGTGTGTGACTTTTTAAATTAGGCTTTGAAACTTCAATTCTTGGAGTTGAATATTTATGTTACGAAAGGTATGAATTACTTGGTATTTATATTTTCAGTTTTGTGGTTTAAACAGCCTTTATGTGACGGTTTACTCATCCAAGTATGATAGTAACATTTTGTAATTGACATGTCTTCAAAATTTGATACTTTACGTTCAGGATAATTATTGAAATTTGCGTCTGTAACTGTTTTGGGATTTGTGAAGCTGTATTCTAGGTACTTAATGATATAAAATGTATCATTTGGTCCCCCTAATAATGAATTAAGGTGAAAGAAAAGCTGCTTCATATATTTAAGCCTTGCACATGAGTATTTGGAGTTAATTAATGAGATGTGATAGTATATAAAATATATAATTTATTTTTACACGTTTTAACTCTCCTGTGTCCCTCAATTTTATACTCCAGGATTTATGATAAAGCAATTTTTGATGCGTCATCTCGTTTTCCTCGAACAGAAACCCTGGAGTTTACACTTCACCCACGCCCGATGCTTAATTCGAACCCGTAACCTTCGGGTCAGAAAGTGAAAATATTACTAGAGCTCGAATTTTACATGTTAACAATTTTTATTTATGATTCGTCAAAATAAAAAAGTATATTAGGAAATGGAGTTTTCTTTAACATTGCCCCCTCGGGTTGTCCTCTCAGACTTGGCAAAATAGCTACGGGTTCCAATGATCGCTGAACTGCATCCCTTGTGTTGTTTACGCTTTTTGCCCCAGAATGCGTGGTTGACGCTTGTTCATCAAATGGCGCCCTCTGGGCTCTCCGTTGAATTTGCATGATTGATTTTGACGTGGGCCCATATATTTGCTCAACAGTCTACAAACAAACATCAGAAACTTTTCAACCCAGATAATTACGAGCCTTGTTCAACTTATGGCGGTAAAATGTCGTCGTGATCCTCTGTTCGGTTTCCATTTGCAAAGTCAAATTGTATTTATTCCGTAAAAATCAAGCATTTTTATGCTGCTTTTAAATAATGTATAGTTATCATTGTATATCCATAGTTCGTCAAAAACAGGGGCAAAGATGTGAGTCCTAGAAATCAGCCCTTTACTGAATTTTATGTCTATCAAATTGGCTGCATGAAGGAACATTTGAGTGTCCTTGCCGAACTACCCTTCATGTAATTGATGTTATATTACTTTCTTTATTTGTCGAGCGTAGAGTTTACATTTAATCTTTCCCACCCTCATTGGTTCGCCCTTCATTTGACATTTCCTATTACTTCGCCGTCGTCAATGTTGAGGTGAAATTTCTCTTTGTTCTGTAAAAACTATCGTTTGGGCGCATTTCATGCTACACCATCTTAAAGAATGATGTATGAGTACTCAAACCTGGCTTATGTTGTATTTATAAACGATCGTTGCCTTCATGTGACGAAATTGAAATATGTTTTTGATTAACTTCAGTCCATGATCAATGAATATTGTCAGCAAAAACCTTATATTTGGATGACTTATAGTTATTGAGGCCGATTCCCTCGCGTCATGAGTAATCCTCTACCATTTTCATGATCACATCTTTTACATTTTTGTATTTTTCTTGTTCGACACTATAAATAATTCCTATGCCATTAATGACTTCCCAAGATGGGACGAAATTTATGGAGAGCATGTTTTTTAGCTAAAACTTATCTGTTTTAGGGGAAGATTTTGGTTTCATACTTTGCCATGCAGTATTTTAGATTAATACAATTTGGCCGTTATCCGGATTACGACCGAAGTTTTTTTTCTGCCTTGTATTTTGCAGTTTTCATATAAGCCGGCCCCGGTGGCGGCAGGGTAAAGTCCTCGCCAGCTAAACTGAGGATCGCGGGTTCGAGTCCCGCTTGGGTGGGTTTTTCACCACCCAAGACATGGATGTATATCAAGTTCTGTTGGTCCGGTCCCTGGAAAAACTGATGACAGGCTTAGCAGCCTATCGGGATTTTAGGGACATATGGGCCAACAGAATTGTCCGGCAAAACAAAAAATGCCTGCTAGTGCTCAGCATCCTTACTTGTCGTCTGTGAGAAACACAATGAGCTTTTTAAATCATTGTAATATCTAATTTTACTTCACTGTATAAAGTCTGGTTACTATGATTGCGGAATCGGAAATTGGCGATCCTAAACACATCCATATTTGTGCAGTAAGTACGATGCTCATTGTGTTATTCTTTTATTGAGCCTCTTAAAAACGAAACATTATTATTTGTTGTTGCTTCGTCCCTCGGAAACTAATGAACATCGGTTTCTCGTTACTGACGGACTCAATATCTTTCATAATCTCCCAAGTAAATGTTTTTTTGTTTTACAGCTGAGTTTGACATTCTATTTTGGTCAAAAAGGTCTATATTGTATATTTTCTTAGGCTACGTGTATGAAAGAATGATGTAAAAGTAGTAACTGCCCAACTCCGAGCTTGTCGCGATGAAGGACATTTCACATTGCTGAGCGAATAAAAGTTCGTTAACTTGGGAAAAATAAATTTTACCCAAGTTGTGTTTGGGAAGAATTCTCGTGCCTGATTGAAGCCCTGTAAGATAACTTAATTAAATTATTTTGCTTTGCGCCCGCAAGATTGGATCATTTTTGCTTATGGTGTAAATCCTAGTGTATTTTATTTACTGCGATGTCCACATCATAGTGATACTATGATGAAATAAACATTAAAGTTATTGTTAGATATTTCATTTAAATTTTTTTAGTGAAACTACATCAAATTCCGCGCTTCGTAGAGTTGCCTCCATCTTAGATCGTATCCTTGTGGCGGTTTCATCAATATGCATGCTATCCGCTTCCGATGGAAGTAGTTCCGCCTTTCCCCGTCAGATGCCACGAACAGGTGGCTACTGCAGCGCTCGGTCGGTGGCCACTGTGCATAACTACCAGGAGGTGGCGGTACCGTAGCGAAACACGCCGCTGACAGAAACGAGGGAGCGCCTTTATTCAAGTCTTCATTCCCTCATATCGGGCGCGTGCTTGTGAGGGACAGAGTGAGGCTTTTGGGCAGTTTTCTTCGCGTTTACATTTGATTTCTGTCAATACATAATAGTAAAATAATCATTTTACTGGGTGTTTAATTTTATACATTTTTTTAGTATTATCTCCACCGTGTTTTATCTTTTGGAATCAATTCATTAGAGAGCCATTGCTTTCTCTTTCAAGTTAAAACTGAGTATAAATTAGAAACTTTTGAATTAATCGTTTATATAATTTCTAATGTATTCATTTATTTATTTTTAATTTAGCTATGTCTTGCCGCATGAACAACGGCTATTTTAATCCAGGGCATAAGCCTTTGATTATAATTTATCACCGCAAAGAATCTTTTTCGCACCTCTGTTTCCGCGAGAAAAATTAACTGATAGTGTTTACGTGGCTATTTCTGCCAACTCTTGAGACTCATTATTCTACAGATTGAGAGCATGGGAAAAGAAATACAAAAAGATAATAGCTTCTTGCAAATTAATGTGTAAATGGTGTCACTTCATATTCTACATTTTTTCACTTGTCATTTTATGTTTTGAACGTTATCTCTTCAGTTAGGTTATCTAATCCATGATTTTGGTCTACAATGTTTTTTCTGCTATTCTTTTCATCTGTAAAACTAGTGTATCCGTAGTTATTGAAAATTTTGGGGAGACTTAGTACACCCAGGGTCTACAAATGAACTGATAGTCACTCTGCTTAACGTGCCTTGCAAATAACATTTATCTCTTGTCTTGATCAACTGGCTAGCTCTTCAAACGAAACATATCTCGATTTAAAAATTTTTGATAGTTCAATGGTGTCTAGCGAAACATGAAACTCCTTCATGATAGAAAAAAAGGAAGAGCGAATACACATTTCCTCTCAGATATTTATATGGTACAACCGGTTTCGATACAAGCGTGATGATGATACCCCGTATCGAAACCGTTCGTACCATATAAATATCTGTGGAACTCTACAAGTGAATTTAAGTTTTGTTAATTCTAGATGAACTTTTTTTTAATTACAATTTATCATGGCTGCTAGAGATCTAAGATTATTTTCCGTCACCAAGTTGGTTATAAATTTGCTCTCTTATGGGAGGCATCAACAATATTTTGTGGGAAATGTGTGACAACTGAACATTATCTAAGAACCTTGGGAACTTTTCGTGGTCCTAACCTTTGATATTCCTTCTCGATATTTGGTCGAAAACCGGAAGTCCGCGAAAGGCGTAGCATTAGAAATCTTTCTATACTTTCCATACGCTGCCTATGATCTTATTTTCTAAATGGGGATTTTTTAAATTCACTTCGACAAGGTCCTCTCTTAATGCGAAGATCGCAGCCACCTGGCCCTCAAATTTTTCCCCCATGTTTCCTGTCGTCTTCACTACTGCTTTCATCCCCCACTTGAGTCCTCGGTGTACGAGGTGACAAGGCCTATTGTCATGCAGATTCTTCTACAGTGTGCGCTTAACCTTCTCCTCTCCCTTCTATCCCCTTCTCCTACCGCTATTCTTCTTCGTCTCTTCCTTCGCTTTCTCTTTCCCTCGCCCATGCACTTTATCATCTCCATCTTCTCTCTCCCAGGGCCGTTTCTCCCCCAACTCCCCCGCCATCCTCGTCGACCAAATCAACCACCGTGAGTGAGTCTGTCTCATTCGTCAGCGTCCCCGCAAGCTCCACCTCCAACTTAATTTCCGGTCCTTTAATTATTGCGTTTTTTCCTAATAAATCGCGAACGTCAGGTGAGATCCACGGTTTATGAAACAGTAGTAAAACGACGTAGAAAATGCTAATGGCAAAGAAACAGACCGATTCTCGGACGAGTCACGTAAAACAGCTTCACTTTTTTCTATCTCTGAGGTAATACTCGACATTGGCGATTGATGTTTAGTAGAATTTACGTATCTAATAAGGTAATAATCGTTGTTGCGTTCAATTGGAATTTTTTTTACCTAAAAGTAAGAGTTGAATTTCCATTGAAAGTGCAGTATATCGTCGACGGAAGGAATGTTACTATTTCAGGAGAACATTTTTCCAAAGCCAAGATGTAAATGTAACCCATTGTCATCATAAGTTTTCTCAGCACGCATAAACTAACTTAATGACTAGAAAAAATATCTTGCTGAGAAATGTTTACCGTTAAATATAACAGGTTGCTTGGAGATTCAATCCCATGAACTGGCTGATTCATTCCTTGCTCAACTGTAGTCGTCGCCAAAATTCATTTCGCTGCAGTCAAAAATTTGTGGCTCGTATAAAACACCTCGCCCCTAGTTTGATAAATATTGCCGGATTTTACGAGGTTTTTCTCTGATGTGATTAAGCTTTTGTGGAATAGTATTCAGTGATGTTTTTTTTAATTTGTACTTTCCTATTAATGAGAAATTATTCCTGGGAATTTCAAGCTCATTTGGGACTGTTTGACAGATGATCTGTCATTTTGATAGCGGAATGAGGCAGTGGATTACTGTCGATAGCGAAACCGAGCAATAGAGCTTCAATCACTAAAACATGTATCCTAGTTATATGTAGTATATATTTTTAGTTTATTTTATCTTATTGTCTTGCCGTTCATCAGTATGTCGACGTTTGATAAATAATTTGTTCAACTAAGTAAATTCTAATTTCTTGCAAAATGGCTTTGAAATACCTACGAAATGCCTATTTTACAGTGTGTGGCATTATGCACCTATTTCAGGTTCACACCATAAGTGCACTTATGCTTATTGTATAGCGGTAAACCTTTGCCATAGCAAAATTCTTGATTATGGGATCAATTTCAGCTACAGGTCTCGTAAAATTGATTTGAGGTGAACAAAAATGATCCCTAAGAAGTCCAATTACAGAATTGACCGCCTCGAAAAATAATCAGGCAATTAGAGCTCTTGTGAAGGATGACGAAAAGGATCATTTTTCGGCTAAAAATGCCGCAAACCATTACCGAGGCCGTAATGGTGTGTGCTTCTTTTTTATCCTATTGATTACCAATTTGGTACAAAAACACGGCACCTTTGATTCCCATAAGCCGAGCCAAGGAGAGCTTCAATTTCTCGCACGGTCATCATTCAATCGACTTCTTTCACGATGAAGAACCACCACCGTTGTAGAAAAAGCCCTGCGCTCTTTTCCGTTACTCCAATCAGGACTCGGGAAATCTTGCGTGCGCATTTATCCCTTCTTTTTCTCCCATTCAAACTGGTCCCGCCGAGCATTAAACACTATTTTGAAATTTATGGATAAATAGCTCAACCTCCTGGATGACTACCATTTAATACCGGGAGGAACCCGTCATTAGGTTGTTTTATTAACGAAGCTTCCGCCGGACCGCGTCCACCTCGCTTCTCGCAGGCGTTTGAAAGATGGAGCAGGAGAGGCAGGAGGAATCAAGTGGAGGCGATGCTTTTTTCCGCGCGATTAAGTCTGCTTCCAACGCCAAGTGGAGGGAAAAAAGAACAAGATTCGTGGATAATGAGGAACCCAACTCGGCGAAAAATACAGGGTGTGGGGGATCGAAAATTTCGTGGCATCAGAACTTCCCGTTATTGTGGAGACTTGAGAGAAGGGTCCGAGCGGACGAAAGGGAAGAAAACGCGTATCTAACAATAAGTGTGTGTGTGTGTGTTGTTGGCTCCTTCGCGATTAGGCCTTGGCTGGACACGTGCCCGGAAATATGAGTCGAGCTCCGGGTTTGGGTGAAATTGCCGTCCTCCTTCCCTCTGCCCTCACATGTAGCGAATCGGCTTTTTTTTCCCTCCCCTCTGTTCTCTTACAAGGTACCATAGTTCATTCACGTACGTGGCCTGCCCAATTGGAAGTTTTCTATGCATCCTTGCTGGTCGGTCGACGATGGTATTCAGATGCCCATGCTCTGATAGTGCGAAATGAGGATGCCTTCGATAGCACATAATTTCGTTTGATGACTGGTAACGAATTGGTACCTCTGGATTGGCTCGATAATTCGCTGTATTTCATGCGGATAAAAATCAATCAATTGATGGAAGTCATTTTGGTGAGGGGAAAAATTGCCTGTGTATTAAATCTCAACTCATTCTTCCTCGCATTATTTCTCTCTCTCTCAACGATCAAGGATTTTTATTCTTGTTTCCCTTAATTATTAAAACGTATTTGTTCATTTTTCTGCTCCTCTTCCATAATTTTATTCTATAATTTTTCGTTTATTTCTCTTCCATGCATTCATCGAATCAGTGCAAAATTTTCCGAGTGAGCTCAAAATGAAAATTTCCTAGTGATAAAGGAGTTACCTCTTGCGATCGAGAGAGGAACTAAAATTTCTAGGTTGCATTTCGAGAGGTGAATAAGATTAGGGAGAATTTTTACCTATCATATGCCCTCATATTTATTTTTACCGAATTAATTCTAGTTAGTGAAAAGCTGCTACAGATACACTTATATATTTAATTATGGAAGTTAAACTTCTCGAAGGACCCTTTTAGGAAAGTGGGAAATATAGCGATCTCAACAGCCATGGAAATCTTAAAGCTCAGTACGTGCAGTTTAATTCTAAGTTTTGTAATTTCATTTTAATTGTGATGCACATATTTTTGATGGATTGCTTGAAAAAAACTGTTTTCCCATGACTTAGATGTTTTTTTGCGTGATGTCATCCTCCCAATTTTATGATTATCAACACCGCATTGAAAGAATGGTTAGTGTTCTTTCTCCCTGGCTGATGTCACCGTAAACAAATAGCTCGGAAATTGCAGGTTGCGAGATAGAACTTCTCGCGCCCCATCCTAAACGGTTTCAAATAAATCCTTTTGAGAGTGGTTAATGATTGTGAAAAGAAAAACAGGAGACGGAAGGCGAATTTGTCTGAAGTGTGTGTGAGTGTGCGTGAGTAGGACTGAGAGCATTCATTCAACCGAAGCCGAAGGCTCTCGTCGGACCTCAAGGGAAGAAGGACGCCCTTCATATTTGTGTTGACCCACCGGTTAGATCAACTGTTTACATAGCTGCGGTATCCCTCTAAACGTTTTTTTTAAGTTTCTTCTTTTATTTATTTCTGATTTCGGTTAACTCTTCCATCCTACTGTCCAAGGCATGGAGGCAATATTGATTTTCATTCATAGCTCTCTGGCCACATGAAACCTTCATCACCATTGGTCTCTCAATCCTAAGTTTGGTTGACTGCTGCCCTCCACCCTTCCTTTTCTAATACTAGATCCCATTACCTCCTAGTATCTCTTCCTATATACTTTCCTCTTTATTCGGTCCATGAACTTATTCCTGGGTCTCCCTCTGGGGACTTTTACCTTTATTTTACCTTCAGTTCCGTTCTTCACAAACCCATTGTGTACCAATCCATCTGATTCTTCTTTTCTGTATAGCGTCCCATATGGCCCTTTCCTCTTCTACTCCTTTACATACTTCATCATTTATTATTTTGTCCGTCCATTTTATCTTCATCATCCTCCTCTATCACCAGGTTTGTAAGGCTTCCTGTATGTTTTGGTATGCATTTTTTGAAACCGTATCTAGTAACGTAGCCGAGTCAAATGAGAAACGTTTACCATTATACTTTTGTAATGTCACTCTCCTACTCAATTGCAATACTATTCTATGACTTCACTCTACACTTTTCTTCACTTTAGATAAAAATACGTTTTTTACTTGCGAGGAGGAGAAAAATTCACTAAGCACATTTTGCTAAAGATTTTAGTTTATGTTTGTTTTGTTTGTAGAAAAAATATTGGAATCAACGAAGAGGATGACAGCCTAAGACTAGAATAGATTACTTTAGGTTAACTATGAAGGGTGTCAAACCGAAGAATTACTAAGGAATGAATCAGGTTGTTGGTGGAAGAGTGGGAGTGACAGCTGCCAGTCTAACTTGTGATTGATGACTGATTATTATGATGTACTTTTAATGAGGAAATAACAATATAGGATTGAAAAAAGCAGTACTCCGCACCACAGTAGGGGAATTATAATGTACAAATCCTTTGACTTGTCGAACTTTGAAGGCTTCCATATGATGCTGAAGAACGCCTGCTCGAAGGCGTCTGAGGTCATAAGTCTCACGTCTGATAGCGGATCAGATGGAGTCAAACCCGAGTTTTTTGCTCCAATTCTCCATGCGCATGTTTAATTCATCGAGCTCCGTACCTCTCATATCTTCAACCTCCATCGAGACTCCCAAAAATATTCGAAATAGGATGCCATTGGTTCGCTGTGGTGCTTCTGAAAATTCTATCCGAGGGTACCTATCGGTCGTGGATTCCAATGCTTGCGTCTCGGATTAAAAAAATCTCGTTCCACGAAGACTACTTAGCCACGGAGTCGATGCCAGGGTTGACCTTTATGAAGGTCAGAGTAACTTCCTGCTCGTAGGCGAAGAAAAAACCGCCGCACCGATTATGGCATAAATAACAGATGAAGGAGGGAAAAAACGGAACATACACTGAGGCATTATCAAGTAAGGGAAAAGAATTACTGGGCCCGCAGATGTAGGGAATGAGATCCAGAGATGGGTAAAGAGTGCGAAAGAAGGGGAGGTGCATGTGATGGTTTGTTTTTTGGGAGGCCTTACGACTTGCTGGGACGGAATGAAGATGGTGGGCGAATGGAAATTTAAAAAGGAGGAGAGTGAAGAATGATTATGCGACGCAGGGAGAAGATAAAGTAGCATGAAAGTAGATGACTGGAATTTAAGCTACGACCGTCGTGGGGAAGTGAGAAGAAGTTTTGGGGCTCTCTTCACAGTAGTAGTGGTTGCGGCTCTACCGGGAGGAGGATAGAGGGCGGGCCTCACGGAATATGGAAGAATATGTGTTTGCGTGTGCGTGTGTATAGTAGCAAGTGGGGGGAGGCTGATGAGGCGCGCAGAGAGGGAGTCTGAGAGGGGAAGAAGAGATGAAAAGGCGAGGGTGGTTGGGCAGGGAGGAGGTGGGCGATGGGAGACGACGCGAGATTCGGAGGTGAAGCACACGGCCGGCTTCTTAACGGTACTCATTCGAATATGTGAGCGGATGTGTGCCTCCAAGTCTGAAGGAGCGGGAAGAATTCTTCTTTCTTCTTATTCTCCTCTCTTTCTCTGGCGTCCTTTCTGCATGCATGTGTATACACGCTAGAACCGCATCGAACTTTTATCAAACCTTAGGTATTTTGCAATTAGAAAAAAATGTAATTATAAGGTAATATTATAAGTACCTTCCTATTTATTTAACGTGTTGTGATAGGAAAAGTATATTATCCCTGCCATTGTTTATGTTATTATTGTCATAAATATGATATAAGTACAGTGAGGACTCTAGTATTTGGCAGCTATGATTATATATATTTTATCACATATGTCATTTATATTTTATTTATTTTTGAATTTATCATCCTAGGCTCTGTATCTGAGATTCCTTATTACGAAACAGTATATAAATATAACCGCGCTTGGACTATGGGGATATTTTTGTCAATGCACCATAGATGAAAACCTGGAAAGGATAGGGTATCATTAAAGGAATGAAATAAGTTTAACTTTTATATTTAGGGCTTTTATTGTTTTGTTTTTATTGTATGAACAAACAGATGAGAGCATAAAGGGATTTGTCGCACTTGTAATTGACAATTACCACGTTGGTATAGCTGATAGAACAATTTCGATTCTGTACGAAAAAATTTTGACTGGACCGAGAATCATATCCGGATCAAGAGGATGTGCGTGTGTGCCTATGGTTATTTCAGATCAATCGCACCGTGTTGTGGCTCCGTAAGCAAGCATATTTGACCTCACCAGACGAGTTTAGGTGAGGTGGCGTGGAAGAGGAGGAGTAGGGGAGAGGCTGAGCTGAAAGAAAGAAAATAAAGATTGGGATTTCGGAGAAGGATGAATAATGACGGAGTTCATTCTTAAAAACTTGTGACCAGCTGGCTCCCGAGAGACTCACCAGGAGTTTCCCAAAATGTTAGGCAGCCCATATTTTCTTGGGGCTTTGGTCTGAGATCTTCGGTTGAAGCTGTCCTCTGGTTCTCTTTATGCTCATCGATGGCGGGCAGTGGATTTTATTGGATAGCTGGACTTTAACTTTTAACTCGGGTTCATTCCTATAACGGAAGCATATGTCCGTTAATACCTATTTATTCTTTTTGTGAGGGCGGATTACATAGTTATTTTAAATTTTATTGACTCTCTTTCTACATTTTACTGTTATGGGCTTATACATTTAAAATTGGGTGATATTGGCGAAAATGAGGGATTCAGAATTTTTAGAGTCATTGAGACCTGCTGCGGAAACAATTTTAAAAGTATCAATGGGTGGAAATAGTTTTTCCAAAATTTATTGAGCTTTCAGTGTAGGTCAGCATAGCTATTTCGTGATATCATGTCTGCATCTTTTATCAGTATTGATCGCGTAAATTTTTTGTAGTGGACATAAAGTTCTAAATAATCAATTGGAAGCTATTCCAGCTTGGAGTTGACGTTTTCAGGGAGATTGAAGCGGAAAGTTTAGGAAATTAGCAGTCAAAGTTTCTTAGTTGAAGCATTTTATTTCTGTGGGTTATTTGGAGAGACAACCCGCAATTGAGGCCATTGGCACTGTAAAGGGGATGGGGGCTAAGTTTGATGTCGAAGGGTGGAAAAAAAAGTGGAAGGATGGGAAAATATCTGGGATCGGCATTAACATTCTCCAAAAGAAACATGCCATGGATGTCAGTTTCATGCTTCATCTCATCAACGGAATACTGTTCTTGAATTGCAGTCCACATCACACCAAAGAAGAAAACAGGATAAAACGCCCTCAGACTATCTACAAGGCCAAAATATGTCCTATCAATAGAAAAGTGGCCCCACAAAATAATTACGGAAAAGTAAAAAGTTTTTTATTGAAATTGTTTGCCGTCTCTTCCATGAAATCACACATAAACTCATCAAATTATATTCCGTAAGTATGAAACACCATCCGAAATAACTGAATTTACTAATACAATTGGCTTAAAAGTAAATTAAACTAGTGCTTTCTGTATTTCTGTTCGATAAAATTTTACCCGACGCAATGGGTCCATTTTCTGTTTCTGACAATCCTCTTAATCGGCTCCTTATGCGTAAATCACATGTAGAAAGTGATAGTTCGGTAGAACCTCCCAAAACCGAAATAAAGAGAGCGGAACCGTCTTGTTTAACTATTTTTTATAATCGATGGGTAATATTCAAAGATTAGTTGTTTTTATAATACACAAAAATGTAATATTTTAAATTTAATTAATATTATCGTTAAAATCAATACCACGCATCACAAAGAATCAGTTTCTTCAAATACTCGAAGATTTTCTTGTGCAATTTTTTCGCAACGGTTGCGGGCAGCCGTATCTTCTCATCTTTTGTAGTGCTAGTTATAGTTTTGGTTAACGTTGGTTTTTGTTTAAAGGGATTCCATTTAATGGAGTTGTATTGCACTCGGTGAAAGATACAGTTTTCCCTTAGGCGATTTGAAAAGCTTCCCATCAGTTTTTTCAACTTGTCTGTAATCGTTATTCCTCGGATTTTGCGGCCACAAGAAACATTGACTAGCAAAAACTGACGCACTTCGATTTGTGCTCGGGTAAAATATGTCGACATTGAAGTGGTTTGAGAGAAGGGCTGTCTATTTAAAAAATCTTCCAATTAAGGTAAGGGAGTAGCCGGACGGAGAACAACACGCGATTTTTTCGCACCACGCATGCGGCCCTCGCTTGCATTAGCAATTGTAGATATAGAGAGAGGGAAGCGAAATGAGGTTGAAGGGGAGAGCAGGTGTGAGGGGAGTCGGTGGAGAGGTGAGGTTGGCTCGCCCGATTCCTCTAACACCGAGGCCTCCCCTAATAGTTTACCGATTGCAGTTCATGTTGCCTCAGATATGAGCCTGATGAGGTTGCGCGAGGAATTCCGAAGATGTGAGCCCCCACTAAGTGGGTAGGAAGGGACGCGGGATTGGTTTGGGTCGTACGTAGTGTGGAGAAGGAAGAATGCAGCCGCTGGGTGCCTTGGAGGGATAGGGCCCGCTTTTAACGATTGCAGATGCATTGCTTCCTGCACGTAAGAACTTCGGAGGAGTCACGTTGGCTGCTGGCGGTGGTGGAGGAGGAGGAGGCCCATTATCGAATGGGTGAAACATGGCTTTGCTTAACCACGTTGCTTTGCTTCGTCTTCTCTGCTTCATTCTCCTCATTCCTCGGTATCGTTGTTTCTCCTTTTTGCCTCGTCTTGCCTTCTTCCTTTCCTCCCACTTCCCATCCGAGTGTCGTCCCCCTTCGCGGCTTGTGAGAAACCAACCGACGCAATCGTAATTAAACTTCAAGAGCAGTCGATCACTCGCGGCGCGATTGAAAATTGCCGGCGTGATGGATGTCGTCGGTGTGCGGCAGGAAATTAATTGGGGAGAAAATTATTCCGAAAAAAAAAGCAGCTAGAGCGTTGGGTGTTTGTTGTAGTTCATTCCACCTAACTCTCTCCTGGTGTACGTCTTTATTACTTCCGAAGATATTTATCTCGCTCTTGCACACCTAGTCCCGTTATAAAGTCTCCTCAATCCTCTCCCCAGATTCTCAGAGAGTTGCTTGGCCGGGGCGAATAGTTGTTGCATTTCAAAG
This sequence comes from Ceriagrion tenellum, assembly GCA_963169105.1. Taxonomy (NCBI): domain Eukaryota; kingdom Metazoa; phylum Arthropoda; class Insecta; order Odonata; family Coenagrionidae; genus Ceriagrion; species Ceriagrion tenellum. The sequence goes on from OY720635.1 coordinate 79,158,146, forward strand.
TGCCTATCGCTCCGACAGCACATTTTATTTTCTTCAGACTGTATTTTACTGCTCGATTGAACTTCACTAAACTTTTTTTAAGCAGCTTTCCTAGTTATCTTATACCCACTTGAATTATTACAATGGTAATTTTGGTGAGGTTAATTATAATTTGCAGCGTGGTCAGTATTTTCAGTATCATTTTATGTCTTTTGGAGGCTTCGTATTCGTAGGTGTGTGTCAAGATTATTAGTACTTTTTTATAATTTTTAGTGAATTTCTTTAAAATATCTGCTCATAAGGACGCATGATTTTCTGAGGCAAAATTTATTTTTTCGTATCACTGCGAAATCTTCCTCTACCTTTGTTGATTCCATTACAGTTCTGTTGTTCTCTGAGTGAATTGGCGATAGTGGGCATTTTTGGGCTTCTCATAGGTTCGACATGTAGTTGTTCCAATTTCAGCTGTCGTATATCACTGAAATCGGTGATATTTCGTAGGTATCGGAAAAATTTTCCTCAGTACACATTCTTGATCACTTCATCGCAGCTTATTTAAAATATTGACATTTATATGTACATTGTAACATTACGCACAATATATACAATATAAAGGATAATTTTCCTATCAGTAAGAATCCTTTACTGATGCCGATTATTAAATAATTTACCTAAAACAAGAGGAATTAATCAGTAGTTTTTAGGCCTCACCTACGTTGAGCATGCCTGACCAACCGATTTGAGTTCTGTATGAAAGTCTCTATAGGAAATCGGATTTTCTTGAATTATAGCCGGAGACGAGGCTTGGGGTTTCATGAATACGAAGTGGAAAGTCTTGCTTACGATTTGGGTGGGACTCTTTGGTCGGGTGGCGCCGTTTCAGATTAATAAGCTAGTTTACTGGTTCGTCGACGCTGCACCTTCATCCGTTCGCGAACATTTATTTTCTTCTCATCAAACCACACCCGCGTCCGATGCTTCCTCTCCTGTGCTGTCTCCTCGATCGACCCGTCCCTAACAGAGTCACGAATCCTCTCACGGATACTCTCACACGCTTCTGTCAAGAGTGCGTAGTTTATCGTCGAGGAGATGGTTACGCTTGGCATGGGCGTGGCGCCCTCGGAATAGATTGTCGGGAGTTCACTTGGATGAAGCGAGAGTGTGGGAGGATCCAGTAAAAAGAAGAAGATCATTTCACACGTTCCTACCCATCCGCTTCGCTTTTTATGCTTTCCAAACGGGAGGATCTCGAAGTAGTGACGTACCTGAGGGAGCGGTAAAGACGTGTTGAGGGTTTTATAAGCGCGAGTTGTCGATTATCGCCGTTCCATTAATTTCGTTCGCGTACCTCATCCGTATGACGATGGTCTTCAGCGGTTTCATGGTTTTCACGGGAATGTCGGTTTGATATCCTGGTATTTAGCCCCATGGAGTGTGAAATTTACAACTTAACGGGGGACGATGCTATTAGCCCTGTTCCCGAAGGGGTTTCTCACTGGTGCTGAGAAACTCGCACAGCTCAGGCATGCCTAGCCTGGAGGAGTCGAGATTCATCATCGATCCGGAACCCTCCGATTCGTGGCAAAGCACTCGACATTCTGGTCGCATTAATGATATCCAAGGGTTTACCTGTCCTGATCTTTACAAGCGAAGGCGAAATACATTATTCAATACGGTAAATAAAGTGTTTCTCTGTTTCTGTGGATTATTATTTCTCTTGAGGTATTATCATTAAGCTTTTTCGGAAGGTCGTAGCATTTTATTGACATACTGCATGCGTTTTTATAATCCTAGAGCATAAATTTCCCCCGCACGTCCAAGTATTATACGGCATAGAACTTGATTTACGGATTTGTAGGCAAAAACGGATAAACTTTCATCTCCACGTTATTTTTATAATATTTCACATTGGTTTATTTGCAAAATCTGCGCCTAGAAATTAGAAAGAGAGAAACATCTCACTCCCCTTCCGCAGCTGAAAAGAAACTTCGCGGAATCAAGAATCCGTTCATTAGAAGTGAATGAATATATCCAACAATCAACCTCTTTGATGTTTTTATCCCTGTGTCCGTACAATCGTGTTTTTTCACTCTTTCAAGCACCTTCTCCCATTCACATATTCCTTTCCGCATTTCCTCTCCACTCGTAGAGTGAACTCCCTGGCAAATCCCATCTTGAGGGCGTATCTACCCCTCGTACAACATCATTTAAAATCCAGCATCCTGCATCCCTCGGATTCTTTGATTGGTATTGGAGGGATGGGCCGCGAGATCTCAAACACATTCTTTCCAGCATTTTCGCCGATTCCCTCTCTCCCATTCATCACGCACTCGTCTCTTACTTTTCCTCCTCCTTTCTTCAGAGGAACACAAATATTCACACACTACCCCCCGAGTCAGGGAGCCGGACACCTAATGGCTTGAATCGCTGTGCCGTCAAAACAACCTTTCCTTCTAGTGAAAGTTCAAACTAGCGAGAGGGAGTCAGCTGGAGGATTCCTTGGGAAACCCATGTAGACGTGCGACATCAATTCCCCACGTCTTTCCAGTTTATTCCTCACATATATCTCCCCTTGCAGTGTATTGGGTAATTTATCTCTGACCTTGTCATTGGTTTGAAAATGCGAAACTTAACCGTGAATATAGGAAGTCATCATGATGGAACTTTATAGCAGCAGATTAGTTATGGTCACTCGTAAAATATTACTGTATTCTATAGTATGCTAAATGGGTACCGTTAAATGCGGGAATTTATCCGTTTCTATTTTTTTTCGTTTTACTGGCTCCCTCTACTCAATATTTTCCTTCTTTCTCATTTTCAAGTTACCTTAGAATCTCATTATAAATTTATAAAGGATGTCATTAGATACAAAATGATCAAAGTTATCTTGCTCTACTGGGTATTTGATATGTAAACGAGTTCTTTATCAATTCACACACTTTACGTCGCGGCAATAATCGTAGTTTAAATCTCTAAGCGTCATATTCAGTGGTTCAAACTGTGTAATGAAAAGCGTAGCGGACATGATGAAGTTTATTTTAATTAAATAATTAAATTAATCCTTTGATCCACGCTTGAAGGATTTTCTATAATTAAGAATGGAAATTGGGGTTTACACACAATGGTGTGGAGAGAAAGATGATACGATATGCTTCCTTAGCTCTAATTGGAAGAAATATATAGGAATGCCTTCATTCAGTTTCTTTAAATCGTATTTGATCCAAATAATTATGAGAATATGGTCAAATTTTATTCGTTTACTATTTGGTATGATAAAAGAAATTCATTCTCTTGGCTCCAAATTTTTGGGCAAAGAAGTGACGACATTCCCAAAAAAGTGACGAATGTTTTTTTAAGTGGCCTAAGAAAATGTTACAATTGTGGGATACCAGCTTTACTCGTGTATGCTAGCACGTGTTATGCAATTCATCTGATTGACGGGCGAAGACATTTTAAGATATCAAATGGCAGACCCACCTGCTCGACGAGAAAGCGAGATCCCCTCTCTTGTTTCTTTTCCCCATCCCTTGATCGACCCCCGCAGTCTTTCGTATGGGCACACAACTCCTCATCTCCCGCTAAGCCTTTACCCGGCTGGTCCGGACCGCTAAAACCGAAACCCGGGGCTTCGCCACCCCATCCCCTCCTCCCGTCGCCTGTATTCCACACCCTCCGTCTCCACTCTCCGTGTTTGGGCTCCCGGATGTGCCCGCTCTCGTATTTACGCGCACGTATGTATGCCCCCAAACATTCCCTGCAACAAGTGCCCCCGTTCTTCCTCGGCCACCCCGCCCTACCCTTCCTGCTACCTCTTCCTTTCCCTCGGGCGAAAGACGAACCGCGACTGCAATTTGTGCGAGGGAGATGAAAAGATAGGGAGAGGCGCAAATGCGTATCTTCCCACAAACAATTCCCTCCTACCATAATTTCGTCACCTTAAGTACACCCATTTCCTCTTGCGTCTCTCCCTCGTTCTCTCCCGGAAAGGACTGGAAGGTGACGTTGAAACCATCGTATTGAAAAATATGTAGGACATGTAGAAACTGGAAAATACAAAGACGACCCATTTGAACGGAATGTCAAGGTATCAATGATTTGTTGCTCTCACAAAATCTTATGAAGGCATATTATATGTCATAGTGGAGTATGGTGCGTATATGGTCTATCACTGGTTGCTGCTGCGTGCACAATGGCTATAATTGGCGCATTCCGCCCTGTGAATTTCAAGCGCCAAGTCATATTCAGACACTTTCCACTTCGCCACACGACTTTCTTCGACCCTTATACTGATTGAGAATTTATACTTTTCGTCCGAATTAGTTAAATATGGCTGCTTTAGGAGATACATGATGTCTCTACTGCCGCCTAATCTGTGGTCTAAATCGATGGAGATAACACATTCTATGCTCGAGTTGTATTATCGAATAGAGTCATAAAAAGGCGAATGGTATCACATATCGTGTGATATCTCAAGTTGATGCATTGAGGTCTCTAGGGTTCAATGTCGCTATGTAGTATCTCATAAATGGCATACATGTTACTCGATGCCATGTCATATCGCAAACTCTAACCACTAGTAAACAGGTCCAAGGAAAAGAGAATGAAAGTGTTTGAGACTCGAGGGTCTAGATGATATTGGAGGAGATCATCGAGGCGCCGAGCAGCTGAATCGTTTTTCCGCCGAATTATCTTGGCCTCGAAAACATTTATACACACCCTTTGACTTCTTCGTTTCGGCCAACATACTTAAGATGCTCGACTGTGACCTCCTTATTGAGATTTTGACGTTGTTAGGCCAGTTTTTGTTAATGTTGGGCCTTGAGTAATGACTCCGCCAAGGATATCGCGAATATAAATTGCTTTGAAAGTAGCCGGGCTGGTGCACGAAGTCGAATTAATGCCGCAAGAAGCAAAGGTGGTCGATTTCATTGACTTTGAACATTCTGTCCTGGGTTCCCTTCCTTTTCTCCGCGCTGTTATCGAACAGATCGCAATATTTTGCCACTTGATTTACGCGTTTTGTGCGTGTGGTTCATATCTATTTGAAAATGATACTTGGGCCGCATTTCACTCGACCGCGTAAATAATGGATCCTGAAATTATGCGCTCGTTATCGTGCCAGTTGCTGACGATTTCATTCCATATTTCATTTTTTATTCAATATGAATCTGGTTATTTTATTTTCTATGAATGAAAGATGTGTCCAGGATTGCTTCGGGCAAAGTACTTACTCCATGCGGGTGGGAAGGAAAATTGACGGGAGTGGAAGTTATGTGTCTGGAAGAACTATCACCTATTGAAATTAGCGAATTTCAAATGAATGTCGAATGTGACGCGTAGGTTGGGTTTGAAAAAATAATACACTTGTTATTTTCAAAATGCGGCTTATGCGCAAAAACCTAGCACCTTATTGAATGCATCTAACTAATTATAACTATTAAATGATCTCGTTTTGAAAATACTTGTCGAGGTAAATAGAAAAAAAATATTGGACTTAGAAATCTTTTTTGAGAAAGCCGTACAATCATCGTTAAAATAAATAATGAAAACAATTGTCTATGACTCATATCGAGCCATATATATTGGTCACAATGCTGTAATCAGAAGACTGTAGAGAACTCATGAGTGAATATGAGAGCATCATTTCCCAATGAGGTCCCGAAAATGGTCGATTTCGATTATTTGGCATTAACTTTGGACTACTGGAGATTTGGCGCCCTTGGAATACTTGCACGGTTTTATTCAAATTCAAAACGGGTGAATTATATTCTGATGAATGCAAATCCTTTTGAAAGGCGAGCGAGTGGACTCCATCTCCCTCCTTCGGCGCCCTCTTATATTATTCTTCTCCCCTCCCATCCACTACTTTTAAATATTCGCCTCCTCCCTCCCCACAATGCATCCGCTCCGGAGAATGGAAACTCAAACCCATTGGTCTCTCGGACCATTTTTGAGTGCGGTCTAATAATTCTCGGCCGCGTCGCCGTTCTTGGCCCATTAAAATTTTTAAAGAGCTCCTCCCGCCCCCTCATCCCCCCGCCACTTCCCCGAATTCTTTCTCTCCCTCTCCACCTCCTTCTCCATGCCGAACCCATCCCGTTCCTTCTCCACCGTCCGTCCACAAAATAATATCCTCCCATGAGAAGCAGTCTCCCGGCTACAACACGCCCATCTCGCCTCATCACGCCCACTACCTACCGTTCGCGTTCATACTCGCGCTTCCCCACCTCCCCGCTCAAGCCAGCGGCATCTTCTTTAGTCTTACTTACCCCGCCTTCCTTGTACTCCCGACCACTGCACCCACTCATTTCTCATGCCTATGTATTGTTGTCTTTTTAACATGATACTTTATCACGTATAATTTGAGGATACTCTGTAGTGGAAAGTTGAGGGTCCCAATGTATGAAATAATGATTGAAAGTATGGTCGAGAGAGGAATTAAAAAATTATTCCAAATGAAGTGAAGAAAGTCGAGGAGTCAGTCTAATTTGAGAACTAAAGTATGACCTTCCCATCCCTATGATCCCGGGCCTGATGCCCGGCTGTGGCGAGGATTTGTCATTGAATTTGCGAGAAAGGACTCGGCTGCCTAGTTAAGCTACCAGATTTTTCTCCTCCTGTCTAAGCCCATATGTAGTTCCACCGTTATCTCCTGTCATAATCCATTCTAAATGTCACAAATGCCTCAAGCTGATGGTTGTCTCCTGAGACAACTACATATGCCTCTACATTGCTCCACACTGCTGTGCTTCACTCGCTTGCTATTGTAAGTCCACGGTCTCGAAGTTCAAGCGCTTCAAGTCTGTATACATTCCATAATATCAGCTTTTCGTTCAGGGGCGACATTTTTATGAAGTTTCGTAAATTTTTCATCCGTTTTAGTAGTTACGTTGTAGGAAGACTCGCGAGTTGCTCTTCCGACCGGTTGACAGGACTGCCTGCCTCTCAATCCGGTCGCGGTCCTGCAAGCTGTTAGCAGGATGAGAGGTTATGAATCTCGACACATTGATTATTTTACGACTTTCAGCTTCTGGAGTTATTGGCTATGCATTTATCTCTTAGATCGTCGTTTCAAATATTTTACTCCACCGTAACCAAGAGGTCCGTTGTTTTTATTGCAAACTATTTTCATGACAGATTGACAGACCAATCATGTGTTTTTTATTCTCTCCATGAAGTCTTCTTTGGGCAGCCATCGCTGCCAAATCCTCTCTTTTAGTGCTAGCTAGTTATATTTCTGTCCTTAAATATTATTTGTCGAGCTATTATATTTTATGTAGTCTCCTATTACATAATAGGGTTTATAACCGTTATTATTATAGTTTATGTCTATATTTCACTCATATGATCCCGCGGTTCCCATCCTTTTATGATTTTCGTACCCTTTCGCCACCCGTTTCCCGAAAATTTTATGCCTTTTTAATTTTTTTTTTCATATTTTGACTGCTAGTTCAACCTTCAAAAGTTTCACCTTTATTATTATTTTATTGCTTACACCTTAAGCTACGCGTACAACAGGTCAGGAACCACTAATCTTACTTCATATATATGTATCTCCGATCCATCAACTTCTTTTCCTATAATACATATCTCGAAGTAACGTTGATCTAACAAGATTTTACTTAGATATATCCTCTTAACTCCCTGTAACTGAATCAGATACTCGTACCACTTTGATACCATAATTTACCAAGGCGTTAATTTCTAAGTTCGTTTTTTTTGCCTCCATTCAAACACAAATTTTAACAACTTAAATAAGATAAGATAAATACATCGATATTATAAAAAAACAAATATATGCATGTATTTTCCATTTTATAGGCATTAAGCCGGAAAATTTTCCAACGCTCCTTGCTGACATGGACGTAATATCGAATCAGACGTAAATCGAAACGACTTTAGTCGAGGACTTACTTACTGTTGAGCAAAATGTACCTCTGATTTTCTTTTATTCCTATGCCATGCCTGCATTGCTTTCTTTCATTATCTTTTACCCAAGGATGGAAGCACATCTCTTCATTCCAGCTCATTGCTATTCGTCATTATGCTCCATTTTCACTGTGCTTTTTTTGTAATTCATCTCCTCCTAATGTCGCCCTTTCCCATCTACCACTCTGTTTTACTGCCTTCCGGTTCTTCCTCTTATCCTTCGTCCCTCTTCCACTCATCTCTGACGCACACTCCACTCCTCTCCCTTCTTCTCTCGCCCCTCCCATTCCCGGCCGTCCCTTGCCCCGGCAGTCCACCGCTTGACCTCCTCCGACCGGTTCTTCTCTTCCTCACCAAGAGGGAGTTCCCAAAATTCGATCAAGGAGGAAGCTTTTCGTCTCCCGATTGAAAATAGGCGTAAAAAGAAAACAACTCGAACGCGGAATGGAAAACGTGAACGGAAATGGAGGAAGGCAAGATGAAAAACAAGTGAAGGCGGCGGCAGGGCGAGTATGCAATCAACGGAAAGGATGTGTTTTGGGCGCGACTCGCGTGGCCGTGTCGTGTCGGGAAGAGCAGCACGGCCGCGGGGCACGCGTGTCGTCACGCCCCCTTCGTGGTAGCTAGCCGCGAAGTGGACGGTTGTAGGCGATCGAGACGGGGGTTCAAGATTCATGGTGATTAATCTTAAGTGGCGGATTTTCACTATACTGTTCTATAGAATCGACCGTGATTGGGTTCAATATGTTCGGTTCCATTCAGAATCAAGTTGGGAAAGGTCAAAGGTTACATAGGTTGAGGAAGGGGATCGTAGGGTGTTTATTCCACACCAGGTTGGTTGGTTGAGGGAGGGGACGGGCAACAGAGGTCATTTGCGACTTGATGATTCTTCAGGTCGGTTTCAAAGGCGCCGAAAATTCCAAGGTTTATATTCCCGTCAGAGTTTCGAGTCACAAAATGATCAGAAAACTGCACTTGAAATGCTCTCCTCGTCCCACTAAATTATGGATAGAGGTTTTTGCTAAAAACTCGCTACCACAGCCGGAATTACAAACCCCGTTCTCTAGTCTCCAAACCAAAGTGTTTCGACGTAGAATTTGTGCTAACTGGCTTAAGTGCCCATTAACTACGCTAACACTCCCCCCTTCTCCTTCGCATCAATATGTTCGTGATTCATCAGGAAGGACGGAAAAGGAGGAACGCCTTTCAATAGTAGCGAGCATCTTCCCAAATTATGGTTCCCGCAAAATGGGCTATATGCATGAATGATATGCAGCGTGGTACGCAATGTGTTGAGTAGGAACAGGCTGAGTGTAGTGCTTCTATAAAATTACAGGCTGCGGGAATGACCTCGTCCGCCATTGGTTTCCTGCCAAATAATGGTGTATTTTGGACTGCCCCTACCTTAAATTACTACATTAAAGGATAACTAAACCATACAATGGTTTTAAAATAAATCTCTTTTAATAGCCTCATACTTTATACCTATTTGTATGACTTCCAAAATTCTAATTCATTCCTCTTAAGCGTTTTACAGTTATTGATGCTCTTTCACCTTCTTTAACGTGACGTTCCTACCGGATCCATCCTCAGTTCTTGGTACTCTTTCTAAACTCCATCCGCAAGCTCTTACTCTCTTCGTTCTTTCCACTTTTATCTCAAAAGACACGCGTTAACGCCAAATGTCTTTCCTCAAAGATGAGGTTTTTTATTTGTATTACGCTTCTTTCAAAATTTACGTTTTAATCAATTTCATATGTTTATTTTTTCAGAGTTGTTAGTATGCGTTTAGATGACTCATGCCTTTGTACTCAAACCCATGCTCATTTCGAACTGGTTTATGCCACGGGTCTACGGCATTTTCATAGCAGAAGTTTGGTTATAGCTAAAAAGTGATAGTAAAAATTACCTACTTCATAACTGACGAAGGATGGTTCTTTTGGGTAACATTTTTCATTGATATTTAATCCGTTGGAGGCTTTTGGAAACAAAAAGCTGGTAAACTTAAATGGCATCAATTCCCTTAGAGTCCAAGTGATTGATTCTTTCTCATTATTTTCCGAATTCCAATATGTTTGTTCGGCTAATACGATATTTGTCACCTGCTACTTAAGCAAAGGCTTGGGTAATAGTTTTGCCAATGAAATATTAACTCTTTGGAGCCTGGAAAGAGCTTAATTACTCTGCCGTTAGTGGTTGATGAGTCAATGATTTCCATTATTTATATCTGTCCGTTTGTCAGTTCGACTTCCTCCCCAGCCTCCACGCCTAATCCTCGCCCTCCTCCCACTTCTTGACTTGCTCAGCGGAGTTCCTTTGCGCGGTTGGGTGTGGCCTCTGCCGGGATGCTTCCACACCCCTTTGGGGCAAGCATAAGAAGTCACGAGGGCAGATGCCGTTGGGCGCGTGGAGGCGTCGGGCCAAATATCTCGGAGGCCTGTGTGTGTATATACACGTTTAAGGATGAGAGAGTGTAGGAAGTGATCTCCGAGCGAGGCTTTAGAGATGGTCCCATCGGTAGAGGGCCATCTGTTTGACGCTCGGGGCCGTGGCCCTAACGGCTTCGCCCCAGGAAATCGCTCCGTCAACGTCGCCGAACTTCTGGGGGTCTCCCGTGAGAGCTTGCAAAGGATTTGCTTCTTCCCCGGACTTGGTCTTATCCTCTTTTTTTATTCCATCTCCTCCTCGTCTTATCCCTTTTCTTATCTCGGCTCCGGATGTCGTCATCCTCTCAGAGTGATGCTCGATGACGCCAAAGGACGATTTTTTTAGTAAGTCGTTTCAGTCGCTCACCTTTTATCGACCTGTTCTCCTTTTTCCCATGAACCTCGCATTTTTTAACCGCTCCCTTCGGTATTTTTGCAAACATTCAGAAGTCCACGCTTCGTTAACCGTGGAAAAATTGACGATATATGGATTTTCTGCTTGCAATGCTGCAATATATTACGTTAGTTAGTTCACCCATTTAATGGAAGAACAAAAATCTCAAATTTGCCTGTATTTTTAATACATGTTTTTTTTCCGGAACTGATGGATAAAGGTGTGCCATTTACGGATGAAGGGATGCTGCTAAACTATTCTTTTTCTTTACCGTAAATAATATTTGTGACATACTTAGGAGGAAGGGGGAGTCTTTCTAGAGATTTTAGTTCTTAAAAATCTCTATCTCAAAATATTTCGTCCTATGCGATTAAAGAATTACGTCCTTTAGGGAGTAGAGTCAGAGTAAACGAATTTCTTTGACTTCTTGGAGGTGAAATTAATTATGAAACTAAAGTATCATTTATATATGCAGTATGCCAGTTATTTAATTTCTATATTTATTTGGTACTCCTCAAAGAAGTAATCAGTCCATGCCCTCTTCACTTCGTTTTGATGCGCGTTTATTTTTCTCTATCAAAACGCGGTATCCATATCAGGAAGCTTTATTAATTGACAAGATTCGGCATCAAAAGCTAATCGGAAGAGACTTACAGGAAAAAATAGTAATTATTATTCTTTCCTGCAAGGCTTATAATCATACGCTTACGGATTATTATCTGTTGAGGCACGTTCGGCATCGAGTGGAACTTTATTCCGTGCCCGTAGCTTCAGCTTTAGCAGTCGATAGCACGGCCATTCTCCCCAAAAATCACTTCCGCTGCAACGGTGCGACTCAAATCCACATCTTCAGAGTTCTTGGGCGTGCAGATGCTTGCAGGAGTAAATGGTGATCGAAATGTAATGGAATCACTATTACCTATTTCGGTGTTAATGAAGGGGAATTGGAAGTTAGGGTACTAGTGAACACGAGCTATCGGGTGCTCACTAGCCACAGAAAAACAAAAACTTAAGTCGTTACAGGCATGTCCACAAGAACTAGGCATGATCAGTATCAAGGCTAAACGTCTTCTTCAATTTTTTATCGGAACATAATATGGCTGCACTCGAAATTGAAAGTGATGGGTGTATTGCTTGAAGGAATCTACGCATAAATCCATTCCATTTTTATCGTTTGATTGGAGATCCTTAGCTGATTTTGCACAAACCATAACATTTATTGTACTTGACGTTTCAAAAAGAATTGTTTATTATGAACGTGGCCATTAAATTAGAGCTGAACTGTACAAATATTTATTAGCAATGCGAGCTTGAAGGTAGCTCAACCGAATGATTTGCCGTACTTGACTTATATCGAGCCATAGTAGTCAGCGCAAACTGTTTGCTTATCCCCTCATATTTTTCCCTTACTTTATTTAAGACGACGATTGTTACAAATCACAGATTAGAGCGAGCCGTACTTTTCAAACGTGGCAGCTCAAAATATAAATGGGCCCACGGGTGGCCCGACAAATTGCTCCTCGAAAACTGGGAGGTTGCGTACGCTTGTTCCATTTACGCAGCTGGTGGCATGATGCCCCCCACTGCCTCCAGTGCACCGAGGGATACTTAACTCGTACACGCCTTGCTGCATATTGATTGTGACTGGAATGAGAGGAGAGACGCGGCCTCGTGGCTACGCGTGAATAGTGGACTGTTTCTCTTTCAAGCCTGACACGGAAAGGCTTAATCCAACTCTTTTCGATCATATCTAAAGGACATTTTATGATAGGCGTCCACGTCAACTAAAACTTCTGCTTCAAGTTTAATCCATTTGTGTTTTCGGAGGCATTAACGATCGCGTTAAAGCGTCAACCGTCAAAGACAGGGCTCGAGCCGTCACTGCTCTAGGGTTCAACGGGTGAAGCCAGCACATGCTAAACTTTGTTCGTAAGCTCGAAAGTAGTGATCAATTTGATTATAATTTTATATTCAGGAATTAACAAAACTTTGCAAGTATTAAGTAGAATATTTATTGAACCACCGGATCCGTCGAATAGTCGACATAATCAGGTGATCAGTTTTACGTAGAATAGATAGAGTCGACATCATCAGTTTTACGTAGAATATTTATTCGACGAAAGAAGTCGTCCAATAACTTTTATGTGTAAAAATGACAAAGTTTTGTTTATTCCTGAACATTGTGGGAAAGTTTTACAAAGTTAAGGCTGAAACTGTTGAAATTTATTATAATTCCTTTTATTTTTGCGGATTTTGATTAATGATTCTATCGAAAGCTTTCGCCTACATTTTTATTTATTTATATAAGTATCTTCTTTAGTTATCTTTATTTATTTGTCAATCCGATCTTTATCCTAACTTGTATAATAGCCATGGTCTCTATTTACGATAAAAACACTAGTCAGTACTTCTTTTAGCTTTGTTACAGATGGTCTCTTCTTTAGAAACCAGTTTGGAGAGAGAAAAGCTAACTTTTATATCATTCGGAGAAATATCAACAGAAGTGTTGAAAGTGATAGAGGAATTTCGTAGTTCTCATCCCTGGATATCGTCGAGTAGGTGGTAGACAGTGATGTGTTTGCTCATAGATGATTGGCGGCGTGTGAGAACGGGGTGACCCCCAAGTGGAGTGTTGGACCTCATCCTCTCTTTCCGGACCACTCTTGCCGGGGAGAGGCGAAGGGGTGTGGCCAGGAGGGGGAGGGGTGGGAGGCTATGACGGAATTGCGGCGACAAGAAGTGGACCCGTGGGAAGGTGGTTGCCGTGCGTTCAAGTCTCCCCGATCCAACTTCCCCCTCACGAAGCGCCATACTTCGCTTCCTTCATTTGGGATGGAAATGGATTTCTAGCGTTTCGGCCGATTGCCAAACTGGAGGGATGTGGGTCGCGTGAGTCTGCTTGTAGAGGTAGGGCAGTGACGATCATATTTTTTTAGGCTTTCCCGCATTTTTTGGTTTAATGAAAAACCATCGTTTTCTTCTCCCCCCTCGGAAAGGTTACTAGGAGTGTGAGAAGCCCTTATTTGCACCTAGCAAAGGTGGAGAAATTACGTTTTTTAATGAAACGACGAAAACACGAAAAATATTCAATCAATTCTGACTTCATCTATTGCCTACGAAAATATTTACCTATTGAAAGTATTGGTGTACCTTCAATATAGCCACCCATTCATTAGGTGTCCGAGAAGTGCTGGAGTTAACCCTTGACACGAAAATTGTGAAACTTTTTACGGCCAAATCGTTGAGTAGGTCGTTTAATTATAGTAAAGTTTCTGCTGTTGAACCAGATTCATTATGCAAAGTAACTTTCACAGCTAATATTTATTTTTATGCATAGTTACTCTAAAGATAATGACATGAAAATTTTCATACAATAGAAGCATCACCCATATTATCCAATGAACCAATAAATTCGTGATTTTCCTATTTTTTGGTATATGAATAATAACTACGCCTGTTATAGTAAAGTGAATCCAAGAAATGAAATATGCAGTAGCGTATTAGTTCTTAAATGATTGGTCCCATATCGTATGGTGCTCCTTATTAAGTATTTTGCAAAAATTTCCACGAGAGAATTCCTTTCTGGACCGGAAACAACCTCTGACCATTGGCTCAACCTCCAGTATACAGTTTTGTATTCCATTGGCATTTTAAGATTATTGTCCCGTTGGCTTATTTCGTTTAGAGCGGACTAATGCCTACGCCGGGTTTTTCTCCACCCTCTCTTATTCCGCGATTGTCAAACTGGAGAGATTAATGTCCTCCAACGAACCCACATGTCCTCCATGGCGCAAGTGACCTCAGTTGTTGGTCACCTCCCCGAGTAGCAAAGCAACCTATTTTAAAATGTTTATCAAAACTAATTCTTGAGATTTCTATGAATGCAAATGGCGAAAATTTTTCATGGTAGTTTTTTGCACCACAGCAGCAATAATCAGCTCCATTTATATCTCGCTCTTTGTTCATATATTCTCTTATCCGTCTTGACGTTTCTCTCTGCCCACATCCTCCTTCCTCTGGCCACCTCACCCTTCCACTTAAACTTCCACTGCTCAGTTTTGTGTCCTTATTTTCCGCCACTTTTATTTAGACCTCTTCCAAAATTACTGCCGCTCCTTCTCGGAACCTCCGTCTTAAAACGATCGACCATAAACTCTTGCACCTTGTGGCCGTCTTCGTTTTCACCATCCCCTCCCTTCCCCCAGCTATTCCTTCTCCCAAAACCATGGGGGTTGTTGATGGGCGGGACGGTCTAGATGGGAGAGGTGCACATATAAAGACAGGGTGGCCCGAGGAAGGAGTCGAGATGGACGCCGTGGCCAGCTAGGCGATCCGGCTCTCTACTCGCTTTGGAGTTGAGGGTCGGCGGAAGGCGAAGACGCGGATGAAGTTAAGACACTAGATTGAGTCACGCGTACTTTTTCATCGAGTGCAATATTATATCCGTCATCATCTGCTTCGAAAAGTATCAGAAAATACTATTTGAGCTATTGTTCACGGTTTTTGCTGTGAAGAAAGAAGAGTCTCAATTGATTATGCTCCTCCTTGTCTTCAGAATTTCACTCACTTTTTTGGAGTACGAGCTTTTGAATTCAGTCACCAAGGAATGATCTGTGGATTGTACACTAGGAAGATATTTATTGCTTAATGGTGAGGAAATAAGCTTTTGGTAAATGTTCATAATATTTAGGAAACTTCGTGATTTCTGAACTCTCAGAGAGTACTTGTTCGATGTCTCTCGAAAAAACTTGCTAAATTCGTATTATTTTACCATCCATTCTTTTACCGATATCCGCTTAGATCATTTTCCGAATTTTACTTAATAAAACCTGAAAATTTACAGTTGAAACAGCCCATTTATGATTAAAGATTGTATTTTTAAGATTGGGCTAGGATTTAAGCAAAGGAAAAAATGTAATTGATGCGCAAAGTAATGGAATGTGTTAGAGAAAGAAATTTCAAAGGCTTTGCGACCGCAATTGGGAATGTTTGAGTGAATGTTTTAGGTGGGTCTATTAAATGGTAGCAAGATAGGCCGTAATTTCAGATAGAATGCTCTGTGGCAGGAGAATATGATGTCATCGCGAAGAATAGTCTTATAAATACCTGCGAAAAATTTTCCATAACCCCTCTTGTTATCGACGCAAGGCCAGTCTCGGATCTTGGACGTACAATTTCTTTAGGGATTATGGAAAAAACATAATTATCGTCTTAATGGTCGTGCACTGAACTGGTTATTTTAACTATTGCTAAGTTATCATTACCGCATATTTCGCTTTCCCGGAAGATATTCCTATCTGTATCAGTACTTCGTATTTGTCTGCACGCAAACTTCATAGCCTCAAAACTGCTTGCTGAAATTGTTCCGAAGGAATGCAGTTGCTTCAACGAGTTTAAGAGAAAATTTCCATGGAAATCAAACCCAGTGGGACTAATCCTGGATTGCACCACGGGTTCCTGGGACTCCTTATGTGCAGCGAATAGTGCAGCTTACACCACGAAGACCCATCTCGTTTCTCCCTACACCGCTGGAAACGGCGTCACGCAAGTTTTTACTGGGTAACTGGGTTTTTGTCGGGGTTGAGCGCACGAATGCGTGTGCGAGAGAGATGGAGAGGCTCGAAAAAGTCGAACCAACCGGTTGAAAACCATCGGGCGGGGACTTTGTAATTGACCTGGCTGCGGGCATGGACTCGGCGAACCCTGCGCATCGGCGCGGGAGAGCCCCGCCGACGAGGAGGGAGACAGGGGTGCACAGGGGAAGCCAGTGTGGGTGGTGGTTTTGCCGAACAAATGAGAAGGGGATGAGGCTGGGGGATGGAGGCGGTGGTGACTGCGGAGAAAACAACAGGGTACGGCCGGTAAGGAAAGATTCGAGTAACATTCCTGTTCGTTCGGTCCACACTCTTAGTCCATCCTCCTCCCTTGAGTCCTCTCTCTTTCTCCGCTTCCTCCCCCCCACCCACCCCATCTGCCCCACACTCCAGTGGTGCCGGACCTCCGCCCTGGTGCTCGCCGGGCGTTGAACTTGAATCTGCAATGGGGATGAAGAAGGCTCGGGGTGGGGTTGGGGGATGCGGTGTGGCGGGGGGTAGTTATTCACGCAGTACTTCATTCCTAACCATCTCTCTCTTATTCTCTCTCTCTCGCTCTCCCTGGCCTCCATTACCATTCGACATGCAACGGAGCATTCTCATGCGATGTGGGCTGCCGCTTCTAATTCCGCCATCCCCGTCTCTTACTTTTTTCCTGTCTTTTTATTTCTTCTTCTTCCTTCTTTTTTCTCCATCTTCCTTTCGCTCGGTCTCCCTCGCTCACTGGAGAGACCTCGACGATTAATGTGTAAGCGGCTTTTGCCGTGTCGTTTGGATGGCATATCTGGATAATATCTCTCGCTTTTCGGTTCTCTTCTCATTGCTTATCCCGCTGTCTTTCGCGGTGAGTTTTACGCGTCTCGCGTCAGCTTATGCGCGGGTCCCTGCGCCGGATAAAGTGTGGTCAGTGCATACCGGTGCCTTTCTGAAGTGTGTGTATGTATTTTAAAACTTGATAAATTCTCCTCGTCTCATCGAATAATTTATTGGAATTCGCTCATCCCTGGTATAAAACAGCCCGGTTTTTATTCGACTATGAATACTGAAATGCTTCCCTAAAATATTGACTCTTTAATAGTTAAAACTTCTGATTTATCGATCATGATATATCTATATACACGTTTTTTTTAAGCTTACTGGAACTCATCTACACTTATTTATTAAAAATGAATTAAAATTTTAGTATATTAAACAATGTGTGCGATGTTATGAATCTTATGTAGTTAATTTAAAATTTGGTAATGCTGTGTCGGTTTTGGAGTTGCAAAATATTAATTACTCGCATAATCCCAGAATTTTATATCCCATAATCATAAACTTAAAACCCGAAATTACTATAATAAACCAGAAATGGTAATCGCACATGTTACGCATTTTATACCAAGCTGTTTGAATTAATTGTTTGTAATTATTTTACCTCCCCAGTATTCTTTTTTGGTAAATATTGAATAAAGCCACTCAAAAATAATATTTCACGTAGTGAAAAAGAATATTATTAATGTATTTTTCTCCGACTAAAATTCTATGTGGAATCATGTATATAATCCGAAAAGTACGATATGAATGAAAAGGGAAGGCAATGATGACTTAGTTATGCAATAGAATAAGAATGTAGAATGTGAACCCAGATAGGGATGTCGTCGAGTCAAATAGCGTCGTCACACCTCTCTTGAAAAATTCCTTGTTATAGCCTCGTTCTTATTTCGATTATGGTTATGCGTTTAAAGAACAGCGTCGTTGTCGAACAGGCTTTTTTTTGGCAAAGGACACTCAGTTATTTATCTGTATGGTAATCCCGCTTATTTTTCTCCAAAATACGCATCCATATTCATGGCGTCGTGTTTATTCGGATCTTTTTGCGGTGAGTGATTGCTCCATTACCGAACAATGCTCGGCACATTTTTCTGAAGCCGAGAGTAAGAGAGAGAGAGAAAAACCGACTCGGCGCATAACCCACAAAGATTGTCGTGGCATCAGTCAAAGCGAAATAGGGGGCGACCTCACATACCCTTCAACATCGTATCTCATGCGTGGGGCGAGGAGTGGGGAAATTTTTTGGTCCTGGGAAGGGTCATGTGTGACAGCGCCATGAGGGAAGTTGAGGGCGGAGAATAGGTGGATAGGGTGGGGAAGGTGGGTGGGTAGGTTTGGAGTAGGGGGACATGCACTGAAAGATGTTTGTGGAATCCATTCCCCCTGCAAAAGGCCCTCTCCCTCACCTATATCCGCACCGAACACCATTACGGCCCGGTTCTTCTCTTCTTCCATCACCCCGGGGGTACGAACATCACGAGATAAGGGCCCTTTTGAGCCGCGGCACTGCCGGAGGAAATTTTTATGGGGCCACAAATGGCTAATGGGCATACATTACTCACGAAACGGCACCCCTGCAGACTTTTCCACCGCCTCCCCACCCCGACACTTTCACACCCCCACACTCACAAGACTCCCTCCCCACAAGGATTTGCTGTTATGGCTGGAGCGGTCAATAAAAAATGGATCTAATACTAGTTTCTTTTACCGAATACCCCCGCAGATATTTGCTAAACGATTTACTCCCACGTTAAAAATAGCGATTTACACTGCAGATTATTTATCTTTAACCATGTTCTAGGTATGAACCGTTAAATGAGTTTGCAAAATTTAATTTTCCCATTACTTAATAGTCTTCACTTTTTTGGGATGTAGTTTTGTTTCTCGAATAGGCAGTGAAGAACGGTAACGGAGCCATTATGGGTTTCCGATTGGTCATTTTTCTACTTCAAGCTGGTGAAATAAACGCCGAAAAAATATTAGTCGTTCTTTACCTGTTTAAATAAAGTATCGTGAAACGTGTTTATGTTGCCCTATAATTGATATGGGTATCCAAATGAAGTCTTAATGTTCGAGTCAGTGTTCAATCTATATCATTCTTAAAATAATATTAGTAAAATTTTCCATTGTGAGGCTAATTTAAGTTTTTCCTAGTGTTTGTTCCTGAGTCCATAAATATAAGGCTTTTGCCATATAGAACTGGTGATATCTTCTGGGTAATTTTATAGTGCCCTGAATCAGTGCTGGTTTATGGACCATTTTTAATTCTAAATAAAATTTGTGTCATTCGAATGTGTCTACAAGGATTGAGTTGCAATGTTAATGACAATTATAACTTGTTTATTGTTCACAGTTTTCACTAATCACGATCAATTTAATATTATATTAATGAGGACTAAAATAATTATGCTCTAGATTAAGAAAAACGCTCAGGCGTGATTTGAAATTGCGACCTTTTGCTTGTCAGGCGAGGACTCAATCCGCCGAGGCCATCAAAAGATTCAAGGGAATTAGGAACATTCAAATGAATTTAAACTATTATTTAATGTATCCTGTAAAGTCTGTAACTTAATCGAAATATACTGTTACTAAAGCAATTTCCACAAAAAAACGGTCTCTTTAATGTGTGCCCCATACAACGACGCCTTGCGCACAACAGCATGTAAGCAGCTACTTAATTAGCAGTCTTTGATGGTCCTCGGTCGTTCCTTCCCATTAACATTCCTGTAACGGAATCTCACTCACAATTAGTATTCTTGGCGAATACTCATCCGTTTACCAATTGAGTCACTTACTTCTCCGAGGGATACACTCTTCAAAAGAGTCCAGAGACGAAAAAATGGACACACCTTTTGAGGGCGTGCGAACGTGTACTTTCGGGAAAGGAACGGAGAGGAATACACGTGATTCTAGAGGCTCACCTTTGGCCCCCTGCCGTAACCAACGCCCACGTCACCCAACCGGCATCCACATATTCGCCATAAAAGACATCAAAACACACGGGTGGGATGTGTTGTAAGCAGCGATCTTTTCTCTCTCTATTGCCATCCCGTGTCCCCTCCTCCTCGCGGTGAATTAAGCCATCATCCACGCGCACCGCAAGTCTTCCGCCTCGTCACTGCGGCGTGACGACCTCCTCGGGAAATAACTTTTTGTCTCCCTCCTCCGTCCTTTTTCCTCACACGCCCAGATTTCCCGGCGCCGTCGCCTCAGCGCGACACGGACCTTATATTGCGGTTCAGATTGACAGAACCGGCGGGCGGATACTTCGTCCCAAGTGTGGAAGGAGCGGTCTTTCATTCAGCTTCAGGGGAGCATCAGGTGAATGGGAGCTGAGAATTGGTTTGGGCCAAGTACGGAATGCGGATGCATTTTATTCTTTTTAGCTCTTTTTCGGCAATGCTGAGGCACCCATGAGGTGATATGATGGTTGTGAAACACAATGGTAGTTGTGCTGGACTCCCTTTGTTTGGAAGAGTCCATTTCCAATGACCCGGACTCCTTATGTAAGAATTTGGTAATTTCCACGATTGACTATTGCGGTTTCCTTGGCCGCAAACCTTTATTGCTGATTTCATTATGTTCAATTTATTACTTATTACACCTTTCTATTTCTCCTTGGACTTATACCACACTGTTTATATGGGCTTCTTTGATGGTTAGCAATCAATATCAGCTTATTTTTATCCCGCTTTGTTTGGATATCAAGGTGACTGTAATGGTAATCTTGGGTCCTTGAGTGCACATTTTTATATCTATTTGAGTAAATAAAACAATTCTTTCCACGGATTTATTTTAAATGCATTTGTAAATGCGTTAATGCATCATACAGGCAGTAATGGAACATGTAAAAGAGTTGTATTTTAATGTTTTCCTTAATTATAGTATTTTATCGTTTGAGTTTTAAGCGCAGTTTTCGAAATGTAGACGAAGTAACATTGTAATATGTTGTTCTCGAATTTTGGACTCGATGTGACACCTCGATATTTGCTTGGAACCATTATAGCAATAAAATATTTTGCGTTTGGAAGAACACCTGTTCACGTGTAATTGAGACCATGTGATGGAGGTATACGCTGGTCCCACATGTTGGCTGTTCTTTAATCGCTCTCAAATGCTGCTAGCGTGTGCAATCCCTCAAAAATAATTCGCATTCACCGCATGCTGTCTCGGACTCAGTATCCCACGCGGTTAACCGTCCGCAGTTACTCAGGAACTAATTTTTCTTTATAGTATACACGTGTCCCTACCGTCGTTGCTGTTTCTTGCGCATACCTATCACAGCAGCTTATTTTGCCGTTCCACGGCAGTTACGAGTAGTTCCACCAACTAGGAAGAACTATGAGACAACCCAGGCATTAGTAGCTGGAACCTCTTGCCGTGGAGATAGGCTTCTCGTTGAGAGTTTTTATTTTTCCCTTCGTTTGGTAGTTTTTAAAAATTTCATTCTGCTTATGCCCCACTTAATTCGATTAATGTCAGTCTAATCACATTTCATATTTGAATCATGGTTGATGTGACTAGAGCAAGAACAGAATATGCGTACATTACTCCATGAAGTGAGAATACTCTCCAATTAGGAAAAAGGGAAGATGTGCATAGTTACTGAAGCGATTAAAGGTAATAGAAAACACGACCAATCGCTTTCAAGCGCGCATAATCATAATTGACACTCGACGCTAGTTAATTATTGAAGTCTAGATTCTAAAATACTCCCAGTATCCGATTGCAATGAAATAATTATTAATTCGCTGTCACAGATTTGCTCGTTTACTTCTTTCAACACGTCGATTAAATTTGGCGGAAAACTTTTTTTTAACTTATTATGAGTGACTGTCAAATAAGCGTATGGAATTTCTCTTTTTAAATCCCCGGTTTTTCGTGATTTCACAACTCAGTGAGAATTATTGCGCATAAATATAATTTTAATTTAGATAGATATGATAATTTTGACCAAACTTTTGTGCCAATTAACTTGATGGGTAAATGAAAAAAAAACTTATCGGAATGAAAAATTTTTACTATGATGTAAACGCGGTATTCAGAGCATAAAAAAATAGTACCGAGCTCTTCCTTAAATTGAATGTTTGATTCCATCTTAAACTGATGTCATGGACTCATGTTTCCGGGTTAATTAAGAGTCCATCTACGGTTTAAAATCAAATATAAGAGCAGATGAGGAAGTGTACTCCTCCGTTCAGGATAGACGACGTAGAGAGGGGGCGAAAGAACTCGGCCTTTCTACAATCGGCCGCACGCTCATCTGGTTCTGCCAATTCGGATAGTCATTCCGCCGCACGAAGCGTGTATAATCCTTCTCTTCCAATTCCTTCCCCTAACCCCTTGCTTCAGCTCTTGCATTCGCACTGTCTCCCTCTCTTCACCTATCCCTCCGCGTCTTTAAGAATACCCTTCTCTCCCCACCGCATCGTATTCTCTCTTTCTCTTATTTCCTTTCTTCGCTGCACGGGATTCATTTGTTATGAACCTCTCCCGGCTGAGACCCCCTTCTGGCTCTCGGCTTGTCTATCCATCGCCGCCGAGCTCTGTCTTTGTCCCTACCTCTTACCCATTCACTTTCCCGGGGACCCCCACCCTACCTTTGAAATCGAAATAAACCTCCTCTCCCTTTCTCTCATCCTTTGCCGCAAGACAAAAGAATATCGCTGTCCGAGAGTGATAAATTTGATGTGAAATAATTGGTTTGTCCCGTGCTTAATGAAATCACATTCCCCACGTGTGTCGCCGTCTTTTGCTTCCCACTCCGACCTTAGGATGGATGCAGCCCCTCTTGAGCGGAGGAATTCCGTCCTGTGGAGTCTTGGTCGGTATACCAACCATCCGGGTTAACAGGAGTTAGCGTTGCAACCCAAGAACAAAGAGAACAGTTCTTAATTACTTTGGACTCTACGCTTTAAGATTCTTCGTTACTGAGGATGAATCGACAGAAGTTTATTTTTGTACCCGTGGAGAGTGACTCCCAAGTCGTGATCTTGTTAAATGAATCGAAAAGGGACTCTGCGGCGAAGAGTGATTTCAGCACTCAAGCGGAGTGATGTTTTCTGGTTCTTTCGAATTTAATTTTGCCCCTCAATTTTAAAATGAGTTTTACATGCACGGCTATGAGTAATTTACTCGTCTAAGCACCCTTTTTGGTTCACATTAGGTGGTTTGGAATGTAATGTTAAAAGATGGAAACTTACCTATCCCTTTGATCCGTGTTGGCTATGTGTGTTTCATGATAAATCCGTGCATTTGAAGTTCAAAGGCGAGCAATCGTAACAAAGCCTCAAAAAAATACATGCATGGATAATACGGAAAGAGTATTGTCAATATTGTAAATTAGTTAACATGCTAAGCCTTGATTCTTACAATGAATGCAACTTCCAATACTTGAATAACTGTCTCGTTACTTCACACCCTAATCACGGTCTCTGTTCACTACTCCATCTCAGGAGAAAAGACGTAAAGAAAACGTGTTTACTCGACTCTTACTCTTCGTTATTTACTATTTGTTGCAGAGCTTTATATTACTGCAAAAATTCGTGAAAAATGTCGAGGTTTGCGTAAAAAATTCTGTACTTACAGCGTAAAGGACGAATATCAGTTTCTGAACGACAAGAACCAGGGGAGATACAAGGTTTCTTGCAGAGAAGTGGGTTGAAAAGTAGCGAAAGACTTTTCTATGGTATTCGCTCAGACTTGTACTATTTAATGATGGCTTTTGGTTTTTGTTTTCTCGAATGGATTTCAATGTTTCATCTCAAGATTTAGGAATGGTGTTTGTAATGCATGCGGCATTGTTTTAGCAGATAGGTGTGTCTCACATTTTACCTTATAGTTGTCATTGTTGAGTGAACTCATAGAGCTGGCGTACGGGTCGTATAATTTAATTCGTGAGCATTAATATCGTTCCCTATAACTTGAAAAACATTAAAACTATTGTCGACTCCATAATAAATAGATCTGATCATGAATTCCCCATCCGGAAATTATATTTCCGTGAGAGTTGTTTGTCATTAGCATGCATCATTTTCCACTCTCGACTGCTATGCCCGCGAATTTACCGGCCTCAAAAGGGAAGAACATGGAAATACTAGTCAAGATATTCGTTCCAAAAAATATACAACTTCAAATCGCACGCCTGCGCTCACCTACCTCGACCGTTCATCTCTTCCTGAGCTGAGTCACGGAATCTCGGTATTCTTCCAATTGTTTTGTTCCTCAATCCCTCTCTGGCCATTATCTCAATCCCTCTCTTTCTTCTATCCCTTGCCGCTGTTTTTAGCAGCCCGTGACTGAAGTTCTTTGGAAAAGATGACCGAGCAGCTAAAAATGACTGCAGGAGGCATTTTCCAAATTTAAAGGTAGAAAGGAAATTTCGAGTTCTGCAGAAGAAATTTTAGGAAATGGCAATTTTCTAACAATTTTGTTGGCACATGACGGGATTGTTGAGAATCGCCTAGCTTCTATAAAATTATCTACAAGTTGTGATTCCCCTTTTAAATATTGATAGCCTTAACAATAAATTTTCTGTATTTTTAAATGGGCTGCAAAGAAAATAATTCAAATGTGAATAATTTATGAAATAATTCTCTAACTCCTTTGGAAAAAGATATGGTTTCTATTAGCTAGCTATTTTATTGTTTCTTCTTATTTTTGCTGCTTCAGTAAAATTAAACTCGTTAGCGTTTTCATGGATCTTGAACTTCACGGAAAACTATATGGCCAAGAGAAAGGAACCTGGCGGAATAATTTTTGTGTAATACTCATTTCTGCTGAATGAAGCTTCACCCTCCCATATTATATCCTTAACTTTGAATGATTTCTTCTCATAAATTTATATGAGACATCATTTCTAATTTTCCATCATGATTACCAAAAAATTTGCCAATTGAATTAACCTGTATTGGAAATAAGTCATTTTGAATATATTTGACGCGTGAAAGTAATTGAAAACGTTGGTGACAATTCTCGGGGCGGAGCTGTCAGAAAAACATTGGGAAACACCACTTAAGGACAGGTGTATATATTTAAGGAATTGATAGAAAATCTTCAATGATTAGAAGTGCTCGAGGAAAGTGCGTATATCACGCGGGTGAGGGGCGTAACTTGTGTGCATGTATGGGTTCTCGACGCGTGCATATGACCACGTGTGGAATGAATTATACATATCGGTGGGAAAAGGGTGCCTGCCTAGCGTACGGTGCGGACTCGCGCCGCCATGCGAAGTGGGATGGTTTCGACGCGCACATATGCAAAGGGGAGTTATCCAAGCGGACCTCCGGCTCGAGGGAAGAGACGTGCCGCTAGGGCGGCGCTGGCAGGGAGAGAAAAACAGAGGAAGGAGGAGAAAAGGATAAATGATTACGCGGGAGGAGCGCGCCCACCTCGTCCCCCTCCGAGCCATCCCGCTTGTGCCGCCGCCCATAGAGCTCCGACTCATATCGTACGGTGGGACTGCGCATGCCCCTTTACGTCACTGGGAAAATTCACGGAGAAGGGGGTTGGGTGGGAGGCATCAGTGGTGGCGTTGGCGGAGTGGGCGTGTCCATTCGGAGCACGTGACCGCGCCGCGAAAAACCGTTTATGTCGTCACGAAACCGTGACCGAGGAAACTGTCGTGACTGACATTTTTTCTCTCCTCTTTCCACTTTCTGTTTCATCCTCTCACCTCTCGCCATGCCATTTTCGTACTTTTTTACACTTCCCTTCACATGTTTAAAACTTTCGTGCATTGCATTTTCTATCCTGGGTTATCTTCCTTGTGTTGTGAGTTTTTTTTGTTTGCAATAATATCTGTTAGCTTGTGGAAGTGAGACTCTTCCTTCTTTCCCAGAAACTACTACTCTGGTTTGTAATAATTTTTGTCCTTACCAGGGTTTTTCTCGACCTAAAGATAGTTATTATTTCTAAACTATTAATGTAATAGCATGATTGATATAATGAGATGGTTAAGGTAATTCAGTTCGAATTAAAAGGAAGAAACATGGTGATAGAGGGTATTCATCAGTAAAATGTACTTCCAACTGTATATTGGTAGGCTATTTTAGGCTCTCTTGTATCGCATTAGTTAGTGATTGCATGGCCAAGGGAACCAGTGTTTACCTTAGATCCAACATTCTTTATGTTTAGTTGTGGCGCTCATATCTTGATTTTCCACGAAAAAGGCCTTTTTTTCGATTGCGAGTGAACCATGGTGGTTAGATGTTCGCCGACTAAAAGCGGAAAGGATTTCGCAAAAACAGTGCGGTCGATTTTACAACACGATTATGTCACTCGCAGATTTTTAAAAGAGATGAATGTAGCCCCGCAACGCATACCGTATGCGAGGCCGGAAAAGTTTGAGAGAAAGCATGAATCTTGCTGAATAGTCATGCGGAGAGGAAATGCCATTCTTGGTCGTGCGTTGCATGCATAATGTCTTAAGCCTTGCTTTCCTAGTTCGTGGTTTTCGTCTGCTTTCCCAGACGCCGAATATGTAGGTCTAACGGAAGCGTGATCTATGAGCAGGAGAATTCCGGTGTCATTTAGGTGGAAACCAAGTTTCACTCTGATGTTCAGAGCATCTTGGGGAACCACGGGTGTTACGGAATGTCCTTCTTTAAATTTGAATTCGCAAAAAAGTATATATGCTACATTTGGCGTATCTTCATCTTTACAAACTGCCTTTTCAATAACTCTACGAATCTTACGAAAGCTATAATTCCCACGAGAGGAATTTTCAAATAAGCCACTTCGACGATAGTTATTCAACCTCGGTTTCCCAAATTTTCACATTAAACTTCATAACCATATTGGAGTAATCGCGTTGATGTATGCGTACTTTGAGGTGAGACCGTGAATAAGGTAGACTGTTTAGGCAAGCGCGTGGATCATTTATAGTAGACAAATGTAGAAAAAGTTCATTTTTAAGACGGTATTAGTATTTTTTTAATTACTTGAAATTTTAGCCGTATCCAATATGGTGGAGCCAATTTATATGTTCACATAAAACCAACTATTAAGCGGGCATCATGTGTATCCCTCGATACAGAATGTTTAAAGCTTTATCAGCTAACGAAGATTTTCGCTCATGTTTAAGTATTTTCTTCAAAGCATTTAGCTATTAGCTATGGATGAGATAATTCTTACATATTAAGAAATGGTCTGCCATTTTTATATTTTTCACACAACGTACTTGGTGCTCATGGTCTGTGCATTCAGCCTTTAGTATCATGGTTTTACATTCGTCTGTGGAGTGCTGATCGAATAGCAATGCTATTTCTTTTTCAATTTGCTTGCAATAGAAAATTTATACCAGATGTCTTATTGAATAACCCTAGATAGAGGAGTGACTTGCTGTAATGCAGTTACCTGCACCAATAGCGCGTATTTATGTAATAACCTGTAGGGTTACGTGCGGTCCCAGCAACGAACTCCGCAGCTCGTTAGCTAAATCGTGACCGAGACGATGCTTCGTGAGATTATCCAACGCTGGTAGAGCACAAAAAGACTCCTTAGACGAGAGGAGCTTGCGAGCTGTTGGAAGTCATCCACTTCTTAGGAAGCAAATATTTTCGTCAATGGACACTTCTTTCACCACTGGAAAAGAGCCCTCATGTAAAATTTTTCGTCTTGACAGGATTAAGGGCTTGCGTTACGAATCCAAGTTTTTTTTCTTTCCCTGCGCTCTCCTTCTTTCATTCCTTCGTCTGCGGAATCCATTTTCGACCTGATGGGGTCTCCAAGCACGTGCTCCGTCATTAATCCGTGCGACCGCCGGGGGTCATGGGGTGGCCCCTGCAGTGAATGACCCACGCGTGCCTGTACCTTTGCTTTCCTCGTATTCTCAGTCGTGATGTGCCCGTAGAAGACGGCGCGGGCCTAACTTAAAGGGCAGGGAGTAAAGCCAGCAAGTTGGGTGCGAGTCGATATAACCGTTGTCCTCCTCTCCCTCTCCCCTTGCTTAGGAAAGTCGGGAAAAAATGAATGAATTATTTCGTGGTTGCACGAGGAACATCGTTAACGGCGATGTTCCGTGTAAGCTACGGCACCGCTACAAGCATAACAAACTTTGTTGATTTCGCGAGAGGGTAGGTAGGTATTGGTGAGGAGACGTATTCCGTGGTGGGGGAAGGAAGGAATTTAAAAAAAGTTCCTTTTCCTCGAGGATTGAATGCTTTTGTGGCGGTGGAACCGGTTGCTACGGGAGACCGCCCCTATGTTTGGTCTTTACGAGTTACAAAGCATTGATGGTCGCGGCCGGTATCAGCGCTAGTTAACAGATGTACATACCACACTTCACTGACCCTTTTCGTTATAGACGTCCATGACTGTATGGTATGAGCACTTCCTGCAGTGGGAGAAAGGACGGAGAACACTTCCTTACCTAAGATCTTACCTTCTTAGCTCCAGTTTTCGTGCGTGGAACTTTTAGTGAAAGATTTTTCTCGTCCCTCTCGTATATCTAATTATCTTTGGATGCTCAGTAGGCTTTACATGTTTCGGGAATCACACGTTTTAGTTGGATGAGTTCTTTTTATTGAATGCATCATTTTTGTAGTCAAGTCGAAGTGTATCCTATTAGTTACCCTAATGCCTACATCGTTCGAAACTTTTAAAGGATGGACTTTCAGTCTTTTGACTTTAGTCTCAAGACTTTTCATAGATAAGTACATTTCTTCTAAAATAATGATAGAACTTGTGTGGTGATCTCCAGTATTTTAGATATTTAAGTGGCGACTACTCATTGACCATTGGCATATTCGGAAACTTGCTTAAAATGAACCAAAACTGACATTTTAAAAACTTTTTTCATTGATTTATTTATCGAAAGTAGCTTTTAATTGTTTTCATCGATTATATTTTCATATAATTTTTCCACCTCATCAATTTCGTATCCAAAATAGTTTTCAGTAGCTTTTTTAAGAATATTTAAAAGAGATGAACGGTCGTTTTTTATTTTTAAAACTTAAATTCAGTTGCAGTGATATTAAATTACACGTCGAGTAATCCATTTACAAATTTTACTGCATGTTAACTTCTGCCGTTCACAAATAAGAGACATTGGTAGCAGTGTTAAACATAAATATGTTTTTCGGTGTACAGCCCTTTGAACGAAGATTTGGGGCTTGATACACACTCCTAATAATTAAATATATTGTGATAAATTACAGAAAGCAAACAGAATAAAATAAAATTAATAAATGCGTTTTATAATCCGATCCTATTCAGCCATTTTATTTTAATTCGTAGGTATATGTTACTTTTTTCGAAATATAATCAAGCTTGGGTCCCGATCTAATTTCCGCCTTTCTTTTCTCTCCTTTTCTTCTCTCTCTTTCTTCTTTCTTTGTAGGTAAGCTTGGGTGATTCTGGCGTCCGCGACCTGGAAGCGGGGTCCTGGCTCAGCTTTGCGGTCAAGGTAAGGAGATATTCATGGCACATTTTCTAATTTTACACGTTTCGCTGCCCTTGTGCATGCTAAGTTTGGCACAATCTCAAAGAGGAAGAAATTTTGCAAGCTAAGCCCACTTTGTGCTGCTTCATGTATGGTGTAAATTTGTTTAAAACTTCGACAAAATGAGATGTAAATATTTCATTTTCCTATTTATTGTAGCATGAGGAATCATTCGCGCAGAAGCGGTTTTTGAAGTGTATAAAGTAAGGTGAAGTGACACTTGCAGTTTTTTTAGAATAATGCTGGAGAAATTGGTCCATTTAACAAATAAGGGTTTTAATACTATCACAAGTGAAATAAGAATTGATGAAATTTCGGTTTATGTGGGAGTTTTTGAAGAGCGTCATAGGTGTTGAATGTACCACAAAAAATCAACCGTTGACGAGCAAACCCACTGAGTCTTTTTACCATGTGCCCATAAAAAATTGGATTTTTAGGCAATTATAAATTCTTCTACGCTGTTCATGCGGATGTCGGAATTGTTGAACTTTGGTTTTCATTATTGGAGTATTATTTTTTTGCTTTCCTAGATTTTTTAAACCTGCCATGCGCGCTGGAAATCATAGTGATTGAAAAATGAATGTTTTTGAGGAGGAATGGTTTTTTTACAGTAATGAACTGATATTAAACGATATAGGAGTCTTTAAAATTTTCAGATTCCATTGTTATGGTGATTTTGTACGAAGGAGCGGCCTCTGATTTAGGGTTCCTTCGATAGGCATTAGTATCCTTTTACCTTCTTTCTGAATTATGAAGCTTCATTGCGTCTAATAAAATGTAGTCAATTTCGTTTCGTTTTGTCGTCCTGTTTGGTTATATATTTCGTAACTTTCGTTTTTCGTTTCATTCATAGTTAAACATAGCATTGGAATAAAAAAATATATTTGCGATGGTTTTGTGGGCGGAAGAAAATGGTAAAATGGGCGTTGTATGAAAAGTTAAATGAAGGTAACAATTGTCTAAAATGAGTCACAAACGGCCTTAGTGGTTATATTTTATACCCAAAGCTCAAATGTAACTACGGTGTTAAGTGAACTGTCGACGTGAGAAAATTAATGAAAATTGCAGCCAAGATTCATTGCTGTCCTCTCGGGCTGACCGTCTCTATGAATAAAAGGACCATGACTTTTACCAGGTGGTGTATCTCTGATTCATTTGAATTCAAAGCGTTTCTTATGGTAATCGGTTATTTCATGCATAACTTTGACGCTAAGAATGAAATTACGCTTGGAAAAATGGTGGTTTTATTTAATTTTTTTCCTTTTTGCCAAGAAAGATTCGTACCTATCTAAAATACCAGTAAATGTGACAGATTTGTTTATTCGGTAAAATTACCTCTATGAAATATAGGATAATACTGAGTTCGTTGTTCATTTCCCTCTGTTAGGTATCTATTTGTGCAAGAAGAAATTATCATCTATACGAATGTACCATGCCATACAAACCATAATTTTTTGGATATGAGAAAAAATTACTTATAGAAAATAAGTTTGTTACGTTTAAGTAAGTTGTTTGTAGTAAGTTTTACGGTTTTCTGAAACTTAAACGTTATGACTTTTCTTAAAAAGCGTCGTCATTCAAAATCATCAAGGGACTTTGTACTCCTAAGACCTACGATAGCTGCCGCAATTAAATTCTTGAGCTTATTAATAAAGTGAAATACGTGTAAAGCCCACTTAGGAACCCCTGATCAAAATTCCTCTATCAGTCGAGAACTTGAGTCCATAGAGAAAATGTGCATACTGATATACCTTGGCTGGCAGTAAAGAAAAATTTCCGTCGCTTGAAAATGAGTGTAAAAGAAAACTAAAGACCGCGAGAGAGTAAAGATGGGGGTGAGTGAAAGAAAAACATTGGTGCCCTAGGATGATGATGTGAAAGATTTTTCGGAAACCCAGGGATAGAGAGGTGGAGGATGGACGGAGGATAATGGCGGGAGAGACGAAGTACGTAAGGTGGGCGGTATCGATTTTAATTCGTCCCTTACACTTTTTCGCTCTCTCTCTACCCCTTCGCCCCCCATTACGTGACATGGCCTATACCCGAAAGCAGTAAAAGTGCATTACTGCTGCTTAATGATAGGTGTCCATTTCTTCCTGCTCCGAACCTCACCCGCTGCCTCTTCCAACCCTCTCATCTGCCTCCCGCCGTGCACATCCCCGCTCTTCTTTTGTTTTCCATTTTCCCCGCCCGAACGGTGTTTGTGTCAGCTGCCCTCGAGTGCGTGCAACACTAACACCCCGCGGTACAGTTCACTTCGCACGTTCGAGAGAAAACTCGAACGGAAACCAAATGGAACGAATATAAAAACGGAAAAACAGACGACAGATTAGTGTGTATTGCTTGAGGTTAATTGCCCACTGATATTAAAAAGTCGATCGGACAATACAAAGGTGGTGTGGAAACTTGTACTAGAGGAGACTGCAATGGAAAAAAACAGGCCGCAATAGCTTTTTATAAAGGAAGAAGGAAAAGGATTCAGTTACAACTTTTGTGGAATTGAGCATCAGGTATCAAATCGTGCAAAATACTTGTGTTCATGTTGTATATGATAACGTTTATGCTGTAGAGTTATATTCACCGTAAATTTATTATATATTTTCCAACCTTTGAGGAAGATTTCGGGTATGAGGCGGTATCTGTATATTTGTCTCTCTACTCGTCTTTGATCCAATTCAAAATATATGATCTTTCTTTATCACATCCTACTGTGAAATCACTTATATTTTGATGAGGTGAGAAATTAAACCGAATCTCTCACTTCGGGTAAAAAGCAGGAGGATTTTATCTCAACATCTCATCCTCTGCTGGAGTTTTAACCGCAACTTCTCAAGCATCTCATCTTTCAGAGACAATACTAGCCTGCATTTCACGCTGCCCACAATACTCTGTGGGTGTCTCTTGTTTCATCGCATGAAACTGATTTCCTGCACCCGAGGTTTTACATTGATTAAAGGTTTAAGTTTATTTGTGCGCAATTGGTATTGTTTACGACGAGCAAGTGACACCTCAAAAAATGATGCCTCTGTGTTATTCTTGATTATTATCTAAAGGTAACTAATAGTTACCGCGTGATCTCATCTGACATTAATTAATGGCGACAAATAGTATAAAAACGACTCCTTGGGAGAAGAGGCATTATATTCCACGCAGCAGTCGGAACCACTGACTGCGGTATGGAGTGCAGTCACGCAAATTGACTCACCGTACTAGATGAAAATTTCTTGCACGCAAATTGGTTTCCTTCACCGACCCCGCTCAGACGAGCGCTAAACTAGTCAAGTAACCCTAGAGCACTGATCTTAAAACCGTGTCCGCAGTGTACGTTGAACTTGCGGAGGGTATTGCAACTTTATTGTTAAGGTTTCTGTCAATACTGGCGAATAGTGCACTCTAAAATTTATTCTAACCAGCAGTTCTGTCATGTGGAACGGTTTGCTTATATTTGACATATTAAATTGGTTAATTCGTTTTCAATGTGACTCCGTTGGTTCTGACGTAGAGTGTATTGCTTACCTGATGTGCGTTAGTGCATATTTATTAAAAATTGTGGTGTATTTTTTATTTTTCGAATACCTTCGATTGCCTAAATTATGGCTATTCATACAGGAGAAGGTGGAAGCACCAAGTTCGGCCACAAAATGAAGAATTATTGAGGATGATGGAATACCTACCTATAGGGTTGTTTAGTTGAACTTTTTATCAAATGAGCACTTGCATTCAGATTTAAATAAAATCTAGAAGAAAAATTATTTTCCCTCTCAAATTTACTTGGATAATTGACCTAAATATAGTAATATATTTTACAGTTAAAAAACATCTAATATAATAACATTATTGCACACTTATATTTAATTCTCCATGTCTCTTAGCCTGAAAACCGGAAAATCCACTACAGACTTCGGTAGTTGTTACCTTTTTGGGGCGTCTCTGTGAGAAATTTTCTTGGAGGGTTATAAATTCTCCCATTTATGTGTAACTCTATCGCCTCTCCTGATTCAACACGATCGGACAATCCTACACGTCCTTGTCTCAAGAAAAGAAGGTGTGAAACTGGCAATAGGTATGTGTCTTCAAGGTGTGAGGGAACAGAGGCCTGTTATTAAATGCAAATGTATTGCGTCGGCAATTTAAGTCACATTCGCCAAGGTAAACATTCGCCATTTCTTTGAGAGCAGCATTGAAGTCGCGATCCAAATGTCGTAGTTACCTGGAGTGATTTTCATCGCCGTTGAGTTTCTCAATTTCTCCACTTTTCACCATATCCCACCCCTCTTTGAAGCGGTTTCCCCTCTCTATAGCGGTTTCCTCTTTCTAAGGGTTCTCTATTTTTTCCATGCGTTTGATCAGGGGGTAATTCCCTTATGGTAGTATTGTGAAAAAAAATCGAGCTTTTTTACGTCGCATAATTGCATAATTCTACTTAAATTGTTGATAATTTATATTCTTTTACGTTTTTATTTCGTATTATAACTACTTCTAGCTCATTTTCACCGAAATGAAATCAGGTATTTTGAACCATATTTTTTGGCCTTCATCAATATAGATAAATCATTCTTCTTATCATCTGATTTACATTATCTCTTTGTTTTATTGCCTTAAGAAACAAGTGATAGAGAATTTTTGTATCTTTTACGCAAAATAAACTCTTTGCAGCCACCAAAAAATGAGCTAGGTAGGTCTTTACGCCAAACAAAAGTTTTAAGGACACAAATCTTTTAATTGCCTACGAGTTGAGATAAACATTTCACCGTTTTGGTGGTCTACAAAGTCCATCAGCCCCTTATTGTGGGTATGTTCTGAGGATTAGGCTGGTTAGCTAAGGATATAGTTAATGAATTCCAGAGATGACACTAAACTGTACTTTATCCCAACGTTTTAGTTCGAATCTAAGAATAGATCGTTTTGACTTTTGTTGAAGAACGACATAAGCTTGTACTAGGGATGAAAGGGCTTTTGATCAATTTATAGAGGTTTTGTGCACATAGGGACAAATGGTCATTAGACGAAATGATAATGAATTAGTGCGTACGAAATGCGTGATATTTTCTTCTTAGGCCGCTAAAACCTTTTTCGTCTCGCAATGTCACCCCCGTGCCTAACTTTCGATCAGCTCTTATTTTACGTATCGTTTTCCCTACCGGACTCCTCTTGCACTTCCTCGAATGATGTGCATCGTCTTAAGGCTCTAAATTGAAGTCAGTAAGAAAGGTGGCGATTAACGTGTTTACCAACCGAGAGAGTATAAGGGTGAAAAATAGAAAAGAAATGAATATGAATTTCTCCGAACTTTTGCCTGTTTTTTTATCTTCGCAGGTAATTTCTTTTCTCTCCGTAACATTGATGACTTAATTTTTTTGGATGTTCTACTTTTTCTCGGTTGGTGCAATTCACAATTGAATTGAGAATTCAGTCGAAGAACACATTTGAAAAATTTCCTCTCAATCTGCCCACAATATCTACCTTACTGGTGGTTGCTGTTTTTGCAACTCCGGGAGTAATTATGTCTCGCACAGAGAATTATGAATAGTTTCACGTGCGAGTGAGGCAAGGGCTGTTACCATCCATCATCCTTTTCTTCTGTCTGTTATTTACTAAAAGTGTTAAACTTTGTCTGAATCGTTCATTTTTTGTCCATTTATCCCACTTAAATGAAAAATTTACGTGTGAAAGATCAATAATTTTCTTCTAGCTTTGGTTTCTACACCGTCTTAAAATAATATTGATTGGTAT
This sequence comes from Ceriagrion tenellum, assembly GCA_963169105.1. Lineage (NCBI taxonomy): Eukaryota > Metazoa > Arthropoda > Insecta > Odonata > Coenagrionidae > Ceriagrion > Ceriagrion tenellum. The sequence goes on from OY720635.1 coordinate 79,193,456, forward strand.
ATGTTTTTTGCCTTATTTTTAAATGGCTGTCTTTCTAGAAGGGCTGTATTATATTACTTCTTCCTGTGCTTTAACCGTGGTATCTATATGAAATGCTGACTTTTCTAAAATGCTCTCCTCGGTTTACAATCCTTTATTGGCGATATAGTGTTATGTAATGTAGAAGTGTTATAGTCTCAAAATCGATGTCTACTCAATAGATCCATCTTATGCTCATCATCATCTCTCTATCACCTGAAAGGACTTTAGATCAAGATGTTACCGCCATTCAAAACTAATTCTTTCTATTGCCATGCTCTTAGCTACTCGGAAGTGATAAATATTTTCTCGACGCGACGCTCCCTAGGTGTTACTGAAAAAGATAAAAAATGCCGAACAATGCACCCCTGCTCGTCGTCGTGGAGGAATCGAAAGAGATAAACATATTCGGTAGTATGGTCCTTAATTATTATCCGCAGGTTTTATTGATCCTCTCGAGGGACCAAAATGGTGGGTTCCGATTTTTTTGCGCCTCTGCTTTTCCTTTCCCCCCACCCCTGCAATAAATCATCCTTTATGTTCCTTCCTTCGCATAAACAGGGTTTTCCTAACCTCTCCTTCCCCAACATCCTTAGCATTTACTCCTTCCACACGATCTCCTCTCTTCTTATCGGCGTTTCTTTTTATTTCTCTCCCCTTCTTTCTTCGCTGCCCATGGTGCATTGCTTACTCCTAGCTTTGGTTTGCTGTTCTTCATAATTACCTCGGTCTCAATTTTCAAGGCGATCCTTGATTCGACGCGACATTTCATTCCCCACAATCTTTTAACTACTGACCTGATCTTATTTCTAGACAGGCGTGAACTTCGCTATAGCTTATGTTTTGGCAGAAGATTTAGCTAAATTGAGTGTTCGATTGAATTCACAAAGTAATTCGACACAGGGTGATTTATGTTGATTTTCGCAATACTGACTCATTTTTTGTTTCATTCTGGTCAAAATCGCATCTAAAAATCATTTTATTCTTCTCATTTATAATTTATTGTGTTTTAGATCTAGTATAACTCCTTCATGTGTGCCATAATTACTAAATCTTCAGTCTTTAGAATGGATAGAATTCGCTCAAGTAATTGGTAAATAATCTCGCAAACATTGATAACGGCTGAAATTTTGGTATAAACGATCTAAAAGATGACTAAAATCTCCCACACACTGGTTATGTCAGATTAGGGTAGCATAGAATTCATCCATTCAACCGGAATATTGCAAATGAATGAATATACGTAAACACTTTAAATATTAAAATCAACACCTTGCCCATCGAGTCGTCGTGAGAGCGTATGATGCCAGTCGAGGGAAAGGACGACAGTGAATTGTATGTTCTCGCTCGGATTGTGTGTCATAGTGTCTCGATCTGTTTGTTGCTACCTCTAATGGTGCATGGAAAAACAGAATTTTTGTTCTCAAGTGTCAGATGAGAAGTGTAAAATTGACTTGAATGGCTTAGAAAAATGTTGAAGTGGAATCCGACGGACAGTTTAGCAAATGCCTGAAGACGAAACAGTACACTCCATTTCCCGTAGATTGTGCTGGAAGGAGAGGTTGGGATGGACAGAGGAGGTAATGTTGGGGGGACATTCCATCCGTGTGCGCTGCTTTCGTACGCGGTATTCGGAATAACGGTGGGTCCAAGACGTCGCCCGCCTGGATAAGGATCCGAACGCGAAGACGGTGGAAGTGGACAGACGGCATAGAAGGGGAGGAACGAGATGCGGAGAGTTGGGGGAGGAGGTCACAGTGAATAGAAGGGATTTAGCCGGAGCAAGAGCGAGCGAACTTTTGGAGATTTCGATGTGGACGTGGGTGGCTCGGCCATCGAGTACGGAAATTGCCGGACGGATCTCCGTGAGATATTTAACAGCCAGTTTACACTCAACATAAGGACGCAACTTTAGAAGGATGAACTTTAGCGTGTGAGTCGGATAGCGTTCGCAACGCGACCTGAGAACATAACGCTGTATATGGCTCTCTTTCAACCGTATGCCGTTAAGTTGGCCATCCTCGAAGAAAAGTTTAATTGTGGTGGTGAATCTGAAGCTACCTTGGATGGCACCACTGCAGACTAGAAAGTAAAACGTATGTGTTTACCCTGGCTCTTTATTAGATGGTGTTGCATCATACTGAAATTGATCGCCAGCCGTCGCATTAGCACCACAAGATGGATAGTGATATTTTGCAATTCTAAAACAAATGCCGATCGTGTAAAGCGTGTAAAAGGAAATTGCATATGAAAATTCCCTGCTAGTCTCCCTAAGGTTAGAGATAGTTATTCAATTTTTTGGTGGGAAGCTTGTACACGGGCCATCGGAGCTTAATCTTAAGTTACGATATATTCTGAAGTTTTGATCTCACTATATCTTGCGCATGCGCGACCAGCTATGATCTACACCTTCGAAGTATCGTGCAAACCACCTCTGCTCTGTGTGACTCGGGTTGATTCCACTCCTGGTACACTTGTCCCAGTTCAAGGTCGAACCTCGCACGCTCCCATGGCTCACTAGGCGCTGACCAAAAAGCAGTCGGGTATGATGTGGTGAAATGTAGAAGTAAACGGCAGTGATTTGAGATGATGTAACTTTTATTTGCTATGGCTCACTATCGACTACGTTTGAGAGACAAAATTGATCGTATTGCTCAAAAATTTATATATGTTAATTTGATTCATGGTATGGAGTATGATGTATTCTTGGGTATTTGACTTAACAGAGGAACAGCTACCTCCGGTCAGCATAAGTACAGGGAGAAGTGAACTCACTGGTTGGTTGTATGGTCCGGTCGATGGAATATGCAGAGGTTTTGGTTATTTCACTCTGTGAGGAAAAACCGCATCGACCAGCATATGTGTGGAGAGAAGTATACTCACAGGTTGGTTATAAAGGCATGGGCGATTGCAGCCTGAGCTTAAGTAACGTTATGTTCTTAATTCTTGTTCTGTTGGTCAAAATGTGAACGGGCCTTAAAAGAGTGGGATGGCCGAAAATAAAGGAAACATTTCATGAGGGAGTGGTTTCGGTCTGGCTCGGAGGGGATGGCAGTTTGGTGAGGTGGGAGGGGGCTGCGGGGAGTGAGGGGACGGAAGGGAGATAGGGGTTGGGGGGGTCGAAAAACCGGATTGCATATCCCTTTGGTCCTCGCGTCGCCTCCTGTTACCTCCCCCTCTCTTACCCCTCCCACACTCCTCCCTCTCCCCGAATAAGCGACCCCTTCCGAGCTGCGGGGGGAACAGGACATCAAACAGAGAATAACCCTTTCCCCACACTCAATGACCCCTTCCCTCCCCATACCATCCAGCCTTCCCAGAATTCGCTGCGTCCTTGTTCCCTGTGTATCCCTCTCTCTCCCCCCCACTTCTGTCTCCAGCATCCCTCCCACCCCTTCCTCCTCCGTCTTTCCTTCCTATTTTTTCCGCCTCTCCTCCACCTTTGTAAACTCTACCTGTCCAACCTATCTAGTCATCGCTTTTTTCCGTGATCTCCTCGCCTTAGGTGTGACAGTAGCTTTATTTTTCATTGTTATTATAATTTTGTATCGTTCACGGTGCCACCGAAATTTATGCCGCCGCAGGTTTCACGAAATCGTCCACCTTTTTTAAAAAATATATTTGGGGAAATCTTTTTAAGACCTCCTGCAACGTCACGTGGGTATTGAACTGTACCAGTGCCACGATTCTTCTCAGTTTTATGAATGCACTTAAATTTAGATTCGTTTTCCAAGGCTCTCCATTTTACTTTCACCGAGATAGAATGTGACCAGAGAATATATAGATAGCGGTTGGTAAAATCCTCTCCTGGTGTCGTGTTTTCTCATTTCCTACGAATATAAATGGGAAAACCCTACCGCTATATTAAAGTGTTTCAGGGCTGTTATCGATATCAGTCAAAAAGCTTTCTGCTTAATGGGCGTGTAAGATTCCTCTATACCGTCTTTTGACCTTCATCTATACCTGTTCAGAAATAGGAAATCGGCTTGTATATTTTGTAAGGTATTTAAATGCTAATGGAATAGTGAACGATTGTTTACCTAGTGCACTAATTAGTCGTATTGTTTGAAATATTTAAGCATTTGTGTGTGTGGTTTTCTAATGGTGAATTCTGGGACATTTTGAAGCTAGTGGAATTCCTAATGCTGCCCATAATTGTGTCATGTTTAGAAGTCATTTGAGTCCTCGATGTTGCCCTTATATCCTCTGATCTTCACTTCATTCTCTACTTTTTGTTCCCGGGAATTACTTAAATGTCGCTTTCATCGCCTGATTCTTTCTTCATCACGTATGGGGAGTAATGGCTTTTACATTTTATTGAAATCTACCGACATTAGTGAATAATCAAGATACCACTAACGTTTTAGATGGCTTTAACTTTTTTTAACGAGGGTTCCCTTTTTCTAATACTTTTTGGACCTAATCGTTCGACACGTGTTAGAAATCTGTGTTTCGGGTCCAATAAACATTCTTTTTTTTATTTCATAGGCCTCTCAAGAGAGCAACACAACCACTAAGCTCTCTCCGAGCGTCCGATACTTGGCCAAATAAAAATAATTCTCGCTCGTCCAATAAAATGGAAGATTCCGTCCGGCCTTCCACTCTCCGGCGTCTCAGTTCCTGCCTACCTCATCCCCATCCACACGATGAGCAGGCACCCCCCTCCAATCACCTCCCATTCTCCACGTGTATCCACCCTTGCCTCGCTAATGCTTTTGCCCATCCCCCAATACAGTGTGTTGTGCTTCCCCCCACTCACTACCCCCTCCCTCCTTGTATCGGCTAATTGTAAATTGAAACGTTTTCCTGTGTATTTTTTTGTTAGCGCTTCTTATCCTATTCCACGGCAGCCCCGAATAAGTTTTTTTTTCTTTTCCCCTCCTCCACCTCCGATGCTTCGGGAGAATTTTTTTGTCTCTCCCTTCTCTTTCTCTCGCCCCATTTTTCTTCAACTCCGCTCCGTAAAAATCTCATTCCACCCCTTTCCCTTCTCTTTTCCTACCCCCACCGCACCCCTCGTTCGCCCTGCTTTCCCCTCCTGCCCCCTCCCCTCGCTCCCACCCAGAAACACTCCCTTGCCTCATCTCTTCCCATTTCACCGTCCTTCCTTTATGTTACCACTCCATCCTTCCCCCAAAACCACAACCCTTCTCCCGATCAAAAAGTATAATAAAAATTCTACCCCCTTTCCATTCCAAACCCTCGGTTCGATTTTTTTGTCCTTCTCCCTCTACCGTTCATGTCCCCTCTTACTGTCCATCCTCTGTCCCTCCTCGTCAACCCTTGTCTTTCCCGTACATCCCATCCGATTTGTATGCCATCGCTCTCTCACATTCGCTCTCATTATTTTGCCTCGGGCGCATTTTGTCGTCCTCCTTTCATCCCCACTACTTTTAATGATTTTCTGACTCATCTCCGGTCCTTTTCCTGTTTAACTCAGTATTATAATCAATCTGTCCTGAAATTGGCCATCATCGTAGTAATCGGTGAAAGCCACCTTAATCTAATGGACGAGTGAGAGAATGAACAATGGCTGTTTTATGAAACAGAAGGAAATCGTGTCTTCCTTTTGCGTCGTTTTCCTGTGTGTGACGGTTCTTGGTCTGCGGTCTTGTGTAGCTTTCTGCTGCGGACCAGAAGACCAGCGGATAGAACCAGAATATGGTCTTCTGTCGTAAAAACGGCAGCAATTTCTTCTTCAGAAGAGATGTGTAGGTTTATATTTGATTTTGGGATCGTTTTTAGTGGAATTTTGATATTTGATGTAGAATTAACGATTCGTGTGGGCAATGAAATGACTATAAATTAGATTTTTTTAAATGTTAATATGACAGGGCAGCATCGAAATCTTATCTATGTTAAAGTAAATGACGAGGAATAATGTTTTCGAGTCATTGTTTCATGAACTTCCTCTATGTTGCTGAGGAAAACAGATATGGTCCCCTCTGCAGTGAATGCGTGGAATTTAATGAAGCATTGCTTACTTGGAGATGAAATCTATCCTCTCTCATCATAACCATCCAACAGGTTGATAAATGTATGTATATTATCTTACTCGACCTATATCGGGCCTCCGGATCTTGTCTCAGCTAAGGCCTATCACCCGTCGTATCTTTGTATTTCCGGTTGCTAGCTCACTGGAGTGGCAAATAAGGAATTCCAAATGCCTGAATGGCATTACGAACGAATTTACTCTTTTGCCTACTTATACGTCTGTGGCGGGTTGTTTATAAGAAATTAAGTTAACTCTTGAAAAACGTGCTCTCTACAATGGAAGTTATGGTACCTATTCCTCAAATATATCAATGAGTATCCTGTCAGCAATTAAACATCGCAGAACCGTCTGGCTGGCATTAATGGCAGTCAGCTTTTATCACCATACTCGGGGAATAAGTCCTATTACTTTTCGCTTTAAGTAGTGGAATTTATGCAATAATTGTCAAGTATTTGTCATTATTTATTATATTAAAAATGCCCATCATAAGCAAAAATTTCGCGTATATCTCTTTCTTACTCACATCCTTTGTTGCTAGTTAGTGCTTTTTAGTGCCCTATTAATCAAGTTTCCTTTTTCCTCCGTCGGTGGTACTTCTTAGCCTCTCTTTCCGTCGCTCATTCTAACCGGAATAATTGTTGTCTCATTTTTTAAAACCTTGTCGTTACCTATCGTTCTTTTCTTCCACAAAATCCGCGCGTTAAAATGGGTGGAAATAAGGTTCCAAGCTTTTCATTTCCATCCGTTACCTCCCGAAAAAAATCCTTTCCCCTCTCTCTCTCTCTGTTTTAGATCTCCATTATTATCTTCCACTTTCATCTCATTTCATCTCATTTCACCTCGTCCACCGTGGCGTATTTACCTGTATCCTCTCTTTCTATCTCCCACACCTTCATACTCTCCTTGGATAGCCTTTCTCGCATTTTCCATTATCAAATTCCACGTCGTTTTCTCTTTATGCCGCTAACACCCTCTCCGCTATCTCTCTCTCACTCTCTCTTTCTCCCTCTCCTCTCTCCCTTTCTCCCTCTCCTCTCTCCCTTGTTCCTCCACGCAGAGACCGTCCCCTTTGCCCCGTAGCCGTCTCACATTTCTCACGTTTTTAATTTAGACATTCATCGAGCCCTTGCGTCGGACCCTTTTTCGCCCATGACGCGGGGAATCCATCTCTCTCCCTCCCGCTTTACCTTCTCTTTCCCCACGCATACAAAAAGTCATGTAGTCCGCCGCCTCGAATGCCTGGAATTCTTCGGTTTGCAAGCTCACAAGCTCGGTCGCGAGCCCGCCAGACTACTTGGACGCGCGTGCACTAGCTAAACTTTGTTGCCCTCCCGTTGTGATTGCTCGGTGTGTCCAGAACAAGCTTGGGTGTGGGGATGAAGGGGATATTGGGTTCATATTGTGGCTGGAATACTGGCTTTCCATCTCATGGATCCAGTTTCGATTCCCGGGCATATCGTAGATTTTTAGTGTCACCCCTATCCTTACTTGAGTAGCAATCCATCCGTCATATGGTATTATTATCAGCAGTGATTTTTCCGAAGAATAGTTTGTTGCAATTCTTCTCATTTAGCTAATAATTTCATTCCTCCGTTGTTTGTCACTTCTACGTCCTTCATCGGATCTTATTCATTCGCTTCTTGGTCTTCCTGTGAAAATCTTCCCTTGTATTTCTTCCTCCGTTGGTGTTTTCAATAATATATTTTGTCGCAAAGTGTATTCAATAAGTTTGTCTATTTTTATTTCAATATTTTCCCGTCAAAAATATCTTTTGCATCTCCATCTCTTCGTCAGACCTTGTTCGTGATACCCACCGTCCATTTCTTGTTCTTCACCCTCGGAAAACACATCTCCATTTCCTCCAATCTCTTTCGGCTGCTGTTTTTATTCAGGCTTTAATGCCGTATTTGATGTATGCGCCTATATTTTCGAACCCTTGGCACCTTTCGTTAAGAGCTGGCTAATGTCGGCGCAGCCTCTCCATACACTCGTCTTCGAGTTCCACGTATAGCCCTGCCATTGTACACCTACTCTTTCTTTATTCCGAAAATTAATTCAGTTGCCTTTACACTTTCCAAACAGCCTACGAATCAATGTAATTTATACACCTACAATCACTCTTATTCTTGCCTTACCATCTTTGTCCTGCTATCTTAGGTATTAGCGCTGGAATTCGGATGGAAATCTTGCATTCCTGTTATTACTATTATCTCAAGAATGGAGTTTTTGCGCTTTCTAGTCTTATTAGCCGTGTGAATTCTTTACGGGGATTCCTTCGGGTTTTCGAGGAGGTTTTTAAAAAGAAATGACATCCTTCTGCTTTTAATCACAACTTCGATGTTTTTTCTTTTGTCGCTCAACTTCCCTTCACCTCAACTCCATTATTTTTTAGATGATTCAAGTCAGTTGGTCGCACAGCTTTTATCTTATAACAAATAATGTTTTGTTTGCCGTTATCCAACTATCATGCTACATCATTTGTGGTTGTCTTCGGAATGCAAGAGCTAATTATGGTAAGTTGGCCCCGTCTGGATCTGAAAAGTGCGATGGCGTGAACCTCACATTTTCTTCCGCTTCATGATACTTATTATTATTGTCGGAATTCCGGGGCATCATCGTGTGAACGGGGCATCATCGTAGAGTCTGTAGACGAAAAAGGACTGCGTAGTGAGGAAGAGGGAGGCAGTCGGGGTGAAGGGAGTGGGGAGGCGGTGGTCAAATCCCTCTCCCTCATTTGAATTTTATGGCGGCAATTCTTCGCGCCCTTAAGAAACTTTTTCTCTTGCTGGCCGGCCTCACTTCACCTCATTCTCCCTCCACCATGCGCACACGTCCTTTCCAAAGCTCCCTCTCCTGTGCTTTCCGATCGGCTTCTTTTAAGTGATGAATAATCTCGCAGCCAATGATTTGGGCAAAGTCCTTGTACGTCCTCCTGCTCATCCGGCGAGGGAGTGGATTCACGAATAGTTTGAGAGGATGTTATGTCGCTGCATCTTCCGTGAAGGCTGCTGCATGGCGTGTGGCAGGGGGATGTGAGTAATCCACCTATGAAAATTTTGTGCACCGAGTGAGGAAGGAGAGAGTGCAGAATCATGAGGAAATGATTGTCGTGACTACTGATCGTTATATCAAGCTCTAATATGCTATATTCCGTAATTAATACGTACTTGCGTATTGCAAGTACGTACTAATAATTGCGTGTAACAACGTACGTATTATTAATACGTACTTGCTAGAGTAGGAGCGTTATTGCGCTGTGTTGTCCGGAGATTGTTCAGTCACTTGTTCAATTAAGTTAAACGAATGAATGGTTCATAGGTAAGAGAGGAACAAGGTAATGATTGTATCCCTCGCAAAGGATGACTGTGAGATTGTCACATATTAACAGACATGCGACCATCGTTTTAGAATTTCCTCATCTAAATCGCAACATTTTTGTGTTGTCATGCCTTTTCGACCTTTTTATATCCAATTGGCCTCATTCTAAGTGAGTGGGTAACTATTTAGGAGAATTATAAATATCGAATTGTGGACACCAAAATCTCGTATAATTTAAGTACACGTTTTGGGTAGACATCAGTTTGCGCTCTAAGATTTTTTCCTTTGTAATTCCATTGAGAAACCCTTTGGAATTACTTACTCTACTGTTTCCTTCTCTTTGTTTAGTGTAATATTTACTGGTTGATAAATCAAGAACTCAGTGGCCACTCGATAATAGTGCTGAATTTCTCGAGAAGACTGAAAATTAAAGCAGTATTTTCGTCGACCTTGATAACCTGTTTTTGCCCACGTTATGTCTGTTCCAAGCCGTTTATGACTTAATATGACGAACCATCTTCTGAGATTTTTTGTGCCTACATGAAAGAAAATGCACTTCAATTTACGTCTTTGGATATTTGGACTCACTTTTTCTTATAATAATTGACTTCAATCATCTCCGATGCCTCAGTCATTTTTAACTTCATTTGAATGCAAAATTTATGCGTGATTACAGCCTTGTTGACTCTCCAGCTACCGATCCACCTCATCGTGTGGTGTATCAAGAAAAAATAAGTTCGAGCCCACTCTTTTTGCTGGAGAACGAATTGCGTTTTCCTCTGAATTACCCTCAGTTACGGAGAAATCCTTTATGGGATAAGAATGCATTCACTTCGAAAGAAACAAGTCGATGAAGTCATCTGCAATTGAATTAGATTCAAGTGCTTATATTGAATGCTTGTTTTAGGTGAAAGTTGATACAGAAATTACGACTTATATAATGGCTAAGTACAGAGGATGCATATTTGGAAATATAATACATTCATTTATAAATATAACTGGATGCATTAAATATCTACGGCAATAAAAAATGCGGTTAGTGACGTCAATGAGGGATAAAACCTAATAAACTGTAGTCGTTCTCTCGCACTACTTGTAAAATTATGCCATCGGTTTGATTCTATATCATTAAAAATATCTAGGCCTCTAAGTGGTAAATATCTCATAAAAATAAGCATTTGAAATTAACATCTTTTCTGCACAACTGTTGGGAAGTTTTTTAAGTATATTTTTTGCATTTTGAACAGATGATAATTGCTTCATTAAGTTTCGCCCATTCAAATTTCGCACAACTTTCGTCGTTACGAGCGTGCCTCATTCTGCCGCCTTGGCTTTTTGATTTATCTTCGTCACCACATGATCCCGCATCCACTATATTACGAGGACCTTTTCTCGTCTCTGGAATTCTCCCGGGTGTCGCATCACCCACCCCCCTGGGCCTTTTTCTTCGGAGAGGAAGCGTGGAGAGGGGCTCGAAAACTTTCTCGAAAGCGGAGAGGGAGGGAAAAACTGCGGGGGTACCTGCCCACGCACACGAGGCGCGTAATTAATTTTCCTCGAAAAAACGGCACCCTCACCCGCTCGTTGGAAATAAAAAAAGAAAGATGGAGAGATGAGTTGGGCTCTCTCTCTCTTCGTCGGAGACGACCGCATCGTCGCATCCGTACTGCTGCCTGCTTGGCCCTCTCCAAAAAGGCACTGGGGCTGGCCTTCCCGCCGTGGGAATCAACCCGGAAGAAACAGCAGAGACTTTTGAGAGAGAAAAAGACACACGCTTGCTCTCGCTGTATAGAGAGAGGAAACACATTGAAACGTCGTTTTCTCTTCCCTCCTCCACCCATCGGTCCGTTCCGCGGGTGAAAAAGAATGAAAGAGAGAAAGAAAGAGGGGAGAGAGGTAGAGATAAAGGGACGCTACGGGCAGGGTGAGGTGGGGGAGGGTGGCAGTGTGGCGTTGGAGATGGTGGGGGAGAGGGAGGGCCATCTGCCGCGCTCCCTCCCTCCGTATCTTTCGCCGCAGCATCCAGCCGAGCCGAATGCGTGTGTAGGGAAGGAGTGAACGACCTGGAATCTTAAAAAGAAGCGGTATGCGGGGGAGGGGCGCTGGGTGGGAGTGGTAATGGAAGGGAATGGGCACATCCGAATCTCTCTCGAATCATTTTGCCCCGTTCTCACCACAATCGTACGTACCCTTAGATCCTAATGGGTTCATACTGCTTCTTGATTCATCAAGTAATTTTGGGGTATCGGATGGCAAGTTGGTTAGAATAAGTATTGAATTTTCATCCCAAAAGCCCGGGTTCCACCCTCGGCTGGTGGAGATTTTTCAGTGTATCCCCAATCCCTATTGGGCGCTAGGTTTTTTGATTGCCTCTTGTGCAGAACTCCATACCTCTAATGGACCGACTAAGTGTGATCCTCGATGAGAATGACCTTCCCGCCACCTGATAGACATTTCTCCACCATCCCTAGTTTGCGCTGACAGTTCTTCCCGTACCAACATTTCCACCTAACTTATATTCAACAAATGCCCACAAAAGTCGGTAGCTTTACTTAATAACCAACCTTCGTATTTAATTCCTGCTCCTTACAAGATTCACGCGAATTAAATTTAAATCTCAGTAGCTAATCTCAATCTAAAAATCTAGAAATATCCTGTAGACTTCTGGAGGAACTTCGTGTCCCATAGTCACGCCGGTCTCGGCGCTCTAAGGAGACGTTTACCAACAACTTTTGTGACCATCGCATCGCCTTAGCATTATATAATTTCAGTGGCCGGTGTATTGGTAGTGTGACCGAGGCTTCATACTGCCCCTTCTCTTTCTCCTAGCGTCGCCTATCACTCTCTTTTGCATCACCACCTAACCTTCATAGTGTCATTTTGCCTCAGTCATTCCCTACCACTCCCACACCCGCTCGGCCACCTCGGTTCCTCCCGGTGACCGTACCTTCCCCTACTTTGCCCCATTCCATTTTCCTTTTACCCCTCTAGACTCGTGTCTCACCCTCTCTTCTTCCCTCCCGCCCAGCCCACGCCGTCTACAGACCTGTGGTCATCTCTGCTCGCTTCTCTCTCCTCTTCGCTCTCCGATTCCTACGTAAGTTCCTCTGAAAAAACTTAGTCCTACTCCCACGCGCATGCTTGAAATAGTAATGTTCCCCCTCCCCCAAGCACTCGAAGAAGTGTGAACTTATCCCGGAGGTGATTTCGAATGTGGGGTAGTCATCTACAAGCGGTATGGATGAACTGGTGGAATATTGGGGGGGGGGGGGTAACAGTACTGGCTCACGTCCCGAGGGCCTCGGTTCGAATTCTTGTATTGGAGTTTTTTCTTCAAAGTTTTGATTCCAAACTTAGGCGCTCTGTGGAGAGTACTTCAAGTGCAGCATTCACTCCACGGAGCCGACGTTAGACTGTGGCATCCTAAGTTTCAAGCTAGCTATTACTGACGTCCAGTTTCTCCAGACAGTCCAGTCCCTATTCCCTCTCTCTTGTCCTCTAATAATCCTCTTTTTCCACTCAAACCGCCTATCCCTTAAATGACCACAATTGTCGTTTGTCTTCTAAAAATGACTAACTACTAACCAACGCGGAATGGGTCAGACTTTCCAGACGACGAAATTTTCCGGAAGGGTCAAGTCATCGCAACGCAACCAACACTAGTGCTAGCTACATTTTTGTTTCCCTTGTCCATCGCTCAAGTCTTCAGGAATACTTAAATGAGTCCTCTGTATTCGAAAAACTTTGAAGCGTTTTTACCAGTGAATGGTTCGAATATTCCAATGAGTAGAAGAAATGTTTGAGCAAATGGTATAAATTTTTTTCCCTTTGGCAAAGGTATGAGAATAAAATTGCGAAAAGTTCGAGTAACATGTCCTGTTATGTGTCCTCTTTAAAAACGTTCTCACTTTATCATGTTATGAATTATGAGCTTAGCCCGAATAGCCCATGATAATGAGTTATGCTGCGTAGGTTTCGTTAGGAAGCTACTGTGGGTCATGACTGTGTCTTAGGTCATTTTTTGCTTGATTGAGAATCATTTCTGTTTTTCTATGGTATCTCGGATAGCCTATACATACACTCTTCCAGAATCGAGCACAAATGGATTTAGTGTCGTTTTGAAAGTGGCAATCTATGAATCGTTGCTCATTAGAGACATTGATCAATAATCCACGACAGTTTTGCAGTTTTGTTTTCGATGAATTGACAAGGATTAATTGTTTGCCAACGCTTGTATGTATAACCTACATACTTACAGCCTTTTTAATTATTTATAATTGATAAGCAACCAAAGATCTTCAAAAACTGTGCCTGAGTTATCCCTCCTAAGTCTCATACCAACAACATTCAAGGTTATCGATAGTTCTTTACCGAAATAGCAGTTTGGTGGATGCCTACTAATTACCTTGTACAAAATCTCTCACCGTAGTTGGTACATCGATACAAAAAAGCTTGTACAATCCATATCTAATGACTGGAAGTGCTTACTCGCTTTCATTTTTCTTCGTTTGATATCCAGTCCTCGCGTTAAAAGTGGCGAATTGTCTTGTAATTTGATATCGGTGTCGATGATGGTTAGAATAACGTTGGATTAAGTTAGAAAATGCAGGATTTAATGTAGCTTTCTCTCGAAAGAGCCCGTTGAATCATGGGGTATAAAAGGAGATTAGTGTGGGTGCTGTTTATTGCAGTTTGATGAAGAGAAAGGGAATGTGACAGTTTTTACGTGTACAGTGGAGGCTATGGGAATAATTAGGCTTACCATTGCATTACAAAATTTTATTTACGGCATTTTGCCGCATGGTGGAGATATATATATTAAATGTAAAACTAACTTGAATCATATCTAAACGTAATACATAATTAGTCAACGCAATAATGCAATGATCATAGCCAGCGGTGTGTAGTACGACAGGACATTCTACGAAAAAATGTCGACGGATGAATGGAATTAGAATACACTGGACATACAAGGGGGGCCATAATATGGAAAAATTACTCGAGTGACGTCAGAAGACGGCCATTACTCGATTTTTCAGTTTTTTCCTTCATTTTCTTCCTCTCGCCGCCGCTTGGAAACGAAATGATAAAATACTAATCTTTTCCGCACACCACCAATTTAGTGAAGAAATTGTGACCCTCGTAGAAAGTCATCCACCCTGAGATTAGAACTCTTATTTCTAAGACGTGTAAGACTTGTGCACGAGTCGACATTCCTGGTGCCAGATGTAGTACGACAAGTGGATAGCTGTGAATCTCTCCTTGTGAACAACCATATCGCATACTGTCTCCTGACATGCGATAGAATCGCTTGCGATTATTTTTTTGCTTAGAGGGTTAGAACAAGTTTTATCTTTCTAACGATCGGAGTGCTAAGTTGTACAAAATTCCTCCTTCATTTGTATGTGATGGTTAGAGAAAAAAATTGCATTAAGATGAAGATTTTGAAGTTGCACTGGTAAATATTGATCCAACCAATAAGTAGGTATAAAAATATTTTTTCATTCATGCTTATTATAAATTTTTCTGGGAAAATATTCTCTTATCGATGATGAACGGTTATGTTTACCAAGTAATAATGGTAATAATTATTAATTAATTGTTGTCGAATAATCCATAGTTTTACTTATATCGCAAGTTATCACACATAAATTTCAGCGTTCATTTCATTTGCGAAGCAATCGCAAATGCCACAATCCCCTCTTACCTACACGGGAAAAGAATTTCAGTCCAATTCTGGCACAATAAATGATGATGTGTGAATAGTACTTTCAGAAGATAGCCGATATTTCCGGTGCCTCCAAAAAATAATAAATTTTGCGATCAACCCGAAATATAAAGATGGATTCATGCTGGGAGAGGAGTTAAAAGTTGCCGAGGAAAAGAATGAGGAAGGGTAGATACGATATATGGTGTTGTAAAATGGACGTCGAAGCGAAAAAGCGGTATTTTTAGCATGAAATTGAGACCACAGCGTCCCATATAATGCTGGACACGGCGCCGGGGCTAATTCAACGACTACAGTGAGGAAGGTAGATCGGGGGGAAGGTGGGAAGGGGAAACGGGAACATAAAAAGAAATAGTCGTCACAGAAACGACTAAAAGGTCACAAGCGCTAACTTTAAGGAAAGCAAGTGATGAAGAGTGGGGGAGTGTGGGAGTGGACACTTCGAGCGGAAGAGGTGAAGGAAGAAAGAGAGAAATAGAATAAGGGGACGTGAGATATAAGGAATGGAACTGGTAGGAAGCATGCGGGAGATTTCAAGGTTGTCCCCTTCCTCTGAAGTCTTTTTCTCTTATTCGATTCAGTTTTCTTAGTCTCTCCCTCTATCTCTCTTTCTCTCTCAGAACTTTTCTCCTCAATTCTTTCTAATCTTTCTCCTCAATTCTTTCTAATCTATCCTTTCAAGTCTTTTCCTTCGTATCTATTTTCTGTCTATATTTCTCCTTCATTCTGCCTTACTCTTCTTATTTTATAAGCCTTCTCCACTACATTCTTCTTACTTTATAAGCCTTCTCCACTACCCTTTCGAGGCAGTTCCATCTTCTTCTGATTGATCTGATTCTGAGACGCGAATTGTTCAACAACTCGTCCATCTCTTTGCTCCCTTATATGTGAAGATTGGAATGTGCTCTTACGAGAGATCTGCCGTAGAATGAAACTATTTTTTTCATTTTCATATAGTTCAAATAAAATTCTTGTACATACATATGTCTTAAAAATACATGAGCTTAAAAGTAAGAATGAGTGTAACGCCGGATAAAAATTTCCGGTGTAATACTGTTTCATATTTGCCAAAAACTGGTCCAAGAAGCTTGTTTTCTGAGATAATTGAATAGTATCCGAATTAGTGCATGTAGCCAGCTTGCATGCATGCAAACTGGCATGCAGCATACAGTCAGCAATGGCGACCCATTTTACATGCATTTCCTGCATGCAAAGGAATGTAAATTGTTATTATTATAAATTATATTTAGTCATTAACGTCAAAATGCGATATTCTAAATATGATAGCGCCGCGGTGGAATCTTGAGGACTGGCTCTTTAGGGGATCACCAAAGCTTTTATATCATGAATTTAAATGATTTACTTCCATTTTTAATAATTACTGCATTTTATGCAAAAGCAGTACTACTTAAACTGTACAATTGAGTTAATAGATGTCCCCCTTTGAGTTGATGAAAGTGAAGTGGAAGATTTCAGTCAGTTTCAATGTCAGAACGAGAAGAGGAGAATGAAAAAGAAACAAAGAAATGACAAAGTGGAATGGTGTTGGAGGTGGAAATGGAACTGAAAGCATTTGCATTGCTTGCCAAGATCAACTACGAGAAATCAAAGGAAGATAATGAAGAGATCGGTCGCGAGGCGCGCTGGAGGTCGAACCAGCATTTTCCTCACGCAGAATGCCGAGTTGAGTCCAGAGTTCATTTTTTTTGCCCGCATAGCATGCGCTAGAGATTCCAGTTGAATTGGAGGGGGTCGCTATGACGGCTTCTCCCTTCTATGAAGGAAAATAGCGGACTGCTATTAGCCTCAGGTACACAGGGAGGGAGATTTTTAGTCGTATGCCAAGTACGAAGAAGTAGTGTACGGAAGAATATTCCCGTATGTTCTCGAATGATTGAATGAAACGATAATCGAAGCACACCATTAGTTTCTCAATGAGCGTCTGGAAGAGTTTTGTTATAAATTTCAATCCATCGGAAAAAAATATTGTGAGGCTGCGATTGAGAACAATATTTTTTGAGGGCATTGTGATAGCTCCATTTTTAAGTAAATTGGCTGAGTACGCTTGACATTGATAACACCAATTATGCGTGTCATTACTTGTTCTAGGATATTAGTGGATAATTGGGCACATATTTCAAGACAATGCGAAACTTTTTCTTATTACGTGCATAAACCTTCATTTAATGGGGTTAGCATCTTGCGGTTCTCTGAAAAATTCTTGCTTTCCAGGAAATCGTGCCTCTATTTTTGTAATTGACCATGCACTCAACGGTTTACGCTTGAATTTTTATTTTTAAGGCGCAACTCCCCGGAGCAACATCGTAAGTTCACCTCGAGAGGGCTCGCCTATAATGTAAAATTGGGTTAGAAAAGAATAGTCGAACACCGACGAGGGCTAGTGTTTCGGAATATAAAAAACAATTTGAGCAGTTAAAGTTTTTTACCACAGGGATATTACTACCCTGCAAGGTAGGTGTTAAAACGTTAATGACACATCTTTCAACCTGTATCAAAGGCATCTAAAACTATTTCAAGTTGCAGAAGTTTCACCCAGAGGTACATCAATAGTATCTAGGGACCAATGGCTAAGTAATTTCTATCTCTGACGTACATATTCATGGGTCTCCATGGGCTGACAGTGCGGTGCGCAGGTGTTCCCTTGCGTTGAAATGGCATTGCCTAACACTTTCGCTATTTAGGTTTGAAGACAACGCATTGATTCTTCGCTATTCCTTATTCCCCCAGAAGCAATCCTTCAGCAGCGTAGCGTTACGTGAGGCTGCCCGAGTCAATTCTCCGCCCCCTGTCCCTTAGAGCGCCTGGTTAATACATGCATACACGCGATGTTCCGCGGGGGCCAGGAAGATACCGCCCCGCTACCCCCCTGAGGAATGAAAGGGGGCAGCTAACAGCGATCCAGTCGCCCCCAGCGGAGGTAGGGACGGCGGTTTGCCCATCGCCGGTGCCGCGTACGGGATGAATAGGGAGAGAAGGTGGAAAAGTCACCCTTTTATCACCACCAACTCGAAGGTCCCAGAGGCACGCCGCCGCCGCTGGCCGCCCGTCCTTTCCGTATCTCCCGCCACCTCCCCTCCCGCCTCTAGACACACGCCCCCTCGGCTCTCAGGTTAATGTTGCCCAGCTTCTAGAGAGCGTCCTCCTTCGGCCGCAACCTCAAACCGAGCCTACCCGCCCCCTCCGCTGCCTCCTTCACGAAATTCCCCCGGTCATCTTCCTCACCCCATCCCTAAGACCTCTCCCTCCCAGTTCTCTTATTCCGATGGGATGATGGGAGAAAGAAGGAGAGAGAGACACACACACATATAAGAGTCCACACTCTTCTATTTCTTTCCATCATTCTTCCTCCTCCTTCTTCGCCGCAGTTCTCGACTCTTCTCCTCCCCAACTCCCTCATGCCGGGAGACCACTGACGACGTAGAGGCGGAGGAACAGGTAATGGAGGGAGGGAGTGGGAGGCGATTTGGGGAGGTGGGAGGCAAGTGGGGCGGGTGGGGAAGGGTTGGAACTACCGTGGGGCGGCGGGTGGGGTTGTGGGTTTCTGGACACGGGCTGTGGGATGGGCTCGAAGGCTTGTGGGTCCGAGTGAAGGGTGTGAGTTGGACCCCCTTTCCAGTGGAGTGGGGAAGAACGGAGGGGAGATGGGACTCAGTTGGATGTTGTATCTCCGCCTTCGAGGCGGGGATGGGCGCGCAGCCTGTGGCTCCCCTCCCCTCCACTCCCGGCCTTTTTCCATCTCCCCGTTCCACCGCTCCCGATGCCACCCCTCCGCCCCCTTTCCACCTCCTTCTCCCACTCAACTCGGCCCCTGAAGCACTAAACAGCTCGATCGTGTTCTTGCAGCAGCCGCATCTCCTCTTTTCACCTTTCTCTCTTCTTCATCCTCTTCCTCTTCTTTCCCCATTCGCGTGCGGCGGCATTAGGTCTTAATTTTTTTCCATATTTTTCTTCGCGCGTCCACCGTCTCGGACGGGCAACCCGGAGGACACCCGCCATCTGCCGCGAGAGATACGGACGAGAATAAAGTTTCCCCGTCAAACGCAAGCCGCTGAGGAGGCCGGACGGACAGTCGAGTCGCCTTTCGGTGTGCACGTTCGGACGTGCTCCCGGGACGTAAACACTGGACGTTTTAGCTGCACGGGTCTAAGTGCGCCACACACACTTTCCACGAGGCGTAACACGTCCGGGTTTGTTGATGAGAGTACATAGCGGCGCCATCGGCGGGATAGACAGGGGACTCGATACACGTACAGGTTTACACGAGGAAAACTCACTTTTCCACTGGATTCGTCCATTGAAGACTCCGTTTCGGTCGGATCTCGTAGCACTGCCGCCCAATTCGACCGTCGGTCCACACCTGTTGGTTCTCGTCGCCCGAGAGAAAGGGTGCATTCGCGTTTGTTTGTGTGTGTCCGACCAGTTGTGTTGGTATGTGTGTGTGATAGCACTCTGGAGGGTCACGTGACTGCTATCCCGTGAGGGAGAGGGAGATGGAGGCTGGATTTGAAGCCGCCCGTGGAGGCTGTGTTCTCCAACTGATTGCCTCTCCACTCGGCTGTGGAGTCTTCGCCTCTTCTCCCACCCCTTAAAAGAGTCCTCCCTTTCACCGCCCACCTCTCTCACTCTTGCCATACCTCTCCTCTCATTTCCCCTCTCCTCTCCTACCTCCTCCCGCCTTTCTCTCTCTCTCCCACTCGTCTCTCTCTTTCCCTCCTTCATTGTGAAGCGAGCGCTTCCCTCGTGTCGCACCCCGAGGGCACGGAGTCCCCACATCGTCATCAGCTGTGTTGCCTGCGTGTATATGTGTGTGTTTGTGACTCTTGTCTGCCCACCCGCCTATTCGCGCGTTCAACTCTCCCGGGCCCATTCCGCGGATTCCGTCGCCTACGCGTGCGAAGTCAGTGAGAATTTCCGCGAATAAGTGCACCCGGAGGCTTGAAGCAAAGAGAGGAGACGAAAAAACCGAAGGGAAATGACCCGCACCATCAGAAAACTGCTGGGAAAAGCGGTCGTGTGTGATATTTGAAGTTGAATTCACAGCCTGAGACTTAACATCATTCTTTTACTACCGTATTGATGAACTGAAAGGTCCATCAGTCAGCAACCCACAGGAGTCCCAAACCCTTGAAAAACGACGGATATTGCAAGTGTTTTGTTGAAAACCCGACGTCCTGGAGGACAACGTCCAGCGGAGCATTTACAGTGGCGCCGATGAACCGGACTACCGTAAATATCCAAGGAAGAGCGACTGTGTGTAATCATCGATCTTGAGTTTCCCGCGGAAATATCACCTTTGATCTCCACTCCCCATTTCCTGTCGGTTTATTACCCTTTTTATCCCCACTAATCCCTTTCCCCTCCTGAGCAAGGAAATTCGCCTTTGTTTTGTTTTTACAACGTTACGTCGCCTCGCGTGGGCGACCCGTAGCGGTGTGAAGCCCAAACCCGGCGGCGCCAGCACCTTCCGTGGTCTCGGCCGCCGGCTTTTCCCGGCGTCCCCCGCTGGATCCGTCCGCGAACCGCCCGGGGCTGTGGTCCTCTGCTTGGATGCACGAAACCGCGCGAAGGCGTGGGGCGGGCGGAGGCGTCCCCGGCGGCGGCGGTCGCAGGAGGAGCCGCGGCGGAGGAAAGGCGCTCTTTGCCTCCGGCATGACGCACGTGAGTCCGTCGAGGGGCAGCGATGGGGGCGGCGGAGGCGGACGGGGGGGCGGCGGCGTCCGCTCGGACAGCCCCGCCTCCTCGTCAGCCTCGAGCGTGTCGTCGCTAGCCGCCGGCGACTCCCTATCTTCCTCGTCCCTGGGCAACGGAGGGCACAAGCGGAAGCTCATGTCCGACGTGGACGGTCTGCTGCCGAGGAAGATGGAGGCGGTCGAGGACGAAGACGACCTAGTGGACGATGAACTGGAGGATATGGACTCCGGGTCTATGGTGGGAGTCGGGGGAGGCCCACACGACGACTCCGGGGCCACGGATGGCCATGACAACAACAACGAAGTGGATTTCGTTCTCATGGGTGATGGGGATGATGACGACGAGGTACGTTTGTCTGTCTCTGATATGGAAAAAAAGAGTATCTTGTGTCGCATTATATGGTCATGATTGGTATGTTCCCGCCCCTCAGTCGGTTCTCTTGTCTGTTGCATTTTTTGGACCCCTGTCGAGTTCCGGGGGCCGGACGTTTCCGACTGCTTCGTAATTGTACTCGTCTGTCGGCTGACCACCTGTCGTGATTCCGTGTGTTAGGATGCTATCCGGTTGAGGAATGCGCGGACGATGATCAACTCCTTGTTTTCATGCTCCGAGGTTGGAATTTTTCGAGGTTTTGTTCGATAGGGCATGTGGTGATTTGAAATAACATCGGTGTCAGTTGAATAATGTTGTACTATCATTATTTTACTTCAATTTTTTTGGCCTCGCTTTGGCTTTCAATTTTGTTAGCCTCGCTATGTGCAAATTAGTAGTACCTTTGGCGAAGTTTATGTTGTAGAATTGAGCTCTACTTCCCTTGCGATTTTCATTTTCATTATTCTGTCTGGGGTCTCACTAATCTGTTATTCTGGTGTTAAAAATGCCCTATGGAGTAAATTCTTAGAAATATATTGATTACTGCAGATATATTTAATGCAAAATGGTTATACTGTAGGTATTTTGGGTTTTTACAAAATATTCTGAATTAAAAGCAAAGGTTGAAGTATTGAAAGGTAAATATAAGAAATTATTTGAATCATAATGTTGCGTTCGCCAATATCTTATTTTTTAAATATGATTTTGATGGTATTACCGTTTGCACCCATTCGCACATTTTCCAGTTTTACAAATATCAACACAGATTGATTTCTAAGCAATTGTCGTACGGAGCTAAGAGCCCAACCAGCAAATATGGAGGGGCGAGTAGCGGGTTAAATAAGTCAAATTTGCATTAACAGCCAGTCGCAGATTAAGTGTCATTTGTTGTTTACGATTATTTGGGTGGTGTTACGACTGGATATCTATGGTACCATCGTAGTCTAGCTGAAATTAATTTTGAATCGCGTTCCCAATTAATTGAGTATTGAATGTTCTGTTTACTAATGCAACTGAGTACTCATATAAAATTATAGAGAATATATATATACAAGGTCATTTATTTGTTATGTGATATATATATATCGGCCATCTTTACATCTTCACACCACCATTGTGTTCGTTAATTTTATGTGTTCCTATCCACTTTCTTTCTTCTACCTTTCTGTGTAAACATTTGTGTGTGTGTGTGTATATATATATATATATATATATATATATATATATCCACCACATCTTGCCTGATATTGTTGAATACATTTATGGAGAATAAATGGGATTCCAGAGCTACCTATCTGTAAATGATATTCTTATCTGTTATAAAGAATGCAGTACCAAATTAATTAACAGTGTCAATTTTCCAACTTTTCTTAACTTATACGCCACTTCCTCTTATTTACTTTCTCTTGAGGGTGATTGCATGTTTATAACTAATCATTATAGCTACTCACACCAATGTTGGTATTAGTTACGTCTTGGCGAATAAATGTAAAAAGAAAATTGGCTGAATATAACGTTTCCAAACCCTATAAAGTTGATTATTATCACTGTTATGTAGTTATTTCCTCATATTTGGCTATCAAATGGCTCTTAAAATTTTCCAGAAAGGTTCTTGGACACCCATGAAACATTTCCAAAGTAACATTTACCGTTGAATGCATAACCTCAGACATAATATTAAAATACGAAGTGATAAAAATTTCCATCACATTGCAAATTTGTACCTTTTAATGCCTGGGAATATTCCATTGCGAAACCTCAGGTCAGTTTTTCGCCAAACATCTACTTTGTGCTGGTATTTTGCTCGCAGACTATTTTAAAATCGAATCTCCTTTTGAATGTGCTGAGAAGTATCAGCATTTCCCCCGTACGTTATTCGCCTCTTACCTATCCACCATTCTTAGAATAACCTTAGAAGTGAATATTCGGGAAGAAAGTCACAGCTAATGTGGTAGGTTCAGTGCTAATTATGTTCCCTATACGAATGTGTAATAGGTTCTCATCCCTTTGCGTAAATGAATTGACAAATTCCGAGGTATTCGGTGTAAATGACCTCGCGTCATTTACAAACTCTTGGATGTCGCCATTCCCTTTCCCCTCGTATTAAACGGCGTAAGCCCCTCTACCCAACGCGTTATATACCGCTGGACACCACTTTGTCAACCACTCTTATCTTTTCTTCCGATCTCTGTGCAGCCTTTCTCCCTCAATCCTGCCCATGCCAGTGCCTCGTTCTTTGAAATACTATCATTAACTATTTGAGAGCTAGCCATTGTGTGGTTTAGAGGAAAGGATTATTTTCAACCCTCTGTTGTAGCCATATTTCCGTGGATCAAACCATAAGAGCCATTGCGTCTCCTCGGCTGTGTTCATTGATTATCTCATGTATCTGCCCCACTATTTTAGAAGTCAAATCTTACATGACAACGATAACTATCGAATTGTTTCGTGCTCCAAATTTTGTAGAAATGCTGTTCCTGATGCGTGTCTGTCAGGAAATGTTTTTTAGCTACGGTGTGCACGCCTCTGCATGACTCGATTCTTGATTGCGGTTTTTAGAGTTGAATGACCAGAGCATCTGTTACATCTTGAGGAATACTCCACGCACAAAACGTCATAAAGCCGAAGAAATACTCAATTTGTTTAAATAGGCATCCAAATACTATGCCTATGAGTGCAAATTTAATGCCTTCATTGTATTACGTGAAGCAACTAATTTTAGCCCGCTGTGTGTGATGCTCTGTAGAATCGCAAGTTGCTGGAAAATTTCGCTCTTCGTGTCATAGCTTTTACGTTTTGTGCATTGAATAAGAGAAAAATATAAATATATTTCTACAGTTGAATTATTTAGTGTTTGCTTTAGTTTTCAGGTTATACCTACTGGAAAAGAAACCACTTACCAAAGCCTTGCAACGGTTCTAGAAAGTAGGGCATAAAAAGTCCGTTTAATGTTTTGAGAGAACAAAATTTAATCTAGAAAAAAATGTATATTTCGATATATGTACGTGAGTCATTGTATCATCTTAAATAAATTTCAGTGCTTCTTTTATTGTATACTTTTCGACTATGTTTTTGGACGATTATTAAAATAAAATTTATTTTTCCCGCATCATTTTACCTTAGAAAGGTAAATAGACCGTTAAATGAGGGAAAATAATATTTTAGTTTAAAGTTTGATGGCCTAAATAGTTAAAATTTATTATCTATGACACATTTGACGGACATGGCTAGAATGTGTTTTTTGAGGTAGTATTGCGTTTTGCAAGTGAATGTAACCGGAATAAAGTGTAGCTATTGACCTTTACAGTTTTTCGCCATTAATTTTGTCGATGACTGAAGTTAATTAATACCTTTCGTAATATCGATAACAATCGTAATAAATCTTTGCTAATTAAAATGTGTGCATATTTTTTTGGCCCAAGACATCTCCCGCCTCAGCGAGTCTAAAGATCTGTATGGAATGCATTCTCTTCTGTCAAATAATGAATCGGAAATAGATGTAATTTATAAGGATTATATGGATTAAATTTGGGAAATTTCAAGCTTTTGATGTTGGAAATGGCAATGGTACTCATGGTCGGCTCCGAAATGCTAAATATTGATGAATTGCGTTATGATCACTCACTGGCCAAAGTGATGCAGTGCCACCAAGTCCCTCATTCTGAGACGCAGTGGATTTAGGCGAATGTTTTCAACTGGATGAGGCCACATTCTCGCTCTCAGAGATTTTCCACCCTATAGGAGGGAGGAAACTTCGATGTTTTGGGCGCTGCCGAAATCGAGTTTGCAATAGTTGGCAGTAATCGCTCTTGCTTCCCCTCGGTAATTACCCGTGTCCTGCTTCGTCCACGAGGCGACGCCCGTCCGATGTCTGACCCCCAGATGACTGGCTGGACCATATAATTTCCGAGTCACTTTTACGGCCGAGCGACCTCTCTGGTGCTGCGTTCGAAGATGGTCGTCGACAGCACTGTCCCTCCCGGTTCCCCTGGCAACCGCTTATGCCAAGGAAACTAAGTGGGACCCCAACCTGCTGCTCCGGCTATGCCAACCTGGCGGCGTTAAATTGCTTCCATTTAAATCAGAAAGCTGGATGGTGGACGTCTCGGTGCCATCGAGTTTTCGGAGTACACATGTTACATTCACCTGCAACCGTTGAAGCGTATCACATAACATTGATGATTCTTATATATTACGTAAGCTAGATTACTAGGCTGAATATGGAAGTGATCGTGGATTCTTGGGTGCATCGTTTATTGTTGGGGCTCGTTGCGAAATCCGAGCTCTTTTAAGTTACGTCGCATGGATGCTGAATTATTCTCTGAAACGGTTTAGTTGGAGGTATGAAATTCCACCCATGAAATGTGCGGAGCGCGGTTTTGAACCTCAATTTTCTCAGGCCTTGGTAAATGTTATGGTCGATTGTCGTTGTATAACGGAAAAGCGAGGTCAAGTGACATTCAAGAATTAATGGAGGAAATCCGGATGCAAAGTGAAAGTTGTAAGTGATCTCTTGTGACGCATTGTTTCTTCTAATCCTTGCCGTTCGAGAAATGCAATAGATGTGTACCGTAATCATAGGGCTCGTAATTACTTGTGTATTATATTTGTACCCCTGCATAGAATGTAATTAACAGTTCAATAACGCGGTTGTTTGCGCTTAGGAAAACCGTGTACCTAACTCTTCTTTAATTTTAGGCCTGGGCAAATTTTTCTCTAAACCTGTGCGATTTAGTTTTGAAAATGCGTGGCTGAGATTTTAAAATGGAAAGTAATATGTTCCGTGTAATATGCTGAAACTCGTTGCCTTTTTGGATGATTAACCTTGTCCAAGACCTATCTTCATAGGCGTTGTATCCCTTAGAGGGGAAGCTGTTTGATCATATATGATATTTTTTCACATCGCTGAAATGTTTGTATTTAAAAATGTATTGTAGGGCCCCAAGAATCATATTTCCCAATATTTTATCTAATTTATTGAGTGTAGTACGGACGTGGATTATTACTCGTCAAATTGCTATTCGTTGATACGTAGTCGCTGCTATTCACATATATCTGTGGCTAGTTACCTTCTAGGATTCATCTTAGAAGACTTTTATGACGTCCGTTAAGCCCTTGAATGATAGAACCCTGAAATTATTCCGGCCAGCAATGAATATTCAGGGAGAAATTAATAGCCATAGGTTCGAGACATTAGAGAATAAATTTGCCAACTCGACGGCTGACAGCCGTTGAAGTCACCGTGGCTTTATAAATCCCCCTCTTAAAGGTCTTCAAACGTCAAATATCCTTGACAGGACTTTTCAAGCAAGTGACAGCAGCGAAAGTTCACGTGTCTGCATCCGGACGTGATAGTGTTCCAGAATGATCTCGCTTTCAGTCCTCTTAGCATTTACCGAATGGTTTTTATTCGACGGTGCGCGGAAGGTCCAATGAACGTTTTGGGGAAAATGACGGCTCTTGTACAATTTTCCTTGGAGATGAACAATTTAATTGATGGGTCTCGTCACGAATCATTGGAATAATTGTTCCACCTTGTTGTATTTTTCACCAAATGTGTTGTAGATATTTTTTCAATGAGAGGACTTATGCTTTATTTCTTTGCCCGCTGGTTGCGGTCTCGCATCGCATGCGAGTTCTTCAATGAACATGACTAGCCAAATTGCCTGTAAGGAATGTGAGTTATTTTCACCGGAGATATTGTCAATTTTGTTGAAAGGAATGCCTCGAATGGGAAGGAATACGGACAAAAAGTTCCACGTTGGCTTGTGCAGGCTCTGAACAAATAGGTCAATAATAAGGAAGGGGAATTGATTCACTTTTATTGATAGAAGGCTTTAACAATTCTCGATTCCTTTCCACCTCTCAGTGAATGTTTACCTAAATATTTCTTCATCTAAGGTCGTCTCTTAAATGGAAATTGTTGGAGAGTGACTTTATATTTGTTCAATCAAAGCCTGGAAAGTGCGGTTATAGGCTGGTTTTGCTTTTTTACTCGGATTCCTAAGTGCAAGTTCTCTCAAGCTAGCCCAAGATAACAAAATTCGATTCCCAATTGGTCATGGACGCTATATACATGGGAGCTAAAAGTCTAAAATCGACATTTCAATGCAATTAGCAAATCGATTTTCGAGTGCTTATATCTATTTATTTTGAGGTGATAATTTTCATACAACGGGGCTATATTATCTTGCTTTTGATCGCGTTTATGAAATGAATCCCAGTATAAGCCACCTTTTTAATATTCACATAATGGTCTTACGGAATAAATATAAAGTTTGGATAGTCGTTGTCGGGATTAAATGCCTTTTTATTAGGTAATCCCCTACAATTATAAACGTGCTTGCAATCTAAAAAAAATACTTTGCCGTTACTTCGTACGAATGGCGATAATTGATCTTCATAAGTAACAAGATAATTATGATGATAAGTCACCAATTTTTCAATCCCCAAGAGATTGATTAAGATTCTGAGTGGAGATTCCAGATTCATTTCAGCGTAAACTGAGATTTTTCTAGAGTGTACTGCATTCCAGTGAGCAGTAACTGTCCCCGCCTTTGCGAATGGCTGTCTATAAAGCAATCTTCAAATGAGAATACTTACTCCTTTCACGTCGTCCGGAGTTTCTTTTGCATCACTCCTGCCGACACTCTCGGATGCTTCTTCCGTCACCTTTCGCTACAAATAGAGCGTCTTTCGCGGTTCACGAACTCCATTTCTATGTGACTGTATTTCTTTGAAGTGCTTGAAACCGTTCCAGGAAACCTTGGTCGTCTTTAGAGCTGCACTGTCAGTCTTTCGAGCACCTCTTGGATTCGCAGTCAAGAGAGTTGACGTTTTTAATGCTCCATGCTTATTAAATAATCTAGCCCCAGTAAATTGTATTTATGATACTTCTGAGCGTACAGGTTATAATATAGTAAAGGAGATTGATCATTGGTCCCTCAAAAGTTGTAATTAAATTTTTTTTTGAAATACCTAAATGGGGATATTGTGAATAAGATACATTTATCCACAGGTAGCACTTTTAAGTCTCCCAAATAGGTAAAATGAATGTTAGTGTATTGGAGAATGTACTCCTAATTTTCATATTACGACATCTTATAAAATAAGATATTTAATAGCTGTCTTACCTAAAATCACTGTGTAATCATCCCCTGAGTAATTTCTCAGAATCAATGAATACGAAAATAAACTTTCATTTTAAAAGTCGCGAAGTTAATCTGACTCCTTCCGTGGTCGAGTTTTAGGGTTATCATTTGCGCTCACCTTTGATGAGTTTTCCGTTTCAATTATATTATTTTCATTCCCTTTTCGCGGTGAGAGAGATTTTATTAACTTAAAGATACATGCGGAAACCGTGTTTGAGCCATTTTCCGGTGAAGCAGAATTAGCATCGGAGGAACCGTTGCACCAGAGGCTGCATACACGCCGCGCGTAATCCCGCTAATGGCATCTTCCTCGGCGTCATGCGTTTAAAATGTTGATCACCTTCGCGGAAAATCCTAGCAAATCTATGTCTCTCTCATCGGAGGGAGCGCGAAGTTGGCGACTTTTTTTCCTGCTATTCTTCCTCCCGCTACGTCCTCATTCCCTCCTCCAGTCTCTCCCCTTTCCCATTCCCGCACGAATGCGATCCCATAACAAATGTCCCGTGAGTCCTCGCACTTAAGCCTTCTCGCTATCCTCCGCGGTTTCTGTGATTACTCCAGCCTCGCCTCCTTCCGGGAGGGATCGGAGACTGGTGAGTGGTAGTGAAGAGAGGCGGGGAGAGATATAAACTGTCCTCGTGCCTTATGGGCTGGTATGTGTGCGTGTAGTGTGGGAGGGAGGTGGCGGAAAGAGACGAGTGAGTGATCCGTGCCTGAAATTCCGATGCGACTGGCCTCGCGCTCGACGGCGGGGAAAAAGTGTTCGTGGCCCGGAGCAAGTGCAACTTGGAGGCGGACGGCTGTCGCTTCGACTCGTGTGCGTCTCGGGACACACGGAACCATCAAGTCGCGAGTATCTCCTCCTCTTCTTTGCTGCTCCCTCTCCGTGCCTCTCACGTTTTCCGTTCCCCACTTGCATTGCTCTTGAATGAGCCATTTCCTCGCTTCCTAACGTTTACCTTTCGCGTGGCACGAACGCTTCGATTCTGTGAGAGGGGAGAAGTTAAAGTGAATGTCATTGTAGTACACCGTTTAAGGGAATAATTCTCTCGCGGTTTCGATGATATATTTGGAGAGTATATAATGGAAACAGCGGGGTTGTGTTGATAAATTCCAGCATTGTTAACTCATACAAATAGAATAGGCATGAAGAAATATTTCTGAAATCAATACTAAGTGGGAGGATTGAGATAATTTCTCAATCCTTGGATCAAGGCAATTAAAATGAGATCTAACTTTCATGAGTCTCTTATAGTTAACGGTTTTGTCATTTCTGATTCACGCGGAATTTTTGGAATATCCTTGCCTCAGGTAACAAGTGCCTGCAGATCGCCTACACCGTTTAATTATGACTAAGTTTTCATAAATTTGCCAACTTTTTTATTGAAGTGCTACCTAATACTAAATACATGGTTAATAATTAAAATTTATGTTAGTTATTCCTCCTTATTGACTCATCCATCGCCTAATATTCATGTTTATTACGGTTTCTGTACAAGCACCGAGTCAGTCAATCTAAGTCTATCGCTCCTCTTATCTACAGAGATTCCTGCGGTCATGTTAGTTCCAATAAAATGTTTACCACCTCTTGTACGTAAATTATCCTCCAGCCCCTTTTTTCAAATCTATGGAATCAAGTATCGCGGGGTGGTCGGACGGGAAAACTCTGTTTACAGTGCCGCATTTTTCCCTTCTTACCCCTCCCCCCGTCACCCTTTTTGCATTTGCATGAGAAACACGGGCGATAAACAGTAGCCAATGGGAAAGACGGATCATAAACGTCCGGGGCGGAGGCTGCGACTCGAAAAAAAATGAGAAATAAAAAAGCGTACGAAAGAATTTCGCTCCTGCCGTGAGTCTCAAGGGCGTCCGGTCCACCCAGCCTCTCCTGAGCTATCTCTCTTTCTCCGTTCCTTCTCTCTCTCTCTCTTTTCCTTCCTCATCCTTCCTTTCCCTCTCTTCAACCGTATTTCTCTTCCCCCCGCCGCACATGGCCGGCTCAGCAGCCACATCCCTTCGTAGTGAGAGTCCCGTCGATGCCCAGGGGAGACACGGGGGTCGAATGATGGGTGGCCCCCGTGTTGAGGGAAGAGTCTGCACTGGAGGTTGCAGCACGCGAGTCGCTGTCGGACGTCGGCCGCCGCTTGAGGATGAGGAGTTCGGGGAGGAACCTTAAAAAATTAAGATTTTGCGCGCAGCTGTCGTTCATGAAATGTCCTGGACGTAGGTACCACTTGGTGATACTTGGGCAACGTAATCGTTTCGAGATGAGAGATGTTTTTTTAATTTCCTTGCGAATTAGCAGCAGCGATGCCGTTTCAGATTTTTGGAGAGATTAACTCAATATTCTATCCATCGATGTAAGAAACCATTTGGTGAGCGCAAATTTAAGCTCGAAGGAGTTACATTTGGTTTGGAATTTGGGAAAACGCGGGACCAAACATGAAATTCCAATCGATTTAGCTCAGTAGGCGTGCTATTTTCGTCGTTGTTCGATTAGTTTAACTCTTGAGGGTCCATTTTATTATCATCTATCGGAGGCTGTTGTGCTCCTCGGAGTGACGGGATACATCTGCCTCATTTAGGCTGTAACTCAGTTTTTC
Organism: Ceriagrion tenellum; assembly: GCA_963169105.1. Taxonomy (NCBI): domain Eukaryota; kingdom Metazoa; phylum Arthropoda; class Insecta; order Odonata; family Coenagrionidae; genus Ceriagrion; species Ceriagrion tenellum. The sequence goes on from OY720635.1 coordinate 79,224,353, forward strand.
TCGCATACCCCTTCGGGGTGCTTAACTTAGTGGGTTAGCCGCTCGCTTATCCTTAAGTGGTACACGTGCCAAAGGCTGGAAACCGCCGCTTTAGACACATGAGCTTATATTTCTTTCTTGGTTGTGTCTTTAAAAAATCGTTCCGAACATAAATTTCAAGCGTTTAAGCCAAATTTATCTCAGGTTAGCGTTTTAGTATTTTTCTACGGCCCATGAGTCTTTATCCCTCTAAAAACCCACAATTTCTGCAAATTACCAATTTTTGTTTCAGAGCCACAATAATGCAGTCTTCCTCTGACAAAATTAACGTATCCGGCTGTATTAACTTTTTCTTAATTTTCGGTCGTGGCTAACCTCTGGTAAAACTACACGAATGATAGTTATTTGCATCGACAATGCATGGTTGCATTGTCGAAATCTTACTTTTTGTCCCCAAGTTGACCACTAGTATTACGAAATTCAATTTTCTAATCTGATTATGTCGTTGACTCTTACGTCCATTTGAGCTTAAATCCATGTTTCGGCCTCTAAAGTCTCATGAAGTGTGGAAACGAGGGGTGGCGATACGGCAATCTACGTCGACGTTCCGGTTTCGCCACTTCTTGATCAGTTTTCTTTTCTGCACTCGGGTCAAGTCACATCTGTTGCCTTCGGATTGCATGCAAGAGTATGTCAGATATCACCCAGTGGGAATTTAAGAGCTAATGAACCCTCGAGTTTCCATAAGGGGACGACTTATCGGGGTTTTGTCGAATATATCGGCCGTATCACATCCATATGCGTCTCTGGAGCCATCTGCAAATTGACCTGCGCCAAAGAGGGAAGAGATGAGTAGAAGGGAGAAAGGCGGCTAGTGCCCTGCGAACCGTGGGAGAAGATGAAAGGAACGCGCCGACTTGCCGTGCAGGCTCTAAGGTTTGCGCTGTAACGGAGTTTCCATCGCCGCAGACGGCCATCCGAAGGGCTTCTTCCCCTCCCATCCTCTCCTCTCTCGCCTGTGTTACCCCCTCCCCGGCCGCCGTTCCCCTTCCCGCCTTCCGTCCCACACTCATGCTGTTCTCTCCCGTTATATTCCTCTATAATATTTCCAGCCTGCAGTTGGTTATGCCAAATTCCTTTCTCCGGGTAACAATAGGGGAAAGAACAATCCCGCAGGAGACTTGCGGTGACTTATGGAAGAATTTCGTGCCAAGCCATCGTCTCGAAAAATTTCCCGTCGATCTCAGGTGTGGAGCGCGGCCGTAAACCTTTGAGGATCCGAAAATTGTCCTCAGCTGCCCTGAGCTTAATGGTTCAGTTATGCAATCGTGGACGTAATCGTCACTAATCTCAGAGCCGTGAGCGCTGTGCGTTTTAAGATTTTGAGTACAATATGAACGCGTTACGGAATCCCAAGTGGTTGGACATTAATTTCTTTCAGGGGTATTGTGAGTGCTCCCATTTCACAGAGATTTTTATAGAATGCTAATGGTATTTTATGCAATTTCAGTGGTTGTAGCGATAGCTGGAAAGTGTTGCCGACTTGATGAATGGTTTTGTGTTTAGTATAAATATAATTTATAATTCTGGTTTACCGAATTTGATATATATTTTTCGCTCTGATCACTTATTGGCTGAGTAGCGTTGACATTTTTGGTTTATGCAACTGCAATAACCTATAATTCTAGACAGTTGTGTTATATAGCATCATATTGAGAAACTCCTGCATTATTCATCGATGGACATGAATAAAAAATTACAAAAAATGATATATCACTTTTCATTTGCCAAGTCTCTCTCGCTTTGATTTTTTTTGCTAAATCTCACTTTCTTAACGCGAATTTAGTCTGTCCCTATTTGAATCCCTTTATCATGGAAAATATTTACATGAATATTTTAAGCTGCTGTCCAAGTATCATCCATATCCTCTTTGGAATTAAAAGAATTGATTTTACATTGGTAGAAGTCTTGTTCGATTAAAACGTTACATTAAAAACATAATGATCTATTAGTTATAAAACATAAGTACGAGCCTTTCACTGTGTAAATTGCTGCAATGGCCGTAGGTATTTGCGATGCTGTTGAAGCTGTACAAAGCTCCAATGAAATCCCTCCTCTCTCTCTCTCCCTCTCTCATGCAAACATAACACTAGCACGTTACAGCGCTGTCCTGGCAAACCTAAGGTCACCGTGGATTTGGATTTCTCTTCGGCTGATGATGCTTGTCTCAGGATTAAGACCTCGAGGCATAATTTGTTACGTTAAAAAACTGGTTCCCTCGACATACACAATCAACAAAGTTTGCATCGTTATTCATTTAGAGGGGTGATCATCCAAGAAGAATGATAGGCTGTTGCCCCTATTCGTTGATAGGCAGCCTGTTTTAAGTGGCCTTTGCCGTCGAAGCACCTCGAATTGAATCACCACGTCTTTGTTATTAATGCTACTTCTATTATGACCGCGGCTGATATCACTTCCACTGCTATCTTACCGCATCTACTCATAATATTAGTATTTCTACTGTTAATGTTACCAATGCTATTTTGGTAATTATTCCCGCCTTTTCACTACCTTTAGTTCCACGGGCGCCCGATTGTCGAACGTGCGGGGGAATTCCAGATATCTCAAATGGAAGGGAAAACGGAAATTAGGGGCAAACAAGTGAATGGCGGCGCCAATGAAGACCGTGAATGGCTGTTCGTAGGGGGGAAGGCCAAGTTTTCCCTTCCTCTCACCCCTCTTTTGGTCTCCCGACTCATTTCATTCTTCTGCGTGATCCTCTCTGCCTCTTTTGCGGTCTCTCTCTCCTTTAAAAAGAAGTCAAGAGAGGAGGAGAGCACTGAGAGGAGGCGAGAAGAAGTGGGGAAAGGCAGCCGGCAACCCCTCGGGGGGCACGCGCGCTCTGCCTCACTCACTTGGCTGAGGGGGGCGGTTTGGGAGGGCTGGTTGGAAGCCGGCCGTCACAACAGCTCGGCGGCGGTGGGACTGGGCGCCCGGGGGTAGGCCAGGTAGGAGGCGAGCAAGGTTGGAGAGCAAGCAAGCCAGGCCTTTTGGCCCCGGAAGATGGAAAAAAATGTGTACGTATGGACGTTGGGCAAGGTGGAGAGGAGTGAGAGAGGAGGGTATTCCCTAGTTGGCCCGAGGGTGGATATGGGGAAAAAGAGGGGAAAGGAGGAGTCGAGAGCTGCGAGACGAATGTGGTGGAGAGAGAGAGGTGTAGGGGCCGCTGAGGTTAATGGGTAAGAAGGGGGGGAAGAGAGCGCTGGGGAATGCGGGTTCGGCGGGGGCGTACCTTACAACTCCTAGTCGACCAAGAAATCGAATGTCCGTGACTCCGTTAATTCCCCGTTCTCCAACCTCTCGCGGCGGTGGCGGGATAACCCGCGGTAGTGCGAGGGAGACAGGGGCTGCCGCCTCGCGAAATACGTTCTCTCTCTGCCGCCTGACAAGGAGTAAATGTTGGGAAATAATATGGCGGCAGTCACGGTCGGGGGTTATAGTTTCTGCGCCGATAAGGGCAAGGATTCGTTTTTGCCGCGTAGGGCAAGAAAAGATCTCATCGGGAAAAAATAAGACACCATCTCGTGTCTTAACGTTGTGCCTGTGGCGCGGCCCTTGACTGCCGGTTGAGGGGATTTTAATTGCTTTGAAGATTGAAGTGACTTCTCCGGGTAAAACGGTCGCTTGCCATGCCGTTAGTCTTCGGTTGTTTCTTTGGAATCAAAGTCTGCGCTGTTATCATTTTTTTTTCAATTATCTTGGCGGATTCCGTTCCGGAACCCCAGCTGTTTCTTACAGATATCTCTTTATATGGTGGACAATTTGCCTTACAACCAGTCTTGGTACCTGTGTAATTATTTCTGTGACTTCTTTATCTTTTTCTATGAGAAATCATTACTATCACTCTTTTCTGTAAAATGTTTCTTGCCATTTTGAAAACCTGTATTGAAAATTATAATTGCCGTTGGTAATCTTTTTCACATTCTCAGCTGTTTTATTTTTAATTACTCATTTTTTTTATTTTGTGTATTTAAATTGATCTTTATCGACTTGTTTGGGACCTGTTGTTATGATAGAAAATGTCTTCATATCAAATTTTGAGGTAGAATGTATTTGTCTAAAATTCTTGAGTAGATAAAAATACTCGCAGAAATTCCCTCCCGTGCTAGCATCAGTCGCTCCGTCGTGCTGGGATCATATGGTGTGCTCGCAGGCTAATGTTATGTTTTCTTTTCGAACTTCGCCTTAACTCTCCCAGTTGATCCATGCCCTTCTTTTGACCTTGGCGAGTTCATTCTGGTGGGGTAGACGTATAAGGTCAGATATATTGCTTGTGCCATAAGGAATGTAGGATGTTGCATTAAGACCATGTATCCGATTATTGCTTTCCTTAGCGTTTTTTGCTGATTCTGCTGTCGTTGATTGAAGTCTGTCCCATAATGATGCAGACCCCCAGAGGTATGGATGGATGTGTGACGAAGCGTATTGGAGAAGGGGTCAGAGGGATCAATTGTAGGCCCAGGATGAGCTCAATTCAATACCTCTTTCGGTTAAAGCCTATGATGAGGATTTCACTGCGGATCTGGTGCCATAAGGGGTTTAAGATGTCAACTGATTTATAGTGAGCCAAGATCCATGCACTTAACCTGGAGTTGTATTTGGATCGGTCTAAATCAACAAGCTACATTATTTATCACTATTTATCAAGCTGCACTATTTATCACGACACTATTTATCTCTCATGATTTAACGATTAATGCACGGTCATCATGATGTGCTTGCAATCCGATTTGCATGGTAATGTATAATTTGTTGAAATTAAATTCCATTGTATTAGGACTTGATTTATAGACCAGATTTTGTCGCGGATACGTTGTAGAAATAAAACATTCGTGGGAGCTATCAGGACGATAGAGGTTCTCTCCATAACTATAAATGATTATTACTGTAAAAATCTCTCTATCCAGAGGTAAACGCTTCTAGCTTAGTAGAAAAATGTTGGCTATCTGTGAAACTTTTGCGTAAAATTAGTCATTTGGCGAATTCGTCAAATATTCTGATTTAAACCTGTCCAAGCTCAGTTACTGTAATGTTGATAAACTTCCAAACGCGTTAGATTGATTTTTAAAACGGATTTTTGAGTGATCATCTATATAGCTTTGCGTTTAGCGGAGAAATATGCGTTTGATGTTTCTAGCATTGCGTATGTTGTCGTAATCTATTCCTTTTCAAGTGTTCTTGATCGATACGTGATATTTGCTTCAGAGAAAGTATTTCTCGTACACGTGATCGTGTCGCTCAAGGCCGACGTCCGCTATGAACGCATAAAATGACCGTGGAATAATTCCGTGTACGCTACTGCGTAATAACCATTGCCGATGATGATTCTTTGGATTTTTCCACGCGGTTTTCAATCAAATTTGGCATATAGCATCCTTCATAGGTAATTTCTCTATGATTTTCATTTATATAGGTGTTATTTTTGTGATTGTTAACAACCCTCCCTCTTTAAGTGCCAAGGGAAATGCGGAACAAGCCTCGATAAATTCTATGTTTTACTCGAGAATAAATTGTTATTCATCCCTCCTTAACGCTGGAATTAACAATAAGTGGTCTTACGTAATTGGTCGCTAGGTTGCATACGTATTGCATTATTTTGCCCTATGTTTGTATATTTCTTACATGGGAAAGTTAACCCGTCATTATCATCACTAGGATTCGTTGTCAGAAATGAACAAATATTTCTAAGTCGGTGACGTTAATTTCGTTCCTGCTTATATTTTCCGAGACTTTTGCGAAGTGATGTTTCTCAGAAAACATTTTTGCAAGTTTCCTGACATTTCGCGAAATCATATTTTGTTCTTAAGACGGTTTAACTCATTTTTGTCTTACGCACTATATTTTCTCTCAGTAAGCACGCATATGAATTTTCTTCTGTCTTGCATTAAACACCTTGGAATTAAATGGCATGCATCAATTTTCCCTCTCAAGCGTTGTGTGGAACCAAACTTAACGGTACACCTACCCAGAGAGGCTACGTCATATTTTCTCTGGTGCTTTGAAACGTAAGCCAAGAAAAAAACTACTCAGTCACGGTCCGAAACTCGATCTTAACGTCTGTTTTGGACATTCTGGTTGTCCGTTTCCACGGGTGGGTTTCTTTTTTAATCTCGCCCTTGCAGGAAGGTGTAGGAGGAGCGCGTGAGCTCAAGTCTTTTCGTATATCTATCTCGTTGTACCCAGATGGTGCGAATCGTCGGTGGACAGAGGTCGGAAGAGTTTTGGTGAATTTTACGCACTGGTACATTTCTTATCCTCTCCGATTTCCGGCGGTAGGTAATGCTGGTGCCATTATTGATTGTAATAAAGATTTCTTGTGCTGATTTAAATTCATAAATTTTGCGTGAATTATCTCATTTTCTGCTGTGGTAATTATTAAATCTCTGCCAGAAATGAATGTATCGCACCTGAATTTTATTCCTGTTGTGAGGCGTCCACGTCTTATTATTATGATTTACGCTAACTCACTCCATAACGCCGTTACGTTTCAGTGGTCTTGTAATGAGATTTTCACATCAAAAGCAGCATGGTCAAGGAACGTAAAAAAAAACAAAAAATGGCTATTCACTCACCCCAAATCAATAATAATAATTCCTCTGTGGATGACAATCAGAGGGCGGAAGTAAATGACTTGTGAAGACTGTTATTTTTTGTCTCCTGCTATTTGCAAATTTTAATGAAATCCACGTGGCACTAGTTATTTCAATCGATGTGTAAACAGTAATGAAGAAAACACAGGGTCTTTTTTTAATTATTTTTGAGTTTTACTGTTTTCAATCATCGTTTAACGTAAATTATTCCCGAATTATTTAAACCCCTCAAAGAGCAATTACAGCTAGGGAAAAAAGAGACACCAACTACTAGGAGGAAATAATATCCGCCAAAAACATCACGTGAACGGCATTAAATGATTTCATTTCCTTCGTATACTAACGATGCTCTACATTTGTGAAACTAATCGCGTATATCAAATTTCACGTTAAACCTTATCACTGTCTAGACGGTAGCACTATCGAACAAGATATAATTACCCCGAAATAAAACTTCACGAATGTTCACTTACGGCCGTAGAAATGCTATCACAAACAAGCACACTATCACTTGATAATACCAAAAACAAACTTTCTTTCTTTAAAAAAAGTCTTTACGATGCCCAGCATTAAGTTACAAGTTCTTCCTCTATGAGATAATTAGTTTCCCAAGTACACCTATCAACACCGGATATTAACAGCAGAGAGGCTCTCACAATTATTTCTGATTGTAGGGCCGCCCAAGTGGGAAGAATGTCAGCTGATGTCAGTACAGGTCCCTAGAAACGGAACTAGTTCTACGGAAGCCACGTAAATTTCCATGGAATTTCTCAAGTTCTACAGACAGAGTGTAGGAAGTTGTTTTTCGATGCACAGAAAATTACTCGACAGAGCATGAGCCTCTCTCATGTTCCGAACATAAACTTAGAAAAGGAGCTGGTTCTATGGAAAGAATGTTTATTTCCGTAGAATTTCTTAAGTTCCACAGAACAGCTTCTAATAAATTTTTTATTTTGGACTTAATGAATATTGATTATCACTTGCAGAGTTTTATAGGTCAGTGAGGGTAATTCAAGCATGAATGAGCATGCAGAGGTGTCAATGGACTCTTGCAGGGACTTGACGCAATACTCTTCATTAAGAGAGCTACCAAGATTTGTATACCTAGTAAGGTGCATTTCAATTACTCAAATGGTAGCGGCCTTCATGATTTGAGCTCTTTTATCGCAAAATTTTCTTTAGCGAAAGTTATCTCTCGTCGTATCGGAAAGTTTTTTTTACAGGTTTGATAGCTGTAAGAAATGCAGGAATTGATACAAACAACCTGAAAGTTTTCTTTGGTTGCTGAACTACTCAGTACTTAATATGATTTTTTAGACTTTTACTTGTTTTTTTCATGCTGTTCTTATGAAACACCTTCACAGCCGAAGTTATTTTGTAATTTTATGAACAGTTTTTCGTGAGTTTAAGCGATCGTGAGGACGGAATTCCTTGGGCAATCTTTTTGGCAGTGATTGTTTCGCGATTTGTCACTTCTGCCATTTCGGGGATGAAATGATATCATCCGCGTGAACTTGAAACTCGTCTGATCTGATATTTTTGCAATCTCATCCTGAAGAAAATGCCTTTTGGGATGAGCGCACGCCTCGTCAGTCACGAATGCGATATTGAAACCGGCCCGTTTTGAAGGGTGTTTGGACTGTGTTGGAGACAGGAGGGGTCCCCTAAGGCTACGGAGTTCGAAACTCACGCTTTTGCCACTTTCTTCTGTTTTCGTTCCCTCTCTCTCTCTCGCAGGATTTTAGAGGAGGACCTCCGGTTGAAGGTAGGAGGGGAGGTTTAAGGAAAGGCGTGCTCCTTGTGTTCTCCTTTCGCCGGATCCTCACATGTTTATTTTGCACCGGAGTGAATCTTGAAGGGTGGTAAAGGTGCAGCAGTTGGAAGGATGTTTATTTATTTATTTCCTCACTTATTTTTTTATCTTCCTTATGCTTGAGAGTCGTCCTCGGGTATGTATTAGGAAGGGGGAGCTCTCTCACTAGGCTCGAGATCAAGACTGAGAAGAAGGGGTTGAAGGGGTGTACCTTCGGCTTGTGGGAGTGGGGATGGAGAGCCTTAGAAGGAGGATTCGAGATTTTTATGGGATTGTGTTGGGGAGTTCGTTGACCTTGCCGAGAGGGGCCTCTCCCTCCCCCCTCTCACAGCCGCCACGGCGTCCCTTCCTCAACTTGGGTCACGGCAACAGGTGTTCGCTCGCCCTTCGTCACTCTTCTTCGGATCCTCCCGGGGTCTTCTTTACTTCTCCGGGAAATTATTCCCCCTTGTGACTTCAACGGTCGAGGATTCGGCTGTTGGTTTGACAGTGAAGTGTCCACTGCTGGGGATGAGTTCCGCTGGGATGCTAGTGGGACATTCAGGATGTCAGGGAACCAGGATACGACTTTGAGTCATTATCAGTCATGGGACATTTTGTGCTTGACTACGAGCGAAGCTCAACGTGAACGGGAAGGAATTCCTGTTGTAAGAGTTTATGTGAGTGAGGATTCGATTTTTAGTGGGACTGGGGTGTATATATATTATAGATAGGGGGTGAGTATCGTGAGAATGCCATTGGAATCATTAGGGTGGCTAAGGACCTGCATACACACATGGGTCGCAAGCTGTCATGAGAAGCATGGGAATTCTGAGCGATTAGCATGTGTAGTTGTCATCAACGGTTTTATTTTATATTAGCTTAGGATATTGTTAGTTGGATCCTGAAGAATATAAATAAATTAGCATTGAATGGTACGGTAGGAAAGCAAGAAATTAGTGAGGAATCGTTATATTATTACTATATAGGCGACCTACTTTAAGTTTGAATTAAATGGAAATGAGTAATAGCTCTCTAGGTTTAGTCATGTGCAGAGTTATGACTACCAATAATATTTTTCTTCATCTAAATGTGCGTCTTACCTCTTATCATCCCATTTTTAAAATCTAGTCTCTTTCTTCTCCTTCCCTGCTTGCCCATCATCCTTCCCTCTATCAAGCAACCCTTTGCCCTTCTTAATCCTCACCAACCATGTACTTAGCCGTCTATAATCTCATCCAGAAGTTTCCTCATCTACCACACTTTCCTGCATGTATTTATTTCTGTCCTACGCACTTGCTTCTTCCTCCTCCATTCTCACATCTCGAGGAGTAAAACTTTTTAACTAAATATTTGTTGGAATGATGAAAACTAAGTTGTGAGGATTACTACCAAGGAGGTGCATAAGAGTTTGACAGGAAAGAAAATCTGTTGATAATGAGCGTAGTTGAGCTGTGAAAGTTTTTGATGAATATTAGATTGAGTAATTCAATCTGAAGGAGGTTGGAAAGGAATGTGGAAGGCGGACAAAAATGCACTTGCGGTAGGATGGGTAATCAATTAGTGGGTACGGCATTAAGATGCAAAAAGAGTTGAAGCAGGACGTATTTGAAAGTAACGGGATGTTGAAGGGATGATGGAGGGGAGGATTTTAAGACAGCGAAAATGTGGTATGAAAAGGTTTCATACGGCATTAAGGAAATTTTAAGGTTATAGAGAGATGGTGTTAGAATAACGTAGTGCTGTGGGAGAATAGATGTTTGAGATAACCCAATTATCTTGGGAGCAAAATAAGAGCTGTCCGAAGACCGTTTTATAATAGCTGTACATCGATAATGAGGAATTATTTGAATTAATTTTTTTAATACATCTTCCACTCTCGACGCGGTATTTTATCGCGCTGCTTATACGAAAATTGCCCTTTTCCCTGAAAATATTTTTGTGCCAATGATCATGTTGTGAATTTTACACGTCAATGCGTAATGTTTATGTTTTTCGCATGATCACAATTAGCGCCTAAAATGAGGTACATTTTTATATTTGTTCTTCGAGAAAAATCGGAATATTCAATATATGTCTTTCGGTTGAAATTGTAATAGTTCGTGTCATAAGCGGGGGTACGTGTGAATAATCTCTTCACTACTGGATTAGTTTCCGTGGAACTCGCGGAAAGTTTTGAGATGTTTTTTTCTACTTAAGTCCGCATTCTGACGGCCCATCTCACTCTTTTCGCGGCGATATGTTCGCCCGGAGTGGACCAAAACTCATCGAGCGACCGTGAGGTTTTCGGATCCGTGAGCGGAACTTCCTATCTCTGCCGGCTGTGTCCACTTTCTTGCGGCTACGGGTCCAGCCACAAGCATTTCAACTATTCCCACCCCCTTCCCGGCTCCCGGCGTCCAATCTTCTCTCCCGATTCCCCTTGTAGCTTCCTTATTCCTGCCTTTTCTTCTTCCCACCCCCACTCCTCCTTAATCCCATCTACCCTCTACCCCTCTCCACCCCCGCCACAAAAACCCCATTCTTTCCGTGTCCGCCGACTAAACTAATGACGACAGGCGGTGCCTTGCAGAGATATATATGCACCTGCCTCATCCGCCCTCCTCGCCTCCTTAGTTAGTATTCCTCACGCTGCTGGCTCGCATCTTCCCCGTTTTCCTACGGATGGAACTGTTTCTTTCTTCTCTTTCATCACCTCCCCTTTTCCATGAAGTTTTATTTTTTGATACTCGACATTTTTACCTTCATCCCCTCTCCGACCCGCTCCCCGTCACCGTGCTCTCTTCCACCTCTTTTGCTCACTGTGACATCTCATACCCTGGCCGCACGGAAGCGTCCGCTCCGGTAGCGAGATCCTGTCTCTTGAAAAAGTCCTGCGTTGAATATTTTAGCGATATTCGGGAGGGTGGTTAATGGGCAGAAGTGCGCGAATTCACGTTTCTTCCGCACAACTCATCCAAGGAAACAAATTCGGGTTCCGTCTTTGTCTCTTCCTCACGTTTTCTTCGATAAGAACTTTTTCTTCTGCATGGGGCCCAGAGTTGTACGTGAAAAAGCCAGAGTTTCACTCAAGTAATTGTGAGAATGTGTTATGAGGGTAAAGTAAACTTCTTGCTGTTCTTCAAATCGATATGCATTTAATATCTTCCGAGCATGGTTTCGATCAGAGGTGCCTTGAAGATGGTGCTCAGTTATGGTACATACAATGGTCAAAAGAGATTCAATATGTATCTTTTTGTGGGTTTGCAGTGTTACTCTGACCTCATCGTGTAGGAATTCCGCCCAGTATAGCCTAAGACTATTGCCTTCGTGAAAAATTGTAGTGTTTCTTTACTCATTTCTTGCCCACCTTGTGTTCGTCGAATCGCTTGTCATTACTACCAAGATCAAACATCAATGAGAGCATTCCGCAGTGATTCAGTTGTTTAACTTATAATCCTTTTTAACTTCAAAGGTTAAATTTCACTGTTTGAGTTAAGACCTTAAACCAAAGGCTCAGATAATACCCGTGTCATGGGTGGAAATCCAACCTTCGGTCTTCGCGTCTGTGGGTATCATTATTCCTGGTCAGTGCTCATTTCAAAACAATAATTATAAAATAATGCAATATGAGATCCAGATATGGTCCACCGATTCCCATGAATAAGTCCAGCGAAGAACATCATTGGTCGCGTTGAATTTCTGCAAGTGCTGAGATCTCCGTGGCGCCCAATTGACTATTGATCATCCCACGTCTCTTGAATCTCCGAACAAATTCCCGCATTCCCTATTTGGTAAGGCGATTCCGACTACTCCCCATTGTTCGACTGTCACTTGCCTTCTCTGCCCGGTTCGTTTTCTTAAACCTCCACTTTTCTCTCAGACAAGAAGAAATATTCCTTTAAAATTTCGCTACCAACATTTTAAATACTTTTATTGAAGTGTGGCTTTTCTAATGGCGGAAGGCCATTCTCTCTCTATCTCCATGACTCTACAGCCTTTGGTGGGCCTTAGCCTCCTCCACAATTCATTTCCATTCTCTTTTGTCTTTAACTCGCCTATTCCTTCCTTTGATATTTATTGAGTGTAAGTTTGCGGTAACATCATCTATTCATCTTAGCCTTGGCCTTCCCTTTTTCTCGTGTGGTGAATCTTATCCTTCAATATTCTTCTGGGCATCCGCTCCTCTGTCATTCTCTCCACATGGCCCAACCATTCCATTCTCCGAGATTTGACGGCGGAAGGCCATTATTCAAAGTAAACATTAAAAAGAAAGATCTTTTATTTATAACTATGAATAGGTCTTAATATTTTCTCGGAAGTACTATGAAATAACTTTTTGCCTCATCAGGTTTCTCAATCAAATCCTAAGTTCAGCTTGAAATAGTTTGTTGAATGATGTATTGTGGTACTTGATACACAGGTCCGTTATGGCTGCATAATTGATGTCTATGAATTTTGTATGTAAATAGTGAAGAAAAGTTTGAGATCTCATGACATTATAGAAATGAATGTAGCAAGGAAAGCTGCACATAAAATGCCATTCAATAATATCATATTTCTGAAATGTGGATTTTTTTGAACGAATAAGGTGCTGTCACTTGCATGTGAACAGCTGCAATAATTATTTAATTCAATTTTGTTGAGAATTTTGGAGATGTCTTATTTTATTTGGAGAAGAATATCACCTTAAGAATGGAATATTCATCGTCATAACCATCTAACATAGTGTCGAGGATTATTATTGGTATCACGTTATCATTTTAATATGCCTCGCTCACTCTGACCGATTTGTTTATGCTCGCGAATCTGAGATATTTTCGTCGTTCGTAGTTAATGATGAACGGCGACTTTTACGAGCATCGTACTCTTTTGTCCGCAGCCGATCCCGTCCATGTAAATTCTCACGTTTCGCACTCGGGGGACTTCGGCGAAAAACCGAGAGCGAGAGAGAAAGAAGGCTTGCAAAGAGTTACAAAGAATGAAGGGACAACGGATTTCGGTTATTTTTTTATCATTCTCTCTTCAAGACGCTTCCCCGGAGTTCCGCATTCACGTGGAGGAGTTCGAGGGGGGCTTTAGGAAGAGACATCCAGAGACCTCTCTCGAGAAGAAGTGTGTGAGAGGGAGAGAGAGGACAATGAGAATGCCGGTATAAGAGGATGAGAACATTTGGTGGGGATGGGAAGATGGAGGAAAGAAGACGGAGCCATCCTTTTGTGTTTCCTTTCGCCAATTTCCTCCTTTTTCTCCCGGAACGACTCGCCGAGTTGGTTGCCTCCGTTGCCTCCGTCCTCTTCCATATGGAGCCCTTAAGGGATGAGCCCGTCTGGTGGAGCGGGGAGAACGAGAGGGGGGGAGAGGAAAGACGAAATAAAAAAAGACGGTGACTTTTGCGCGTGGGTGTTGCTGACAGCGAGGCAGAGGAGTAGATGGGTAGAGGGGTGGGTGGCAGTGGGTGGTCGGTCGAGAAAACTTCTCAAGGGACAAAAATGTTCCCCGTCGGGTGGAAAATGAAATGAAGTATCCAGGCAAGCAGGAAATTGTGCCCATGGGAGTCTCGCGGCCAATGGTTTGGATCGCTGTTTTATCCTCGGCGTCGATTTTTTTATCAGCGCAAACCTCCTTACGGTTGAATCGTGTTAACATGCACTCCTGAAGGCTCATTAACGGCGCAGTGTGACGTTCTTCTAAGGCTGGAGGTGAGATGCTCCGCAATGGCGCTATCAAGGCCGGCGTTACTAAATCTTAAGGCGAAGCACAAGAAGTTCATGCACGTTCGATTGAATGTGAGTTAAGGGAGTGGTTTACGTACAAAAATGTAGGCAATGGAGAAGGATATTTATAGAGAGACAATGAAACAATATGACAGAAAGCTGTATTTTTTACGATCGAATATATAAGATTCAAGGGATATTGCGTGAGCTTTAAACATTATCGATGCATGAAATGATGCGCAAGCATCACCAAAATATGAATATTTAATTACTTCCCAGGTTCAATGCTACACATCGTATCGTCGTATCTTTTGGTCAAAAATAACTCGTAGTTCTGTCCGCCCATGGTGTATTAATTTTATTTTTATATTTATATTTATTTTTACTGCCCCGAATACAGCACAATAGGCCATTTTATGTCGGGTGAACAACAGCAACAACGGACGAGACACAGGCATCCATGTCCTGGGCAGATAATATTCTACCCAGGTGGGACTCGAACCCGCGACCCATGGGTTAGCAGGCGAGGACTTAACCCCGCCGCCACCGGGGTCGACAATGTATTCAGACAGCAGAAAACAAAAATTAGCCTGCTAATATCTCATAGCTAAGTATTATGATTAGCCTCATCCGATGACTTGTTTATATTTCCTGAAATAACATATATGTTAACCTTGTACTCTATCGATTATGCTTTTAGATAGTGTAAAAATATTCCATCCAAAGGAGGCCCTTGTGTAATCGGATATGGTGGAGAAAATTAATGTGTTTTGTATATGATTCAAAGAGTTATAGATAAGGTACTAATGCGTATAAGAGTCAAAAATTGAGAAAAATATGTTTAAGTTAACGGAAGTAGGCTTTTATATTTATTTGAGACAAATAAAATAGTATTAAGGGAATTATTATTGCCAAAATAGGTCGATGAATAATCATATCAAAATTGAATGGGTGTGAGTACTCATGGAATATTTTTTTCTCACTGTTCGACTTCCAAAACTTTAAGCCTCGGACATGCTGTTGGTAGTAGTGAATGAGTGGCCGGGAAGGAGGAAGTGGACGAGAGAGAAGAGGCGGATGAGAGAAGAGGCCGTTCTTGGAGGAGATTAAGAAGGGAGAGATGGGATGTGGGAAGGCCGGAGGAGGGTAGCCCACGTGTTCGGAGCGAGTGTTTGTCCCTATGGCACGGGATCACGTTCCCGTGGAAACTGTATACACGCATGAGTCAGCATATCCTTAGGCCTTCCTCATTTCTCTCCCTTCCTCTCCAAGGCATCTCAGTTTTTATCTCGCGATACCCTTTTCCACCCTTCCTTCCCAAACAAACGCATACGTTCCTTTATCATGCGCGCAGTTCCTCCTCTACTTAATATGCCCGCGATACCCCCACGGAGTGATGCCTCTCGCTGTCTCGCACCCACTGCCCTCGCCCACGCTCTCCTTCCGCGAGCTGTCTCGTGTCTCCTCTCTTTTGAGATGCCAGTCCTCTCCCTCTGTGCACTCTGCGCAGAAAATGAGTCTCTCCTTCTCTTCCTCTTCCCGAGGTCCCATCGTTGTAGGTGACGCGCCGTCCGGTTCCAACGTGAGGTAGCCAAAGTAGTGTGAAAATCGCAAATGAAACTCCTCCCCCAACATTTCAGATGGAGTGATACACTCATTTTTTTGCTCTTTTGCACTATCTCTCTATCTGTCTTGGGAAGGTATGGAGCCGAAGCGTGTTTTGCCCTCGGAACCTGGTGTAGGAAGCGGCCACTGAACGGGAACCCTGGAGGGTAGTTGTGTTTCAATTGCATATGCTGGACCTTTTCCTAGTAATTTTAATTTTTATTGAAGAGAACGAAATGAATGAATAAATCGAAAATGTGACCCCCGAAAAAATGTATAAAATTATAGCTGTTCTGTTATTTCCTCCATAGTTTCGAGCTTATACGTCCCACACCGGTGGATTTTCGACTACATACATGTTATCCATTTGATTTCTACAATTTCGTTCTGCTAGTTTAACTTAAGCTGTGTGTTTTATATATTTTGCATATTCTCAAAGTAGCAATATGTAAATTCCCCATCATGAATAATGTTTGATGTATGCATCAGGTGTTGAATTCTAAGATAAACTCCAGTTGTCTATTTTTTCTGACCGTGTTACAACAACTTATGATTCGTGATGCTAACAATATTGGCTTTATGTTTACTACTAAGTATCGAAGTAGGTGACAGAAATGGTCCTTATTGGAAATCATTTCATTCAAGAAAACCGCTCCAAGGGTTTTCCTACGCTAATATATTTATATAGGTATGAGAAGCACTTTTCCTCTATGCTTCGAAACAATCGTCCATAAATATTTGTATGCGGTTCTAACGGCCCGTCCTATTTCAATGGGAAAGCTGATCAAATCCGCGGCTAACTGTAATTCGGCGCCCCATCAATAGAAAACTTTCTCAAAATTAGTAAACTTCCTTAGTCTGGGTCGGCCAAAAGAGACTCCTTGAAAGGAATGAAGTCAAGCCGTTGCCCCTGTAGGTAAAAATATTTACGCCGTTGTCAATGTCTTTTTCTAACTTTATTCTTTCAGTCTAATATTGTGGCGTTAGGGTTAATTTCAAAAGTTCCAAAGGTTAAGTTTTCAATTGTTTATAGATTTCAGAGATGATTATCCTCCGAGTGTGTTAGCCTTTATAACTCTTAATGAAATGCTATTAAGTATCTCTTTACAAAATTTAACTATCTCTTTACTAAATTTAAGTATCGCGTTACTAAATTTTACAAAATGATTCTGATAAAATTGAAAATTAAGTTACTCTCATACTTGAAACAAAGATGTAGCTCTGTTTTCAAAAATAGGATTATGATTTTTGAAAAAAATATTCAGATTTTTGCGGACCGATGCGTTTATGTGAACTTGCTCAAAATTACCTCTCTTTAACGCAACATATCGAATAGCAGTAGATTCAATAAAATACCAAGTATTTCATTAGAGAATGTCTCTGCAACAGTGTTCATAGTTGTCTACAAGATAGTATCTAGGAATCTACCCCATAACTACAGAGGTAATCTAGCTAGAAGAGTGCCAGTTTCACTCAGGGAGGACGACGTGAAGCACGCGTGTCAATGTACGTGTACAAATATTATGTAAGACACTGATGCAGGCCTAAAATTGTGGAACCGAGTAATGTTTAATGAAAATGATATTTTCTCCTATGATTATATAGTACAAATGAAAGGTGCGAAGTCGCATGGGCCGCATATACACTTAGGGATTAAATTCGCCATGAAAGAACCATTTGACTTTACTGGAATTTGAATCCGGATCTCCCAGTTGACGGTCAGGTGTGGTAGCCTTATATAACTATATAATATTATGTTATATAGACTATATAACATAATTATAAAAATAACTTAAATAAGGTAAACTTATTCTAACTTAAAATAATAACCTTTAAAAAATTCGCCTCGTAGGGAAGGCTTGGTGGTGTAACTGGCTAACACATTTCACCGGCAATTGGGAATCCGGGTTTGAATCCAGGTCAAGTTAAACAGTTTTTTTCATGGGGAATATTATTCTTTGATATCTTAGTATATATCCTATAGTGAAAATGATATATCAGTATAAATATTGTATATTTCCCACGATGGTTGTAGGAAATCGTTGCCAATGACGAGGACCTATAAAGAGGATATATACTATTTGAAATCTATCGTATTCACTAAAATTTTAACTGCCCTTTTATTGGATGTAAAACTATTCAACAGATGGTAAAATGCATTTAAAAGTTCATATGCTGAAACCTCAAGTAGTCTCCAATAAGTTATTTGTTTTTTCTTTGAAGATGGTAATGTAAATATTGTTTGGAAAACTAAATATTGAGTTAGGGACCAAACAATACGTCATGGCAAGAATGTTTGACAGTATTCTCGTTATACTGATGAGGGGCTGATTTTTTCTGGACTAAATAATTTAAATTGTCTTCATTAAAGAGTGCTGTAGTTTGAAATAACCTCATCTACGAATGACATTCTTTAAAATTCGATTAGTACGTTAAAATCAGTAAAGAAAATCTGCTCCAATCACGTTAGTTTAAAATTCACTCAGTAGGTAAAGGAATCCATTTCCTCAGATAAAACGAGCGGAATCTATTCGGTTATTGTCTCAATTTAAATAAACCATGACGTTGGCGCTGCGCGGAGATAATCTCAGACGGCACTGTGAGTGTCGCCACCAGACGGGTTTATCTCCTGCGCCTGTGAGATGAGATGAGATCGGGTCCGAAGAATAGTATACACCGGTTGCAGTGTTTGCTCGACTTCCCACTCCGCCCGCGCGCAACTACCAGTGTTCGTCTTCAAAAAAAAGGTCATCATAAATTTCTTCGACCTCTTGATCTTCCCTTTGTCTCCCCCACGACTCGCGGTACTTATAAAAGCCAGCTTCCCGTCTTCCCTTGTGAAGTTCGTTCCCCGACTACGCCGAGTAACCCATGTCGTGGCATGTCAGCCCTCTCTCGCCCTCGGCCCTATCTCATTCTCTTCCCTCGGAAAGACAGTGGGCCTCAGTTGTATCTTTAGCCGGACGAATTTAAAAAAATAAACGTGATTATCTTGATGAAATCTGGTGGAGATGCACATTTGCTGATTTTTGCTTACCATACAAATTGTAGAGGACATCATTCGTAGGCTATACGATTTCAAATAAGTCCACCGTATGATGGTAAATTAAATTGTTTAGCCTTGTACTAAGTTAAGCTCATCATCAGCGTAAAGAAAACACTGCTAAGCATTGAAAGGCTTGCATTTCAGTAATCCTTCGTCTCATTTACAATAAGTATTTCTGTTTTCTTCGAAGTATTCAACATAAAGTCTTGGGGCTGTTTACTACGGAAGAAGTGGAATCGTCGCTGGAAAATGCTTTGAGTTACTCCAGAAAGCGTAAAAGTAGTGGTCTCAGTTTTAACTTCTCCAACTTCTGCGTAGGTATTACGATTTATTTATTTCATACCTTTGGGCCGAAAAAATAGCTGTAAAAGTCCCAAAATTTCCCATGGTTTTTATCGCTCATCATTTGTCGTTCAACCCTAAAATTGATTGACTACAGCCCTCCACCCTTCCCTATCTAAAGCTGGGTCCCATCCTTCCTAGTAGCTCTTTCTATGTACTGTCATCTTTATTTGGTCCATGAACTTATTCCTGAGTCTTCCTCTGGGGACTTTTCCCTCCATTTTACCTTCAATTATGTTCCTCACAAACCCATTGTGCATCAAAGTGAGTCCAATTCATCTAGTTCTTATGCATGGTGTTCCATATGGTCCTGTCCTCTTCTACTCTAGTGTTTATTTCGTTATTTCTCATTTTGTCCGTCAATTTTATGTTCAACATCCTCCTTCAGCACCAGGTTTCGAAGACTTCTTGTCTGTCCAGGTCAGCTTTCCCAACTGTCCACCCATTCCATCCATAGAGTACCACGCTCCACACGAATACACTGTTTCCATACTGCTTCCTGGTTTGTAGTCATATCTTCTTTGAGCACAGCAGTTGTCTTTTTCCCATGAATGCCTTCCTAGCTTGGGCTATTCTCCGCTTGATGTCCGTTGTACTCCTTCCGTCCCATTTGATGGTGCTTCCGAGATAAGTGAAGAAATCCTCTTGCTCTAATTTCCCTCCTCTAAGTGTGACTTCTGTATTCAGCTTTTCTCTTCCGCACACTAAGACTTGTCTCATTTATCGCTGCTCTACATAAAATCCGTTCATGTGAGCGCATTTTTTCCGGAAAACATAAACATACATTTCCAACGTGCCGTATGCTATTATTGCCGAAGTTGGTCGTGAGGCTCTCGAAAAAATGACCTGAAAAATGTTTTCTGCTGCAGTCATTCTTTCAACCGTTTCAGGAGAAATTCTTCATTGGTTTTCATACCTGGAAAAGCTGGCGGATTGAGCTAGAATTCGTATCCTTGGCTCGAACACCGCCTCAGTCTCTTTGGCGGAGTGAATGGGAGCATAGTATTAAAGGGTTCCAACACTTTTGGTCTGTACCTTTTTGCGTAGTCTATCCCTTATTTTCTCTCTAGTTTTTAACGGTACAAACCATATGAACGGGCACCGCTAAGGTGTGTGGAAGGGGCTCACCAAGTATCATCCATTACAGGAAAGATAAATGATAAGATAAATGGATTTTGGTAGGAAAGAGATGATAATTTACGTTTGAAGCGTAGTAGTGATTTTTTCTGCGCACACGTGCCCTTGTGCATGCCTATTGATATGTCATTGTTTTATGTTTTTTTGGGCTGTGGGATGTCGGAAGAGAGAGGAGGGGATAGTGGTTGCGTGAAGGAAAATATTGGAGAACGGAGTGGAGGAGGAAGGGGTTTTTTGAGAATGGGGAGGGGGTGGTCACATATTGGCGAGCAAAGGGCGAGCCGGCCTGGATGTCCGTCCTTTGAATCATGGATGCGTAAGGGCGAGGGACGCTGAGGGCTCTCAGCCTCTCATCCCCCACTCCTCTTCCGAAAACCAGCACTTCATCCCCTCCCCTCGTCCCTGTGTATCGTCATTTTTTTCATCTCTTCATCGGAGATTGTTCGACCGCGGTCATCGCTTCCTGCTTTGCTCTCATCCCCCCCTTGTCCTTCCCCTTGCTACACCTCACCTCGCCAATCGCTCGCTCTTCAGCTCTATTTTTTTAATCTCCGTCTTTTACGCCCCCAGTCGCCTCCTACCTATTTAAAAATCGACCCCTTAGAGCAAAGGAAATCCAAGTCGAAGGTATTATAGTGATTGTGTACATTATATTGAAGCTTCTCTCCGTTTTTTTAACAAATGAATTTTTATAATCGGGAAGTCAGTAATAATAGGTAATTTTACCGGATTTGTTACAATGCGACCGATTTCAATGAACACTTCATCACAAAACAAGGGGAAATACCTCATTCAGCTTTTCTCTTCCGCATACTAGGATTATAGTCTTATTTATCCCTACTCTACGTAAAACCCGTTCAAACTGCCAATTTTTGCCAGTAAACATTTGCATACATTTAGCTTAAAACAAACTGGATTCACTATACGATTGGTTTCATCGAATTAATGACTTGATAATTAGTGATGGTGTTGTTAATTCAACGAAACCGGTTGGATTACAACGAAACCGGTTGGATTACAACGAACTCTTTGAAATCTACGAAGTATTTTCTTTGTTAACGCCATGAGATATCTCAAACTTGAGCCGGAAGGTATCGGAAATATATTTTTCATATTCGTCAATTCAAATGTGGACGAAGAGATTTTTTTATGATTGAACAATGACAAATTCTTCTAATATCACTCTGTCATTATTTCTAAGTGTCTACAGCGATCATTATTTTTTATACTTAATTTTGAATATCACACATATTTTGGGGAAAAAATTCAACAATTATATGGAATTTAATTCAATTTCTTAGGTCAGGTATGACTTATTCGTTTAATAAGAGGTAAATTACTTGTAAACTTTTGGCGAACTTGGACCTCTCTCGTTAGTCATTTACCTCATATCAACCGTCCCCTGCCTAGCAGTTTACGACACTTGAAGATGATTGCGCTTGACCTCCGTGATGATATTTGGCTTTTCTCTCCCTACGCTTCGCGCTGTGAGCTTAAGCCGTGTCGTCTTTCTGACGCAAGCAAACCGGGTCTTAACCATCACTACCTTTCTCTTCCCGCTTTCTCATCTTTTCCCGTATTACATTTCCTTCGACCGTCCTCTTTTCTTGGCTATCCCGATTTGCGTCAATGCGAAGGTCCCTCTTGTCCAGATTTAACGCCTTTTAAAGTGGCTTTTCGTAACTGTTAACTTAGTCACCCATTTTGAAACCGTCGTTGTGGCGATATTAATAAAAATGACCAATATATATGTAGTATAATTTTAATTTGCTTTAACTTTTATCTGATGATAGTAGTGGTGATGGTTCGTGGCTATTCGTGGTGGTGACCGACGGCTAACTTCGTTTGCGATGAGTTGGTAGGAAAATGTGTATTTGATGAATGAGAAAGGCTTCAGAAAATCTCTCCTACTGAAAGAATCTCGAGTCTTTTGACGTATGTGTATTCCTGCCGTTAATGACCAAAACGCTATTAGTGACCCTATCCACTTGCCATGACAATAATCCGATCCCCGTAACTGTAATTCTTATAATGCAGTGGATCCTAAAGTGAACGTGTGAATTTGATTCTAACCCTGGGGAAAATGTGACAAAAATCTTAGTGATTCGTCAAATTCAAATCGACGGAGTTGCAGTACCTGTTATGACAAAGTTTTTCTTCATGAGTTCATTTAACCCTCCCTAGAAATCAATGGAATACTGTTGTATTATCAATCAATCAATCAGCATGAGCATATTTATTCTTATATGTTCGTCAGCACACGTATAATACCACGATCTCTTTTTAAATAATCCCACCTGTTACTATTTCAACCGGAAATGGGTTTTTGATTTTTTAAATATTTTGTGTAGTGTTTAGTTTTCTGACGTGACTTTAGCCGCTTCCTTTTCCACTTGAAATTTCCTTATTTTATCACACCTCATTTTGTCATTGTGGCTTGCGACCTTTTACTCGGGACTATCACCGTCTACTCTCTCGCTACTTCCTTTGATGAGAATCCCTTATCACCGGGGAAGACAAATTCTTTCTCCCCAAACAAACATACAGCCATCTGAATGCATTTAAAATCAAGAAAGGCGTATGCATTGCTCAGAAAAGGAGACCCTTAACTGTGTGGTATACGGAGCCTGTAAGAGGAGTTAGGTCGCCGAGGTTTCCTGTAAAAATTGGAGTTGATATATTACAGTTGCTTAGGTAATATCGTTCCGCCTGACCTGGGATCTAAATCCTGAGATAACCAGCAAAACCGTAATGGAGGTGGAGTCGAACCGACAAGTTATCACGACGGTACGTTGCCGCTGACTAAAACCCAGCTGACTACAGCTTCGTTTTCTCTTCCCCAACCTAATATATTATGACACCCGGTTTTTTCATCTCCGGCTCAGTAATTCCCTGAAGGTGTGGCCCAACGACCATTCATAAAATCCTCCATTTACCCCCCAGAGCGAGCGTGGCCCATTGGGTTAATAACTGTCTATATCTTGAGGTCACGACTCCGACCGAATCGAAGTGCGGCCCATATCTGCGTTTATCGTCCTTTCTCCGAGTGCTAATGACTTGAGCCACCACACGGGTCGCGAAACAATGCCTCGCGTTGCAAAAGCCAACGGCTGAACCGAAACACCCTCCCGGAGTGGTTTTCGCCACTTCAGCCGGTCGCCTTTCCTCCACTCCCTCGTCACTGTTCAGTGTGTACTATACCGTATGAAAGCGCCTCAAGGGTTCTCCGACGCGACTCTGACCGCTTCCTTTTCCACTCGAAACTTCTTTTTTCATGATTCTTTCTCATTTTGTCGCGCAGGCACGCGGCCTTTTACTGGGGACTTCCACCATCCACTCTCTCGCACTTTCTGTGTATCTTTCTCGCACTTTCTTTCTGAGTATCACTCTCTCACTGCCGGGGAGGACAACTCCTTCTTTCCTAAACAAAAATACATTTGCAGTGAGAGCGAATAAACATCGTATGCAGTCACGCGCTAGAATGCGAAATAACATGCCATTTTGTTAATCGTCTTCAAAAAACTGATACTTTTTGAACGGAATTTGGACCTAGGTGTCCAAATTGTCTGTCGGGTATGCCAACTAGTTGCGCCATCGGTTAATTTTAATTGGAGGCGGATTTCGGAGTAAGTATTTTGTTTATTTAATTCTGCGTTGCTAGTTTAATCTCGTAAATCTTTTTTATTATATATTTTAAGTCTATATGCCGGCCTCGGTTGCGGTGGGGTAGAAACCAAACTTGGTCGTGTGCTCGAATCTCGCCTGGTAAGGATTTTCAGCTCCCAGGGCGTGGTTGTGTATGTTTGTCCATTTTTACCTCTCAAAATTCCCTAAGTAAACGGTTATTGAGGCTGTATTCAAGATAATAGGCGTTCCATTCCACTTTAAGCGAATATCGAATTTGGTGACTTGTTGTAATTGGCTAACACTGGGGATATCGAAAGATTCTACCTCTAAATTATACCAGATGGCTTTTTTTTTAAGTTAACTTCATCGTTTTACCGTTATGTCATTTCTTCCTCCCGTGTTACATTACTCTTCGACTCAGAGGATAGTGAAAGGATCTACGTCGATGGCCTATATTCAATGCCGTTGTGGCCTACTAGTGATTGATCGCTTACCATTCCACCTTCCTCCTCCGTCCTCTTCCTTCCATGCTGTTCATTTTCGTGTTTTGGTCCACACTTCGTTTTGTTTACCTGCCGTCATTACTCCAAATACCTGGTATCCATTACGCGTACGTTCTAGGTGCTCTTATTGTTCATTGTTTGAGTGAAGGTGCGATGCTGATGGCGTATAAATTGCCTCTTGTCGTCGCGTTAGCGACCTTGCTTTTAGCTCTGCGCTCGGTTTGACTTCATTGCGGGATTCGAAAGGGATTTCTTACGGGAGGACTTCAATTCACATTCCTGGGAAATTGCCCGTAATCCGATGCTAATGTACGTTGTACTTCATTTAAAATGGATCAGAGATAATTGTGTTTCGATGCCTTAATTGTTAAGTGAGTTTTGATTGGGTGATTTTTATGACGATTGGAAAGGAAGGTGCGTAAATGGATTGATTGTATAGCTAAGAGGAATGATAAATCTGTAGTAGAAGCTTTCAAGCCTGATATGGGATTAAAATTAAGTATCCGGAGAATAGGAAAGAAGAAAGTCTTGTCCACTGAATTCATCCTACGTATTTAGAAACTCTAAATAGCGTCGAGAGGCATTTCCTTTTTTATTTGGTATTTTATATTAAACGTAGAATTTGAGGTAGATGTATTATATATCCACCTCCTGATTATCAATGCGAAGGGTGGATGGAAAAATGTAGGTGTTGGTATTAAACGTCATAATATACTGCAGTATCTTAAACTTTACGATCGATTTTCTTTCCCACGCCATAAATAAGCGTAACTCCGTGTGTAGGTTTCGAAAACATAAAATAATCATTTTCATTTGGATTTTAAATATACCTCAGTTCCACGAAGTAAAGATCGTTGTGATTGGCAATTTGCACCAAATATCAGAAACCTGAGTTAATACCTGAATTGATAGAGTTATTGTAGGATTCCGAAATGGTGAAAATAATGAAAAAAGCTTTGCATTCCATTGCACTTAATTACCAGTTTGCAGTATTTCACTTGCCTCACCAATACAGCTGCATCCTGAGAAGACAATTTCTTGAAGATGCATGGAATTCTAAAACTCGATAAAATTCCGGGAAATTGGTCGAAATATTATGTCATTCTGTGGGGCCATTTTATTTTAAATTTACCTATACCGTTACATATGCAGAATCTCCCATATTGCCAATTTTACTGAAGCTATTTGGTAGGTAAACCCGTGCATAGTGTAAATCTCTACTCTTACCCTGTGAATTAGGTGTATGAAACCTCAATCGGTAATTCTTATTTCTCCTTGCCTCATTTTCCTCGCATTCTGATCACTGATGAGTAGTTGCGTCTGTAGCCTAAACAAGGGACGATTTCCAGAAGATTCTTGTTATTTTGAAATCGAATTAAATATGAGGAAAAACGGATCATGTTTATTGTTCTTGCGGGACCAATTTTTTCTCACTAATCTTACATCTACATCTATATACTACCCTACGATCCGCCATTTGGGCGTGTGTTAGGTCATCAGCCGTGTGAAGATGTAAGGTTTTTGGAGGTGAAGTAGTGACGTGTATTATGAGAGTGTATTTAGTGGAGCTCAGTGTTTATTGTGGTCGCTTATTGTGCGCAATAAGAACACGTTTTTCTAACTATCTGTTCGGCAATGTATCTCTCTTATTGTATTGCTTCTGTGAGACCTAGAGATGTAGTGAGGCGTCATGGTAATATTTTCTGTGTCGCTCTGAAAAATATCAGTTCTGAATTTCTCAAGCAACCTAAGCATTGTGTGTAGCCTCCGAGTCTCTAGGGACTCCCGTCTTTATCCCTCTCTAAGTAGTGACACACTCTATGCTCGCTGCTTTTGATGTGCTATTGTCCAAAAATGCGGTTTGGAAAAACAATGCTTAGTGTGAACGTCAACTTCTGCCTCGTTTGAATTATACTCGGAAACGCATTCGATATTTCTAATCTCCTTAAGTCTCGTTTCACACGCATACGCGTCTACGGAGAGAAGGTGCGTTGCGTATCCTTAAGACGATGTTCCTCCTTGAGTGTGTCGTGCGGGGAACGATCAGGGCGCGATAAAACGTACCTGTTCGCATATTTTAGGAGGGAAGCCTTTAAGGCTTAGTATGCTTTCCTTTTCGTCTTTTCCCCATAGAACGTCCCGTGAGTTTTACGGTAGTCTGTCTTTGCCGCAAAAGGGCGTGAGTTCTTATTCAGGGGATTAATTACCAGCCGATAGACGTAGCCGTCCGTTCTTACCCCGTTAGTTGCCGATTTTATTCCGGATACATGTAATTAAAACATCGACCAGTCGCGCCTCGGGCATATAACACGGCTTGAAAGGCACCCGAGGAGACCATTCATCACACTCTCACCGAGAATAGTCGAATCTGATCGCTCCCAAGATGGCTTCAGTCTCCCTTGTGTGTATGTATCGATTCATTTCGTATGCATGGAGAGAATGAAACCGAATGAGGTGAAAGGCGATGCGTATTGTGATGCTGCCGCGTTGGTAGTATTCCTTATCCGGTTCCTGATACATGAAAGTTAAAAGGTTATGTTAATCAGATTCCTGGCGTCTTTCGTTCATTCATGTTTTGTGGGAGTGGGGAATGTTTTTTGTGTCGTTAAGGGAAAGGTGTATTTTGAAAAAATAAACGGCTATGATTCCCAAATTGATTTTGGAGCCGAATGAGAAATTGACGATTTAATGCCCATATGAAATACGATCTAATATTGATAAACTCCTTAAGAAATATTATAGCCCCGCATGAGAATGTGATTGCCTGGTAAGGTTACACCGCTGTGATTGATGGGAACTTTCAGCTTTGACTTAGCAAGAAAGCTGATTGTTGAACTATTGCTGGGTTATTCATCTCCCTATTTTCTGTTTATCTCTTCATTTTCTCTGATCCACGTGGCTTACCCTGTCTTTTACATCATCTTGATAAGTCACTCATCGAGTGAAAATTACTACCACGGTTTTAGCTGGTGATGCAATGCAGACCGTTAATCTAGGAATATAGCTGTCGTATTTAATTCACTGGATTTATTATTATTTTTATTAGGCAATGTACCGATTGAGGTAAGCTATAATGGGCGCGAGTGAAAATTGTTTAGATTTTTGCATGTGCCTATTTTCCGGTGATATGCGTTTTTTCATCTCAGTATACGTCATTCCCTTCTTCATTCCGTCCAGTAAACCTTTGATTTACCGCTTAAGACGAAGCTTATCTAATATTCAAGAATATTTATCAAATGCACTTTTCAGTTCACATTAAGCTACAGTAAATCTATTTTAGATTTTTAAAACCCCAACCTCGTTACATACCCTAAGTGAACGCAAAGCTCTGCGCCGCTTTTAATCTGATTGGATTCGCCATGACGGACGTTCGGAATGAAAGGTTGACTTGCGAAAAGCGGACGGCGTCATCTCTCGAGCCAATGACCGCCGTAGTCGGTCTATTTGAATTGGCATTCCGTCCATTTCTCGTGAATTGGGCGCCTGCAGATTTGCCTAGCCGTCCCAGCCGGTCTAGCCGTTGGTGCATCTCCAATTTGCGGGGAGGAAGAGACTCAAGAAGCTACTCCAGCACAGTGGCGTCATCGCACGTCAGATCTCCGAGAGTGAGGGAGAAGAGACGATTAGTTTGAGATCCCGCCGCAATCTGGTGGCGCTTCGTGTGTGTGTATAGCCGGTTGATCCCAATCGCTACGCTTGAGGACTAACGCCCCTCCCTCCCCGCTTATCGTTATAGCTCTCCCTTCTCTCGTCGGATATTTCGTCCGCATTCCTGACGCATCGGTGGAAGCGAGCGGACGTTTGGCGTTTGCGAGCAAGGGACTTGTCACCTGGAAGAGTCGACGAGACAGGTGAAATAGTTCCAATCGGTCTGACTGCTGTTCTTCTAAGGGAGCGTCTAAGAAGTCTAGGATTTAGTTTATTTGGAGAGGTATCGCGAGGGATGAAAACGTTAATGAAATAAAGCTTGCCGGAAACATCATCTCTCATCTGATATACGACATTTAACATGACCCCCTCAGTCTCAAATAATTTATTTTCCATTGCAAAGATATGTCATCATCACCAGAATATGTTTTGGCATGCTGTCAGAGTATCTGAATTGCAGTTTCGCCTCATATTATCCATGATTTTGTTGTTCAACAAATGCATAGTTTCGAAGGATTGCACCCTAACGTAAAATTTGCGGAAACTCGGAAACGTCTTTATGGGATTTTATGTTAAGGCTCATGATGGAGTAACGGATTATGATGTTCATCAAATTTAAGATGTTAGTTTGAAGCGATTGAAGTCTCCCGATTTCTTTTACAGAATCTATATTCCTATTTGCCTTACTAATCTACTCTCGATTGGCACGTAAAAATACTTGTCATCATTTAAACACCTCGTTCAAGATTCAAATGATTGTTTCTATCCTAGGTCTAACGGCTACACGTTTATCTAATTGAAGTTGAGATTAATGAGTTGTTCTGACCGAAGTGTCATCGCCATGCGAAATGTGCGATGGCTTAGCTCTTGCTGTCTTGATACATGAAATGTGTATTGTACCAAGTAATCCATTGGTTATCTCTTCCCCCCCCTTGTATTTCCACTTCTGAATTTCATTCAACTGTCAGCTGCAAAGAATGAATTTATCCTCTCATTCTTAATTGCACAGTTTTAAGATTTCTCCTCTCTCAATTGTCATGCCGTGTGGATTCACTTCTCTCCCTCTCTCTTCCTCAGCCACTGAATGTATCTTTCCGTTATTCGGTTTTGTAATGTCTAGTTAACGTAACTGTCAAATTCCGTAGCCTTTGCGTTTAATTGCGTTTAATCTCTGCTGAGATTTTGGAATTTGTATTATACCTCAATATGTGTTAGTCGGTGTGAGTACTATCGGGGAGAGAACGAATTTTAGTTTACTTGCGACGAATTTACCAAAGGGTTGAAATTCGTCGCGAGAATGATCATTTGACTTGGCTGAGATTCGAACCCGGATCTTCCAATTGTCGGTCAGGTATGATCGCCACTAACACTGCCGGTTAGCCGATGCTCGTGTGTTACCCAGGTGTGTGTAGCAGGCTAACACACTTTACCGGCAATCGGTAGGTATGGGCGCGGATCCCAGTCAAATCAGTTGCATTTTTTTCGGCAAATTTCATCCCTTTGGTGCATGTATTTGAACACTTGCGCGTAATTGCGTACCGTGTGATTTGCAGATTTCTCATGTTCGGGAGAGGCATAAACTTCGGCATTCATGCGGAGAAAATATTTAACTCAAGATGGTGAAACCTAGCCTCGTGAATATTTTGTTGTACTCTCATTTCACGTCGTTGATAATTTCCATTATCCCACCATGTCTGCCTTGCACTTCACTTCAGCGTCATCACAGTCCAATGAGGCTATTTCAGCTTGCCATAATGGTGTCTTCTAGGTTAGATGTTATCCTCTGGCAGAGGATTCTTCCGTTTTGTACCAGGAAAGCTTTTCACGCTTATTTGGGTGCTCTTTCGAAACATCATTCCCACGCCTGTCCATTTATAGATCCTGTGTGAATAATCCTGAGGTTGTCTTTCCGAAGTTCTTCTGCAGGCCATTTAATTTTCACTTATCTCTCGGTATAATTTGGTCCATTCCTCTCATTTCAATGCTCGGGGATTTCCCCCTACCACGATTCTTGAGGAATCCGGTCGCTTCCGTGTTAATTTATACTTGTGATTCGGCTTTCTTGTAGGATTCAGACATTTTCATAAGATATGAATGAGTGAATATTTTATTTAATCAGAGGAATATTTGAAGAGGTCAATTGTTCTCTAGTGTTAAATCACATACAATGAAAAGGAAGAGACAGTGATCTTCTTTTCCTCGAGATTTAATGAGGTGGTTTCCTTTTGCCTTCCACCTGGTGGAACGAGAGAGACTTTAAGCTAATTTTCGCCACACCTGCGGTTAAGTGAGTGTTTCTGCACCGGCCATTGTGGTTTCCCACTTCACTCACTGGAAACGTATCTCTGAACCCCCTCCCCCGGGTTATCGGCGATCTATTAGTCGGTGGCAGCCGCTTGTCACTGTCACAGCACCGTCCCTTGAGCGTACTTTTAACTAATCTTAACCCCACGGTTGGCCTTTAGAGTTCTTCGAAAATTGTCGCTTATTGGGGCCGATTGCTCACTTGTTGACTAAACGAACGTCATCATCGGTCCTCCATCGGGCCCGTTGAGTGGCTTCAAATGAGTGGAAATGGCGAAAAAACTGAATTAATTTATATTTAAGGTACACACACCTATACAAGTTGAGCACCTATACAAGTTAAATGAATTTCCCGGAAAAATGTTTTGTTTAATTAACTCTTTGTAAAATATGTATATTTTCCTTGGATCGCGGTCACCTGTACCTATAGGTTCTCTTTTCGTATCATTCCATTTAACAATCGTTTATATTGCTCACTCCGTATTTTTTGCGTAAGTTACTACAGAAGGACCTCTTTAGCCGGTGGAGATCAAGCAGCTACTTTCGTGAACAAATACGAGGACTATCTTTGCATGGATAAATGTAAATTCTCGTTCGGCTTAGCTATTTCTGCTTGGTATTTCTCGATGTTTTTCTATCTTTTAATTTAATGTGCCTACTCTGCTGTGGTTATATTTTATCGAATGAAAATGTTGTTAACTACGGACTTGGTGTTGGATAGAAATTTTCTTTGATTTTATGGAATGCGCATGTCAACCGTTTCAAACGCGACGTAAGAGGTACGCGGGCTCCGTGATCGTCAGCTGATGAATAAACCTGAAACTTGTACACTTCCTTAGGAAAATGCGAGATTCTGCTCGCTGGAGTGTCTTTTAGCGATTTGCTGCCGAGAATCGCGTCATGGAGTGGCTCATCCATGGCTTTCACTTAATATGCATAAGAGGCCAATTGCGAGGGAAGAAAGAGATATAGCTTCCTTAATGCATTCGTCTAGATAAATAAATGAGATACGTTGTAATGGGCAGTACTCTCCAAGTATTTGAAAGCATACTTAGCGTTTAGAGAACGAGGGCTCCTTTGGCATGTATGAGCATTATTCTGTCGTAGCTGAGCGGCTTATGATGAATTATCTTGATTTAGGATGTTGAAATGCAACGATTTTCCTCTCGTACGTACTAACTTTAATATCCTGTCTCCTTGGGTTCTTCGCTCGGCGCTGAGCATAGTATTTTCACCTCACCTACGAAAGCGATTGCTCTTGCGTTATAAGTAACGAATCGTTGCAATGGCGCAGGGTATATTAATATTCCAAACGACGTTCGTGAACTCTCAATTGCTAGTCTTTTAGCTACAAATTAGAATTTATAAAGTCTGTAATGATTTGTTTATAACAAGGAAAAGAAGTTTAATTTTTTTAAGCATCTACTCTGGAATGAAACTTGAGAATTGAGAATATTGTTGCTCTAAGAAGCTTTTACTTTCATATATGCGTCGTAAATTTCATTGCACTCAAGTGATTGTAGATCATCGGGAAGGAAATGTTTCGTAAACAATTTTGTTTGACGGTATAAATGTTCAAGTAAGCATTAACACTGGCAAAGCGTCGGGGAATATTTTGCGATTGCGTTATTAGCTGTTCATTTCGTGCCACTTTTTATTAACCAGAGTAAGTAATCTTATTATTCCACCTTTGACTCGTATCTAGATAATCAAGAAATTTATATCGGGTCACGCCTCGAAAGAAATGAGGTGGATACAATAACCCATGGAACAGCGCTGGGTCACGCCATTCTCGATTTCCTTTCCATACGGTGTGGTCCCCCTTCCTCCGGCTGGAGTAATGTTACGGGCCGTGTTGTTGGATATGGCTTGGCGGGATTCCCTCACGTGAGATGATGGGAGGATGACCTCTGGTGGTCCTAACCGTTGGTTCGCGGAGATGAAAATCCTCGCGGCCCCGATTCGCCATTCCTCATTGTTTGTTCCTCCTCCTCCTCCAGTAACTCCCTCCCCCATTCCCCCTCTCATTAAACCCTCCCTCCGCTTCTCAAAGCCCTCCTTTGCACCTTGTTCCCATTTCCCTCCTCTTAAGGAATACTACGGTTCGTCTATCCGTCATTATGTGCGCTTGGAGTGGCAATAACAAGGCCCTCTCGAGATATCTGTTTTCGTGTCTTCTTTCTCTTTCCTTGAGGTGACATTTCTGGACGTCCGTGGTTTTATATTTACGATCTTTAATCACCACTTTCGAGTCGATTTTACGGGAAAGTGTTTTTTCGTTACGTTCTGTTAGTTATAGACTTGTGAAATTAATTTGAGTTAAATTCGGCCCGGTTGAAAAATTTAGCGTTTATTCTTGAGAGATGAAGAAAAAGTTGAGAAGAGTTATGTTAGAAATTGGAAAATTTTGACTCATTTTTTGTCTTTTTCTTTTAATTTTATGAAATGGTGGAAGTTGTTCGAGTAGATATTAAAGGATCAACTTAAAGTTAAGGATCTCTGACTCTCTTTAGTATTTATTGGCATCGGTCATAAGTACTTCTGTCGCTATGCAGCAGCTGAGAATTGTGTGTTATATTATTACATGTATTCTATTGCTAAAACGTCTCCTTTATGCTCGTGCCAAATAATCGTATGGTGACTAGCAATTATAATTGAACCTAAAAATGACTTTCAAGTGACATTAGTGCGTTGATGATGGTCAACACAATTTGAAGTCCAGGCGTGTGAGGTGTTTGGATGAGTCCTTAAAGTCCAAAATATTAGGACGAAATTGTGAGAAATGATAGTTCTGGAAATATGGGATCTTCTCCTCCCAGTACCTCCTACCAGGGCCTTTGTGATAAATATGTGATATAGTGAGATCTCGATTATCCCGAGATAATGTGGCCCGAGGCCAACGCGGATAATGCGAAAGGAGCGTAGGTCTTACGTAATTAATTATATAAACACGCATTTTTCATACTCTGTCGTATTGATATGCATATTGTTATTATATTTAAAAAATGATGTCGAACAGAATAACTCTTAGATAAATATTTCTCGTTTTCTCGGTAAAATATGTGCATGTTGTCCAGATGCAATTTTCATCTCTTATTAAGGTTTATCTTTAGACATCTCATCCACAAAATAACTGATCTGATGGTGTATTCCAACTTGCTGTGGAGTTAAATGAAATAAGAAGAAGGAATGGTGATAAAACCACCAAAAATTAAGCTATTGTGCATGCATAGCTGTCGTTATAATGTGGTGTTTTAATTATGAACCTTTGAATAATACGCAACCTCTGTTTATCGGGACGCGTCTAATCGAGCCTCTACCATCATTTTAATATGATAACACATATTGTCCGGTTCTATCTTTGGACATTCCTCTGTGTGAAAATCTCGTCCTACCTAAATTAAATTCCTTCTTTCGGTCCCTCTCTAACACTCAGCTCTTCCTCCACCCCCCCCCCCCCCCCAACCCTTGCTATGAGCTCCTATTTCCCCCTTCTCTGCTTGCTATTTCGACTCTTCGCCGCGCAATTCGTCGTTGCCTTTTAGTCCGATGAATGGACTATCTTTGTGTACAATCCAAATCACCCCACTTTCCTCCCTTAGCCCCTGTCGCTTAAAAACCTCAACATCCCCTCGCCGGGAAGGGTTCCGCAGGATCCCGCTCCAACCCTTAATCTGTCCGCCGGCTCTTCCCCCTTGCCAGTCCGCAGGAGAGGGGACCCTATTCCATATCTTCCCCTCCAAAACTCCCCTTTATCGCCCTTATGGTTTCACTACCTTCCATCCCTCCTTTCGACCCAAATCTCATCCTTTTGACCGATCACGGTCCCTTTAATCTGTCACCCATTCGCCCGTACGAATCTCGATTAATATTTTTGCCAAGTATTCGGGTGGCGAAGTGACATATTTTGGAATGATGGGGTATTTTTTCATGAACATTCATTTTTTAATAACTTTATCGACGACGCGAGAGTTCCATTTATCCATTGACTTTCAATGAGGGAGTTCCTTTCCAATTTTTGCCGTCCCGTGCGCCTTTGAAGATATACGTCCTTATCTTGCTTATGTTTAAACCTTTAAATGACTTAGCGGGAGCATGTTAGAGCGTTGAAGAAAATATCCTTGATTAATTACCGTGAATAATACAAAAGCAAAAAATGGTCGATCTACGCTTAATTTGGTTTTTGGATCGCTTGATGTATTGGCCATGTAGCGAAATAATTTACGTTTCTTGTACGGATCGTAATAATTCGAGTCATCTCACATCGCTCTCGTTGCGAGAAAAGCACATGATTGCATCTTGGTTCCCTCAAGTCACTATTTACATTGTAGTTCTTTATTAAGACCACATACTTCCATTGCTAGGTGTTTTTTTATTTGCCTCCCTCTCTAACTTAGTGAGGTATAGGTTTTAATTGTATATGACAAATATATGTAATTTGTATATGACAAATAATGTGACGATAATGTGATGAATCTTAAAAAATCTGAAGAATAATGAAGTCTATGTACGTCCTTCACTAGCGTTTGATTGAAAAATGGAAGACAATGGTCTCTTTTTATGTTAAAAAAATAGAATTCTCTGAGCTTTATATCTCGCACTTTCATGTTATATCCATCTCTTCTCTCACCAGCCAAAAAACCTAAACACCTGACAGATAATTTCATCCGCGTGTTTATTTGACTGTGGTTATTTGAACCGACTCCAGTTTTGGTATTCCGAGGAAAGTATCCTTGCGGCTAAATTGCATGTCATCGTCTGCTCTTTGAAATGAACTTTGCAATTGGTGCTTCAAATAGTTTCCATTTTTTCTCCTCGGATGAATATAAATTTTCACAATCTCCTCGGAAGAGGTGATTCTTGCAAACTTGCTGAAAGGCACTCACATGTTTGGATAATGTGTGCGAATATTTATTTCCAACTTGCCATTTGAAATGGGCATTTCTCCTATTTCTCTCTGAATTATTCCCATCCGAGTCATGAGTTGTATTACAATCGCAGAATTACATGTCTTTCGCCTGGGAACACCTAGGTGTCACAGTGGGTGAAGTGAACTTGGGTGGGAGGGATGGGCAATGTAAAGTGTGCCGCTTGGGCGTAACAGGGGGACCCACGGGCACTTGCTTTCGCTTCCGTCCAGTCCATTCCCCTGCAGGGTGTCACGTTGCCCAAGGGTAATAGCCACCAATTCATCCGATGCCTGTATCATGCTACTATTTCCTTTGATATCTTATTCTAAGCGTCACACTACACATTACCAAATTTTGCGAGCCATGATTAATTTTTTTCCCGAATTCACTTTTTCCTTTTCATATTCCACCATTATGCGCAACTCCGATCTAAAATGCCGATTGCTCCACTGCGTCAATTCGAGAGTCTAAGTCTTGCAACTAGGTCACAATTTTTTCTCGCTCATGCACTCCATCAGACATTATCGTCTCTCCCACCTTGTGCTCACCGCGCCTCTACCCCTTCCGGTATCCCACCACGAACCCCTATCTCCCAACTCAAGGTCCAACCCCGGTCACCTAAATCGCTGTCATTTCCTCAAATCCCGTCCTCATGCCTCGTTTTCTTTTCAGACTAGAACGCAAAGCAAACCCCTACCTCAATCAAACGACGGAAGAAAAGAGATTGAATGCATGATAACGTTTTCTGCCACCCCTGCAAGTCGTGGTCTACTCTCACATCTGCGATAAGTTGACGATCGTGTATTACAACCTAACACCACCAATTTATCGGGTGCCAGCTGGGACTTAGTTTCGTGAGAATGAGGCATATCCCAGTAGCTTCCGCTGAAAACAAAAGACGATACGGAATAGAGAAATCGTAGACCACGAGAATAGATTAAGGAGTACACGGAGTATTTATTCTTCAACTATTCCAATGTGGATAGAATTCTGCCTCCGTGTGCATTTGCCCTCAGCTCAGTTCATTTCCTCTATATAACACCACCTTACCACCTACAGAGTGTAGTTGGCGCTATTTAGAAGACTCAGGTTTAGCTGTCTTTTCATCGACATCGTTTGGTATTTGGCATACGTGAATATTTTGGTTGTATGAAATGAGATCTGCTCTAATACAAGGATCGATACCTGAGGTCGGGCAACTATGCTGTACTCCACCCGTAATTTTAGAGAGGGGGTGTTTTTCCATTCCTTGACCCACTCGTAGTAGTTTATCCCCCCTCACCCTTTCCCACAAAAATAACGGATATCCTGAAATAATTTCATCTGGGATGTGGCTGGACGTGTCCGAAGATGATTTTTCTCTATTATCCGCCTGTAGGTTATCGCAGAGATCGAGAAACTGGAACGAACTAAAATCACTACTACCTAAAAATATATGCTATTACAACCTTCGCAGTATGTCGTATCTATATCACTTTTAAACGCTCTGTGCACGCGGAATCAAGCACACGATTCCCATTTAATCTGTACTTTTGCTGCGCGGCGCTGAGATCGGAAGCCAATCAACCGAGAAGGGGGAAAACAATCTATTTTTCTCTCGGTAGCTCAGTTTCCCGCGACCGATTTTATCATCTTTTTATCCACTCCCTCCAGCTCAAAATTTTGGCCAATCAATTACTCGATCCCAACACCCACCGCGAACTGTCCCGCTTCCGGGCTGTCCCAAGGCCCCATCGACAAGGGGCCTACTCCACTCCTCGAATTTTCCCTTTATAACCAATCCAACCGTCTACCGACTCAGCTATTTTCCTTCTTCTGAAAAAAGCCTTTTAATTCACTCGCCTGAATTCCCCTTTTCCATTTCTTTTTACGCTTCCTCCTGTTCTCATCTACTGTGCTCACCTCACCTACTCATTTTACTCCCTGCTTTCTTTGTAAAATTATCATTGGTCGTTCAGTTCTAAGATTGGTTGACCGCACCCTTCCTTGTCAAATGCTCGTTCCCTTACTTCCTGATAGTTTTTTCCATGTACTTTCCTCTTTATTTGGTCCATAAACTTACTCTAGGGTCTTCTCTTGAGGACTTTTCCTTCTATTTTGCCTTCTATTTTATACTTCACGAGCCCATTGTCTCAGGGTGTGTCAAATCCATCTGGTTCTTCTTTTCAATAAAGTGATCCTCATGGTGCTTTCCTCTTCAACTCTTCTGTAAACTTCATCATTTCTTATTTTTTCCCGTCCATTTTATCTTCAACCTCCTCAAGCGCCAGTCGTCTCTCCGTAACATATTGCCCATAAACTGAAGAATTGACCCGATAGCATTCATCGTGTTTTTTTTTGCGAAAACTGATCGTCGCTTGAAAATTTTTTACTTTTATGCAAAGTATTACGCTTACCTGTATCTGAAAATAAAATGCTTAGGAATTTAAAAAATATTTTCGGTTAGAATGTTTTAATGAATTATCAGAATACCGCGACATTGGCACAGCATAACTATCTAATCTGGCTGCATACTTAAGATGACAGTTGCGCGGAATTCGTCTGATGGCTGTGTATGAAGTGGTGGTTTTGTTAATCCAACGGTTTGAATGTAATCAGATAAATTTCATCAACCTACTTATTACGTTACTGCGATAGTGACGCGCTCAATCCATGCTTGATTTTGGTATTTTACCTGCGCAAGTAATCCATAAAAAATGACTGATTGCTTACGATTTTAATATGCTGCAGGCTATATTCCTGTATGAATTCATCTCTTCTCTCCATTTACCTAGCTCCTCTCTCCTTCTAATTTTTATCGCGGAGCGAGCATAGATCTCAGAAAATTGCTATTACATTTCTATGGCCATTAATATCAAACTGAAATGGTGGAAATGGTG
The DNA here is from genome assembly GCA_963169105.1 of Ceriagrion tenellum. Lineage (NCBI taxonomy): Eukaryota > Metazoa > Arthropoda > Insecta > Odonata > Coenagrionidae > Ceriagrion > Ceriagrion tenellum. Next base: position 79,262,471 of record OY720635.1, read on the forward strand.
TTTTTAAGTTCGTTCCGAGCTCGACAGATTTTCATTAATGTAAGTAATGCCTAATACTGTCATCTATGATTTTCATCCTTCTACCCCCCCCCCTCTCTCTCTCCTTCTTACTCCCTCATTCATCTCTCCTCTTCCGTTTCCTCGTCCCCTCTCGTTCCATCTCCTCCCACCTCTCTTTCCCCCTTCTCTTTATTTCCCCTCACCCCTACCCAGCAGCCGTCTCTCCTTTCTCCCACCCCCTCTCCCCTCCTCCTCACTCCTCTCCCCATGTGCTCCTCTGGCGATTGCCCGAGGCAACAGGAAGGCCGCCGGATGGATGTAATAGTGGCAGGGGTGGAGGAGAACCGAGAGGGTGGGGAGAAGGGAAAGGAAGGTGGGAGGGGGAGAGGGAGAGGAGGGAAGTTCAGTGGGATGGGGTGGGAAAGAACGGTGAGGTGGAGGAGAAGGGGGCGGCCCGTTGCGTAGACGGGAGGCTACGGTGTGGAAGGGAAGGGGGGGTGGCCGAGGTTTCGTCTCTGGGAGAGTGGGGTGGGGAGGCGCGTGTGGGCTTGGGTGACGTTGTGTTGTAGAGGGTGGGTTGCTGCTGGGTAAGAGGGAAGGAGGAGCGTCGTGGGAGAATGGTAGGAGGGTGAGATCCTTACGGAGGAGTAGGGGAAGTTTGCTTGAATCCCTCCCCCTCCACCTTTTCCAACACTCTCCTCTCTCTCTATATCTTTCTCTCTCTCTCTCTCTCCCTCTCTCTCTCTCGCACTCGCACGCCGTCAGTTTGAATCTGTCGGGTGGATGGTGTGGTCTCGCTGCCAGCCGTAGAGTGAGAGAGGATGGACGACTCTCGTGGATGAGGTCCGACTTTTTAAGACTCTTTGCGGTATCCCCAGTCCGCCTACCCGATACACCCCAGTATCTCTTCAGCCACTGGCGAGAACTCGCTGGTGAACCCCGAAAAAATCTTTTTGTTGTTGAAACCAGCATTCGTTATCATCCTTTTAAATGTCTCGTATCAAGTGGGAACGAATTAATGGAAGACTTTGGGCGGATTTTCTTGGGCGAGAGGCACAGCAGTCTATCTAAGCGGCATTTGGAACATATTTGGGGGGTTAAGGACATAAAAATCTTATTATTAAACAAAAAGGGAAGCATTTAAATCTGCCGCAAATTCCATTGTGTCCGTAAACAATCTAGTTACGAGTCCACCAGTTCATCAAATAACTCATAATAATAGAAAGGTACGCCAGAGAAAATATTATTTTTCCTCGGCCCTACGATTGGCAACAAAAAAGCCTCTGCTCCTCGCTGGTAGACGTGACGACTAAGAGGAAATATTTTTTTTTCTGAAGTGTTCATTTTTAAATGTTGAACTCTGATGCAACACTTTTAACTCTATGCACATTTCTGCCTTTGGCGATTTTCTCAAGTGTTCTTAGAGGAATTTCCTGCTGGTTCGTATGTGGCCAATGCTGACCTACAAAGGACGATAGAAAGCAAAGATTTTGGAATTCGCAAAGCCCGGCGGCGGATGTCGAATGTGTTGACGATCTCATCTCACTTGAAGACTGCACTTTACGGATCGTGTTGGCAAACGTGATCGCCTGTGGTGTGAGTGCGTCCCGGATTTTCCAGTGTTGTGACTCGTCATTCCTCGGTGTCGCAGGGGATTTCCTGGAAAGGACGGGGAACGAGATCGCCTCATTTTAAACTGTTTGAAGGACGCGATTGAAGTGACAGAGAAATTATTGTTCTCTTCGAGTGCTGTTTTCCAATTATTTCCATCTCGGCTTACGTCAATTTGTGTTAATTGCGATGACAGACGTCACTTGGTGAAGGGGAATCACTCGACTCTCATTGGACATAAATCAGAAGGGATTATTCTGGATTGTGGTAGTGTTTTCAGTCCATAACATAATGGACCTCCGGAGCTGACCGTCTCAACCCCCGGTAGTCGCGTTCGTATTTCGCTGCATCCGGAATGCAAGAGTCTGATTCCTCGAGGATTGGCGGCACCCTTAGAGCACATTGGCGAATGATGCGACTCCTCGTGACGTCAGAGAGCACGTGACCGCGGAGATGACGCCTCCGTGGACGGCCGTGAAGTGATACGTAGTTCGGGGCGGGCGACTGCCATCCCCCTCCCTTCCTCCCACACTCCTCGCCGCGATAAAAGCCAACGGCCCCCACCTCTTACTACGTCACCTCCCCTGTGTCTCCTCATTTTCGTTTTTTTTTGCTCCCTTACACGATATTTCCCACGCACCGCACTCGACCGATAAGCTCGCGCGCGAGTTAAGCGCTCGAGGTACAGTCAACCGGGGTGTCGGATTGAAAACATTGCACCCCCTCCCCGCATCTCTTTCCCCAGAAGTCGTCCCCTTTTCTTCTCTCCCTCCTGCCCCTCTTCTACGTTCTAAGCCCCCTCCCAAATCCCCCGCTCTCTCCCTCTCTATGCCACCACCATGCAAATGAAGAGCTGCCTCCGCGCCGCTCACGGAAGCACCTCGGTCCCATCGCCTTCGTCTTCGGCAGTCCACCTCGTCGCCACCGGCAGAGGACCACCTCCCTCCGCGGAAACGTCCCGAGGTCTTGGCGAGGCCGCGTGACACGCTTTCGGTCGTGGAGTTTACAGCGTGAATTCCGCCGACTTTTCGGGACTTGGTTGTCTAGGGGGTGCGGTTTGCGCTCATCTGGTCACCGGAATTTTTTCAGTTCGTCCTCTTACGAATGCGTGTGTGCTCGGTGCGAATTGTGTTGGAATTGTGACCGAGTTGTTCCTCGTTTTCATTCAGGTGCCGAGTCGTGTTGTTTGCGACTCTGAGCCGAGGGCCGGGCCCCCTACCTTTTCGAGCGGAAGGATCTAAATGTCTTTCAGGATCTCATGACCGAATTGTTCTTTGCTTTCCTCCCGTAACTGAGTCGTGTTCCTCACGACCGGAGGACCAAGGCCCCTCACCTTGGTGGTCGGGAAGGCCTTAAGGGTCGTTTGGATCTTACTCTAGTTCTTCACTGTCCGTGAAAGTGGAAGAGAGGGTGGAGTTGGGTGTGGAAGGCCCTTGGCAGGGATTACATCGAGTGATGTGTCTCCAATGGGTCGAAGGCCGCCCGGGGCGTGGGCGAAAGATGAAAAGTCATTCCGTCGGGAAGCAAAGAAGTTGAATCGTTCTTCCGCGGGACGTGTGTGGTCTCCGGGGGTTCCATTGAGGAGTCTTCCGGATTGGTGGGAGTGTCCCGTTCCCGGGGCGTCTGTGTGTTTTACGGTGTGATTGCAGTGGATTACTCCCTGTTGTTTTGTGATGTTAGGCCTTCGGCTTTGCTGAAGGAATTGCTCAACACTGGCATCCCCGTGCTTTGGGATCAGCATGTCCGCGATCATGGAGGTACGGGTTCTAAGTGTCTCCCATAAATCAGTGTGCCGGGATTTGGATTATGGGGCCCTTTGTTTTCAAGTAACTTCAAAGATGTGTGATCATAAGCGGTCTTTTTAGAGTTTATGGCATTCAACGGCGGTTCAGTACCTCTATTGATTTGCTATCTCATAAATCAATTATTCCAACAAGGTTTACTCCCTTACGTTAGCATATTCTTATTACTTGTATTCTTGCTGTAATTTACAAATATCTCAAGTGATAACTCACGTGGACTACTAAAATGTCGTGGAAGTAACTCTTCAGGGTACGTTTGTCACAGTTTGGGATTTGCTCGCCTAACCAACCATTTATTTCGAGATTATAATTATGGGCTTATATTAGTAAACTCTGGGTACGTTTCTTACGTGTGCAGATATGGTTTAATTTTTATAAGATCAATTTTTAATTTCCACCAATTTCCTACTGGATATTCTTTCATAGAATATGCTGTCCATAACTATAGAACATATCTGATTCACCAACGTTTAAATTCAATTTAACCCGGTTTTCCAATAATTTTTATCTTCCATGTTTATTGTCTGTACTTCCAATGTACCTCATCTGATTGCCGAGTCATTTTTTTAGAATCGAATTGTGTCATCCCCTTAGTGCATAGGACAACTTTTCGCTGTTTTCTCCGAGTAAGACGTCATATATCTTAAGTAATATGTCAACAATGACTCCATCATTTTACTTTAATGCCGACCGTGGGATTATCAGGCCACCAGAATCTATTGTAAGTCACCTGCGAATAACCATTCACTTCTATTCTTAAGGCTTTCGAAAAATGTCACTGAATATAAATGTCATCGTGATAAGCCCACTTCGTACAGTTTGCATCAACTTAAATATGCTTTGCCTCGGATACGGGACGGTTTGTTGAGCGGCGATACTCCGTTGCCGCTTTTCTTCCAGAAGTCTGGGCCGACGAGCACCTTTTAGCAGGCCGAGATCGATCCCAATTTCCGTGCCTTTCCGTCGTGCCATCATCGGGTCGCCAGTCGCCGCAACCCATCCTCACGTTTGCCTCCAATCGGTCGCATTTCCTCTCTCAATCTAATCCCCTGGCCCGAGAGAGAGAGGCAAAGAGGGGTGTGATGATGGCTAGTGAGAGAGAGAGAGAGGCATGGAGAGTGAAGGAGAGAAGGACAGGGTCGTTAATTAATGCCCCTTTTCTCCCCCTTCACAACTCCCTCCGATCCGTCCACGTGATCCTCTCCCAAGTTTTACAAACCTCCTGAATTCATTCCGCGCTTCAATTTACTGCCGCATCCATTAAATCCGCCAAGATTAGCAATTCGTTCGTTCGTTCAGCGTGGGCGGGTCGGGGACGCGGTGCGCGGGAACCGTCGGCGGAGATCCCGGGCGGCGATAGTCCGCGTCGCACGCTCCCCGCTCTCTCTCTCTCGGCGCGCCTTTTCTTAGCTCTCCCCCCGCGAAACACGGGACACGCGGAGCAATCCGAGCGGGAGATTTCAACGCGGGATAGTCCATGTATATCCAGTGCGGGAGGCTTTAGGGAAGCAATCCGAAGAAGAGAAGCAGGCTCAGCGGATGGACTCTCTTGAAAACAGGGCAGGATGCGTGACTTACACAACCGTCGGCAATTAACTTCGCAGTTCTGCTGTATGCTGCGTCTTCAGAAATGGGCGGTGGTCTTTTACTGTTCGGAGAGGTATCCCTCACGGATTCCTGTTTCTCGGCTTCTCATTCTTTTCCTACGTAGTTCTGTCTCCCTCCCCTCCGATATCTTATGGATGTTTATTTTGCCCCTCTGCTACGGCTCGAACCCGTTTTCATTCAATTTAGATCTTCCCACGATGAGCACAAGAGGATTTCTATCAATTGAGTTCGACCGGCGGAGGGCGAAGAGGGCGCAAGGGGGCGTTTCGCCGAGGTCGCTTCGGAAACGGCAAAATTGTAATCGGGCGTGCGATCTTCCATTATTCGAGAAGTATACAACTGAGTTCTCAGAGACTGATACTTTGTGCCAGAATTTCGCGCTTGTTAAATCATAACAAGGTCGATCGCGCCCTGATATTTCGGATAGCGTTTGGAGGAGCGCAGGCGTTGCTATTAGGAGAACGTGCCAAGTGGCTTCGCACGCTGTGCTTTTGGTTTTTCGAATAAGAAATATAGGTAGGTTGGTAGACCGGATTTATTGGCAGTTTATATATTAAATTAAAATGAAACATTTTACTTCGAAGGACTTTCGTTTCTTCGAGGCTAAAGGATCACCTTTTTCAAGCAAAGATTTTGAGTTGGAATATGCCATTGTGTCAACCCTCCAGACATAAATAATGATGTTGTAAATCGAATTCAAATTTTCCAATTTCGATCATTGACAGGGTATTTCATGCCAGTAAGTTAATCCGGTGGCATTTTTAAATCATTTGTATACAATCACAGCTTTTTTTGCACTCCTGTGATTAGAAAGCAAAGGCTCGGCATCAGAAAAGATTGCTCACACAGTGGTGAGAGTAATGTTGGCTGGACTAGTTTCTGATCGTTAGGGCTGATCTCGTGCCTTGATTAATATTATCGGCTATTTAGAAATGCGGAAGCACCTGTGCATAGACAAGAGAGAGTATTTCAAATGATTGAATTGAGACAAAACTATAGATCTTCCTTCATCTGACTATAAATAATAATAGATCTCGGTTTTAATTCTTTTTAATTAGGGTGTGAATGATGAGCAGTTCAATTTATTTGAAGTATTTCCGTTGTTGGCCCTTAAAAGAAATGCATTTACCTTTCAGGTATTTTGTTTGGGCACGTGAATGGTCAGTGAACGCGAATCTCAACCTGGGTAACAATTCCCTCTGGAGTCGTGTTATTGAATAAGGTGGCACATGATTTAATAAATTATGTCCAAAGTATTGTCATCATATTTCATTGGCCACGATAGAAGCACCGCTTCGTGATGGAAGTTGAAAATCGTTGGGATAGGCTCTTATTAGGCTGAGTGATAATGCAATTCGACTCGAATGCTGTTACCCTTGGCTGCTGGTGTCGGTCAGGGCGTAAATACCATAGAACTCGAAACACGTTAACACCACTAACCTAATCCTTAAACACCACTAACCAATATAATTGATAACTAAGTTGGACTCTACTAATGTAATTGCAACTATGGAGATGGATTAAAAGATTTTGAAATCGGTTAGAAACCAAAGCTGTAAAATAAAGTGACCAATTTCTCAGCATTCAGGAGGCGTTCTTTTTTTTGCAAAGCACATATTGATTACTGACTGATTTACTTCGCCCTTGGTATCTCATTGCATCCACTCATCTCTCTCTCTCTCCTTTCCCTCAAGGATCGAGTCACGGGCCATTCCGGCGGCCTGGGCTCCCTCGCTTCCATCGGCTCGGGCGCCGGGGGCACGGCCTCCTTCACCACGGCACCCAGGATGACGCCAACCGCCTCCGACTTCCAGCCCCCCTATTTCCCGCCACCCTTCCCGCCCCCTCCTCCCCCGCCCCCACCGCCTCCCCCTCCCCAGAACCAGCAACCCCAGCAGCAGCAGGGCCAGCAGCAACAGCAGGGGCAACAGCAGCAGGGCGGGCCCCAAGGTGGCCAGCAAGGCCAGCAGGGTCAGCAGAACCAGTCGCAGCACTTGGACTTCCACCACGCGGCAGCCGCGGCCGCTGCGGCCGCCGTCCACCTGAACGCCGCCGCCGTCGCCTCTGCCGCCGATCCCTACGCCGGCCTCAACTCCCTGCACCACGCGCACCACGCCGCGGCGCACGCGGCGCACCACCACGTGGCGGCAGCCGCGGCGCACCACGCCCACGCGCACCATGCTGCCGCAGCGCACCACGCCCACGCTCACCACGCGCACCACGCGGTGGCGGCAGCGGCTGCCGCCGCGCACCAGCCGCACTACCCGGCGACGACGCACCACCAGCTGGGCGGGCGGGCGGCGGCGGCGGCTGCAGCGGCCGCGGCGGCGCACGACGTGCTGCGGAGGGCCGACGGAGACCCCCTGCACGTGGTGAGTACTTAGTCGATGGATAATCGCCGGAATCTCTTTATTCTTTTGGCAGCTCCCATCAAGAGCTCGTGTCTCAAAGCTTGAATTCAATTTAGAATTTGTTTAGTCTCTAATATACATAGCAACGCGATATCTAAGAAAGCTGCGCCTAAGTAGTGCTGTAGAAATCTACTTTTCCTTTCCTTTTGTGAAGAACTGAATATGAGGGATTCGCAGTGATATAATCAATCCCTCAGACTGATTGTCATTCAGAACTCCCCTCGCGGTCTTTGATTTTTCATGAAGTATACGAATAAACGTACTGGTGCTACAATTTTTTTATTGTTTAAGAGCCTCCTAGTTTAATCAGATATCGGTATCAGTTAGTGATGTCACATATTTCAATGATACCGGTCGTTTTCATAATAATCCATAATATTTTGTGATGCCCTCTAAGTGTCGGAGCTACTATTTTCTGCGTCACAGAGTTCAGCTTGCAATGATTTCTCTGGCAGTAGTGATATTCAGTGATAACGACATTTGCGTTTTTCTGAATATATGTGATAACTCTCCTCCAGAGTAAATAGAGACAAGGATAAATGTTAAACCGTTTGCAACTCTTCAAAAACTTGGTCGCAGTGGACGGAAAAATTGTACGATTATTTACTTGTAACTATCATCTGCGGGTTCCGAGTGGTTAAGAAGATTTTCATGGTACAGTGCCATCGTCGGATCAGTAAGCGTTCTATTTCACATTGTTGGTAGTTATATTAAATTAAAAATTAGGGAGCAAAATTTTCATATCGCTGGCTGGTTAATGATACAGAGGCTATCAATTTTATTTGTAGCTTTTGAAAACCTCGTCTCACTATGAGAAGCAAGGGATCCCCCCTTCTCCTCCAGGTGACTTTAGATATTCTTAATAGATAAATCAAGATTGTCTTATCTTAACATTCAGGGAACTAGGAATAAATATGCGTGGTATAATTAGTCGTGAAGTACATCTTAATTTGGAATCTTTTTTCGGGAATTTGGAGCGTTTAAAAAATACTGGAGATGAATTTAGTCGCATTGAAATATCCCCGCAAATACTGTGCAAATCGCGTGTTGTTATCGTATTATATATCATGTATCATAAATATTGCACGCGCGCGCGCATAAATATCCACTTGGATTTCAGACGGCTAGTATGATGTAATGAAGGTCTTAATTACTACGTTAAAAAAATCTCCTTCTCTGTTCGATGTTTCCTCGACTTGTTTTTTCCTTTCTGTTCATTGTTCATATTTCTTAATAAACACATCTCCTCCATCGCTTTCAATCATTTCTTTTTCCAAGGTTACTTGCCATAATATCACTACCAAAAGCTGATAACAATAGCTCTTGTATTAACTTCAACTCCATTTGGTAAATATTTTCGTGATGATGGTAAACCAAATCGCCTGAAGTAAATGTTGGCTTAAGCCCATTTTGACTCTTTTCTAATTCACTCCTCCGCAAATTGTTCCTAACAGTCTTTCATGGTCTACTATGTGTCTTCATAGGCCACTCCTGATCACATGTTTCTGATCGTAATTCTTCTCTCGCAAACATTGTCGGGGACTAGGAGCACCGCAATGAATGCGGTAACTTCCTGTAATTCTTTCTTCAATGTTCCTTTTGAATTCAGCCATTTGTGAAGAATTTTTCCTTTGAAAGGCTGTCGTTATTCCTCGCACTTGTTAACATGCGTAGCTGTCAGAGCCCGATTTCTTGATAGTTAAAATTCTTCGTTAACCTCGCCAATGCCTTATTGCTATTCTAATTTCTGTCGAATTTTTGATGAAAATGGGGTGACTGTTTCTTTTATTCACCCTGTTTCATTTGTACAAGGCGAGGGATGCTACACTGTCACTAGATTTATTTGCTAAGTGGTTCTCCGATCAGCCGTGCTTATGCTTTTTTGTTTCAATTTGCGTAAGGAATTTTATTAATTGATTTCTTTCTCGCGTAAAGGCTAATTTCGAATTCTATGCTCAGTTTTTTAATTAGGTTATAACAGAAACAACAAATACATTTTTCCACAGGATATTTTTATGACTACGACGCGATTAAGCTCACAATTCCATCATCAGGTACAAGACTTGCATCAGATACAAGCCTTGTACCTGATAATGGCTCTGTGAGCTGAAACGCGTTATGTTCATTAAAATATCCCGTGGAAAAGTGCAGTTGTTTTTTTCTGTTAAAATATGACGAACTTCCATGATATCTCGCCTGAATCTGTGGAAATCATTTGAATTAGGTGTTCAAACTTCGGTGGTTATTTTATTGCATAGCGAAGAACTCTATTCAAATGTTTATTTTCGATGGAACGATTCCTAAATTTATCTTCCTGTGATTCGTAGTTTTCTTGGTAAACATAACTCATTTAACAAAGGTAGTAGTCTCACGTTTTTATATGAATAAGTAAGACCTCTGGCGGAGGTTTTAACTGTGTCTCCTTAAACCTATCTCTGTTGCATAATCTATTTTGACCATGGTATTCCTATTTCGTGTCATCTGTTGATTTTTGAGTGGCCGTAAATGCTAAGAGTATTTTCCTAATGAAACAATCCAAGCCAAAGATCATTTCGAAGGAGCTCATTGCGTTATCCTTCTCCTTGCTAAAGGAGAACTTGATTCTAAAAAATTTCCAAACATTGCATGTAACAACCCCCCTCGAAATTCGCCTTGAAGGAAGATGGCTTGGTGGTGTAAATGGCTAACACACCTGACTGGCAATTGGAAGATTCGGGTTCGAATCCGGGTCAAGTGAAATGATTTTTTTCTTAGGGAATTTCAACCCTGGTGTTGATTCTAAAAGTTTTTATTTTGATTTCTCTTGATAAGTAACCGAAACTACTTCCTTGGGACCGAAAATCTCTTACATAGTATACTATATCGAAATAAGTGGGAGATTTCTCTGATTTGTCTTGCAAATTACTCTGATCGCGGTACAGCTATTATTATCTTATAAATGTTATTATTTCAATTCAAAATACGCTTTCAAAATAACGACCTGAAAGGGAAATGGCTGCTCGCTTTTTTATGGGTACTCTGAGTTTTCATGAACAAATTTTTTCTGTTAAAATCTTGTGTATATGCATAGATTCGGACACAATGACGCAAGGTGTCGGTTAGCGTCTGAAGACGAAGAACAAGAGCAAAAATTGTGGCTAGTGAAAAGGTGGCGTTCAAACCATTAAGAGCAAAAATTTAACTTCATATGTGTATTTAGTTAGATTTTTGTCCTCGGCCTGTAATGAAGATTTAAGTAATTGATTTCACTTTTGTGATTATTTTCAATGTAAAAGTAATTCCTCATTAGTAGAAGTATATGTATTCATTTCTATTGAAAATCTTACACCTAAAAGAATGATGTCCCTATTTTCAATACAGTGATTTTATACCAATATATTAGTTTTCAATCACATTTCGTACTGATTCTGAAGGTATTTTTATTCTCTTTTGCTATTTGTCTGTAGCTCTTGCAGAAGTTATATATCTGATGACGAAAATAGCCACATTTGTTGTCATTTGTAATAGCGGTACATATTTTGATAAGTAGTTTCATCTCATTATTCTTGTTGTAATCTACGAAAAAGTATTTCTTTTCTTGTGATGGCTGTGATAAACCATCGATTTCACGCCCATTCATGTCATCATTCTCACATTGAAAGCATGTTATTTGAATCATCATGTTTATCATTCTGTATCGATTGTGACTTTATAATTATTTGTTTACGAATCGTCTTGGAACGAAATAGTGCTAAATTGATCTAAATCACTATTTTACATTTTTAGAACAGAAAAAGACAGGAAGAAAAATATTCCTTTGAGTGAAAGGTTAATAATTAATTTTTTACGATGCAAGATTTTTTGGTATAATCAGTTGCCTTAATTTATTTGAAGCAAGAGTTGTTTTAATTGGTTACATTTCCACATTTGGTGGGTTTTTAATTTTGAAGGTCTTATATTGTCTGCTCTTCTTTTTTTAATAGTTTTAGGGCCGGTGTTCTGCCATATAGCAGGTTTTCTGGTCGTATATCGTCCAATTTTCTACCATTCTATCTCAAGCACATTTATGTGTCTAATATATGATTTAAAAGCCCCACTATGTGTTGTTTTCCAAAGATCTGTCCACATCGGAGTCTTGTCGAGTACTTTTAAGTCATGATCAATAAGGAAAAAGCCGCTGTGTTGTCATCCAGTTATTAGCTTTACCTTTCCTGTGGTGATATTTGTAAAAGCTGATGGTAAAGGATATTTAGTACCTGTGATTAACATACCATTTACTCCAGAATTACCATGAGGGAGTGTAGAACCTTCCTTCTGCTGAGTATTCCATTTTCCCTTAGAGGTAATTGTTTATTGATTTAGGTGCCTCTAATGTATCTCGTTTTGCTGTCGTAGATTAACCGAAAATTAATGGCTGCTTTTCTGCTAATGTTTGGATCGACCACGTATTTTTATTTTAACAAAGAAATTGGGTAGTGAAACAATCGTTCATGTTTGTTCGTGTGGACACCAAATTGATTAAACATCTCAACCGGCCCTAGAATATTATCTCTTTAAGTTTGATTTTAGCTTTACGTGTTGGCCCTCTAATGTGGATAAAATTGCAAAGCCTGTTAAGACACCTCAATTGGCTAATCAATCTCGAACACTTTATGAATAATCAAACTGAATAACGCAGTGAATAAGTAAATGTTTTTTGATCTTCAAGTATATTACCTTATCTTTTGTGTTACACCGCTTTCACCAAAATTTGTGTCTAAATATATCAAGCCGAAACCTGAAATTGCGATTTGCGGAATAATTTTGTAATATTCATAAATGTACGTATTCCAACAACATTGATCTCGCATAAACTGCACCTATTCGCCAATTAGATAATGTTATGACTTGACGACGATATCAGGGTATAGAGGTGGCCAACTTTAGAATTATGAAGGAATGAGCGGTTTTATCACCCTCTTACGCCAAGGTTTCTTTGCTCATTCTGCGCCTTAAGAGAAAAGAAAACTACAGGTAACGCGACGTGATTGGCTTCAATGGAGTGTCAAGACGGGTGCTTTGATGGCTTCCATCTAGAAGCGCTATCTATCGCAGGGCGGGATTTTAAATTTGTATATCAGAATTAATCTCTGGATGGCTGGACATAGGAAGTGAACCGAATGTGATTGGTTAATGAAGTATTGAGGACATGGAGGAGAAGGAGACCGATTGAAATACTAGGGCATTTGATAGAAGATGTTGAATACATAGCTTCTCAGGTGAAGATTTATAACAGGTGAAATCGAATTTTTATTATGGGTGCCTGCTTAAATGAACATCTCTTGGCCAAAAGTAAGGTGATATTTTCGTCGAATTATCAGTAACCATTAATCGTCTCCCAAACGACGATAAAACGGGTGGCTTGATCGTCAGTGGTGCTGGAAAGTAAAATTCTCAGCGGATACCTCGGATATAGTTTATAGCCTCTTCTTTCTACCATTTTTCTTGGTCTTAGAGTTCATAACTTTCCCTCGAGTTCATTTGTTGCAACTAATTGAATTTATTGCTACAGAAGAACTTTCTCCTCAGTGTTCGAATACTTAATGCGTTACTAAGAATGGTATTCAAAGTGCCTAGATTGGCCACATTGAATTATCATTTTGACTGAATGGCGGTTTCTTTACCTTGTACGCTTCCTGATTGCATCCTAAAAAATTTTTAGATAAAAAATTGGCAAAATATATTAATTAAATTTGATGACACTATTGGTATAAGTATTTAAACAAAGGTGCGTAATATGATGACACTGGGGCAGAAAATAAAACTATTATTAATTAGCAGATATAGAGATATCGTTTATTATTTCGGTATTAAATTTTCTGCATTTATGAAATTTTAATTGAACATTTATATGAAATATTGTCATAATGTTACCATATTGAAATACTAGAATCGTTTCCTCTGAATTTTACCAAAACGAAGGTAATAAGCTGTCTTCAAAGTTGTAGTCTGCAATTAAAAATCCTTTCCGCTCTCAGTAACCTCTGCGACTCTCTCGTTAATTTCGCAATCGACAGAGAGAATCGAACGCTAAAACAAAAATTGCGAATCGAGTGATCAATATGGAAAGTCGAGGATGAAATGACGAGAAATTGGGGATATAGATAGATGGATAGGTTTTTAAATGACCGTATTTCATGGGACGATACTAAAATTCTTACCTTTTGTCACCCCGGAGAAAATTATACTAGCAAGTCTAAACTTAAGCCTTAAAATATTAGCACTGAGTATTTAGAAAAAGATAAATAGTATTAAATTTACAGGATTAGAAGTTCAGCGGTTAAGTTTCAACTTTGTCGGTGAAAATATTTACATATCCAGTCGTCCTACGCGTTGAAAATTTTACACAATTAATCAACGTAATAATAAATGAAATAATAACTAAAATAATAAATGTGAAAAACTTGATCGGGAAAATATATAGGATTTAGCTCTAATTCTTAACTAAAAAGACCCACTGAAAGAGTACTCTTGCACATTAAGAGGGTAATGTGAAAAGCCTGTAAAGCCTGCAAATATAGGGGCTAACATGAGGAGGAGGGAATTGAAAGGAAGGTGCAGTATGGTATCCACTGCTTTGAGACTCGTGGGAAGGATGCAAGTGGAGTAAAAGTAAGGGTTTGGTGATGATTAGCCGGTGGAAGGTTGGAGAAAGGTGAATCGCCGCAACCAGCTAGTTCTGTAAAGGCGGCCGTAAAACGACCGGCCCTGTGGAGAGAGCTACAGTGGAATGAAGGTGCTTGTGTGTGTGTGGTGAGAGGGGTCTTGGAGCACTTGTGGGCGGGCACAATGGGGAGGGATTTCTTCCACGGAGTGCGGTAATTTTGCCGTCCGTGGCGGAATGCAAAAGAGCAAAGACAGCGTGGTGGGTACTACCCACGGGCTACCTCTTAGCATCTGGCGTGAAATTGGTCATTCCACTTAATGTCCAAAATTTTTATTATTGGAGAATAACGATTACCTTGGAAAGTTGAATTATTTACAGAGCATTGACATCATTAATTATAATGAGTGTCACATTTCCGGCAAGGAATAGTCTTTGTAGAGTCCAATTGAATTAATTTTCCTTTGGCAACTTTTTTTTCCAGAAGATTAGAAATCCTTTAACTGTATTAATTTAATTAAAAATCTTTAAAATTGGCAAAAAATAGTCTAGCGGTGATATATATTGAATTATTTTTATCGAAACTGTACAGTCAAAAGTTGACGAAATTAAATAGTATCGCAAAATGATCGCTCTCCTCTTCGTAATTTTAAGGTAAAATATTTAGTTTGTTATGGATAACATTTGCTAGGAACCAAGTAACTGAGGAGAGTTAACGCTTAAGTTCTAAAACATTTGGTTTTATCAACTCGTTTTAATAATCAATCAAAGATTTTGACCTTAAAATAGATTTCCGCTGAAAGTCAACATTTTGAAGCTCGCATGAAGTAGAGACCAAGAAGCTGTTTATCCTTCTCTAAATGAGCAATGAGCTAAAAATTATTTACGGCTAAGTGCGGAGTGGCCTTTTTTTACTTTAGTCATAAAATATGAAATATAATGTTTTTATTGATTATAGAAATGTCCTAGCCTACGGAAATAAAATTCCGAGGTGTTTAATTTTCATAGCCCTTCCGACTGGACTATGCGGTGCGATCTCTTAGTGGACGCGTTGGATAGTGGGAGGCGACGGACGTGGGAAGGACTGATCCTTGTGTCAGTGCGCGATGATGCGTCGCGGGGCACACGGCACCGTGGTCGTCGTTTAACGGAGGACTTGAGGAGGGTGCTGGGAGGGTCAATGAGGAGAAGATGTTGAAGGGCCTGCGCGGCCCGAGATGTCTTCTGTGGGAGGCGAAAGGCTCGTAAAGGTGCGGGCAACGGAAGATTGAAACGAGTGCGCTTTCAATCTGCTTCGGGTACTTCTGTAATTAGGAGTTGGCGTGAATGTGCAGTTACGGTTGCTAAAGAAAACGTCTTCGAGTGAGGAGCGTCCGTCAGCAATGGATTCGTGAGCAGAGCGTGTAGCTCGGCTTTGAGTTTGAAGGGATATGTCGATGGAGATGGAATGAAGATCTACTCTGCGATTGATCGGAGGTGTATCTGAATTTTTGCACTTATTACGCAGTGAATGAACTGGGTGATCGTCTGCATGTTAATTATCTCACCTTGAAGTTCGTGGCATAGTCCTTCACTCTTAAATTTTGGATTGAATTCTTACTCTGCCTTTGCTATTGTGGATTATGTTTTGTTTTTGCATGAACGCCTCCTATGAGGTCATCTGATTTACGTGAAAAGTGCTAGCCGTAACTTTTCGTTTCTGTTTGAAGCACTTCTGATTAGATTTGTCGCAGATATGTATTTAGTTTTCTTGAAGTCACTCATTGTCAGTCGTGCCAACAAATACCTCACCGATGTAGCTGTTGGAATCTTGTCGTAGATATCTGGCTAAAACTGTGCATTACCCATCATAATTGCATGAAAAAGTAAATATGCATTCGAATTTCGGAGGCTCATCCGGAGAGTGAGTGAACGGAGTTGGGGATCGGAAGCTGAAGATACATTAAGCTGATTTGAGGGAAGTTTGGGCGACGCTGGAGGGTAGAACTACGTGAAACTTACGTCATTAAAATCATTTCCCAAGGTTAATCAAGGCATTTTCCAGATTTTGATTGGCCATTTTTTGTGTTTTTATTGCTTTTTTTGATTGAGCAACGCGGTGCGACGATGGTGGAATAGGGGGAATATTTCCATCAACCTCAGGCTACCTGATTTTCTCGGTGCTATAGTGATAAAACTTTGAACCTCGCTGTGAAAATTATATTCACCGTAAGTTAATTACTATCGACCTTGTTACATGTAGTCTCAGCTTTAACTGTCGAGTTTTATTAATTCTTTAATTTTTATGGCCATATTATGCTGAAATATTACTTACTGAGTAAAGCATTACGTGGATTTTTTTATTGAAATGTGGTGAAATCATTCACGAAATTAAGAAAAGTGACTCTTCTCTCGGATATAAATTAATAAATTTCTGTGATTCGATAATATTTTTTAAATTAATTTATACCGACTCTGTTTAAGAATCATGGTTTACTCTTATTTCGTATTCCATGTAGTTTAGGGACATGTTATTAGAAATGTGAGCGTTTGTAACCCAATAATCGCCAATGAAATATGCCACATGTATATATTAAAACTTCACGGTACCCATGACGTGATATCACGTCATGCCGCACTCAAAGGGTTAAGTGGTAGCTGTGGCTGTAGTGTAGGGATAATAGTGATAGATAGAGATGAAACTGGACGATGGGGATGATGATGAGGAATGAAGAAATGGAATAATAATAAATTTTAGCCTTTTATAGCAAAAATCAGTACCATTTTTCATGGAAATAGAGAATCCGCTATTTTAAATTCATCTGAATTAATAAAGGGAGCTTCCATTTCTTAGGCATTATGTTAACCCTGCACTTCATTATATTTTTTACTATTGCTGCAAAGTTAATTTTGTTGAACTTAGAAGTAAAGAAAGTGATCATGCGATAAGTGATATTTGTAATGGGTTGCGACGTCGCCAGGTTTTTAGGGGCTTACTTGGAAGAGAAAAAAGAATTTGTTTGGAGAATTTTGGAGAATGAAGAACGATGAATTTGTATCGTATCGTAAATGTTATATCTAGTCATTCTGTGGCTGCTCCATTTCTCACGCCTGACTCCTGAGAAAAAATCATTAAGGCTCATTGCCTTTCCGCATTGCTGTCCACACGAGCCCTGAACCCACATCTCGTGTTATGTTACCTCTTAGTGCTTTTACTTGTGCTATCTGTTGGCTGAATGATTCAAACAAGTATTCGAGTCTTATCCTGCGGTTTTCAATTTTATTAAAGATTACTATTTCGGGATATTCCACACCTTGGTGGGAAAATCTGAGATTTCCGAGGCTTTCAAGGAGAACTACATTTCAAGCATACAGGTGACTGTGCATTGAGAAGGGAAATTAATTAATCACCGAGCGCTAAGCCAACGACTGACGGCTTAGTTTGACTTATGTTTTGTTAGGTTTATTCACCGTAAGTTCGGCTGTATTAGGACTTATTAAATGTGGTAATAAACTTGGCTCTTTTGAAAAATTGAAAATGTTAGTTGTCCTCCAATTCCTTAACATTCCATAGACCATCGCCTCTCCCAGTGCATTTGAAAATTGAGTTTTCATTTGATGCCAGAATATTCGAATTACCATCGCCTCTCCCATGACACTAGTTATGCGTGGGAAAAACATCTTTGCGGGTGGTATATCTTAATATTATTCGTTGACGATTCATGGTGATGATTAGAGCATGGCGGACATTATTGTGATTCGTACCTAGAGAAGATAACTCGATGAAAGTGAAACACTACTGGGATTCAATGCTGTTTAAAGGCAGAGAGCCAATTTAGGCATTTGTTTAAAAATATCGTTTTATGAAGGTTCTTTAGGCATGTGCTTGAGGTTTTATTTTTCAATCATACCTCTTCTGATTTATTTTGATATCGATTCATTAACCTCGTTACACCGTCCATTTCTTAAAATGAGCAGAGCCCTCCATTTTACCTTCCGCCCTGTTGAAATCGCTTCTATTTTCCTCGTCCCGTGCAATAATTCCTCGCACCCGAACGCCACTTTCCGAAGCCCTCAACACCCAGCCTCTTTATTTCGCTGCACCCACGACCACGCCCTTCTCTTACTGCCCCTACTCCTCCTCCCATCGCCGTCTCATCTCCCCGCAGTTCAACCCCACGCACTGATCGAAATAAAAGCTAGGTTCACGGCTCTACTCGGCACTTCACTCCCGTCTCCGTTGCCATCACCTTTATCTTAAGATATAGCCCCGCTCAAGAGCCGTAGGCGTTTCCTCGGCACCTGGACGCTCGTACATTTGATCTCGAATTGCTCTACCTTTTCAGTATCGCAATCGTAGATTTCGCCGGCAGGGATGTCAAAATGAATTTGTGCGGGAATTCGTTCTGGATAATTTATTGTTTCGGATTTAATCTTCTAGCAAAAAATATGCTCGTAGAAAATATTTTATGTAAATCCTCTCACATATACAGAAGATGTAGCCACGATGACTCTGACGATGTTAGGTAAACGGCAATATCTATTGTTCTGGTAACTCTAAAGTCATTGTTTATCTACAGATTTTATTGCAGATTTTCTGCTAAGAGTATATTTTTCGATCATGATTATCAATTTTCTAGAGAACAAAATCGATATTGCCCCATTATTTCATTGTCCTCACCTTTTTCTTTCATTGAAGTCGATCAGCTTCATGAAGTATTTTTACGTAATAAACCTTTAGGGATTTTCAATTTATTTATTCTATAAAAAAACTGCATAGGTAAGGCGCAGGAAGGAAGTTTACCATATTCCACTGACAAATGACAGTATTATATTTTGTTACAGAAAGGTGTGATAACCGAACTGAGAGCAAATTAAATATTAAAATATCTTATGTCCAGCATTCTTGTGCTTCCCAAGGATTGTACCTGTATCCGATATCCTGCTGTCATACCGAAGTGTAGTTTAGTATCCATCCTAAAAAGAGTAATGATGACTAGGTGTGGTGTAACATTCAATTAATGTTGATCAGCCAGTCTTTTGAAACCAGGACTTAATTTCCGTATGGTATTTTTTTACGGCATTGTTAATATTAATCATTGACGATTAATGGCAATGATAAGGGC
This sequence comes from Ceriagrion tenellum, assembly GCA_963169105.1. Classification (NCBI taxonomy): domain Eukaryota; kingdom Metazoa; phylum Arthropoda; class Insecta; order Odonata; family Coenagrionidae; genus Ceriagrion; species Ceriagrion tenellum. Next base: position 79,281,630 of record OY720635.1, read on the forward strand.
ACGGCGTACATTATATGAACGGCTGACGTACTTTTTTATACGCGACTTATTTCTATGAAGGCCTAATATGGGTCCTTATGGGGATGAACTGGTAATTTCATATCGATAGAATGTGATATTTGCATTATAACCTAGCGCATAGAAATAATATGAGGCTTTTAAGTTTATAAATCACTCCTTTTCATCTTGTTTTTGTGTTTTCATGTATTTCACAGGGTTTAAATCGATTGAAATGCGGAGGAATAAATGAAAATGAAACTAAAACGAAACTCTTTGCGTCTTCCTGTTCGACGATTTCCCCGGGGCGGTATCTTTGTCAGTGGTTTTTTGATCAGAAATAGCGGCGGAATTCCTCCCAGCCGCCTCAACTAATTGGCCGCCGATGTGTTTATGCGTATATTAAACCGCCATCCTTGCACCACAAGTGAAAATGGTTTAGGTACATTAAAAGTGAAGGATAAGCATGACTCATGTCTTAAGAATCACTAATGACTCAAAAAATCCGGATGGACAGCGTTTTCGACCAGGTGCAAGGTGTGTAGAAATGAAGAAATTAAGGAAACGATTTCTATCCGCAGGCGTGAATAAAAAGGATTTTGTTACATGAGATGGTAGAGGAGTGAAAATTGTTACATTTTAAATCTCTTCATTTTCAAAACTTCGGTAAAAAGTCTCCTTTCGTCAGACTTGTTAATGATATCGGCCTATCCGCAGTACACGGCTCGGAGTGACTTTTCAGCCTCGAGAGAATCGCTGGCGGGAGAGCGAAGAAAATCAGGCTTGAGTTACGGCTGAATAAATTGCATTTAATGTGCGTCAATTGTTCCATAAATCTTCCCGAAGAATAAGAACGAATGAATTTTATGTTTTTAAAATCAGAGGCTGCTCTGGAAAATAATGGTGGACGATGTGGAAATGGTTTATTTGTGACGGATTTCCAAGGGGTTAAAATAAGCATCATCCTTTGAGAAGACGCACTCAATTAAGCGTAATTTGCTGTCGGCAGAATCATTTTAAAAGGATTCGAACCCAGGTCGCCCAAATTCATGTAGAATGCTTCAGCGTAATTAGTGTAAGTTTTGGTACTTCGGCCGATTACGAAGGTGTGAGTTTTTGCGTAGGCAGGTGATTTATTAAAAGATGTGTCTAATTTGAGACAACTTACGATAGCATTTTGAAAGTTTTTTGAAACAGAAATGCATCCTCTTTGAGTGATAATTTTTGTAATGAATGCTTGAAACTATTAAGTGCTTAAAAATGGACGATCTCATGTAAATATTAAGATGAATCTATTTAAAAAGCATAAAAATATATGTATAGGCGACGCAAGGAAAAAGCAAAAAGTCCGGAAAAAGAAACTGAGACAAGGGTAGAGAATCGGATAAAGGTCTTTCCGCAAATAAACGGCAAAGAAAAGGTAACCTTGAAAAATAAAATAACGAGATCGAGGGGGAATGCGTCGCGCCGTTGGGAAACAATGAAAAGTAGAAATGTTGAGAGTCAAACGTATTTTACTACCAACTAGCCCTTTCGTATTCCTTTATGTAAGCAGATTCACTTCCTTGAGAAAGTGTGTATGGAAGTGCGTTGTCATTTTTCAAAGAAACTGCTAAGGTTATCGAAGGGTGACCGTTTGATGCATTGACCGTTTGATTCTTTGGAGGAGTGTGGCAGGTGTTGGGGAGTCTGTGTGCTTGTACGAAGCTTCTGGCTTCCTTATAGCGGTTCGCGATGGTAAGGTTTGAGGCGAGAGTGGGCAAAAGATGAGGCAAGTGGATGCTCCGGTCCCTTGTCCACTTCCCGATTCTGTTCGAAGATAGGAGGCGTAGAAGGGGTGGGATTGAGGGGGTTAGTTACGGTGGCCGCAACCCACAACCCCCTTAGCATGTAAAACCACCACCTCCTTACTCCATCCCTCTATTCGACTCTTCCCCTGCTTCTTAATCCCCTCTCCTTCCCCCTTTCCTCTCTCGGTCACTTCCATCTCCGGCACCCATCGAATGGAGGTTGCTAGTTCGCTGTTGGAGATAAATCTTGTTCTTATAATCCGTCTTATCTACCCTGAGTACTCTTTCTCTCTCTTCGGCGTGGAAGCGAGGATTAGCACGGTAGCTCCATGTAGGCTCTCTACCGTATAGGGATAAGTTCAGTTTCCCGCCGCGGTAAAATTTTTATATTGTATCTTCTTACGTCCCAGGTTTTTCCAGACATGATTTGAAAGGAAATGGAATTGGATCGTTGAAATTCTTCTTATGCTGAGACGCAACTTGCTGTTTGATCTTCAAATACCCTTAAAGCTTTGTGAAGAGTCCGAGGCAAGGGGTTATTTTTTATCAGTATTAATTTAAATTTGAATCACATCTGCAATATTCTTTGGATTGTAATAAATTTGCTTAAGGATTTGGAGAGGCAGTTTGTTCTGTTGCATCGCCGTTTTCCGGTCGACGTCACAGATTGCTCGGGATCGATATTTATAATAATATTTTTATATACTAATATTGCGAAAGCTAAAGTAATAAAAAAACAGCGAAAAATTTAGACACCACATCAAGATTCACAATTTCTTCTTTCTATTCCTTTTTCCCTATTTCCTCCCTTCTTCGTGAATGGTATCCTATCAATGTCTGCATTACGCCTGTACGGTTAGTGTGCATATACAAATGTGACTATGATTTAGGTCAAGGAATGCGAGTTGAGCCATTCATTCATTGAATGTGTTCATTCCCTCCAAATTCCTCTAGGCCTCGGCAAGTTTAAGGTCCCTTGTACATATCATTCCCGATTAGAAGAATTATTTTCACACGGGAGTTTCCACGCTCTTAATAGATGTTGATTTACAGTTGGTTTAAGACAAAGTTAGCTGCCCGTGTCAACTGTCATTTGTTTCGCCTCGTTCCCAATGAGTGCCTTCAAACCATCGCCTCGATCGTATTCATGGGGACGCCTCCTCATCGCTCTTCCTCGGCGACGCTCCTCATGCACCATCCATGCGTGAGATAACGAAGGAAAGGCACGGTCGGCCACGAGACGTACGTGGGTGTGGCGGTAGTGCCGGGTGAGGTCGGAGCAGGTATAGCCCGCCGCCTTGGCGGCGCTTGAGTGGCGGCGCTAGTTGATGCTCGGAATGAATGGCGAGAAGGGCGTGGGAGGAGTGAAATGGTTGAGAGGAGCCCACTGGTTGCAAGTTTGCCGCTCGGGTGGGGAGGAGACTTCACCCTTGGGCACAGCATTCGGCATAATTGCTGTGGCGTCTTCCTTACCTGCCTCCTATGACTCCTTTGGCAAGGTGTCCATATCGAGGATCTGTTGATTTCCGGGCGAATTGTGTGAGTAAATTCTTTACGGGTTTTCAGCCGGATCAGAAGATCTGGAACTGATGTTTTGATGACTTCGCCATCGTCTTCAATAAATCAGCCTCCTTGAATTGTGCGTTACAGATGTGAAGAATGTTGTGAATGAGCAATCCTCTTATATTGAGTGTCTCGTTAAGTAACACAGAATGTGATTGAAGTGCTATTTTTCCTCAATCCGGAGGGCACATTTTTGTCTTTCCTTTCTCTGGCTCTGGCTGGCAAAGAATTAAAATCGTCGTGAGGTTGGATCGCTGGGTGAAGAATTAGGCGTTGAGGCGGTATAATTGGCTTCGTATCTTAAAATACTGCGTTCAATGCGTAGTTGAAGGATGCCATTTTACTCTCACAAAGGAAATGTTAGTGCTTTTGAAAGTCGCGTGGTGAGCAATGCGCGATAATTGCGGCTGAAAAAATTCCTATGCAGTTGCATAACGGCAGCCACTCCTTCGAATTCCTATATTTTTTCCATTGTTCTTGATAGCATCTTCTAAACGCTACCTGTTTTACGATTGAAACAAAAAGTCTCGCCTTTACAAGAGGCTTATTTTATAAAATAATTAGACGCAGTTAATTAGCCGCGAGAATTTAAAGACGTTGTAATGTAAGATTCATCGGGTGCTGCTTAAGCCTTCTAGGTACATTTTGTTGTGTATTTCTTCTCGCTAGTCGGTTGGCAGGGGAGGAGGCAAATGCGAATACATCACGCCAAGTACTCAAATGAATAACCCTGATTAGCCTGTACCATATTTGCTTAATTAGACGATTAGCTCAAGCCATGACTCAGCAAAGTACAAGGGTCGCACGTCGCAGTGCGACGGTTAAAAATTCCCTTTTTCAGCGTAATCGGCTTTAAGGGTATTCTCTACTCATACCTATTTGAGATCCTTTTCTCCTCTCGCCGCTTAAGCAAAAGGCAACGGTGATGAAAGGATTCCCCGGCGAGTCCGCGCGTCCAATGCCGAGAAAAAGGTTCGCGCTCGTCATACTAGTGTTGGCGTTCATAAATACCGTGATTCTCATCCTCTTTAATTACGAAAACTTGCCCATAAAGTTCGCCCTATTCGCAGAGGTGCGTGTGTGTGTATTTGTGTGCGTTTGTAAGACGTTGACTCCCCCTACTAGACGGCTCGGAGCGGAAATGTGGTTGAATTAAAGGCGATGGGAGGGGCGAAGTTACCTTAGCTGGGAACGAGCGCTGGGAAAACATCAATTACTCCTAGTTAAGAGAGGCTGTTAAGTGCTCGCAACAGTTGCATTCCTTCCCGCTCACCCTTCTAGTCTATTCTCCTTCACTGCTGTACCTATCTCCTCCTGCTGCTTCAGCCAGTCCTCTCCGCCGCCCACTATCTCTGCCTTTCCTCCTTCCTCTTTGACACAACTTCTCACCTTCTGGTGGTGCCTTTTCCCACCCTACTTATCGAACCAACTCACTACTGGATGGACTCCCGTGTATGGAGCCGCACGACAGGCGTGCATACTTTGCCTCTTCGACTCCTCTGCTCCGGCCGCGGAGGGCAGATGTTCAGGTGTTAATGGTTTATTTTGAACAGTTTGTGGCGAAGATTTAATCTTCAATCATCCGTGATGAACATGAATGCTGGCTCCAGTTTTTTTCCGGCGTAACTTGAATCAGATGAAATCTTGAAACAGTAAAGCTTTCCATGATAATGTGACTTTTATACTCTTCCGAAAGGGAATGGCGTAAAGAGTGGGTGTGTGAAAAAAAATGTATACTCTAATGAGTCATGCCTTTCATGCCATTTTGCACCCGTTGTATCAGGTCTGTGATGTGTGTGATGTATTTTGGGTAGATCCAGGCTAACGATGATTCATATTATTGATGAATTCAAATGTTGTAGTATTGTCAACCTTTCCCTAAGTAGCTCGACTTTCAACCACTACAATAAGTGTATTGTATTCTAAAATATTGTTTTTTTGTCATTGGTCGTTCAATCCTAGGATTGATTGACTGCAGTCTTCCATCGTTCCCTATCTAATGCTAGTTTCTTTACCTGCTGGTATCTCTTCCTCTGTACTTTTCTCTATATTTGGTCCACGAACTTATTCATTGGTCTTCTTCTGGGGGATTTTCCCTCTATTTTGCCTTCAGTTATGTTCTTCACAAACTCATTGTGTTCAATCCATCTTATTCTCCTTTTTTGTGTGGTGTTCCATATGTTCCTTTCCTCTTCTACTCTTCGGTACAATTAATCGTTTCTTACTTTGTCCGTCCATTTTATCTTCAGCACCTTCCTCCAGCGCCAGGTTTCTAAGGCTTCTATTATTTTCTGGTCAGCTTTTCCTGTAGTCCATGCTTCCGATCTGTAGAGTACGACGCTCCACTCGAATTGTTAATTCCATAAATATTACATGTACTTAAATGTACATGGCTTAAAAAAATGTTTAGACTCCTTCCCTCTCCTAGAAAGCTGTTTTTGGTATCTAATGCATGCGAAATTTTATTCCCAGAAAACTCTGTAGTTTATTGCGGCCTTTTTATGGACATTATCAATTTGGCCATCTTTAGTTCCAATTTTATGTGAATTTTAAAACATTATTTTTCATGGCCCTGCCTACGAGCGTGACACGCATTCAAAATTCTACACGGAAAAAAACAGTAGACATGTCGGGTACAGGCACCATTCTTTAGTCACAATCATCCTGTTTATCGAACTCATTTTTATTCTTATAATTATTCTACCCTTTTCTTAGTATGGAATGAAATTTCTAATCGTCAACGCTAGAACTCCGTGTTTGTTGCGAACGTTCTTTATCAATTCAACTTTCTCTGCAATTTATGTCGGCAAGAAAAAAATATATGTATTTCAATGCCGCCGAATTTTTCCCAGCTTTTTTTATTTATAATCATTCTCTGTGAAGGGTCTATAGACATGAGCTGCTTACAAAATCTGGTGCAATGTCATTTGTTTAGAAAATCTTAAATATTTTCTCGGAGTGTATTTTCATTGCAACTACGTGAAAATTATAGACGTAGCGCAACTTAGTGACAATTGCTTATCTTAATGTGGTGAAAAGAAAAGGAGAACTTACAAGAGGGGTAGGATAAAGCTGCAGAGTCTTATCCTATGGGTCCTTCCTAAAATTCTTCAGTGACTTTGTCCTCTCATTACCGATTTATTCACCGTCAGCCACCTCTAATTCTTCAATAGTGAGTGCCACCTAGGTTTGCTATGCCTTAAAAAAACAACATTTATCTTGTATAAACATTAACTAAGCGTAAAATTAGTGTAAAACTTTGACATAATTAATTTACTTTAATTCGATTTTCCATTTTTCTTCACTTCAAAAAACCTACTTATGATAAATTTCACATAGGGAAATACATTCGCTTTGACCGGGACACGAACCCAGATCCCTCTATTTTCAGCCGATTGTTAAAGCCAGTTAATTTTCATTTTATTAAATCACCGCCAATTTTCATACTTACTGGAAGTTTAATTTTTTGTGCTTGAGTTGTGTTTGTAGATAAGTTTCATTCAGACGTTTCCCCTAAGTTAAAAATAAAAGAATAACGCCTTCAGATCTTAATACCGCCAATTCTTAGTTATATGCGATACATTAAAGTTCCATAGCTTTAGGTTATTGATGACTGAACCTACATGGCAAAATACTTATTAACCAAATAATTATGTTAAACACTAGATAGAATATTTAGTGATAAAGTCAAAAATATTGTTTTATTCTGGTTCTTCTATATAATATATAAATCGATCTCATTCTCCTTTCATTCTCTCGGTACTTTTTCCGCGACACTTTGTTATATGGAGGGCCAACTATTCCTCATTTTGTTCGTAAGATATCCGAGTTATTTTTCCTCTTTCGGGCCGGAAACCAATTCCTCTCAGTTCTTTTCGAGTAGATTGAGAAACAGTTGACTGATCCGGAACGAGCAGCGAGGAGAGAAAGTGATACGGGAAGGAAATGTGAGTGCAGAGGAAATATGCCGCCCGCCGGAAATTTCTGAAATGTTTCGAAGAAGGGAAACCGCTTAGCGTTTTCTTGAATTCAGCTTTCTTGCAGAGAATGGATTTAATGTTTCCCGGAATAATGGATTTTTCAGTGACCGTGCCACATTGGTGCGCAGCAACTTGGAGTTCTTGGAGACTTTTGGAGGTTAAATTTCATGAGAAAATAGTTGCCCTGGAATGAATAATTTCTCTTCATTCCTCTTTATGTCTGTATCATTTTTTTATGTTTATTGCATTTTTATTTTGTCTTGAAGCTGCCATGATTCGGAGATAATGGTTAAAATACCTTATAAAATCGCAACATGATGTGATCATCTATATTTAGCCGCATTGAAGTTTAGTGGCATTCATCATATCGGCTTTTCTTGGTAAAATTTCTATTAATTATTTTGCTTTATTGTATAATATCCTGCTTGCAGTCTACTTGCTTTCATTTACTTATTCCAATATCTATGAAATCCAATTTTATAAATTTCTGTAATTCTATTCGTATCACTGTTGCTTCGACTGTTAATCAATTATTGAGCCTGTCTTCAAAGTAAAAATTGGAAATAACTCCACGTTTGAGCGATATTGAAAACATAAGCGTAATACTGAAGCCACTTCTAACGTCCACGTAAGTGTAAGCGTTCGACCCATTTAGCTTTCTCCGAAATTACATTCTCGCGGAATGACGAGACTTATAAAAATCAGCCTCGTTTCCCTCAATTGAATTGCTTGGTTTTGCCTGGATCTCAGAATAAATGTGGAGACAATTAACGTCGGGGGCAATACCAAAAGTTGGCAGTAAAATTGGGGTATGGATGAGGCCACTCGGTTTTGTGCACGGGTCGGGGTGGAGCGGAGGAGAGCAGAAATTTTGGTACGCAGCCGAGGTTTGGTTTAGGGGGTCAAGTTGCTCTGCGGAAGGGTGGAAAGACGAGATGGGGGAGTTGGGCACATGGATTTTGGGCGCCGGATATGGGAACTGGGGGGGTTCTTATGTGAGCCTTTCTGTTCGTGTGAGTGTGTGTGTGTGTGTTCAATGCAGAGATGGGATTGTAGGGGGAGTTGGAGAGGGCGAACAGAGAGGGGCTGGAAGAGGGTTCGAACATATCTTCAATGCTTTCTCGGCTTCATTATTGGCTTTTGAGCAACCTACCCATCCCCTCTCCCTCTCCCGCCCAACTCCCCGCGATGTGTTGAAAACCCATGCCTACTACCCCCTTTTGCCTACCTCGCCCAACCCTCCCTTCGTACCTACCTATGAGTGCGGCGAACGGAGCTGTGATACGACAAAAAAGTACTAGGAAGGACTAGGAAGGGTTACGAAGGTTTCCAGGCTCGCTATAGGTTTCCATGCAAACAAGTCTCCTTTCTGGCTCACTCTCCACGTTACATTAAATCCCTCTGGCTTTGATCTCTCTTTCGTCGAAGAGGTGGCAGACATATGAACTTTCAAATGTTTTTTGGAGCCAGGATGTCTCAATTTCCTCATTGTGTTCTATTTTCTTGTCCAAAAAAGTCTCCTGTGTGCGAAGCGTCTCATGAAAATCTTAGTGTTCTATAGAAAACTAAGTACCCTTAAGTTTAGGATCAAGTTAATCTCATGAACAAGCCCTGATGAATGGGTTGATATTTAGGGGGCAGATATTAAAGCATGATATTATCCCAATCTCTGTGACATAGTTGGGCTCTTGGAGTTTGGATTAACAATTTTATTGGTGGCAGTTAGGCAGGTTCGCTTTGGCATCATTCTTGATGGCAAGTTGGTGTAATTTTATTGGTGCATAGTAGTTATTTTCATCATAAAACTGACGTAATTTTAGCGAGAAGCTGCTTCTTGTTAGCTGAACCTTGGCGAGAAAGAAATGGGCCACTATCGTCCTCTGCATGCAATTAATACCGATTGTGATGGCAAAGGGCTTATAGGGTGGGATCTTCTGGCAAAATTGCCAATGTATGGTCTTATTTTTCCCTTGAAAGAGGTCGCGTATCGGTAGGGGGGTCTTTTTTTTGCCTCGCACAATCCAGCATCTTCCCATCCATTCAATCGAAACTCACTCCACACACGATACGTATGGATGGAGCCCCTCTCCTTCCCCCGTAGCCGCTCTTGAAAAAAAATATTTCACTCCCCACACCCACTTCCCTTACATCCACCTATATCTGAGCCTCACCCTTAGATACCCAGTTTTCCTGCACCCTTCCCCTCCTGTCTCCCATTCCTTCTGCAGCCTCACCCGAGCCACTTTCCCGTCGTCTCCCCCACCCCTCCCTCACTTCCTCCCAGTCCCTCCCCTGGTCTGTTCTCTCCCCATCCCCTAACACACACTCCGCAGCCAACTCACACAATCGCCGCGCCCTTTATACGAATATGTGTGCATCATCCTTTTACTCTCCATTTTTTGTGCCCCCACTTCCCCATACCCATTCTATTCATACGGGTGGAAAACCCTTAATGGAAGAGTTTGAGAGATGAACGCATGCTCGGAGATTGGAAAGGAAAAATGCCGCGATAAGTATTTAATAGTAAGAAAAAACATAGGTAATATATATATCGGCCAGGATTTACCTTAGTGGGATACTACGAGTCCATTTCTCCGTTTTATGGTTATCCGGTCGGTATAAATTACGTTTTTTATACTCTCTTTCGGGTTCACACACAACATCATGGCTTTTAAAGTTTTGAAAGAGCTCCACTTTACACGTCAGCAGAGATCTCGGTCGATTATAATTGATGTCTCTAATGGGGGAGTTGAAATAAGTCTTTTGATGTGATATTTCTTTTTTCCTTCGGGAAGTTATCCCGAATTTTTTTTATGAATATGTATAATATTGTACTCTAGTAAAAATTTTATTGTGCTGTTTATTTAAATGTGATAAATAAATTGTTGTGTACGAAAGTCTGAACACACCTTCAAAAGAACACCTATGTACTTCGTCATGATTCAATTAAGCCAACAGAAATCGCCAGACTCATATTATATATTAATACATTTATTTCATAATTCCCTACGAGGAGTGTCATTCGATGTCAGCGACCTATGTCCTCTATTTGGTGCATGTTAGCGTTCATCTTAAAACACAAAATCGTTTTTCCTCCCTAACGGATCGTCCATTACGTCCCCCACATTAATAACTTATCATTCAATTAGTTATGCTGTGAGTACAAAATTATATTAGGTGAATATTTTTTTTGTGAATTCGGAACATTTCGCAAGTCTTCTTTCTCACCTTCCCGATGGTAGATTGTTTATCTGCATTTTTTATGTATTTTTTCATGTATGGGCATGCAGTTCAAATACGTAATGATGGAATTGCAATCCTAGAAACCAACCATTGCTTTAATCTCGGAGAAAATAATTGATTGTCACTAGGATTATTTCAGAGGGTGGACAAAAAAAAACACTTTTAGTTTTTTACGCGTTTACCTTCCAAGATTGGAAGTTTTTAGACCTATTTGGACGCCGAATTTGACGCCATTAACACCAGATTACGTAGAAACCGTAGTTAGATTGGGGGAAGGAAGGAAGTATGAATGGGGTTCAAACTTATTGGAAAGCATTTTTCAGCTCTTAAGGCCGGTTTACTCAGTATATTTTATTATACAAACGAATGTACCATATAATGTACAAGTGAATGAATGGAATTAGAGCAGATCCTATTTCCCGTCTAGTCATTCAGGCATTCGGATAAATGTGCACACAATTTGCCGCTTTACCGTACAATTTTTCTCATGAAAGATTTACAGCATTCGTTTGTACAATAAAATGTACCGTGAAAAGCGACCTCCGAGGTGCTTCCACGCATGGAAATTTGGCGATAACTGTAGTCATTATATCGTGGAGATGCTACAGTTGTCGAGTTAACTATATAATAATGCTAATTGAATACCCAATCATGACAATGAATAATTTATCTAATTAAAACACTAACGCGAATGATGAAACTGCTGAATTCCGCCCAGATTTAGATGGTTCGGCTTGGCATTGATACCTGACCAATTATTAGGGGATATCGATTCGAATCCCGTTGAGATTGATTTGAACCCTGATCAAGCCAAATGATTTTTTCTTTGCGAATTTCCCTCTTTGGTCTTCGTTATATTTAAGCTATTTGGAATGTACCCTTCCCAAAAGAGGACCAAGAATTATATTTATGCATCTTATTTTATGAAATGCCACCGCTAGGCGTTAAAAGGAGTTTTTCCGACTCTGATGGTATGTCTCATTTTCTGTCCTTTCCGTTCATATTTCGCAGGCGAACATGCACCCGGCCACGGCTGCTGCATTCCCCTACGAGTCCTCTAATCACCACCACCACCGCCGCTCCGACTATCTCGGGGGCGGCGGCGGCGGGGGGGCTGGCGCCGGAGGCGGTCTGCGCCTCCTCCCGGGTTCCGCGGGTGCCGGGGGCCTGGACCCCAACGATCCCTTGGTGCTGCACCACCATCACCACGGCGGTGGGGGACCGCTCTCGTCTTCGGCGGACGACCCCCACCAAGTGAGCAGCGACCACAGCTACCGGAGCGACGAGGACGCCGCATCACTGGTGAGCCAAGAGGTCCTTATGCGTTTTTTATTATTTCTATCTCTCTTTCTCTCTCTATTTTCTCCACATCTATCCACCATTTTTTCTCTGTCCCTCTGTGATCATGTTCATGATTTATCTGCGGAAGCTTTTTCTTAAGGTTTTCTTTCAAATGTTCCCGGGTGGGGGCGGATTGAAGTCATTGTTTTGGGAGAGGGTCGATTGCTATTTTCTGGACGTTTAAGGGGATTAAATACCTTAGCAATACCGCGTTATCTATTTTCTCAAGTATTACGGGGTGGGGGAAGCCCTCACCTGCATCCACTCTGAAACGGCCACCGTTTTCAGTCCGTTTATTCTTTTCCTGGTTCTTGTAGTCTGGCTTAGACTGCTATATCACTTTTCGGAGAGATCCACAGTTTTCTGTTTGGTCTAAAAAATCAGTCATATGTCGTTATGTAGTTTTTTTATCTAATTTTTTATTTCCTAATTAATGATATACTTTATAACATACTTTTAAATGAAATATTGCAGCATAAACTAAAACCATGAAGTCATAATTCAAAAAGAACATATCTAGGAGCCCTCGACGTCGGACTAATGATGTGAAAATATACTGTCGTATGGTTTTACCTTGGAATGGAAATGGGGTAGTTAGAGCGAGGTATAACTACACTTGAAATTCGATGAATTTGGCCTCATTATGGAAAAAATGATCTCATATTTCCAACGATAACTAAATATCAGCCTCTTTTCGCATTGCTTTACGATATATTTTGTATATATTTCGCAAGTAGGATTTATTTGATAATAAATTAAATTACATCTAGAAACAATTAGTTATTTATTAATAGGTATTTTACCTTGGATACAATGAGTTGGAGCTATCCGTGTATGTCAATACACTTCTTAGATTTCTGCTACATGCATTTCCGGCTAAGCCCACGGAGCCGAGTGTGAGAAAAATGTAAATGTTTAAAAAAATTTTGAAAGCTCGTTAATGAATTGCCATGGGATGTTTTTTCAGATTAGTCAGTTAGCTACCTACAGATGACGAAAAAAATGTCGGCTGATTCTGACATGAAGTATTAGAGAAACGTCGTTCAATAAGTTTTTAAACATTTTTAATTTACAAAGAATTAGGGTGTGCAAAATTATCCATTTTAAATATTATCATTTATCTTGGAAAAATAGCAAGCTTTAAAAAGAGGTATATATCTTTACTCAATGACAATTAAACTCAGAGATATGAGTAAACACACGATTCAAGACACGCCTTATTAGCGTAAACCCCGATTTTAGCAAACCCCGTTTTTAGCGAAAATGTGAAAAAAAACTTAATACGCATGAATTTCGCAATACTTTTTGATCTCATAACGCTTTAAGATTTCTTTGTCCGAGATCGCACGCAACCCATGCACCAAGTATGTGCAAAATCTGAGACACTTGGGACAATCGTTTGTTGAATTATGGTGGAATGACCCATTATCTATTTGCGAAATTCAAGCACATGAAAATAATTTTTGTGTAATTTATATTATGTATGTAATGCCACTTTCTACCGCTAAAATCAAAATTCAGGTTCGCACACGGTCTCTATTAGTAGAGAAAAATCTCCGAAAATAATATACCGAAATTCGTGAACGCACACTATTTCACTGCTTGGGTGAACACAGATATAATTATCTTGATTTAAATAACCGATATCTCCCCTGGTGCTGTGTTGCACTTCTTAAAGTAACCCAAATACAGTGGATAATTATTTATAAATATTTTTGGTCTTAATAGCGGCTATAAAAGAGGCTTTTTTCCGATATAAATTAAATATATACTAATTTGAATTGAGCGCGAAGCGTATTTTATTCTATTGCTTAAAAATATCCCCGTTCTATTTTGTTAATATATTCCTAGGAGTTTTGAGAAAAGGTCTCACTCAGATTTCTAGTAGTTGGAGAGTGGTGAGTTCTTTCACCGCTCATCCACGTGTATAATGCCGTATTTACTAGCCTTTTGTTCGAATTTTTCGTATCTTAAATATGCTCTTCATGAATTCCGATGTTACCGGGGCAAATTTTACTATCTGGAATAATTTTATCGTAAGCGTTTTGTTTATACAACCACTTAAAGCTTTATCCTTGCATGGTCTTGTGCTCTGCAATATTTTATTCCACCGGCGTTAAGGCAATGGGAAAACCGCCCGTTTGCAAATTGTACTCGCAATTTTCCTTCGGGCACTGTTGTTGTTCATGTCGTCTTTCTTGAAATACGCGCGAGCTTTATTACGGAGAGTGTAATGCATTATCTATTTCTCGGGCTTTTGCAAATCGAATGCGGCGTATTCTCTGGCGACACACCTGCCCATATACGTTTACTCGTTGCCGTTCCTTTCAGGGTGGGCACGCAAGCAGCAGCGAGCAATCTTTGGTCTCCACCGATCCCCCTCCACCCCCACCTCGTGCGCCTCACTTCAGCCTCTGCGGTGTCGGAATCGTATTATACATTAGCATCCGCGGGGCAAAAACAAGCGAGCGTCGCCGAGCGTGTTAGAAGAGCGAGCTCGTTAAGAGATGCTGCCGCTAGAGGTCGGGTCGTTGACCATCCCTCCTCCTCACACTCCATCCCCTTGCATCACCTAGCTGGGCACCTCGTCCTATTTTATTCACCCCACTCTCTTCTGCTCCATCGGATAGGGACCTACATAAAGCTCGCTGGCTTGGCCGGGAGAAGAGTCCCTCTTTCGATTCCCGGGTGGGTGCCCTGGCCAGCGATGTGGAGGTTTGCGACGGCCCGAACCAATTTGCATATTGGCTTCACCGAGACATATGTTCTCTCACCGTGTTTCACCGAGGCACTTCTCCGGGGGCAAGTCAATGATATACGGGGCCGCTCAGTTAATTTGCTCCTTTTCGCCACGGATGTAGCCTCCCGCAATTAGGGACCTGTGCTATGTCCACACTATAGCATGTGGGGTTTATTTCTTACGCATATGCGCGGTTTTTTTCATGAATGGGATATATATTTTCCTTCACGCCTATCCTCCTTTTCCTTTCCGCTTCCGTCATCGCCGGCTTTCTTACTAACGGTCCGAGTATCTTTTCAATTAGGGGTCGCTGTTTATAGCAGACACTTCCATTACTTGCGCTCAATTGATCTGGCATGGTGGGTAACGAGTCGGGCATCAAATTCGCATTAGTATTCCGGCGAGAAGGAAAAATAGGTTTTAATGCTTTAGATATCCGGCGCCCAAAAACCTTGAGGCTACCCTTCCCTATTTGCTGAGCAATTCCATTATTACCGCATCTAGTAAGTAGGTATAATATATGCCGTACGCTGGGTTTTGCTCATTGTGTATTCGTGGGTGAACAGGAAAAGCAATCAAAGCCCTTGGCATGAGATGTCGAGGAGGATGCTGTTGGATTTAATTTATGAAAGTTACTTTGAGCCAGCGTGCACAGTCTCCTATTATATTATAAAGGATCAAGTTATGTGATGACTGACAAAAATAAGGGCGTTTGGTGAAACGTATGAGCTAATACAAAAGTTCATAAAGTAAATGTATATAATTTTTCTTTATATAAGGCCATAGTTCTTTAAGAAAATGCTTCAGGTTATGTTCTTCTCGTATTTGCCTGCCTGCTGTACTTAATGTATTACTATACCTTTATCAGTGGCCTTAATACCAAAACTATTTTATTTCTATTAAATGGCTTAAACGAATGAATATATACCTAAAGTGAACCAGAGGAAAGCATATGATTTGCTTCCCTCGTCTCCAATTGGAGCAGAGATAATTAATTTTCATCTATGTGTGATCATATAATACTTCATCTCATGCTATTGTCAGTGATGGTAAGTATAATGTGTTTATGATCTCCATGGGTGTAAAAAGGCCTCTTTCCCTTTGCCTTAACTTTATTTGTATTTAAATGGAGATGGCCAATGCGAGAGACGCGCATAAATCATAAGTAAATAGCTCAGTTAAACATTTCCTCCGCGCCGATTTTTTTATTATTCTGCTGACTACCGTTGATTTTAGCCGCGGGCTACTAAATCCCCATTCGTGTCATTTTGGAGCAGGTGAATTTAACTGGTTCTTTCCCCTTGCCTAATTATACAGTCATTCCACGAAAGACACAATCTGAATTCATAAGGACTCCGACAGGTATCTTTTTGGGATGTTTAAGTCAAATTTGGCCATCGCAAGGGAGACGTTGAATTTTCTGCGGAAAGAAGGTAGATCAACTTGGAGAAGTATCTTCTAAAAACGCTCAAACCCGGTTTTTTAATGCATGTAAAGCTTTAACCGTTAGATGACGTTTTATTTACGTCACTATAATGTTAACTGAGAGTTCGGGTTTTGTGAGTTCGTCATGTAGCCCAAGTCTGTCCCGCTCATATCGGCGACTCACACTGGGAAGGAAACGTCTTACGATAGAAATATGGGAAGACGTAGAGGTGGTAAGCATGATGTCGGCTTGAGACGACTCATGATGTAAGGTTGCCATACCTTGGCCCTTACAAACTTCGGAGTTCTGTAAGTAAAATATTCTCTTCGTCAAATCCTATTGGAATCCCATTCATAATTTGTTTCTCAAGCCTAATATTTGTTAACTGATGCCACCTATTCCAGATCCTCCGTTGTCTGCCTAAAATCTTCATCCCTTGACCCACGTGATGGGCCATTCTTTTTTACTCCCTCCCTGATGGTGTGATTCTAGCGAGCTCGTTGTTTCTCAAGATGTACCCAATAACTATGTCATGTTCTTCCTTTGCTCCGTTCCTCCAGTACCAGTTATCGCTGGTCATTATCGAGTTGCTGGTGAAAAATTCCCTTCACCGTTAGGATTCGAAACCTATGTACGATAATCTCTAGTTTAGATTATGTATTATCGGTGGTTAAGCGAATACTTTTTCAGACACCATATCGTGAAATGTGTTACTGGGCATTATACCGGATTTAGTGGTGTTGACAAGGGGGAAATACACGAAGGAATTGTTGAGTGGATTGAGGAGCAGGTCGACGGCCTAATTTTTGCTCTGATTGGATGTCGCTGGTCATTAAAACGAGATTTTTACTTCTCTTCCTCCCCACCCGCGAAAGAAGCGCTAGTGTCTTCCTCACCCCATCCCCTCCCATCTCCACTCCCTCGCCCCGGGCAAAGGAGTGACCTTGATTTTTCGAGATCCGCGGCTGCTTCTTTTTCAACACGCGTGGCCCGAGGCGTGAGTCTGTGCACCACGCACCTTTTCATCTCTCTCTCCCCCTCTTTCCTACCATCCCTTCATAACAGGTTCACGATCTCGGTTCTCCATTCATCGTAATGAGCCGTGGTCTTTCCTACGATAGCAAATCTCACTTCGTCTTCTGATTCATTTCATCGTCATTTACCGGGATGTACATACAGTTTTTTAAATTTTTTCTACATAACGCCTTGTATCTTACATTGTACGGGGTATGTATTTCATCAAATCTGTTCTTTGGTTTCAAAGGTTACACCATTGCTGTGTGTTTAACAGTATCGTTTTTTCAGCTGAGGATCAAATGTCTTTTCCTCAAAGGTATGTACTTTTCTCAGATGTATACAGCAGCTAGTACTAAGTACTTTGTAGTTAGGTTGGCAACGCGCTGACTGGACTATGATAGCGTCCTGATTTGAATTCTATTTAGGATATCGGTTATCTGTCTCCTTTTGGATTCTTACGTGTGGCGGCGGGGGTCGATTCTTGTGGAGTTAGCGCTTAAAACAGTCTACTCTGACTTAATTAGTTTTTCAGAATTGTTTGAGCAATTATGAGTAATTTATGAAGTATAGCTGTGGAAACATGTGTATTAGAATTCTCAATGTTGCCATTCTAGATTGTCAGTATACTTCTGAAGGAAGGATTACATACCTCTGTTATTTATATTTTAAACTTGTGAACGTACTCAGTTAAAGTTAGAGGGACGCAGAAAGAATATGCAAACTGCGTTCTGTATAGAAGGATGGGGAATTTAAAGTACACAGAATGAGCTTCTTGTAACGTCACTAGTTTATGAACTTGTTGTTCGAATGTGGAGAATGGGCAGTTGTGAGACAAACTCAACGTCAGTATAAAATAAACACGAGTGTCTTATTAGCCGGGTGTGTTTATTGAATCGAATTTAAAGTATCTTAATCATGTCTTGCCTTACATTCAGTATACTCGCTTATATTAGCTTCCCATGGTGTCCAACCTTTTCAAACTCCGCTCATCCCAGACTACCCTTTCTCTCTCTTGCTGCCCTCTCGCGAACTCGTCTATGGCTAATCCGTCATCCACTACTAGAGATGGTACAGGTGGGACCTGCTCATCTGCGCCGTAGCCTCAACCGCTGCCGCCGCTATCGCTGTGCCTACGTGAATTAAGGGCGCATGTGTTGTTGTCGTTCCACGAGACTGGAGCGCGTGTCTGCATCGGCATCTATGAGGGAGGTGGTGTGGGAGAGAGTAGAAGGGGAGGTTTGCTTGAGTTGGACACGATGGGTGAGACAGGAGGTGATAAGGAGGGAGTGAAAGATGAAGGAACTCTTATAAAGACGATTCTATGAGTAGATTTGAGTTTTTAGATTCTCCAAATGCGAAGGATATTTCGAACCATCAAACTTTAAGGTGACGAGCGATTATCGTGAGTCATTGATTGCAAATTTTAATAACTTGGACCACATATCACGTGAGTGCATCTGTTGTTACGGGGAGATCAGCATACAGGCAGCAATATGAATGATGTAAGAATCAGACCCAATGGTTTTTCTCTTTATTCAAGCAATGTTTTGACTTGAATTTGCGGCGCGGAATTCGAAATTTCAGTTAGTAGAATTCTTACCTTAATACGTGTTTTTTAGTCGGCATGATACCTTAATATTTGTGAGCAACCGTAAGTTGACACCCCTTCTTTACTTCCTAGGGTGCATGCGATAGAGACAGTTCCATTTTCCCCCTCGAACATATTTTCCCTGAAAATATATCCCTAGTTCGGCTTTCTGTATTTCATATTCCTAATTTTCACTCCGTTATGCATTCAAGGTAGGATTCTCATGCTCGGCAGATCATTTTCAGTCATGCCAAAAATGTAAACTGGCAATATTTGCTTTAATGGCAACGGTATAGCTTTTTTATTTTGTTGATTCTGAGACAACTCCAACTTGCCCGTGAAGGATAGCGAACCTACATTTATAGTTTCTCAGCCACATTCACAAGCTGATTGCGTTATGAGCTACGAACGAGATCATTTTGGGAACAGAAATTAATTTCCAAAGCGGGAAAATTTATCGTGAGCAATCGATTGCCTGATGGTCAGCAAAGTTTTATCATGGTGATCCATTAGTTTCTATTGCTGATGCTCTGTTGTCACGGATTTGGCCCCAGATCAAGGGACATGTACGTTTGTTTCAATTAGAGTTTTGTTGAATCTTGGAATAAAATGAAAGAAGTGACAACAGAAATCGTATATTCGAGTGTAAAGCAAAGACATTTGATCACGCATAGCCTGTGTCAATGCCGAACGTATGCTGTGAAGATACCGTAGCAAATGTCCTCGTAGTGTCTTCATAGGACATAATAGGCGGACAGCGCATTGTGCGCACCTGTGGGACCTCTGTGCAGGCGCAATACCATATCACAGGAGGAGTACCACTGGTGACTAGTGAATCGATACCCTTCCATTTTCGTCAAAAATGTGATTCCGTATCAAAGAGTTTAAAAGTAAAAGGAAGCGAAAGAAGCCCCCGACCCCCGGGGCAAAAATCTTCTGATCCCTCGTGCGCTAATTTCAAGAGGAATTTTCGAATATTGCACATTTATTATGTTGTAATTTGAAATATTTAGTTTTGAACCGTGTTAAACTTTATTTCACCGCAGCTTCGTCAAATTTCGCCATTTTTCACTGATCTTCTACTATTTGTTTTGAGCTCAGCGGGCGTGGTTTATCCTTTCAATCTACTCCAATTTTTGAGACCCGTATTCCCGAGTCCTCGGACGCTCGGTCGCATCCTTATACTTTTACGCCTCCTTCTTCCGAGTCACTGAAGAGGATTCCGTCACGCGTTGCACACTTGCCCAGTGTGGGTAGGTGGTAGAAATTCTCACCATGGGCCTCCTCTAATCGTTCAAGCGGCGAAAGCCAAAGCTCCACTACAAGGGGGAGTGGAAGCAAACAAAGAAAATGGATCGCTACGAGGTGATACCTGATGATTCCGTCTCGCGCATCCGCGGAGGGGGCAGTCGGCTACCAGACCACGCGCCGGGCCGCGACCTCCCTTTTCCCTCCAGCGTACATCCCCCTCACTCCCGCACGTGCATGGCCTCGTATCCATAGTGAGGAGAGGGGGGGATGAAGGCGGTTGGCAGGGGGTGGCGGCGCTGTCCCGCACACTCCGCCCTCCTCCCTACTGACCCCACCCGACGGAAGAACAACAGCGCCTCCCTCCCCCTTCCGCGTCTTCTACCATTCGTTTTATTTGTCAGCCGAGTTGTTAAAAACTTATCGTAAAACCTAAGTAAACGAGATTGCTTCGTCCGAAAATTATTAACGGAGGCGGCGGGAGCGACCTCGGCTCCTCTCCTTCTCCGCCCTCTCCTCTCGATCCAAATTAAAAACCCTCGCCACCCTCCCATTTCCCCTCTCGGCCCATCGGAATGATGAAATGGGATGATGTCGGGCAGCGCGGCAGCGGCTGAGGCGGTTGGATGGGTCGGCGGCCCACGACCGCGGCGCGGCGGAGGCGCTGAATATTCATCAAGTCAGGTGGGAGGGTTGAGAGGGGTGTGGTGGTGTTCTGTGAGGAGGGAGGGAAGGTGAGGAATGGGGATAGGAAAGAGGAGGGAGTTAGGAAGAGATGGGGCAGTTTATCTGCTTATTATTACTTCGTGTCCTGTTAACCGCTTCTGGCGCCCGAATACCAGACACGCCCCCTCCGGCTTCCCAATCTGCCATCCCGGGCGAGGAACGAGTAGATAGAACCCCCCACTTTCGCTCCCCCTCCCCCTCACGTTCCCTTCGTTTCGTATTCTATTTAGGGTTGGCAACCCCCCTGAGTTCTCCGGAAGACTCCGGAATCGACCAAAATTTTTAAAATCTCCCTCTCCTCGTTCCTGACTACGTGGATTTAGTTTGTGCCGTACTATTGTGGGGGTAAGCTTAATTATAGGACTTAATTCTCAGTGTTAGACCAAAATACTGTTTCCGTTCCAATAATTCCCTCCGTGCTGCCCTATCTATACACTCGTCGTTTATGCCACATTAATATATTGCTTCTTACACGCTCTTTTGTCCCTAATACCACTAGTATTCTTCCTGATAAGAGTCACATATCACTCGGACATGAGTTGCAGCATAGTAAAAGCGCCTTCTCCTTTTTTACTGAGTTGCTCCTTTCTGCAACAGGTGATGAGAGTAAGATAATAGGATTAGCAATTGGATAATAGGATTGGCTCATCTTCCAGATGAGACGAGGGCCATTCTGTATCTCAGACATTTTTCTTATTTTTCATTTTTAGTTCTATCTCTGCTTTTTTCTTAATTTGTTAGTCCACAGTTTATTCCGAAGTAAATGTTGATTACATTTTTGTGCGTTACAGTTATTATGCAGGTCATTTTCCCCAAGAAATTAATGGAGTCTAAAATGGCCTGAATGAAGTCGTTGGCTTCAATGACTCTCCTGTTCCATTTTCTTGCTAAATGCCTCGTCTGCGTGTAGCAAATCTTAATTAATACCGAGCGGAATTCTTCAACAAAAAAAGAACGCGCCTTGGGCGGAATTTTCACTGTGAGGGTTGTTCTGTATGCCAATTGAGCACAGGAGATACACCTCTTCATTATTCATCCCACCCTGCACACCTATCCTTTCGTCTCGCGAGGAAACCTGTCTGAGGAGAGGATGCTGAGGAGTCGCACGCGTTTCTTTGTTTTCATTCTAGTGCCGAGTTGATGTGTTATCATTCTGGAGGTTCAAAAAGGATTAAGAGACGACATTCTGCATGATTCTCGAAGCCAATTCCTGTATTACAGACGGCAGATTTTAGACTTTACTCTGCCTAACGTTTGGGTTGGTCGTGTTTAATTTTCGTCACCTCTGAGTTAGAATTAACCGGTAATTCGATGTTTTGTGACTAGCCCGGCCAAATGGGTACAAAAACCTTCCCATGTACCCCACAACTTGCTTCACCTTCGTCCCCAAGCAATCGGGCATTACCTCCTTCATTTCATATTTTTCTCCTTGGCTACCTTGGATGCACACATGGACCAATTCGTATAAATGATAATGGTTTTTAAAAATCGTCATTCACATGGTGGGAACTTAGGCTGTTGATCTAAAATAATTTGGGCAGGTGTGCTGCGAAATATTAGCGAATGGGAGCAATGGCACTCATATAATGAGAATTTTCAAACATATGTGATTTTTGAAACAAATGAGAACAAAATGTGATTTTTGTTTTTTCGCTGGTACTTAATTAAAATACTATTTCTGAAATGAGTTCACTGTTCTGCATCCAAGCGAGTGTTCACATTTGAATACAGATTTGAAGTATATTTTTTACCTATCGTCGAGTCGATATTCTAAGATGAGGTCCTAAAATAATTCGAGGAATAAAAGTCAACACTCACATTTTTGAATTCATATTCATACAAACAATTATCATTTGTTAGTGACCTTCTTCAAATGCTAATAATGCGGGCGATGGGAAACCTTTAATGTATGGATCAGAAATCTTCCTCGGGGATTTTGATGACCGCACAAGATGAGGGAGAAAAGGTCGAGGGCATCTCGGAGGAATCCGCTCCCACCCCTTTTTCCGCTTTTATCTTTTCCCTACCCCCACCCTCCTACCTAACTCTTCCCCCCACCGGGCAACGCTGGCCCATCAAAAGGAAGCAGCAGCTTAAATACGGTCCATTTGAATTTCATTGCGCGTTTTTTCTGAGCATTTTGTGGCAGGGTTTTTTCTCCTCTTCCCAAATCTCATCTCCCCACTCTCTACTTTTTCCTGCCTATCTCATCTTTTAATTTTCGCCGTGAGAAGATTTTCGAGTGTGCGTGGTTCGACCAAAATATGAGGTTAAGGAGAGAGGGAAGGATGGGTTGGGAGAGGAGGAGGACGTAGTATTGGAATGGGTAAGGGACAAAGGGTTTGGTCCGCGGTAGGCTTGTGACGGAGGATTTGTTGTTGCTTGGCGGTATTGCTAGTTTGGTAGGTGACTGAAAATTGAGGTAATTTGAACCAGGTAAGAAAGTTTGTTTTCCTGGGTAAGGACCTGTTACGGAATTGTTAAACGCTGGAGGGAGACCCAGCGTCAGTAAAGATTTTTGCGTCGGTAATGGTTTTTGCTTCGTCAAATTATTGGAATGTCATTAATGCTATATTCTAGTAATCAAAAGAAAATTTTCCCCTTATGCAGTGAGCAATAAAATTATTCATATACATCCGTATTTTTGGCGCAAACTGAACCGGTAATAACGTGACCTTAAAAGCGGAAATGAAAATGAATGAAAATCGGGGAAAATTATATTTTTCCGACTAATATGAATGCTACTTTCGCAAAAACGGTTGGGATGATGGGAATCCTTTAAGAAAAGTGATTCTTGCCAAGAATATATCACCCATTCGTCGTAAGTTCTTATATCTTAGCAAATAATTGAGAAAAATGACTCAAATTTCGCTATTTTATCAGAAACGGCATTCAATCGTCTCCTGTGAATGGAAAAAGTTTTCATCGTTAACTTTTTAGTGGAATTGTTTTCGTATTCTGCTTCAGTTATGTTTTCCGATACCTAAGGCTACAGTCTTCAGTGAAAATCGTCTTGTTCAAATAATTCACACGAAAAATTGAATATATTTACCTACTGCACTTAGTTTGATCCCTAAAACCGCAGTGGAAACTCTACGTTCCATCCGATCTAAGTGCTAATTGTGAAATACTCGTCGCTTGGTACCTTATTCCGAAAGAAAATTCCTCTATTGCTAAGAATCTATCCCGGGTCCTCAAAATTGTATGCCTACGCTGCAAGCATCCCATCCGCCAGAATACCACGAAAAGTTGGGCGTCGTTACGATTATTCCCTTCTTCATAAGGGAAGGAGAGGACAGCAGAGGAGGAGTTAGGGAGGAGATGGAAAGTAGGAGAGTAGGAGGTTGGGAGGTTATTTGATGGCAGAATAAGGAAAGGCATGGGGGGGAAAGGGGCAGTGGTTGATTCCGCCATTAAAAGAGTCACCTCGGAAAGAAAAAAGGGCGCATCAGAATATATTCTGGGCTCTAATTGGTCAGCGGGAAATAACCAGCTTCCAACATAATCTCTTCTCTGCCTCGTCGTCCTTTTTTCAATTTTTACTCCCCATTTTCGTCCTGCTTTTGTTTTCGTGCCCTCGCTTCCCCCTCATCTCCCCTCGCAAGATATGAGGAGGGGGGAGCAGGTTGAATTGAGGCGGGTAGATGAAGGAATAAAATGAAGAGAGAAGATGAAGCCGAGGTGGAAGAAGAGGCGAGCTCAGGAGAGAGAAAGGAGAGGGATGGGAATAGTTTTTAAAAGAGTGGGTTCGCTCGGGAGGAGGAGTTACAATAAAAAAAATCAAGGGCGGGAAGGTTTTGGAGGGTTTTTGAGGAAGGAAGTAGGCGGGGACGTCGAGTTGGAGGACAAGGACTGCGGTCGCGTTCTTCGGAAGCCACCGCGTAATTTATTTCAAACATCTCCGGTTCATTTGCCTCCTTATTTATTTCGGCAATATCCTCCCCCCTTGAATCCCACTCATCCCAGTTTCGTACCCAGTTTTCTGTGAATTTTTGGACGAGTTATAGTTCACGGTGAAGATACAAAGCGTATAAGATATGGAAAAGATCTAAAGCGAATACACTGAGGGGATAGCATCAACGAGAGGGCGCTTGAAGGAATAATGGAGTGGAACGATCAGCTCAATCGAAGGAATGACAGAAGGGAATAAATGAAGGAGCAAGGTACATACTACGCTGGGAAAAATGGTTGAACAAAGACCGCAAAACAGATGGTATAACAGTTAGACTTCATTTACTGATAGTTTCAGGTTACTCAGAGAAAACACTTGTCTTGTCGCTTACTTGTCTTGTCACTGAAAAAACGCTTGTCGGCAAGTGGCGTAAGAAGGCGATGAAGTTAAAGTTGGCCTGTTGTAGATGTGGAAAGAGGTGCGAATGAGATCAGGTCTCTATAGTAGTTGGGTGCTGGCTTTCCGTCCCGAGGAAATGGTTTCAGATCCCTGCAGAGGGAGAGGTTTTACTTTGGGGTCCAGATCCCTTCACGTGTGTAACGTGGAGGGCCTATCAATTATAACATTGCCTCCGTCGGATGGGTTAAATAGATGTCTTTTTCTTTACGAGACGAGGTTAATATTCTTTCGTCTCCCTACCCGCCTCGCGTGAACTTGAGGACCAATTGAAACTTTTCTGGATATTATTTCTTTATCGTATTATCTTTAAAACAGCCTCGAGGAGCTTTGCCACGAGAATTTCATCGGGAAATAACGAAAGAACCAATAAAATATGCCATGTGAAGCGAAAATCCTACTCACGCGGGATAAAAACCAGAGACCCATGGTCTTGCAGACAACCCAGTCGCTGGACTAGATATAAGGGAGTAACGCCGGCGGCGGGTTTGTCTCCTCTATTCCGCCGGCTCCTCCCTTATTTTGAAATCCATCTACTCTTTCATCTGAAAATTTCCCCACATTTCGGTTATCCATGGAAAGAATTACCGCTACTTGAATACTAGGGTTGGTGGACGTCGCCAAAGGGCCTGAGAGTTAGATTTGATTTCTTCCCGCGGAGAGGCCACAGCCTACTGACCCGAGTTTCCGCAAGTTATCAAAGTCGGCTCGCGAACAATTCGGGAAACATTGCTGAATCGGCCAATTCATCAGGCAGTAGTTTTACCAAGTATGCCATTAGTTTTGGATTTGCATTGCCTTCATTTCTTGAGAGTAGACACTAGGGTATTAAATTTGCCTTTGCTATCGTCTACGAAATGGAGTAATGAAATCAATTCGTGGGTTGATGCTTAATGTGAAGGTCTCATCAAAGAAAGAATTATTTGGCTAGAGGAAAAATTGCTGACGCGTTCATACTTTCCTTTTTCATAAGTCTTCGGAATTGGAGAGGTCCCAATGTTCTGATAAGAATTAGTCATTATTTTCTTCTTATTTTTTCCTCATGAATCTGTCCATGTCGAGGATGCAACTTTTTCTTGCGTAAAAATTTCATCATAATATACTATGATACGTCTTTCAAGGCTAGAATAGGAAGGATTTGCAACCCTCTGTGTAATTTCATTCTTCCTAGGATATCCTGAGTGATGAGCTGTTTGTAAGCATAGATCTGTCACCGACATTAGTTTAGAAGAAAAAATGACAATGACAAGGTTTTCGGTAAGAGGTTAGAGCATGGACATTTTTAGCCTATTTTTCCTTAAAATGTAAGATGAAAATTATGCTTTTATCCATGAACTTATTACATTTATCGTTATTTTCCTCCGAAATCTACGAAGGAGCTCTGAAGCACTCAAAAACAGCCCGAAACATAGCTCTAATCTTATACCAGTATCTTGGAAAATATACATATTCCTCGGAACCATGGCATTAGGAAAATGCATTTCACCGATCGTGTTAAGTAAATGACTCATTACCGTTTCTTTTAGGAGATGAATGTTTCCAAAAAGTACAGCTGGACTCTTGTGCTTCATTCTACCTCTAATCGTTTTACTGCTCATGTAGTAATATGGTAATTTAGAGTCGTCCTTGTCGTAGACGCGAGTTTGAATGTCGGAAAGTAATTAATTGCGTGCGTGGAATGGCTTCGTTGTTATCGGGTAGGATAAGCGAGGGTGTGATGGCAGCGCGTGGGAGGCCGGGTGTGCCGAATTGCGAGCTGGAGGTTTTGAATGGGCCGTACAGGGGAAGGAGAAGGAAAAAAATGAAGAAGATTTGCGAGATGGCGATTGCTATCGGTGGAAGATGATGTTTTTTTTCTCGGGGGACGGGAGAGGTATGGTCGACTGGAGATGGATGGGGGAAGAGCCGGGAGGAGGAAGTGGACGGGGTGGGCGGCAGAATCAAAAAAGGAAAGGGTGATAAGAGGCGAGAAGCTTTAAGGGGTGACTAGGATGGAGGGGAAGCTGTCGGGGGGTTGCCGGAGTTGGGGAATTTTTTTTGACGGGCCAAGAGGAGTAGTTGGGGAGGTCGCTGGGGAGATTTAAGAGGTCTCAAAAGGCAGGAGGAGGATGTCTGAAGTGATGCGGTTGGGGATAGGGGTGTGCCCCCTCCTCTGCCCGACCCCTGGCCGTAAATCTGTTCGCTTTAAAGAGAGACTCCCCCTTTCTAGAATGCAGCCGTATTTTTTTCTATCCGTCTTCTTCTCTTGAAAAAAACTCCCGAAACCACGTTGATGTGATGTAAATGCGCCGGATTTTTACTGCACCGTGTAAGGGGTGAGTTGAGCGATCTTCTTGCCCACACTTTCCCCTCTTTCTTAAGCACAGTCCTCCTCGCCTCCCTTCAACGAAATCACATGCGGTCACACTGGATGGAATGTTATGGGCTGTTGAAAAACTTTCGGCCAACCTTTTCCCGCTCAGAATCAATCTGTTTTACATACACCTACCTGCCTGATAAATGGACTATATATCTGAAACTGAGATAACCTTTTATGCACCCCTTTGCAAATTTAGTGGCTCTACAGATGTTATTCATTCCGGAATACTACTTTTCCATGAATAATAAACGGACGGAGAATGAATAAAGACTCCCTTTATCATGTTTCCAGAACGGATATAAAGGAAAATACGTGGAGGCTGGTATGATCTACAGCAATCGAGTTTGTTGTACCTAGTTGTCTTTTGTAGAGGTTGAGGGAGTAGTGATGACTGTGGTGTTGGTTAAGCTTCCATTGTGCTATTAAGGTGTTAAATTTCGCGGTAATCCAAGGTCAGATGAATTCAATGCCAAAATGGGTCATTGGTTTATCTTATATTATTATCCTTCTAGGTATAGTTAACCCTGTGAAACATCCATTTTCTGTTTCGTCGAATAGGCACAGTTGATGTTTCTTTTCTTCAAGGTAGTCATCGCCAGTAATTGTTAGCGGTGGACTTGCCTTCAAAATTGATCGCTAGGCATTGTCTCACGACGCGCTTTTAATTCATACTAAATAGGAATTAAAGCAGTATTATTTCCTGGTCGATGGAATCGCTCAAAGTATTTCATCTGTCGAACACCAATGATTGCCTGTTTCCGCCTACATTTCTTGACAGTGCAGTGTTAAGATTTTTTGCGAGTAATGCCTGTTTTTTGTGAAGAGAAAGAAATGGAGTCCTGTGCAGTGGTAGACATTTTTACTAACACTTCAAGATTTTCAACCACGATTTACGATATGAGCATTGGTTTACCGAACTTGAAAAGCTTATTGTCATGAAGGGCTTTGTTGTTCCTATTTTTGCCTATCCCCACTATATAGCTCCACTCTACGCATATTCTTTGTTTCCAATGCGTCTATTACATGGTTCCGGCTGAGGATTTTTCCATAACCTCGTCATTTTGTTTTCGTCTGCACCTTGTATCCTCTGTATTTACGCAATCCTGTCACGTACCATCAGTCAGAGAACCCGTGGTCAGTCTCCTTACTGATATTCCCTATCTTACTTCAACCCTATCTTCATCTCTACTCTTTACTACCACTCCCCCATTCTCCCCGTGATTCATACCAGCCCCCGTGGATGTGTCAG
The DNA here is from genome assembly GCA_963169105.1 of Ceriagrion tenellum. Classification (NCBI taxonomy): domain Eukaryota; kingdom Metazoa; phylum Arthropoda; class Insecta; order Odonata; family Coenagrionidae; genus Ceriagrion; species Ceriagrion tenellum. The sequence continues at coordinate 79,310,245 of OY720635.1, forward strand.
TATGCAATATTCGATCTTGTTGCTTCCAAATATGCTTCTTGCCTTTTGTGGTAAGTTTTTGGTCCGCGATGTCCATTGAAGGTGATAAACTCATTCACTCCTTCGAAGGTGTCAAAGGCCGAAGGCCAGTGAAAAAAATTTCCTGGTAGTTGAATGGATGGAAAGGAAGGCCGAAATGATGTGTATGTACAGTGCTACAGCATCCTCGTAGCTCCTGCATCTTAAATATCCTGCACAGTGAAGGCAAAGTTATACCCTTGAGAAGACGAAAAGGATGGTTCATCGTAGCTTCAAGTCGTCCTTCCGCAAGTTCCTCGACTTCGTAGTTCTTCATTACTAGTTTGTCTTTACTTCCTCTAAAGGATAAATTCTACTCTTCCGGTAGAAGAGTGGTTTTGTCTTCAAAAGTTATAGCTTTTACAGTAAAAGTTTCGTAGAATCATGTTTTTGCTCGAGCATGTCTTTCTCTCATGCGTCTCTCGTCTATTTTCTCATCCTGATCTGTTTAAGCGATGTAGTATTTATCTATGTATGGGCTTTATACCGCCGAGGTTGAAATGGTATTCGTTTATTTCCTTAAATAGATGAACTATTGCGTTTGAAAATCAGTGATGTTGCATTTATGTTCCTGTAGAAGAATATTGTCCTGCTTTTAAATTAACTGACTTCAAAAATAAAAATCGCTGAAAAGTCCTCGCCTACTCATTTTGTGCATGCGCGTACAATGAAATTTAATTACTCGTAGGCTGTTTCCAATTGATATTTTGAAAGCTTTCAATCTCCTACCCTGTGGATAGGTATTTTCTTCCATACGAAATGAATGCTCTTGAAGTTCCAAGATAACAACCGACTCGGTTTTGAGCTTGTTTTAGAATACATTTTGTTGTATTCTCATTCATTCACACTGTGAAATTGAAAGTGAACAACGTTGACGTCTTGAATGTTATTTTCGTACATCCTCATTGATAGTAAGTCATAGTAATAAATTGGAAAGCTTTTAAATCATGTGTTGTCATTCTTGCTGGGAAGGTAACTATTGGAAGGCAAGAATCGTGATTTGATTGCCCGCGTTCATCCGTAATCATGTTTAATGGAGTTCAGATCTAGATTCTAGGCACGACGGCTTCTCAAAAACTTTAATTCCGAAAGTATCGAATTTCGCTTCCGGATGTGGGATATTATCTATAAAGGAAGTAGCTCTATTGTATTCTCGTTTCTCTCCACTTGATTTGATGGGAATAAAGTGCAGACATTGGGTCTTTGATACTTGATAATGTATAGAGTCTCATTCAAGGGTCTTTCAATCAAGAGACATTGCTCCTGACACGAAATTGCTCGGCTATGTTACTCCCTCGATCTTTCGCCCTCAGTTTCATTATGTGGCATTCCTTTTTTCCATCGCTCCCTCCTCACTCTATTGGCGAAAGGGAGTGCATTTAATTACGGTATGAATTGGATCGAGATCCCGAGGATTGAATATGCTTGGCAGTCAATTGCGTGACTCATCGAGATTGAATGGATTCAAAATATTTTAACGTGGGATGTGAGTCGCGCTAACATGTCGGCTAACTGCGGCGTCATTCTTTCCCTGGGTGGCTTGTACTGCTATTGCTATGTGTCATGGTTCGAAGATTTTAGTAATGCAAGTGCGTTCAATTCGTTCTGAAGAGTTGAATTTACATTTAGTTCAGGGAGAGTGAAAATTTCTGATGGCCAAGTGTCTTACCTAGCAAACCTTGCATCGCCGTCGTCTTCTAAACCAGCGATCGGAAACATAAGGCAAGCGCAATACAAGGTGGCAAGCGGAAGCATATTTTATAGGTGACATGTCAAGAAAAAAATGATTACATTAAATTTTCCGAGATGTTATGCTATTACTTCGTGGTGTTGCGCGCCCGACTGGTAATGAAATATTATGAAAATTTTGGCACACATTGTTGCCTAACGTTGGTCGGGGACCCTTTACTGTGCACCACCGATTTCTTTGCGGAAAATTATGTTTTTGCTTTTTTCTCTGTCGTTGATTGAACTGAGATTCAGCTCTTTTTGACCGATTAATTTATTTCATCGAAAGTAGCGCATGCTATTGTTTATTTACTGAAATTGTTGGCTGAAAATGAGAATTAGATTAGTGTTTCTACGTGCTGTTCATCTTTCACTGAGAACAGGCTGCTTGAAATCTCGTCTCGATTCCCAGCTGCCCAACTTACGTTTCGTACGATTACTCTCACTAATGGCTTGCGCCTACTTTCTACGAATAACGTGTTTGGAATTGTCTCCTCCCGGAATCATTTCAATCTCTCCTTCCCACCGACCACTTAATTCGCAAAAGCATTACCTACCTCTTCGGTAGCGTGAATAGCCGAGTCCATTATGATTCTCGCCGTATTATTTTTTTTACGAGCAAAATTTTTCGCCCATTGCGGTCACATAGGCCCTGGCAATTTCAAGCGAAATAGGTTTTTACGAAATCCGTCGCGTGGACTGTCATGTTGCGGCATTGTGGCGAATCGTGGTACGAACAAGTTTCTCCCAAATGACGATTCCTCTGAGCGCGGAAGGAGCCAGTGCTTTCAAAATAATTAAAAGCGTTCTCCGCTATATCTGCAGCGAATTTCGGGGTTGAATGACTGTGGAGAAGACTCGGAATCCTTTTTTGAGTCTCTCAGCTTTTCCGTGGGTCCGTCCTCCGTTCCTCACCACAATGCGCCCCATTACTTGCACCCAATTTATTGCTGTGCACCCAATTTAATGCTGTTTATTAAATTGCCCTCTTATTAACTAAAAAAAATAACTTTTCTCCCTTGAAATAAGCTGTCCCTCTCTCTCCATTCAGCGTCACAGTATTCCGTTTTTATGGTCTTGGTCCTCTTCATGGCTATTTTATTATCGTGTTCCTGGATTGATAGGTATATAGCTGCCTCCATTGGTCTCGCGAAAAGGAAGAGGGTTCATTACTTCCTCGCCAATGTTCCTCCTCTGCCCCACGCATGTCCACCGCTCATTTCCTCTAAGTCAAAACGTACCATTCTCTTCAAGCCAGTCGAGAGCTGAGTATTTTTTTCCATTCTTTCATCTCGTACTCCCATCAAAAATATGTTTTGACGTAGTCGTAAATCCGCCAGTCATTACAGCTAACACAAACAGTACAATCGATTCGTCAGAATCGTTTTTTATCCGCCGAGCCGAACTTTTACCCGTACATTTAGCTCGGCGGTGATGGTACAGCAGCCACGCTCGCTGGTAATATCGTTAAAATGAAATTTTGAGATATTGATCCCAACCAATAAACTGCAGCTTTCGCCAGTTTCCTCCCAGAAGTTTATCTTCATTCTCAAAGGAGAAGTGAATCAAATCCTAAGTCTTACCTGTCGTATCTGTAGAGCTGTGTTCAAGCTATAAATTTTAGTTCTTTATAATGCTCTTATATTATATTAAAGTATTCTTCCGTTTGTTTATTTTTTGTTTCGCGAGTAAAGAATGTAATTTCCCGTTATTTTCATTAAGTTTCAAATTTCTCTGTTGTGTAATTTTTGAAGTGAGCGAGGAAATGAGTAAAAGAGAAATCTAGACTCATTCAAACGTGCTGCTAATGATCGACAATTTGGAAAAGGTTGTCTTCGAAGAAGGATCAATTGTGAGCCATGTGGAAGGAGGCTTGTCGTAGTAAGAAGTCCACTAATATCCGAGCCTTCGGGACGAAATCCGGTTGCAAAAACTTTCCCCACGTGCAGAAAACGCACGTCCATCCCAGCCTCAGCCCGCAAATTCAATATCTCCTCCCCAATTTTTTTTCCTTCCCTCTCATAAGAATCGTCTTTTCTTTCACCGCTCATAAGACTCCCGATGCGATGGATTTCTGTTCCCCGGATTCCCTCCGAATGACGCACATTCCTGGTTTACCGTTAGTTACGTATCGAACCGCTTGGGGATTTCGGCTGCGTCCATTTCCCTCAAAAATCTCCTCCCCAAAATGTAAGATGCGTTTGGGAGGAGTCGTCTTGCTATGCGTGCAAGCTCTTGGAAGATAAATTAGAGGAATCGTCCAATTTTGTGCGAAGAGCGTGTTTTGAAAAAAAAGAAGTGTTCTCCGTCCTCTCAATGAAGAGTTGATGAAATGATTTTGATCGAACTAAAAAAGGTCGGGGCGGGGCGAATCTCAGATCAAGGGCCAATATCAAAATATTTTGGTACGGATGTCCTTAGAAAGAGGCTTGTGACATACAATAACCATTTCCTCCCTTTAGGTAGTTTCTAATATGCTTAAAACAGTGGCTTTTAATGTAATTAAGCATTGCCTATTAACTTTCAAATATTTTTCTAGTTGCTAACTGCTTGACAAAAGCTTCAGTAAAATTAAACCACGGATCCTACTTCATGATTACATATTCACTGACTCACCCAGCGATTATCTAGAGGTTTTTTATGTGACTAGAAGGTCTTTTGAAGGCGAAAAATTTACTACTTTTGGCAGAACTATGTATAAACGTGGAAAAATGTTTGATGTTAAATTTTGTCTTCCATAGAATCAATTTTTAAGTTGCACTCTCTGATGTATTTCTTGCGAATGAATGATCATCCTCCGTTAAACTTAAGTATATATCTCAGGATGTTGCTGTGCTTCCGCATGCTTAATTAACGGTTCGAGCGTTCAGCAGATTTAAAGCGTATAACAGTTAAAACCGTTGCCAAATCGTTAAGATTGATTATATCTATTTCAAAAAAAGGAAGCCCCGGTAGACATATTCTGCAAAAAAACATTCTTCTCAGCGATGGCGCTCATCGTCCAGCGTGTGATGATTGAGGGCACCCGCGAAGGAGGGTCGTGACCCATGTGTACCTTTTTTTCTATCACCTAGTCTCCTTTTCATGCCTCCTTGACCGATTCCCGCTCGCGTTTCCGCAGTTTGTTTTTGTGAGCCGTTGGAAATATTTCTCCCCATTCTTCATCTTCCTCTTTCACATGTTTCCTTTTATCTCTCTCTCCTCCCTATTTTTCCTCCTCCTCCTCCTCCCCGCAGCCGTATTTTTGCCCCTCCCTTGCTCGTTTGATTTCCATACTGACGCTGTCTTGGGCACATCCACGCCTCTTTTCTCCTCCCGATCTTACCCGTGAATGACAGTCCTCTCTCGTGCTACAACGGGTCGCGGGGAGTGCGTGTGCGAGCGAGCGCAAACGTATCATTCGATTCGAAAATTGCCTCCCGCTCCCGAGAGTTCAAGAAACTCCGAATTTCATCCTCTGGGACGGGTGAGGAGGAGGTGGAATGCGTTTCATCCGCCTCCTCGCCTCGTCGGCCCTGGGGCCGCCCTCCGCGATCGTACTGCGCTAACCCCCCACATCTTCGCGTGCCGCCCCGGGGCAAGAAGTTAGAAAAAGATATAAGAGGACAATGAGGTGCTAACCGGGAGCGCTTTGAAAGGTTTATACCGAGAATTACAAGTTTATATTTCCCTCGTTATCCTTCTGCCTGTGTATCATCTATATTTGAACCCATTATCGAAGCATTATATCCAACCCGTCCTCTGATATATATCACGTCCTGCTCTCTTCAGTGCAAATTGCGATTGTTTCGATTCTGTCCCATCGTCTATTTAAAAAACTATTTGACCTACAAGTTTCAATGGGGTGGTGAAAAATATTCTCGTTAAGAACTGCTGAAGCAAGCATATACGAACTGCCCTCATTATAAAATTTGTGTCGCTCTGTGTAATGAAGAAGGTGCCTTAAATTAGGAATAAGAACTTTTATTTCACTAGCGAGGAAATACTCGATTTTTATTCGTTCATTCGAATCCATTTCTCTGGAATGCTTGTGGTAGATTGAAAGATGAAAAATCATTATATGAATGCAACAAATATACCCATCTAGTCCACGATTCTGTACTCTGAAAGAACTAGTTAAGCTACCATTCTTGATGATTGATGAGGCATGTGGTAAATCAGTGGCTGGCTAATTTTTTTTGACCTCAAGGAGAGCGATTCCGTGGTATATGGCTGTTGTAATTGATACCCGTAAGGTTGCTTGCTCTGAAAAACTTACGAGTCACCGGAGCAAAGATGTACTCACGTTAAAGCCTTGGTTCGAATCCTGTTTGTTAAAATCAGAAATAAATGAAACTGTGGTCAGGAGAGCAGCATCTATTGAACGCTTCCCGCATTAATAAAACAGCTCGGGATCACCAGCGCTGTCGGAGCCCACAGCGCATGAAACCGCTCGGACAAAAAAACTTGTCATGTGTGATTGAGTAGCTAAGCGACGGGCTCCGCAACACCTGTCCCGACAGTGTACTCATACCTGCAGCTAAGCGCTCCGTGGAATAAAGCACTAGAAATTCCATCTACATCTAAGTTCTGATAGCAAACTATTGCGAGGGCGGCAAAACATGTCTGGGAGTGTTACCGTACGCTAACACTGGAGAAAAAAAATAGGGAAGAGACCAAGAAAAAAAGCGAAGTAAATACTTGGTTGATAAGTGTCTCGTTCAGTTGCTAATGTTGTCGTGAATGTTGCATGAAAATAAATCTCATAGATATCCGCTGGACATTGTAACGTTCTTATTTTCTCAGTTTATTCTTTTTTCTTGGGGCAGTTGTTTGTTTATATTTATTGTACCTCCACGTCAAATACAAACTCATTTGATCTCTCATTGTATACCTATAACCTCTTCCTAGCTAAGTAGCTCTACCTGATAAGTTTCTGATGGCTTCCAACCCAGTCCCCCTGATTATTGTGTCGAATTTCTGTTCCCTTGTTGCAATTATTAACTTAGTTCCTAGCTATTTATGCATTATCTATTTCGCAAGTTTAGTGTATCTGTTTTGGGTACTAGAGTTTTGTGACCAACTCGAAGTGAGACATAATGAGTAAAATATCTATTTTTTAAATGCCATTCCTTATATTTTATTGATGAATTCCATTCTCTTTAATCCCTTTCCGCTGATATATGATTTGGATCGGTTGGAACTGGCAGCTTTTCTGGCTTCTACGGCCAGAGCTTCCGTGCGCGCGAACTGCCTACCGCTTAAAGACCGCCAATTTCAGTTCGTAATGAGAGATCACATGAAGGAACAGATCTGGGAAGGGTCAGCCGTTGGTTCATACTTTCTCTCCGCGGAGTCCCGTTTTTTTTTTTGCTTAACGTATCGTGCTGTGTGTAAGTGTGAGCTCATGTTAGCTAGTGTGCGGCCCAGCACTTGCAGAGCAAATTAGTCGTCGCCTCTCAGCGGTGTTGGCAGATTGTGCCGCCTCCGCCTGCACTCTTGTACTGCACCCGTTTATGGGGGCTGTTGCCCATCCACGCACTGCATAACTTCTCTTTCTAATTCGCTCTCTTCTCACAAAGGAGCATTGCGGAAGCTTTGATGGAACATTAATCAAATTTAGATCGCGCGTCTTGTACTATCCAGATATGGGCCTGTGGCGGTGATTCTCAAATTTATTGTCTTGAGGCGAGTCGATGTAATGCGAGGGTAGCGCTGGGAATTTGTTTTCTGCATTTCTTCGCTTGTCGTGGATAGGTCCGTTAATCAGGATTAGCGATGGTTTGTGTTGATTTGGGTTTTCCTTATCGTTTCTCCTAATTACGGCTTATTATCGAGAAATGGGTATTGGCTTGGTCCGTTAAGAGAAGGGACGGTTCATGAGGTGGAGTGCAATGCTATACGGTTTCCTCGATGCGAGAGGTGGAGTGGTTCTGGGAAGCAAATGCGGCTATTAATGCACCAGCTTTTTTAAAACTATTTCTTTTTTGCCATAAGTGTTGAAAAAAGAGATTAAACTTATTTTCAAGTGGAAAGTTATGTTTATATCCAAATGATGGAGGTACTTCTAGGCAAACTTTTTTATTTCGCATGCGAAACTTTCTGCGGATAACTTAATGGCATTTTAGATCGAATCGAGAATGATTTCGATTTGATTGCCAGAGAATTAATGTGGATAACTGTGTGTGTTGTTGAAAGTCTGATAGGTGTTGCCCATTTCAGAAAATTATTCGATCATATCAGCTCCACTCTATAGCTAAAAAATGGCAGTCGAAGTATTCTCCTCCAAGAAACGTCGATGAATACACTGCATCAGTCTGGATTTTCTTAGAGCGTCACATGAAAAGTCTTTCACCAAATTTTTCACCCGGACTAGTGTGCTTTCGAGCGAATAAAGGGTTCTCTGCGAAGCTCTCCATCGAATCGCCTCTCCCCCTGCGGGTTAACATCAGCAAAAACGTCGCGGCGAGACAGTTTCCTCCTCCCTTCTCTTCTCTACCCACTCTATTGCACTGATTCCGTTGGAATGGGCGGAAATCGGAGTGGGATAGAGCGATTAGCTCATCGCGAGAGTGAGTCATGTGTTGGGGGCGCGCTTCGCCCCAAGGGAGTGTAATCTGTGGAGAACGCTGTGGAATCGGCAGTTCTACTGCGAGGAATGCAGTCTTCTTTGCAGAAAATTCGTAGGCCTGGAGGGAACAAGTCTAAATGCATCAGGCTTGGAAAAATGCTCCAAAAGTTTCTAAATGACTTATGATGGGGAGATGAAATGCCGTCTGGGGGACAGTGAAAACTTCGCTTGAAGGTAGAGGAAATCTCGGTCAACGGACTCCGTACCCGTTGAGGTTTGCGTCCCGGAACAATGATCAGAGTTTTTTGTTGGACTCGTGAAGGGAAACAATATTTTTCCATGTCTGTTGTTTTATTTACATTTTGATTTCACATTTATAAGTGTGCGAAATTATTTGCGTCCTTTGTCGACGTAGGTGCATCGCTTAAATTGCCGCTGTGACTCAGATTTCGTCCCCTTCTTTCCTGGTAAATTGATGTACCTAAATAGCTGTCTCTTTTCTTGTCTTTATAGTCCTTGAGGGCTGACGGTAATAGCTTTTAAAAGTAATGTTATTGTACCCCTGAGCGTAAGGAGCGTTCGGCTGCCCAAATATCTAAAGAACCTGAGTTCAACTCTATGACATGCTTATGAACATTCCTGAAGCTACGGAAACTACGATTTTTCAGTTTAGGAAACCATCTCTAAACTAATATGGACTAGAGAAAATGCATTATCCTTTCTCCCTTGATTGTGGAAATGTCACCTACTCCTTTGCCTAAGCGAATTTTAACCTCTTTTATCAAAGAAGTGTCCGGTTTTCTTATATTCTTGCGGGAAAAATTTAGGTACTATGATTTTTTTTAATTAAAAGCTATTCTACTCTTGTACAGTTCAGTGGGCGATGGATAACGAGCCAACTTAACCTGAGGGAGAGACTATGCATTAATCGTTCACGCGTCGAGTTGCATTTTATAAACGGCCATAAGCTGTCGCGGATGTAGCCTTATCAAATATGTTTTAAGATCTTCATCGGTCCAAGCACATAGTACAGTAGTGACCGAATATGGATTGCCTGAGCGCTGAGGCGTGCGCTCTTCTTGGTCTGTTGTTAGAAATGTGAATCAGCGACAGCCTTTTTACTCGAAGCCTACGATTCCCTACTAGCTTAATTACTCCATATGCTTGTTCCCAAAATTAGCTTGGCGTTGTTGTAGAGGCTTAGAGATGACTTTAAGAATGGATGGAATAAAGTTTCCTCCTAAAACCATGGTAAAGTAAACAAAAGTAGTGGAACACCTTCATGAATGAACTGCGTCCAGTGTCAGAGAAGTTGAGAGATTTAACTTCTCAGGCTCTTCAAAGTCCGGGGGGACCTTATTAATTAGTACAAGCTGCATCAGATGCCATTCTCACGGTAATAGATTTCCACATTCGTGACCACACATTCACTCCGAACTCTCGATTACTCATTGGTCGCTCCACGAGACGTTTTGATGCACGGAGGCAGATGATGCGTGGCTCTATAAGGCCGTTCCCATTCATGTCCAGTTGGAATAAATGTTCCTTTTTTTCGCGCAGAGATTTGAAATCGTCCGGGAAAGAACATGCGGGGGACGAGGCGATTCAACTACTATCCCGGAATTAAAAAAAAAGACTCGAAATGCGTCTCCTGGACTCTTAGCCGTGTTTCTACTCTCACTTGGAGACGCAAACGAATTGCCATCCACAGTCCCCCTTGCAAAGTCCTTACGTTAAGGGTTTGTCGGTGGTGTTCTTGTATGGCGTCAATGCGACGTATTCTCCTCTTGAAATAAGAATTCGAGGAATAATTGTGCAGCCGCTGGCTGCGAGGAAGAACTGGCCAGTAACAGACTGTGTGCAACTGCAGCGTGTGCCTCTCGAAAATTGCCCTTCCCTGCTCCACGTCTCCGACATGCACCCCTGTTCTCTCGCCACAGTGCTTCTTTCCTCTTCATTCACATGCAAATTAGCCGTCATTAATCTCAAAGTGAAAGTGACTATCCGCGGGGAAATTAAAGTGCTACGCGTTAAATTTTTATCTCCATTCGGTGAATCATAATTATAAGTATTTACTTGTGCTCGCGAGGATTTTCCCAGCTAGGCGTCGCATCGAGGTAATTATAATTTTGTTGAGATCCGACATTATCTGTTGGAAAGGTCTTCCAATGTATCATCTCACTTGCTGGTTTGATATCATCATTTACTTCTCGCTGGAGGATTCTTTCGTCGGTTGACATGCAATATTATTATCAGTCTCTTTTGACGTCAGCTGGGTTTCACTTTTAGTTTTTGGTCTGTTCAGCTATTTTCTTGAGAATAAGTGATTCGGATTGCATAATTTTTTTATTTGGGGATTGTCTTCGTTAGCTATTGGCTAATTTACCTACTGCGACGGGGAGTGAACGTGGCACCTGATTTTGGAAAGTTTGAGCTCACCAGATTAGAAAGTCAGGATGAAAAATCAAATCTGAGATAATCTTAATATATTGTGATGCTTACTTAAGCTTTATCCATAGAAATGGCGAAATTAAAAAAAATTCGTGGCATCATATTTATATAATCTCTATAAAATTTTGAAGAAAAATCCTTTTCATGGTATAAATAAATCTTGTATTATTGGAATAAAAATGTTAATACATCTCTAAGACATTTTTAGCCTTCGTCTGAGGCTGCTGGACTCCGCGAATCGGCATTATTACTATCCTCACACTATACTTTTTAAAGTGCGTTTTGTCTGCATTGTCAAGCTTAGGAATGTAAAATGTTTCCACGACTCTTTCCCAAAGCCTGGCATCAATTTAGTAACCGCATGTAGTATCAACTAGTTAAACATATAGTGTATAATTGATGCGTAATCGTTGCGAAAGTATTTTTTTTCTAAAATCCCTTTTGGAATCGTTGCGTGATATCCGTGTGATTTAACCCGTGTCCAGCTGCTAATGCTCTTTCTCTGTCTTTATCATTAGTAGTTACTCGCGCGTGCCTTCAAAGCGCGCTCGATGTTTTTCCTTCGCGGGAGCTTTAGCGCGGGGACGCAGTCACGCGTTTAACCGAGAACGAGTAGTTCTTGTGTAATCTTTAAAAAAAGATGATTCAATATAATGCTAAACCAACACTTTTGAATGATACGTCAGGAGGGGCAGTCAGCACTTTGTTCCCCGCAGCTGGGGAGACTTGGATTCGCAATTTATGCAAGCGCGACGGACAAAAACACGAACCACAGTCGTGTCTCTTCTCTCACATCTTTTTTGCACGACGAGCCCAGATTGGAGTTGTGGGAGTTTGCATGGAAGGAATGGAGGTGGCGTGTTTTTTTATATTTTTTCTCTCGAGGAACCATGAGGCTACTTTTCCCGCCAGGATTTCTTCATTCTCCCATGTCTCCGCCGTTCTCTTCCAAAATATTGGCTTTTGTTTACATCGTATGGTCGTGAAAAAATTATTTACTGGTCATTACCTTCTGAGACAAATCTATTTATTTCACTGAGTCATGGCATTTAAAATACATTACAGTGTTGATGTAAAAAGTAATTTGGCGTATTTTTGCTGCCGTGATGGCTCTGTTTTAATGTTTTGATGAACAGTAGATAATGGTAGACGTGGTTTTTTAACTCCTCCCTGCTTTTGTTGGTATAACTTTCCATAAGCTGGTGCAATAGTTTCTAAATGTCATATGATTGTATAAATGACGTTTTATTTCGAATAACATGACATCCAAAACATAAATTGAGAACCGCGTTGATAGCTATACGTCCATGAAGGCGTCGTGGCCTCGTCAAGTCTACTCACCGAAAGGTCTTTGCATGCAGGTACCGTACTAGCCGTAGGCATGAATTTTCAATTGTTCTATTGACTGAGACTCTATGTTACCAAATCAGCGAAATTTTTATCTCTGGACAATGACAATCGTGATTATTTAATATTCGCGACGTGATACGATTGGCTGGTGATACGAAACGCTTGGTGCCACGCTTTATAATCAGATAGTTAATTATCAGATATGTATCATGCGTTAGCATGTAAGACGCAATTGAATTAAGAAAAATGTATTGCAATATGCTATACAAATACAGTAAATGTGAAGTCCTTCAAATTGTTCCAATATATAATTTGATTTTGAAGTTTTTGCGTTCAATTGGGACGGTAATTCAAAGTCGTAACTGAAGACTGTGTGTAATATTGTAATTTATCTAGGAAATGGTTTGAAGCTTTGACTGCGAGGAGATTGACTTTGGATTAAATACGTAGAAGTATTCTACGATATACTTCTTATGCATAACATTCATTTATAACAAGATATTCAAAAGGAAAAAGTCTAATCTAAATCTAAAAGGTACAGCTATAAAAGCCAAAATCATATATTTAGCCTAATAGGCTCAGATTTGTTAATTCAGAGGTTATGATTCTTCAAATTTCCATTCTGGCGGCACTTTCTCGAGATTCACCTTGGGTTTTACGCCGATGGTTTTACTGCTAAATGGGCCATTTCTTCTTCAGCAAGTTCTTTTTCCGTCGTGAGGTAAAATGAATGGTTGAATTAAAAATTTGGCTAATTTATTTTTGTGGATAACCTTACCGGGCAAACTTGTACAGAAAAATGTTGATTAAGTTTAGATTGATTATATGAAATATTTCTGTCACCATTTTTGTGCATATATTATTTTCGGTGTCGGTAACTACGTTCGAAGTGATCTATCTGGGTTACATTTACCTTCTCGTTAGTTTTCCGTTACTTTAATTCTGTTACGGTAAGCTTGACATCGTTTATGTCTTTGTAATCGCATATCCATTAGTTTTTCTATCGCAATATAGATCGTGCGTTTGAAAACCACCATGGACGCGTCCTACATAGTAAAAGTCACCCACGATTTCGCAAAATGCTTGCATTCGCAACATGGTGTTTGCCCTACTCGTCATTCCAATACGTTACTTTGCTCCGACTTCTCCTTCTCACATTTCTCTCGGTTACATCTCCCGTACCTTCCCGGGCCATTCACCATTTTCATATCTGCGGTGACTCCTCCATCAGCCTTTTCAAACGTCACCGCTTTCAAAGAGATCACCTACATTTTTCCTGGGGTAGAATTTTTGCGGTTTCCATTTTATTTTTTTATCCCTGTCGTAGTATTGCTGGGTGCGTCCTGGACGTGAGTGTGCAAATCTGGAATTTGTCCCTTTTCTCTTTGTTGTGGGGGGAAAAAATGTTTCGTCTGACGTAGCTGGGCGGGTAGACCGCTTGTTGTATCCGCTGTGGCCATGTATCCCCAGGGGTTGCGGCTGTTTTCGGAGATTCGGCCCAGATCAAAGAAAGGCACTTAATTTTCTTTCTTTTAAAGAATATTATTAAATTTGAACGAACTAGATGCCGGTATAAGATGTGGGAGTATTTGGTCGATGTGGCGCTTAGACTTCCGATCCTTAGATCCTTGGTTGGAATCGCGGCGAATGCTGATACTTTTCCATCAAATTTTGATCCTAATTTGGAGAACCTTTAACGCCCAGGCCTTTCATTTAGATTCGACTAACGCCGAAGCTGGGTTTCTCTCAACCATTTCTACATTCCCCATGTAATGTTCACCATATCGTCCTTCCCTCCTATGCGGTATAACGCTAAGGAATTCAGTTGTCAGTTACTTCCCCTAAGAACCAACTAACGTGCGTAGAAAATGTACATGATTCTGGTATTTTATGACTGTTTCGAAGTTAGTGATCTCGCCGTGTTTCTGTGACCGAGTGCCGCGCAATGCGGACATCTCCTTGGTTCGCCAGGAGTACATTGATGCGACTGATACACTCGGTAGTGTCATTCACCGGACTATAATGTGTCTACCGAGCGCTCTTTTGCATTTTCTTCCGGGTTAGGATCATAGCCATGGGTTTGTCCCTCACCTCGCCTCCGCTTTCAAATCTTGAAAATGAACGCATTGATCACGCAGAGCCTCAAATATTTCTCTCTTCTTTCCATCTATCTTTCCATTTCCTCTGGAAATACGCTTGACACTATTCCTAATGATGTCTTCTTCATTTCAGAACACAAACGTCGAGGATAGCGCGGGATTTATGAACGACCTTCCCCTTCTGAAAAGTAAGTACATTCTCTCATAGTTATTACTCCTTGAGAAATTTACTTCGAAGAAAAATTGGTTACCAAGACCGGAATTCGAACTCGTATCCCTAGGTTCTCTACATGTGCTTGAGCAAATTATGCTATCTAAGATTCAGCCCCCAAACTCGCTTCGTCTGAAGCCCGTGGTGCAAATTATGGGGATTTGGGGATATGAGTTCGGATCCCGTTCCTGGAAAATGCCTTTTTTGTCTGTGAAATTCTTTCTTCCGTGTTTTCGCTAAGTCACTTTTGCGGCTAACCCGCAGTAATGTGACTGGGTCAAACATACGGTAAATTTTAAGACCCATTTGGAAACTAGTTGCATAGGTTTTTATAATGCTTTTCATTTTGCATTGCTTGGTATATTTACTAAAATACAATTTTACGGTCAATGTGCTTACACTAGCCCTTAAAGACATGCCACTGAAGAAGACATCAATGAGTCGAGTGCGGAAACGTAATGGAGCTCTTGGATTAATTTGGGCTTAGAATTGACTTAGTGGCCTGTTACTATGCATCTCTTATTTAGTATTAGAATTCAAGTCTCTTGCATGTAATTGAATTTCTGGCTGACATTACACGTCTATTTTTATCTCTTGTTCGAGAATGTAATTCATATCGGAAAATTCCGTGAAGTTTTCTCTAAGATATTTCATTCATTACCTTTTTCGTCTCCCTTCATGGCTTACAAATTCCAAAATGCTTTATCCATCTTGCAATACGGTTAGTCAGCTGAGAAGAAGTCATTTGTACTTCAATACTAAGACTGGATTCAATTTTATCCGGATTTATTATAATAACTTTCCATTTAAACAATCCATTTAAAATGGAATTCCACAAAGTTTCCACAGTTAGCTTTTCATTCGTCAATTTTATCCGCGTGTACTATCTGGTGCTTGTTATAGCTCTTAGAAGACCAATTTTTAATTCCAATTTTATTTCGTGTGAAGTAATCCCTGAGTCTAAGGCATTTACTAAATAGATACCACCCCTCTCGAGCCGCCTAAATTCATCTAATGTGCTCATTCATTGGCCATTACCCCATTTCAAAGTGAATTTTTCCCTCTCTCTTTTCCTTTGAGCCAATAGAAAAAAGTTGAATACCCCATCATCGCCGTCTCATCTGCTCGATCGATTAAATGATTTTTTTTCACTCGAGGTCCACTCCTCGTCCGCTCCAATCCGTTCGAATTTCCGATGCGCGCTCCGCCCCCTAGCACCAACGCGACATCGGCTTCAGCCTTTTCGACGATTGGTCGAGCTTAATGCGGGCACAATGCCACCACTCCCACTCTTCCCGCTCTACTGAAGGGGTACTCTTATCCTTTCTCGCATAAAGAAGGAGCCAAAGCTGGTGGACGAGGATGAGCGAATCAAGGAAGGAGCAGTAGGCTAATCGGACGGCGCACAC
The DNA here is from genome assembly GCA_963169105.1 of Ceriagrion tenellum. Taxonomy (NCBI): domain Eukaryota; kingdom Metazoa; phylum Arthropoda; class Insecta; order Odonata; family Coenagrionidae; genus Ceriagrion; species Ceriagrion tenellum. The sequence continues at coordinate 79,326,100 of OY720635.1, forward strand.
ACTCACTCGCACTATGTGTCTCTACTTCGCAGCCGTCTCCGCACTTCAACTCTCCCTTTATGTTGCCCCCCCTCCTTCCCCGTTCGTTCTAGCCCCAGGGGTTCGGTATTTATAATGTCCCAGTCTCTGCGCAGTATACGTGGGCGTGTGAGTGTGTTTGGAAAGGTCGCCCCGGGCTGTGAATCCATGCGTAGAGAGAGCTCTCTTGCCAGTGTGCCTCGAGGGGGGCGTGGATCCGGGCTAACTAGCCAGACGAAGAGTGCTCCAGTTATATGTATTAGCAGTGCGAACGGTTTCTTCTTTTTTAGCACTCGATGGGATTCTATGTAGTAGGGGGATGTAATGTGAATTGGGAGGACATGGCTGAATTGGATAATTTAAGGGGAAGTGGGTTTTGGGAGATAAGGGAGGGAGCATAAAATTTATTTCCTGTACGTTGACCCCCTTATTTTTTATAATTGGGCGATAGACTATTTCCAGAAAAACTCTTTTCATGTACGTTTTTTTCTAGTGGCTTCTTTTCTTTCTTTATGTCATAATCACTCAGTATTCTCATCATCGATGATCAATTGAAAAGTATCGTTAAAAAATCCAAGATATCTTTTTTACTATTACTATTTACCGGAGCATCTTTCCACTATTTTCTATAAATTCTCCTATGCTTGTTCTCCCACTATTTAATGAAACCTTTTCTGTTCAATTGTAAAATCAAAAGCTCCTGAAGTTTTTACCATTAGTGTCAGCCTGCGTTCTCGTGGCTAACTTTCCACTATTATATCAGTTACCTGCGAGGAAAACAAATGGAATTGGTTAGTTTCCTCCTTTTCTACTATTCACCCTTCCAAATATCTCCCGACACTTCGATCATCTGTCAGCTTACCCTATCTTACCAGTTTTAATACATATCCAAAGTTGAGGGATGGACCCGCAAATGATGAAAATGGAGCACTCTTCTGCGACTCACTCTGAAGTATCACTTCAAAGTTCGTGACGTTTTCCTACCTCGGAAAGTGATAAATTAGCGTATCCTAAATGCATCTTATCTTCATTAAGAGAATTCTGGACAAAAAGCAAGAGTATTAAAAGGGTTGGCTCCTATAATTGAAGATTTATTCCTTTACCTTTGATCTCAAGTCAATTGAACCCTTCTCTCTCACACGTTTTTCATTTTTTAATTTCTTTTGTATAACCGTACGAGCGAACATGATGTTGATGAATTCCATTTTAGGATATGTATTATTTTTTATTACAATTTATACCATTATTTTAGAATATGTAATATTGTATATTTCGTAATAATGTGTACTACATTGTCACCTCTTCTACTAGTCGCTTTTGAAGTATTGTTACTCAGGAAAACGTGTATCTCGCAGGTTTAAGACCTTTTGAAGTTTGAGTTTGCTAGGGTAAAGATGACTTCCGTCAGGTTTAAAGGGTTTAAAAGGTTTTACGTTTTTGTGGGTGAATCAAATATGTCACCGATAGAACAGTAGAAGTATCTAAATTAGCCAATGTTTGGTAATTGTCAGCGTTTGGCCAGCAATAATTTAAACCTGATGTCACACGAACTGTCAACTCTAAGACTTAGGAGTGGAAGGAAATTGAAAAAATCTTTAGTTAAATAGAGTTAGCTGATGTTTCTTCATGCGTCCGTGATGCCTACGCAGAGTACTAGATATTGCACACTTACCCTCTGGGTATTGTAACTAACAGAGCCATTCTTACTTTCGTCCGCCTTTTCTTTTCTACTTCCATTGGTGTTGGAAACCCACCATTGAACTTCCTCCTGTTCTTTCAGTACCCCTGCTGGGGAAACCCTCCCCTTCTCCTTCACTCCATTCATAGTCACTTCCCCACCGCGTCAACCCTGGGCACTGCCCATATCCCCAGCACTCTTAGCCCCTCCCACAAACACGTAACCATGTGTCCCGGCTTCAACGGTTCACAATGCATCGCAGCCTCCCCTTATCATCCCCGTTTCCGCCCACCTCACACTATTAACCAACCCCTTCCATCATTCACGCCGATGTTCGCAATCCTCTTCTCTCTCTCACACCCTCTGTCAACGACCTTTAACCTCACAGTGGAACAATCATCCCTCTCCTCTCATCTTTCCAGCCCTGACCGCGCGCCGTCTTTCACACTTCCCTCATAGTCCTCGACAAGGCCTCCAGACCCCCCTCACAACTCATCCCTATTCCCGGGGCTGCTGTTCCCTTTACCGCCATCCGGTTAGATATTTCACTTTTTCTCTCGTCTCAATCCCAGTCTCTTCCCACGCCTTCCCGCAAATCCTCCAGTCCCTTTTCCCCGCATCCCATAAAGCTTTCCTCCAAGCACAGCATTCACGTTTGCGAGACTCCGATTTTTACCATTTCACCGGATTCGTCACGCTCCTTGTTGAAGGATCCCCTCAAATGTCAAACGAGCCGTTTCCCCATTTACGTGGCCAATAGGCACCAGTTCGAATGCATTTCACGCTTCGGGGACGCTTCGTTGAGTTTTACATGAAGCGAGAGTTGAATTAACTCTAAAAGTCCGTGTGGATTCGTTCTCCGCCGTTTTAACTCCGTATACAGGATGGAGACGGTGATGTAAGCAACTATATTCTTGTGTAATTTTTCGCGGAATCGAATCTGGAGGAGGGGGGTTGCGGAAACGTATTCATTGGTTTGAAAATATTGGTTGAATTTTTGGGTATAGATTGTTCGAAAGAGGCTGTCATATTTATAAAATATGGGCGTTAAAAAACTTTCTTACCGACAGGAATCCCTATCTCCTCTTTAAATACATTAACGCGTAAGTCCAATAATGGAGTTTTTGACTCATAAGTGAAAGATAGTCTAAGATTTGAGTATATTTTATCGCGGAGGTTGGTCTTATCTCAATATATATAGGACTAAAATGGGGTAAATATGATTGCAGTTGTTTTTTCGATGCCCGTTAAGGTAACAGAAATACTATTTCTATGTCCCGTTAGATGACCCTTAAAAAAAGAAGCATGAGACCTTACTTCCTTTATAAATTATTCCTTATTTTACATTTGAAGGATATGGGATATCATAATTCTGAACGCAATGGAAGGCTAGATTGACTCAGCAGGCAATTGTCCAATTGGGCCCACCCCGGGAGAATTTTTTCCCTAATGCTTTATGCTTAGTGGGGACTCGACAAGCCGAGCACGGCGAGTGACGAATCCAACGACGTCGTAAAGTCAATGAGGCGTCCCGAGAAGGGATAAGGTTGGCGCGTGGTAAGGATCATTTTCCTCGTTTACTCGGCCCACAAAAAAATGCAGGGAAAAAACCTCGGCATACTCGAGTGAGTAGTTGCAATGCCATTTGTTGGATATCGCGCGTTTGCTGGAATGACATCTTGAGATTTTTTTATTACCCGAGTGGTGATCCTGCTGGCTGATATTTGATCGCTGATACTAGTATAACATCAAAAGGTTCTGGGTTCGAATTCCTATTCCACCGCAGGTATCTATTTTTTACGTATCATTGTGATGAGAATTCCCACCTTGAAAGAACGTACCTTAGATCTTACGCCACTGGTGAAGGCGTAGCCAGCCTTAGACTTTCGGTTGCTTTGGATAAAGGGCAGTGTTGCCGCGCTTCTGATCTAGTTATAAGGTGTGCTTCCTTTATAAAGACTGGTATCTATTCCATCGGCACTGTCCAATTCACGTGTCAGTATTGTTGCCTCCACCGAGGAAAAACTGAGGTAATCTCACATAATATGCTGCGATTACGCGAGAAATGAAAAGTTGGAATAGGTTACTCTTATTTTACATAATACTGTGAGCAGTTCTTTTAAAAACATTTAGAGAAATGACCAAGTGGAGAATATTATTATTATTTACAGTGAGAGTATGATAGTTGCCATTTCTTAAGAATATAATATGTTGTATACCATTATCCTTCTCTACCCTCCACCAATGCAGCTATTCGTATGAATCAGGTATTTATATCCCTCTAACTTCAATGCTCTGACAAAACTGCCCTATAGGATTAGAGTATCATTTTTTATGTGAACTAGCAAAGCCCTTTCATCTCATTATTGATGGGATTCTATTTACATGGATGGGATATATTCACAATTGAAGAAGAAGTGAAGTGAAGAAGAACTCTTCACCTTTGTGTAAAAAATAATTGGAGGCAAAAGCCTCCAGTGGAAGTCCAAAGAATAAATACATTGGCCAAATAAAGAGGAAAGTACTTACGAAGAGTTACCAGGGATAAGGGAAATAGCGTTAGTTAAGGAAGGATATAAGGCTGCTGTGTACCAATCTTAGGACTAAACAACCTGTCATTATGACCTGTATGTCTACTCGAAAGAATCGTATCGTATACTTCCTGCGCCTGGCATTTCCTTCAAAAAGTAAGATTTTTCCGTCAATGGAATCGTGTTCTTCGAAGAAAGTCCAATGCATCGGAATTCAACCATGGTCCTCTCGATAAGAAGCTCTCCCCCTTCACCACGAGGGGGAAAGCTCAGGTTTGGGTGCACGCCCTCCGCTTTTATTCCCCTCCTTATCCTATTCCCTTCATCTGTTTACCTTTTCAACCTTCTCCTCCCCACCCACCCGACCACACCTCCCGCCCCTTCTTCCCCTTGTGTGCGCACACTCGACGCCCTTATAACAGTAAATCCCCACTCCTTACGCCCGATTTTAACTCACCCTCCAATTACACCCCTTTTATTCCCCAAGAGCTGACACCTCCCCCCTCATTTCAAACCATCCCCCCACTCCCCATGCGACCTTATTTCCGCAGGCTTTCTGTCCCTTCTCAATAAACCAAAGCGGAGCGACCCTCGTGCCCTCACGCCTCTCTTCTGTATATATAGTATATTTCACATCACGACCTCTTTTTCGCACCTCTCCCTCTTTCCCGTCTCCTGTCCTCCCCTCATTCTTCTGCCCCCTCAGTTCGCATTGTCATCCACTCAGACGAGGTATTCCCTCCTCGTTCACGTCTCTCTCTCTCTCGACGGGGCTCTGTGGGTAATTTCAGGGGGTGTTGCACTGTAGGTAGAGGGAGCAGAGTAAAGTTAAGAGAGAGAGAGAGGACATGCGGCTCGATGCGGATTGAGGCACACTATTACTGTATGAATGTAAGTGTAGGTCTATAATGTATCCTGTCTATGGGTTAGAGTCTACGTAGCTCATCCTCGCAATGTGGATCAGAGAAATAGCGCCTGTTGTAATATTACGATTGGAAAAGACGTCGACCTACTAAGTTACGACTGCCGTCACTAAAGCTCCGTCGGAACCTAAATGGCAGCAAATCGTTCGTTGTTTAAGTGTCATTGAGGAAAAAATATGTCAGAATTTTTCGCCAAAAAATATAAAAGTAACAATCGTTCGAATTCCATATGCCCACGTAAGCATTCACAATTGAGACCATCCCTAAGGCCCTTTTGAATTACCTTGACTGATGCGGCCAGTGCGGGTGCATCTATGTAGAAATTTTTACGTCATATTCATAAACTGCATTGCAGTAGCAATTGTGGCAAAATAAAGTGCATAAGCATAGTAAGCTTTGGTTTTTGTATTCTAGCACGCGCCAAAACTATCTAAAACTTTTTCCAAAAGCAGATTTTTTGTTTGTTGTGTTCGCGTTGTGACGTCAACTCCTTAGTTTGAAGAAAAGTGAGTAAGTTAGCCTAGTAGCCAAAAATCTGGTTCGAACTCTGCTTCTATGTCTATTTGTACATACCTGCATCGTGTATAAATACATTCGTGTGTGTCTTCTGTCGGAGGGGACGCACAATGGGCATCTGGTTGTTGAATGGGCGTCGAAGATAGGAGAAGACTCGGCGGTGGGGTGCCGTGCACGCATTACGCATTCGAGTCGGTTTTCCTGGGCGTGGCGAAGTCGGCTCGACGTCCCAAATGGTGGGAAGAGGTTTGTCCTCCCCTTTTCCTCTTCGTGTCCTCTCTCTCTCTCTCGTCTCTCTCCGACACCCTCCATCTCTCACACTTTCACACCCGTCTCTTACATTTCTACCCCAACCTTCCTGCCCCCTTCCCGACATCTGTTTCTGGGTCTCGCGGAATGGAGGAACACTGTCGCGCTCTCGAATCCGACGGAGCCGAGGCGCGAGAGAAGCTCAAGAAGACAAATCTTTTCCCGTCCCTTCTCTTCTTTCTTTATCTTTCCCGTTTCGTGGGTAGAAAGGAAAGGATGTGGAGTCGGACGTGTGTATAGCTCTCACAAAAGTTCCTGACGATGCTCTGTAGACTATCATGTCCCTACGAAGTTTCTGGGAAAAGGGTTACGGAACTTTCTAAATTCCGCGAAATGAGCGAGTAAGGCTAATCGGTGCTGAGAGTTAGTTTTGATGCCGACACAAGCGTAGTTAGAAAGTAGAATGCTACATCAATATCCAAAGTCCAGTTTCGACTCGTTTGTCAATGAGACCCCAAGGTAGTGTCCTGGTAAAGTCATAGTAATTGATTATTGTACTACCTGCCTATTCTTTATGTTAGTTATAATCTCGCTGGAACTCTATTTGTCATCATTTACTCTGTTTATGTCCATGAGTAATTTCTCATCGATTTTATAAATATATTTGCACATAAATATAGAGGACCTTTTAAGTCCTCCTCAGATAGATTTTACGTTTTCTTGATACGCGATTGAAAAGTTATGGCGGACAATTATTCATTGAGTGAACAATCCCGTTGATAGGGTTGAGAGACCTGATGGAAGTGCTTTCCAACTAATTGAGAAATTCAACTTTGTGGATTCCGCGCATCTTCATTTTTTTCGACAACCGGTTCCGTTGCATTCTTCGGCAAAAGGAAGTTTCAAAAAGGCGGACTTTATGTATGGCCGAGGATGAACGGTGATGGGAAATTTTATGGAGAGGTTGAGGCCGTGAATGATTTTTATTTATTCTTTGAAGTAGAGGAACAGGTAGAATGACGTGTCCGGCGGAGTCAGGCCCTCTCGTCGTTTGACCTGTCCTCATTATGTACTTCCCTTCTATCTTTTGCCTTTTCATTAAGCCATTCGAGGAGTCAAATTTGTTTTCAAGGAATTCATTTTGCACGAGGTGTGAGTGCCGGGCAAATTTGGGTGTTCGAGCGGAGAAAACTTATCTCCGTCGGTACTGTCCGCAATTCAAAAGCGTTGCTTCTAAATATTATATACGGCAAAGCAATTTGTATCGTAAAAATAGCTGTAACTTTTATGTCAAGGGCTCCTTTTTCAACGCTGAAAATCAATTTTCACGTCCCCCAACTGGCAGTCGTACGCGAACCGTAAAACATTCTTAATCACCATCTACTGTGAAGTGAATCTTGAGAGATATAGGTTTGTCAGTTATGATTGAAGTTTGCCATTTAAACTTCAGTCTAGCGTGATTTATTATAAATATTCCTTTCAGAGACATGAGATTCCAACGATGAATGCTTATGGAATTCTAAAATTCCGGGACCTGCAATTAGCTGCGTTCTCTGGGGAGGTTCTTTGATGGTTATTTTTGTTCGCAATAGCAGATGTTTCCAATGAGTGCATTATTCCTAATTTGCAGAATTAAATGTGAAAATAAGTGTGGGAATGAAAGCGTAAAAATTCCGATTATTGCTATGTTTGTAACTCTGTCTCAATTTGCTATTTTTCGGCGTGATAACGTGGATTATTTTTTCTTGCAAAAGAAAGCCATTTCACTGACAGGTTCTGTTCAAATATTGAGGTCAAAGTGAAGAGGCTATGGATATCATCTAATTCAAACCGCCCAGAATTTGAAGTTCTATCGTTTTTAAACCATTGATGACATCTGATGCATAAATCCGTGGAATGAATTCCTTAACCTTTCCAATGCTTCTCTCAGCTTCTGCATTCCATGAAAATACTAGTGTTTTAGCTAACTGCAGTATCATCTGGCAAGGTATGAAAGGAAGCATAAAATATGATTAGGCTTTTATCAGACTTAACTGAAAGAGTATTATCCGTGGGGAAAGGTAAAAGATGACGCGACGATGCGAGAATCATCGGCAGAAACTATACAAAGGCATACCAGATCGGTAGAACTGCAGTCTTGTTGGTTCAATAGCCTTTTACTTGATAGTGACTCAGTGCAGTAAAAATATGATAAGTAAACCGGGCCGTCATTTAGCTATTTCTTATTGATTATTCTGTTTTTAGCTGTCAATTATTCCTGAAAAATGGGGCCCATCTCAAAATACGATACGTTAGATCATGATCCGGTTACTACTGTTTAATGTTTTCCTCCTTTTTAGCTTGTGCGGGAAACACATTTCCTCACTTTATGCCTGCGGAGTCATTCCATCGCCACTGGGGGTAGAAAGACCAACTATAGAATAATGAGCCTAGCGAATTCTCCACGCCGCCATTAGCTTGAAGCTGAGACTGTTTTAGAAATTTAATTATATTTCTACCTTATCTGTTACACGCTTATTCAAGGCAGTTAATTTCTGGTTTTGCATCGTCGTGACATAAATTTATGGGCACAACGTCTTATTGACATGCAAATGAACTGCCTTCTGTGTTCCCAAGTTCATTTTTTAATTACATTGGGCTCCAGCCTTCCCGAGAATTGACTCTTTATGAGATATTAGCCACTGTTGGATATTCGCTCATTGCTGCATGGCTTTTTATTGAAACGTGGCCAAATGATGGATGATAACAGCTTGAAAAGCTCCCATTCAGAAATACTTGTCATGTTTGGTTCACTGTAATTATCTCTTGAAATCGTCACACACTTCCGCGACGTAATTTAATAAGACTGCATTTATATTTAAGTATGATAAGCACCTGGTTTACCTGTTTACCCTTTGGATGTCTTGCATGAAGATGTTATCCGAGGGCCCCCTGTTAATATCAGGATGTTATTAGTATGCGTCTGAGTTCATGATAAAAGAATGACCTCAGTTCATAGTATACATTCTCATTATCTGTCGTAAAATTATGAGTCAAAGAAAGGAACTCTCATTTATAACATGGTTGATAGAGTAACACCTTAGTGAGGCAAGTTCGGTGGTTTGGTCCCAAATTCTGTAGTGATAATGACAGACGACAATTGTCAATTGATGTCGTTTACTCTTTGTTTCGTTGCTTGTCAGCAAGTTTAAACATAATTAAGGTTTTCGCATTTTTCATTATCCCAGCATGAAAAGATCTTTTTACACTTTCATGATACCTATTGAATTTTGAACGTTCGTATAAAAACTTTCACCACTGAAAACTTTTTACGTTTTCGTTACTTCTCCATTGCCTGTTATCCTGCATTTTGGCCAGGTTCTGATATCCATGGCTTAATATTTTCTCGGCTTAAAAACCGGCGTTACTCTCTATCTCTCATTCTAGTTATCCCCCATCTATGACGTTCACGTAACCTTACCTTCATTTGTGGAAGTATACCAGAACCAAATTATCAGTTGGCATCAAGCTAACGTAACGACTACGCCATCTAGCGATGACCGTCAGTCAGACATCGAATAACCGGAACTTAGTGTGCCAGGGAAGCGCATGTATTTGTATGAGAAGTGGGTATCCGCTCTCATCATTTTGTGCCTTGGTTCCCTTGATCTCCCACTGCATACAGGGCAGCTCTTCCTTCTCCGTCAACGACAATGCGCTCAAATCCCCTCTCTCCTCTTCACTGGCCGTCGCGCGAATCGGCATCGCAGAAGATCGTGCGTCACTTCAACGCCTCCGCGTCTGCCGCTATCCAAGTGCCGCTTCGACTTCGCATTCCTCAGGCGTTCTTCCCTCCCAAGCCCATCTTTTATTCTTTTCATCCATTACGTCATGTGTGGCTTAATCACCTGTTGAAGATCATCAGTGATAAAATATGCGAAACTGAGAGATCGTGTCGAAAGGCCAGAGAATTCTCCTTCTCTGTCATCTTTCGAGGAGTTAACGTAATGCAATCGTTTGTTGATTTTCTGTTTCGGTGGGGTTCATGATTTAAACATTTTAGTGACAGAGACCGTACTTTACGTTGAACTGTAGAAATAGTAGTCTCCGAGTACTATATTTGTTTTACTAGGTGTATCTCGATCTCAAGTGTGTTTTGATGGGCGCATTGTGTATAGCTCTTTCTTTATGGTATGTTTCAGAGGTATGTCAGTAGACTTGGGTGTGGGGTGCTGAAGCTGCTTGGTTAATGTTGTGCAGTCCAACCTAGGACATAAATTATGTGACCAAAAAATAACAGACTAGCTCAACTTGGATTGTCAGGCCGAAACATTACCAACTTAGCTACCGCAGTTGACTTGTAGTTCGTTATAGCAGTTGAGGTACTACAAATCAATAAACCTTATTAAGGGTAAAGTCGGTGGGCTCTTGTCGTCCAAAATCAGCAAGCATCATCTAATATCATTGTTTGATTCTTATATTTTATCAAATGTCCAGATTTTCGATAGTATGTGCAATTTATTCTAAGGCACGGTAATAAAAGTGAGGAAATGATGGTTCTCCTTTCTAAACCTTGGTCTTTGACGACTTTTTACTTTTACTGTAGAGTCGTGAAATTAACGCCAGTTTTTTTTGTTTTACGGTGTACTAAACATTCGAAAGAGCCAAAATGATCAGTCACCATGCAATTTTCATTATTTATGATAGTGATGTTTTATTTCAAATTACCACATGTAGTGTTCCCTCTCATCCTAAGGAATCATCTATGCACCACCTTACAACCCCGAAAGGGGTTTGGAGGTAGCTCATTGGGTTCTCCTATTAATGAAGTCTAGTCCGTCTGTTGCTGGCAATGTAAAATCCACTTTTAGAGTTGTCCCACCATTTTGTGAAAAGATCTGATACTGCCGCCACGCTTTCAGTGTGTTTGTGCGCTATCCTCCCGCTCGTTGGCGGTCAACGTGTCCGTCACGTGTCCATGTCGTAGTTTTAACAGCTTAATTATCCACGCCCGATTAATGACGCTGGCTGCAATGAGTCCTCACCACCCCGCTGTAATTCGTCATGCCTCTCTAGCCTCGGGGCAAATACTAAATATACACATGTGTCTTTCTTTGTCCGTCCTCATCGCCGCCCCTTTGCGTTGCATCTGTCGCCAACCTCCATTCCCCACCCCCGAGCCCCCAACTCTTGTCCCCGTTGTCGGGCTAATGCTAGAGGTTAAAGGGAGGGAGGGGGAGGATGGCTGTGAATATGTCTCCAAAGGTGTGGCAACCGGAACGGAATCATACACCCGCCCATGAAGCCAATCTCTTTTGCCCCACACTTTGCGTGCCGTCCCCCTCAATAGTCCCGCTGCTTGACGGTATAATTAACTGGTGACGCGCGTCAATGCAACCCCAGTGGCTCTGCGTTTGTTCCCTTCTCCTTTTTCGCGTGATTTTCCTCTCTATTCGTCGCAGAAACAGGAAGGACATGCGAATGTTTCCAATTTAAAGTTCGATTTCGTGTGTACCGTTCTAGTGTGAAACTTCTAAGCCTAATTAGTAGATGCACAATCAATTTAAATTCATATCAGTTAATTTATTTGACGCATCCATCTTGTACATGAGGTTCAATGCCGCGGATCCTATTTTTCAGCAAAGTTATTCCTTTGAATTTCATGAGATTTCGGCAAAAGACGAAAATAGCTAGTATGTTACATTTCAACGCATTGGGAGATTTTCATGCTTGATTACCTCCCTAGATACTCTTTCTGGACCCAATAATATCATTCTTGATATTCTCGTATTTTACTTAATAATCATGGAATATTGGGTGTTGTTTTATAGTTTTCTGCACGTGTAAGGTTTTGAAACTGTGTAATCAATTGCTTTCGTTCTGTCTTATGAATCATCGTTTCGAATGTTCAATTATTCATTCATCTTCTTTAGTTTTCTTGTCCTTGTACTCTGGATTATCGCTAGGCATTTCATCACCTCTCTTCCTCCCTCCATTCCTCGACGCACATATCTCTACTCCTTTGTTCTCTCCTCAGCTATAATCAATCCCATTACAACAACTTTCGCAATGTACCGCTCCATTTTGTGCCACATAGTTCATTATTCATTTGTTTTTTTCTCCTCCTCTCCCACACCTTCGTCAAATCCCATCACTCACTTATCAACAGGGTAGAGTTTTTGCTTCCCTTCAAATTTTTTTCCCTTCAACCTTGTCTCCCTCTTTCTCTCCACGCTTGCTTGGGCCTGAGATATTCGGATCGGACTTCTTAAAAATGAGTTTCCATTCCTCCTGCGCTCTAGCAACTCAGCCGAATCGGCGGTGCTTTTTTTCGGCTCATTCTAAAGAAAAAAATCTCGGCGCAAAAATACGATGAAAGCGGGACCACCGCTATCTTTCCTTTGACGTCATGCTCCGATATCACCCTCCTGCTTAATGTAATAAGATTTAAACTTTCTTCTTTCCCAGGAAGATTTGGTGAAGGTTTTATTTAAATTTATGACGGGCGGCATTAAGGTTTTTTTAAGGATCGTTTTCTTGTCGCCAGACTTCTTGGACTTCTCACTGCTGTATATTTTCAATATCATATTACAAAGGTGAATATCCTTATATCATTAACCTCCGTTAACAATAAAGCTTAATGGTTCGTATTTTATTAGTTTTTAGTTGATTAAAAAAATATCATCCTCGAAAAATGAATGTATTCGAAAAGTAACAGAATACTAAACATGATCGACTCATATGACCGACAAATGAATTATGCATTTTCAAATTTGTCTCGAACCTCATTAGATTGACAGTGATTTAGAGCGCTAATTCTGTCTGGGAAGTTATTTATTCGATTTTGAACAGGAAAATTTGCGCTGTAGCTGACTAAAATTGGAAGATTTTCAGTCCACTCATCGGTGTACACGTGGAGGCGGTATTGATAACAAAAATAAAAAGGGAGGAGTTTTATGAGGAGCTCTATTATGAGATTTTGATCCTTGCCTTCCCGTATCTGATAATAAATCAAGAAATTTAAAATGCCAAATCTTACATGTATATTTTATTTTATTTCATTTGTGAGAATTTTAATTTCATATTCGGACTTTTACGTGTAAGTCCTTCATATGTGTACTACCGCCGCTTTTTGCCTTGTGTTTTGGGATGTTCCTGCCTCCTAATTAGTGCGCCTGGTCAATCTTGTATTATCACCTTTCTTGCGGTCATCCTTTCATGTTCGTTATAATTCTCCTTGTTTAACCGAATGCCTATTATTCTCCTTTCTTCGGGACATCTTATACATACTCATACTCGAGGCATCTTCTACATATACTCATTTTTTGCTTATTGAGATTCTTCCTACACTCTTTCTTTGCTCTCATCTGACTATTTCATTCTTTTCCTCCTCTCTCTAGTTAGTCCTGTTATTTCCTCACACATCTCTCTAAATCTTTGGTATAATTTGGACTTCGATGTTTTATTTTAATTTTTTATGAAACTACCTTTTTGATTTCTTATACTTAATTCTATAAATAAATTCTTTGGAATTTCTTCTGGTTATTGCAAACCCAGGGCTTCAAAGTGTGCATAGCGGCTCTTTTATCAAAACTGGAGGCGAAAGTCATTCCCTATATTCTCCTTTCGGAACACTCACCCTTCCAAGCACCAAATGCGACCTGCGTCAGAGAGTGGAGAGTGCGGCGGCTATTTAAGGTGCCTTGTGGCAGAAGAGGAATACCCTCTTCTCCCGTTTCCTCATTCCATCCCACCTCCCCCAGTTCCGAAAAGTCCCCATCGCCACCCTCTTTAAACCGACCACCCTACCCACTCGGACGATCATTCTCTTGTCGTAAGTTCGGCGCCTAAATTCGCTTCCTTTCTCCAAGCGGCGTATTATTATTAGCTCTCGAACGAACGGTGGTTTCGCTTATTTTCGGGGCAGAGAGATCACCCCCAGTCCGTTAGTTTCTTGCGACGAGCCATGCTGGACAATCCCCTTGATGGAATGGTTTCCAACGACGTCAATCACGGGAAGGTAGCGTACGGTGCGTTATTTCGACCATTTTCTCAGAGGCAGTGAGCTGCGACGTCTTCTCCTTTTCCTGCAAAATTTCGACCGGTGATGGCAGTACCCATGTTGAGCGAAGCAAAGTGAGGGAAAAAAGAGGGAAATGAGTCGATATTTATTATTATTTCGGTCCCGTCGATAATTTGTCATGCGATTCGGCGGAATCTTGTATCTGATCTTAACGATAGGTATACCTGATCAAACCTCCCTTCCTCTTCGCCGTGAATCTTAATACCTATATGGTACGAAATAGTTGAATGGAAGATGGTTTTCCCTTCGCCTTATATTTGATTGGCGATTTGATTTACTAAACCGGATGCATTTCCAATCTAAACTTTTTTTACATTCGGCAAAACGAGCCATTCAGTTTGGCGGAAAGATTATTCAAGATACTACTGATAAAGTTAAATTTGGCTGTTGCCTGGAACATTGGCTCAAACTATGGTAGTGTGAAGTTAAATTTGATTTTAAATAATTTTAAATTTATGCAGGGCATTTTTTGAGCTTGCAGGGAATAAGAGTCACTATAAATAGCGATTTTTGACGAAGGAACCATTATTATATTTTATTGTGGAAAAGTAGTCCTTTTTGAGGCATTTTAGGTAAGTATATTTCAAACCCGATATTATGGGAGGCATTTTACCAAATTACAAGTACTTGCATCCCGTTGGCTTGGTACCAAAGCCATCATTTTTTTTTTAATTTATTACATAGTCGTACATTTTTTTAATGCTCAGTATCTATCTTATCCCTTTTTCGCCTAAATAAATTACACCATATCATTCTCCATCCGTGAATGTTTTCGGAGCCTCTCTGGTGCACCTATTGGCTAACGAGCAGAGGTCATTTTTGGCAGTTTTTTGTTTCATGTAAATTAACCTTCATCTTCATACGCTACCGTCCTACCAATAATCGATTTTTAATGTTTATGAAAACATTTTCAGACCCAAAAATGCATTTTTAGTACGAAGAAACAGTGTGTGATATTTTTATTTGAGATATCTTTGATGATAAGTTTACTGTGTTGTTTCTTCTCAAGCAGGGAAAAGGTTTCTCACTCATGCAAAAAGTTACGCCATACACTTTTCATATCGCAGTTTCTGCGTACATTTTTCACAGAGACCAGAAAGGGTTATTGTCAGAACGTTGACGGGGAAAGAAGAACCAATTGCTTGGATAGCCACTTTTCTCTTGAAAGAGGGAGCAATAAAAAGTCTTGAAAGCAAAAACGGAATGCCTGTTAAATGCGTCTAGGTTGTCGTAAACACACCACTTTATTCACTGCATTACTATCATTGTCATTCCCTTCTGTTTTATGATCACTTTAAAACACTCACTGTGATCCCTCGAAGTTTTATTTTATTGGGTATATCGCAGAGTTCATTTGACACGAGGCTTTTATGGGTATGACTTTGTCCTCGAAAGTGGATTGCCTTCAATGCTTCAATTAACCCTGTACATCATTAGGCATTTTTCTGCCCTATTTGGATGATCGATTGAATTTATTATTCTTATCCCTTTGTTAAGTGAAAGCGAATTCACCTTCGAGGAAATATGTGAAAGTTTCCATACTATAACTGATAAATCCGATCGAAAGGCTAAAGTTCCGTTAGAGAATTCATTGATTAAATTCCTTATACATGGTTTTGAAGTGAATTAAATCTTGGAAATTCCTCAAAACATATTTCTAATAATGTTGGTGCGGTAGTATATTTCGTAATTGGAGAATAGACCGCTATTAAACCCCAAATTTTGCTTGAATACTTCAGTATTTGATTTAAAGATTTGGGTGAAATGTGATCATCATGCAATAACGTTATATTTCAGACTTACATTCGCTTATTAGAGTGATAAAAGCAGCAAAGCTGTCGATCGTTTAGCCGTAATAGCTATGCAATGCATGCAAATCTCATATCACGCCATTATGGATATTGCATTACGGAATCATGCCTTGATTTCGTAATTCACAGTCCGAATGACCGGAGATGTATCTAACTATGGGGCGTCACTTATTTGGATGGCAAGAGAAGAGATAAACCACAACTCCTCTAATTAATGGAGCATACAAATGGGATTTCTGGTATATGAAAGAAGTGAATCTGGGACTTACTCATAAGATGGGGTTTACTTTGAAACCGATTTTGTTATTATGTTAACACCTATTGGTGGTGAAGCTATTTACTCAGCATTGACAGGGACAATTTAGATGTGTTTCAGCTGAACTATCGCCACCATTAAAAAAGGTAAAACGGACCCTTGACACTGTTGGTGTACTGTAATTTTCTGATGTCACCATCGTTACATTTTTTTCAAATAAATGACTCGTGAGACTAACTTTTAATTAAACTGAATCACTCTCTGGTGGACTAATAACGTATCTACTGCCAAGTTATTTTCCCACTTATAGCCTAGTGAAGGAATGCTAAGTCTCAAATTTCAACCTGTCGTTCCAGCTTTCTCGTAAATTTCCCAATCTAAGCCAGTTCCAATTATTAAGTAGGACCCATTCCGGAATGCTGCTACCTTAATTTTGTAGTCAGACCACGTGCAAAGAATTTTAGTTCAGCTTGTTGAGTCGCTAATTACGAGAGCAATCATGGAGAAACCTATTTTAAGCGTTCTTATTTGAAACTACCATAATCAAGGCCATGTTGGAAAAGGCTTGTCTAATTATTTCTTAATAAAAACATCTGTCATGAAGGAGCTATTGCTTTTGCTCTTATTCTGACGACAATTTGTAATTTGATAGAGATTGATCAATGTAAAACCTCGATTTCTCTGGCCAAGATTTTCCAAGTTCTTTGCTTACGTGATAAAAAGATCAGATTGCATTGATCACCATCAAGAGCTATGTTCACGGTCCATATTTTTACTCTTAAATTTTTATGCCCTGGTATAGATGCCAAACTTAGCTTAAAATTTTCCATCGGCTCCTCATTTATTTAACTTATCGTTTAGTATTTGAAAATGACTTTTCTGGATGTTGGCTGAATATAATATCAATGAAGAATATGTATTCATGACTGCCGTAGTTACCATTTTGATAGATAATGGCGAAATCGTTTCAGTTAGGGAAGGATACGGTTTTAACAGAACGCGTAACTCCGTCATATAACCTCTTGAGTAAAGAAGATTAAGGGATTTACGCAGTTTTTTCTAAGCCTTCTGCGCTTTCTTTGCCGAGATAGTCTTATGCTAACCATAAGCCGATTGAACAAAAAGCGGCCATTTAGCAGACTTGGGTTGTACGATTATGGCGTGTGGAGGGGAAAAATTTAGAGCTACCTCTGTGATGATGGGGATGAGGGGAAAAACAAGAGGGAATAGGGTGACTGCCCACGGCTGGATTTGGAGCCTACAGTTGACACCTCGTCCGTCCTAAGGGCTGGATATTTATTCAGTTAATCTTTACCGGGTTTTTGGGGGCCCGAGTTCCTGGGAGCCGCAAACACCTGTCGCCTCTATCAAAGGCTTTACGCGTCCATTCATGCTCGCCTTTCATTGTTGCTCTTCTTTTCCTCTTTACTTGATCTTTTATCTCTCCGTCGACCTCACCCCTCCCGGAAACTTTCCTCCGGAACCCATCATCATTTGATTCGCTTTCACCGTCGTCGCCCCTCGTATGCATTCGTTGTTATGACCCCATATTATTTTCGCAATAATTGATGTTTTCGCGCCTAGATTGCCTGCATTACATTTCAGATCTTTTTAGGGATTAAGGTTCTTGTGGTAAGGGTTTTTTCATATTGCTTGAAAAGAAATTGGACGGGGTAGATAAAAATGCGAATTTTTTTCTTTCGAAAATATTTTTTTTGTGATTTACATTGCTACGTTTCATCCATTGTACGTAATCATTTATTTCGAATCTCTTGATGTCTTGTTGTAATCACATTTAATTATCTCGATTTTTAGAACAAATTGCATCGCGCAAAGAAACCATGACAGATGATTTGTTAAAGTTGTTTATACTTACCTTGTGAGCGGCCTAGACAGTTTTCGTCGTATTGGTTACGTTTTATAACAGTTATTGCGTTCAAATTTCAGTGGGAAATATATTTTCTTTATTTTATTAGAATAATCTTTTACTTTGGTGTCTACTTCTTACTCAAACCTTTATAATTTCACTGGCAATCTAGTCATTGAACACTTTTTTCCTAAATGTACATTACCCTCCGATTTGCTTGAAATTTTGTTTTGATATCAATGCGGAAATTTTTATCTTTATTTTTAATGCCTTAGGTATACGTATTGTATTTCCAAAGAGATACATTTACCTGTTGCGCAATCAGCAGAAATTTTAACACATTCTGCCAGTTCGAAATGCCACAAGAGTCGACAGACATGTAATAGGCTACTATCAAGCGGTGATGAAAGTCTCTCTCATTGATGGAATTGGTTTACGCTCACTCACTCTGCACTCTCTTTGCTCATTTTTAATTTTATTTCCTCTCTAATTACTGAAGTAAATTTTCACAATCCCACTTCTTATCCTTTGTAATCTTGCCCCATCCTGCCCCAGACGTCGCTCCACTCTTTGACCGCAGTAACTGCAGCGGTTGCAATTCATTGCGGCCCGCGCCTTCCCTTCTCTCCTTTCCTGGGATTAATCCTTTAATAAGCTGCACAATAGTCAATTGCTTTCTCCAATATTTGCCTGCGGCTTTGGCGATTGGTTTGTCCGGCAGATGAGGATCAAGCGAGCATTCAAATCCCGGTTGACATCAATAGAATGTAACATTTTAGTCCAGCCCCCTCTTCTCGGCGCTGCTTGGCATTCAATATGTACGTCCTGCCTGATTCCTGGCATCAAATAAGCGTCTTGGCGCTTCCTCTCAGACAGTTTAAATCGTATTTTAATTTTATATACAAAGCTTCATAGTCAGTTAAAGCCTGCTTTTCGACACTGGACAACATCATCAGGTCCAAACCCGGGTCGTGATTTAAAATACAACCATCTGATATTACAAAGTTTAAATATTTCATCGCAAGTATGAATATGTTCCTCCAATATACGCCTAAGTCTAAGAACTTGTGCGAGATCCAGGTGATATTTGAGAGCTGTACCCATAAGCGGCAATGGTTAGAACCCGATTTCCCTGGCTATTCGCAGTTTAATTGTTACTTTTGGTGCAATGAACTTGCCACTGAAATCGGGACCGTTTTGTGCATGCCAGTCGGAAGCTTTTATGCCGCCTTCATATGCATGTGCGACAAGAGGTATTACTCTCTTCGATCTGGGGGAGTCTTCAGTTTGGGACATGGACAGGCGAAGGCGGCTCGGTGGTAGGTGTGAAAGGGAAATTGGGGGAGACTGCAGGATGACAGCTTCTCAATGCCCCCTTCAGTAGAATGGAGTGGGCTTTGTGACCGCAAATAATAGTAAGCTACTTATCCCCTCCCTCTTCGATTCGCCAAGCCGAATCCCTTTCTTGTTGTAGGTCCCCTCCCAAAAAAATGGGCCTTCTCATGTTCCTCTCCCCGCTTCTTTTCATTTTACCGGCCTTACCCGGTGCCTCCCCTTTCATGTGTCCGCTTGTGGAGCTCGCTTGGATCCCAATTCGACGCCGTAGGAGTGTTTGACCTCTGAGAAGCTCAATTTTAGCCCAGGTCTTGATAATGAGGAGTGAACGACATATTGCTTCGCGTAATACAGTTACCTGTGCCTACATTTTAGAGGGGAGTGATTTGTAAGTTTTTTTCCTCGGGTCCGCTACATTTAATGTAAACTCTTGAAATGTATTTTTTGGTTGCTAATTTTTCTTCTTTTTAAAGGCGTGAACAACGTATTGTCTATATTAGTACGTTTTCTTTAACGTAATATTTCTACAGACTCATCGTCATCAGCATCCATCTACCCGAAGATTGGCTGTTGCACTCCTCTCGATTCTTTTTGACCTAACAGCTTCATTGGTCTATACATAAGTATAGTCTTTAAGTGTTCTTTCGCTAGCTACCTGATGTATTCAATTCTTGGTATTCCTCCGTAATTATGAACCTCCTTCCGTTATTGTTGGACACTCCGACTGGCTGAGCGTGGTTTAGCACATTTCCTGTGAAAGCGAAAACAGCTTTCTCCTTGTTAGATTTTCATCTTTCCAGTTAGTTCAAGAATGTCAAAGCTCCTCAGTTGATGCCGCTGAAAACATCTGAAACGCCACGTCTCTTCACAAAATTAATACTGATGATGTATGTTTCTAACGTCGATTATAGTCCTTTTACCTTCTTTCCCATCGTCCGATCTAGCGAGAAATTTTTCTCAAAACGGAGATAAAACGTAGCGGTACTGTCTATAAATACCGAATTTCTTGAAATCATCAGCGTGGAAGCGACTGGACGAGAGAGGTTATAAAAACGAAGTGCCCCTGGGCCACGGACGCCCCGCGTCTCCCCCTACCTTACACCACTCCGTCCCGACCACGGAAGTAGGCTCAGGTAAAGTTGGTAAATGAAGAGGGCAATGATACTATAAGACATGTTGTACACCGGACGAAAGCTGAAATTATCCCTTTTTCCCATTCCTGTTACGTGGAGTACCTATTCTTTTTAATGATTAGGGTCTTGTGGCCAAACGCTGTTGGGGGTGGCTCAAGGGCTAGTAATGTAGATATAAATTTCGATGCCTCATCAGTTTTCTCTGTCATATTTTCTGGTTTATAAATCCCCTTTCAACCCACCGATCCGGCAGCTTGAGGGGTGTTTAGCCGATGTGGTTCCCGGCCACCTCGCTGATGTTAGGTTTCTTATTACCGACGTAGACCGACATGCGTGTATTTTCTCTTTTATCCTCTCAGGCGTTACAGGCGCCGTAATTCTGAAGTTTCAAGGAGTCTTGGTATTACTAAAGATGGCGACAATACAAGATAATCTACCCGTTTCAGTTACAAATAGGGATCATTTTGTCACTCGTGATTGCAGGCAAATAGATCAGCAGTGATAAATACAAATGAATGGTTTCAACTAGTGAAATATAGTAGCGATATCAGGTAGGTATAACGAATTACTTCGTATTGGAGGAAAATGAGCTCCGAATATGTATCCCACATTATGATAAATAACCTTTCATTCCCAACTCAATAACCTAAGGCTTGGGTATAATCCTTGATTTCGTTGTATTCTTTACCCGAGAATGACGCATTGTTTTGAAACCTAAACATTAATAAAAAGAAACAAAGTTGAATCGACATTGTTGGTGCTTATTCTCCTCCTTTATGGGAACTATAGTTCAGTGATCAACTCTCTCAAGTGTTCCATAATACCGATGACTATTTGATGCAGGGTATAAGCGGCAATGAAGGGAAATACGGGGTCCTATTTTTCGGATCTGCACCGATGCCGCCTCCGCCCACGGTATTTGGTCTCTTCCCCCGGAGGCGGCGAAACCTTTACCCCTCCGCACTCTCCGTCCACGCTTCTTTACTTCCTCCTCCTCCCCCAGCTCATCCACTTCTCTCTCCCTCCCTCCTCTCTGTCCAGCCTCTTCGACAAACCCCTCGCGGCGGTTTTTCTTCCGCCCATGTCCTTGGGTGGGTGGTGGGGGGAGATGCGTTCGATTTTATCTTTTGTTATTTACTGTTCTTGTTTTTGCGCTACACTTTCCCTTTGAAAACGTTTTCTCAACCGCCCCCCGAACCATTATTCCCGTCGCCAAATTTTTTCCCTCTCTTTCCTCTCTCGCTTGTCCTCTGGCGTTTCCCCAAGCCTCTGAATATTTACCTCTCAATTGCCCAAGCGGTCTGTTATTTTTGGAATCCCACGTGCCGGTTGTTTTTTGCTCCGGAAATAACACCTCCGGTTTTTCTTGCTTTTCCAGAGGGATCCTGTGCGTTTGTTCGGATGTACCTGTTCGTGTGTAGTCTATTCGGGGGTGGGGTAATTGCCTTCGTCCGCGGACCATTGGAAAAACACAGCCAGCTGACCTGTCAATTTTGATGGAGTCTTTTAATTCTCCGTGACCCGCGAAACGAAAAACGCCGTCATGTTTTTTTTTCTCTGGGCATAAATTTCCGCCTCCTTTGGCCACGAGCTTGGGGGACTTTCTTGCTGGTTGTCTTGCTTTTTTGCTTTAATGGTTTCTCATTCTTTCGTTTAAAACATCGCTTTTGACAGGTTTGCGATACTTTTTGTGTTTTGTGATCAGTTAAAAGTGATATTACCAGTCGTACCTTATCCTAGCAAGCTGTGTCTTGGTAAAAGCGGGTCCACCATCATCCTCTTATAACTTAATGGGACAAATCTCGCCCCTATGTGACTGCTGTGTCTAATGAGATAATTTACTGTAAATTACCGTTATTGTTGCTAACATTTTGAATATGATTTCACCATATTTTCCATTTCCCTGACCCTCGTAATAGCTTAAATATTAACTTCTCTTTTAGACTCATTCATTAAGTACTGTTAGAAGCTATCGCGTAGCAATACTTTGAATAGTGGTTACGACGAGTAAAGAGGCACTGATTTAAATGGTATGTTCTCCTAAGTCATCTAAATCGGGTGTAACTCTTTGCTCATTCATGAGATTATCATGACTACCCATTCAATTATGGGAATATAATATCTTTCAAGAGGGCACTCTCTAGAAAATAAACACTTTGCCGACCCATCGTAAAATGTCTCAGCGTATTGTTCGATATTGCCATCGACTACTTGATGATTAGCTTAGGATTAAACGGAAGGCATTTTTTTAGCTACAGGATTTTTAAATACTAAGTTTCATCTCTAACTATATGCAATATAAATGGTGCCCTGGAAAAGTGAATGAGCTTGGCTTTTATTGTACGGGTTACTATCGAAGTTGTGGATAATTCTTGTCCGAATCTGGAGGCTGATTCAAGCATTCATTTTTCTACTTCATTGTTATTCTTTGGACGCTGTTACTACTCAAAAGCTGACCAATGAGTTTGTCTTATATGCTTCGTTACATTTTCATTATTCTTTTTATACTCCGACTATTTTCGAGGTTCTTCTTCATTCTATCGATCTGTGAACGAGGGCCTTACATGGAGAGAACGTGTTATCTTCGGTTTTAGTTTAGAGAAAATATATAACCCTAGATTATGAACGCCGGGACTAATTCATCTCATTTGTGAGCGGAGTGTCGTGCCGTGGGGTCCTGAGTCCATTTAGAAGGCGCTTGGCCACTTGGTCCGGCGAACGGTGGCTAATGCGGGCCAAGTTCAACAGCCCTTTACCCAATCCATCCGCATCCCCACTCCACCCCCCCCCCTCACTTCCCGGATTCAAAAGACGTCCCCAGCGCGTCCCAATCCCCCCTTTCCAATCCTTGATAAAAGGAGAGTCAACCCCTCTTTCTCTCGCTCCTTCTCAACCCCTTTAAGAGCCCCACCCCCTGCGTATCTCTCCTCCAGCTGTTTCTGACCCTCCCCCTTCCTCCCCAAATTCTACCCCCCCACCCCTTTGCCCGGATAGGCGTGGTCGCCTCTTAATTCCCATCCTCAACAAATCGCGGAGAGGAAGTACGCCCCCGAGCTCTTTCAGCGCTTCCTCCCCGCCGACTTCGTCGCCAGAGGGCGTGTCTAAAATGGAGAGCAGAGAGCGCCCGTGGGGGCGGGAGAAGTGGCCGCGGAGGGGGGGCGAGCGGCAGAAGTCGCGAAGCAGAGGCGAGGGGGGAGTGGGGCGGCGGAGTGGGGGCGGAGATATGCCCGGCGGCGGGGGAGTTGAGAAGCGCGAGTCTCTGCCTCCTTCTGGCTGCGGATAGTTTTTCGCCGAAGGAGGGGGCGGGGCTTGGAGGACTGCAGGGGCTGATATCGGCGCGGGGGAGCATTGATATCGTTCCATTTTTGTGCCATTCGTGAGTTGATGGGAGAGGATGGCTAAGCATGCTTGAATGCCCTTAAATCAGTAGCGATGGGGATCACTAGATAAATGTTTCCTGTCTTTGGCTTATTGCAGATTCGATTGGCAGAGAAAATTGTCTCGGTTAAATAGAAGGTGGATGAAGCTTTACAATCACGTGTAAGCTATGCCATTCTCTTGAAAATTAAAGGCGATTCGAGAAATCAATTCACTTCACAACTTTTGAAAGTATTAATTGAGAATGTTACATTATGACTACCTACATTCGGATGGAATTTAGGTAGTCCTGGGGGATATTCGTTTTAGCCATTCCAACTGGTAAGGTTCCATCAAGTTGAACCTTAGGCCTTAATCCTGAAGTCTAACATATCCTAAAGGATGTATTTGAATCTTCGACCTATGGATTGCAAGCTTGACGCGCTACAAACCCGACTACTTTAACGAATGCGCCTGGTACTTGTTCTTCATTGAACGTATATCAATTTTTATGTTTCTTGATCGGCGAAATAGTACAAAAATATTTGGAGAAGATGCTTGAAATTGAAAGAGATTATTGCATAGTTTTCATCTTAGGCTACTAATTAGATTGGACGAGGTCAAAGTTTAAGTTCAGATTAAGTATATTCGGAAGGCATATGCTCAAGACCTTCAAGACATAATTCCCTCTCCAGAATGTATGTCTTACAGCCAGTGGAATTGGCCAGTGAAACCTCTGTCAATAAATTATTCACGGAGTAATGTTTTCAACAAATTGAATCATTAGCTTCCTTAAGCATTACATAATCGTTTGCTTCAGGCGGTATCCTTACGTTTGGCAGCCTAAAATAGAGGAACAAAGCCGTACGCGAGAGAAGAAATGTAGAAGAGCAATCAGAGCATTAGCATCGGGCGGCGGGAAAAGGGGTTGAGCCGTCAGCCTTGTGTTTGCATCCTGAGATTAATGTATGAATGGATGCCGGACGTTAAACTAGAGTACGGAGGAAAGGAATTAACCGGCAGAGATGGAATCAAACGTCAGTGGGGCGAGGGATGGGTGAAGTGAGGGAGGGAGGTGAGTTGTTGAGAAAGTAAGTAATGGACGCACTGGGGGAGGTGTTAAAAGAGTTAGCTGCGGAGAGTAGTGGTGGATGCTCTCGATCAAGATGGCCGCCCTGCCCCGGGGGCCTCTGCAAGCAAGTGGGAAGTCACCAGCTTGGGGTGGAGATATAGAAAGAGGAAATGGTCGATTGGGGCGGAGGGGAGGCTGCTCTTTGAAAGGTTTGTACGTGCGTGAACAAGAGAGAGTGGGGAATGAGTGGATGGAGTCCCGTGGTGCAGAGGTGCAAATGGACCAACAGATGCAGCCGCCTTCCTTCCGCAGCGATGAGTCTCTTACTCCCTCCCCCATGCGTTGCTCCTCTCCCCCCGCGCGGGGGTCCGTACTGGCCCCTCCTCCTCCAGCCCCTGTTCCCCATTTC
Source organism: Ceriagrion tenellum (assembly GCA_963169105.1). Lineage (NCBI taxonomy): Eukaryota > Metazoa > Arthropoda > Insecta > Odonata > Coenagrionidae > Ceriagrion > Ceriagrion tenellum. The sequence continues at coordinate 79,351,317 of OY720635.1, forward strand.
GCACCTCCCTTTCATTTCCGATCCCAACGACATTCTCTCCAACTGCTCTTCTTAGCTTCACTTGCGATTGCAAGCATATAAACCTCTACCCAGTCATCGCCTCCCATTTCCAAGCAGTCAAGCCTCTTGCCATCAGCTTCCGGTTCCCACATCCCGATCTGATGGGTCCTTTCCTCCCTGACTCATCAAGTAAATGGGAGACACTCGAATTTTTCCGTCTACATTCGTTTAAATTGGGATATAGTTTTGTAATCATATCTCGAAGTACATGCATAGTTAGTGCTGCTCTGGCGAAGGATGTGTAAGATTTATAATATTACGTACCACGACGCAAGCCACCGTCGCCAGAGTTTGTAGTAAGGGGTGTTTGGATACCAGTCATAAAACAGAAACGGATCGGAGGAATGGGAAAATTGGCTGGCCTCGATGGCGGTGGGGTCCTTACCTAATTACAAAAAGGCCGTTGGTCGTAATCCGACCAAGGTGGAATGCTTATTAAATTACCTGATGAAAGTGGCCCTGCAAGCTGTTCTCAGGACAATGTTCAACAAATAAATAAGTTATTTTGGAAGGAAGAAACGAATAGCGAGGAGTGCTTTTGTGTGTCTTGATCTCCATATGTCTTACTAGTAAATGATGCTTGGGAAAAATGATTTCCAGGTCCTGATTTTTTGACCGAGTTTATAGAAGTCATGAGCATTACTAATTGGTCTACCAGGATATATTTGTGGTGTGGGTACAATAATATCCGTGCTGGCGAAAATCTCTTGCTGTATAAGATTTCATAGTAAGCTTAGCATTGGAATTAAAATTCGAGACTCATCCTGCGCTAAACTCGGTCCTATTAATGATTTGGTTACTATTTATGCATTCATTTAAATGCCTACAAATAAATGTATCCTTCGCTTAATTACCACCTATTGAGATAGACTCCTTCCACTTCTCTCCCATTTTCTTAGTTGTGACTTTTCATTCCTTTGCCACGCGACTGCCAAGGCTGCTTGGTGTCTTTTTATAAGTATTAGGAGATCGAAACAACTCTTCTTAAAGTGATTACTGTGTGATTGGGGACACGAAATTGGTATATCATTATACCACAATTATGTCCTTTTGTATCTACGTACACCGATAGATTGAAGAATTGTAGTCAATCACTATCTTTTTTATTCAGAGCCTAATTTATGCTCTAGAAGATATTGTGCGACACCAAGAAGTCTGCAAAACTAATTTATTTCTTTCGAATAATTGTAATTTACCAATTAAATGTCGATGATTAAATTTTATATCATAATATCTGCACTGAAATTAGCATTTAAACGACTTTTGGATTGATTTTTTTGTACCAATGATCCGGAAATATAAATATGCATATTTTTTCGTTACGTGAAACCCTTCTGAAACCTCACGATAGCCAGGTGCTTGTAGGAGCCGTGTCTCATTTCTCATCAATATTCATCAATGCGATACGAGAAACTTCCATCGTGCTTTTTTCTAAATATGGCCCGAGATTTCCTTAAAATCATCTGAAGGGCAATTATGGCTCGCTTTCATATCGATTTAAAGTCTGGCGGTAGTTTTTCTGAAGCAATGATCAAGGAACACACTTCCATGTTGGTGCTGGAAACATTGCGGAGTCCTGGTAATTACGGCAAAACTTTAAGCTCCATTTTGAAACCGACCTCAAATCCTACTTCGGCAGAAGTTGGCTCGTTATTAATCCTTTCCCTAGGAAATAAGCTCGCTGTCGTTGCTGCTGATAAACTAACTAAAGAGTTCCGGGTGTTTTGAAGTGTGTCAGAGCTATAAATAGTGGTTTATGGATTATTTTAGCTCTTTTCAGTTATAATTTGGTGTATTGGCATTAGTGTGCGGCTAAGTATTCGTATATTCCCTATGTGATGCTTGAAGAAGACCTCATTCATTCTCAATGCCGTTTTGACGGTGATTGTGAACAGGAAAAGATTTGTGTCGGACAGGTGGCAGGAGATAAAATATTACGTGATCCTAGTTGAGTGACATTAGGATATCTGAGAACTGCCATGATTTTCTCTGCAATTCTCTTCTCCTCAGTGGAAAAATATATTTGTTACTTTACGTCTCCTGATACGTTTATGAAGCATCTTGCTTATGACTCGCTACTGTAAGGGGCATCAAACAAAAGAGATTTTAACTTGGTACTGAGCCAAAAAAAATTTTCTTACCTACTTAAATATGCGTGTGGTAATATGTTTTTGGGAATTGAGCATTATATAGTATCAAATTTCGGCCGAGTAGCACGTCGATGTCATCCAGTATTTACGACTCACGTAATCTAATCGAGAAAAATTTATACATGCATCCAGTTAGAGGGATCTAAATCTGGTTTCATACATATTTGTCTCTTAGGGGTAACTGCTCCTATTTTACTCCTCAGGATACGTGTACGAATGCATCCCTTTGGGAAATCGCGGTTTATTTTCTCCACGAGGTGAAATTAGTGGACGCGGATCCCGACCATCCTCCCATGCCGTCCATCTTTCCCTGGCATTCCTCCTTCCTTGCGTCCGCAGCGAGCACTCTCATTTCTCCAAACTATGTACACGAAACGCTGAGAGACATAAACTCCCCCGCCCCACGAGCCTTATAAAACGCATGACTCCTCCCTCCCCCCCCCCATCCGCACTGCAGCCCGTCGCCCGCTCACGCAATTTCTCTGCTATTTTACTGCGCCCCGAAGACTAGACGGTGAGCATTACTTCTCAACTCCCTCCTCCTCCTTCTCCCATCCCCCAGTTTCACCAACGGTCGATCAAGCTGCCTTTTTTTTATCATCTTTACTTCCTCTCTTTGCCCCTGCACCTCCCCCAGTCACTTCTCCCTTCCTCCTTCCCTCCGGTTGGATGAAGTTATTTCCGTCGCGTTTTGTCCATCTCTTGTTTCTTTCGAGCCCCATCACTCCGTCCGCTCCTCAATTTTTAACTCTTCCATCGCCAATTCCTTCCGCTCCGATCACTTTTGACTGTTCCCCCGCCTCTTCCATTCCCTTTTCCTGTGGATTCCGCTTCTGAATTTTCACTCAGTTTTACCTTTTTGTTTCCCATGCTTTACTTCCCTGATTGGGCAAGTAATAAGTGAAGGGGTAGGTGGCATATGAGAAATTTCGTGTGGGAAATAATGTGTCAGCGTTTAAGTAATTGAATCTTTTTACATCTAAGCTAGGTTAAAACGCTTTCTTTTTATGAAGCAGCTATGGTTGACTTCACTTGTATCCAACAGTGCCCAATTCAGTTGAAATTTGAGAACACTGCCTGGCCTCTCAGAAGCATTTCATACAATTTTGAGGACGAGCTTCCTAAACATCATTTATAAATGTTTATGTTTGTTTCCTCCAGGAATCTGGGGCTATAATAAAATTAGCGTTGCTATTTGTGAGACATAAATTAAGATAATTGGAGTGGAAAATCATTATACCTCGGTTAATTCACTCCATTTTCCCCATATTTATCGTAAGTAATAATCATGTATTTAATTACATCAGCAGCTGACGAGCGTTCGCTGCATGAAACATTACTAAATTCTTCGGTTGGAATTGGAAATGTACTTGCCCGTTGCTTACCCCGAGCTAATCACTGATCATGCGTACCTTTATTTTCCCGTAAGAGAATACTCTAAAATAAGAATTTGATGTCTAACATCACCGAATAATTCCTAGCATTAGTTATCTCTATTACATAAGTTCCGTCGTCTTGCTGATTGCATTTTTTTCACTTTTTTCTCCCCTTCACGAGTTCAGTAACTTATCCAGGGCTAAAAGTCTATTCCTCTCCTCCACTCTATGCGTGACACTTCGGTCTTGTATTTCAACCATAGTAATTTCATTACTTTCACGTTAATTCCTTCCATTTACCGGAAAAGAGAATACTCTAAAATAAATATTTGGTGTCTCGCATCACCGAAAAAGTCCTCAAATTATTTATCACTATTAAATTAGTTCCGTCGTCTTTCTGATTGCATTTTTTTACTTTGTTCCCCCCTTCGGAGGTTCAGTAACTTATCCAGGGCTAAAAGTCTATTCCTCTCCTCTCTATGCTTGACACTTCGGTCTTGTATTTCAAACTTAGTGCTTTCATTACTTCCACGCTTAACCCTTCCTTTTCGTCCGTCCCTCAAAAATCCCCTTCCAACATTTCGCTAACTCCCCGCTCTCCGTATTTCTCACCTTACGACTCGCAACCTTTAAAAGGTGGACGCGATGCGCGACTTCTCACCCATCTGCAGTGTGAGACTCTGCAGGTGAGGAAGACATCAAGAGATGCCATTTCGCGTCTCGGTGCCGCGTGCAACTCTCCACATCGTCCTCCCCCTCGTATCCTCTTATATTTGCACTTTTTTTACCCTTTCACCGTAACCCTGTCTGCCCCTTCTTTCGCATCACCCTGCCTCTTCCGTCCCATCCTGACCCTCATTTCATTGGAACTGGACGACCGCGCTGGCTGAGAATGAGATGGTCGTGGTGACGCCTTCTGACTACTTCTTATCCGAAACGCCAGGGAGTGTGACTTTCGATGCGTCGACGTGGTTGAACGATGATCTTGAATTACCTTTTTGTGATCCAAAAGTTAGTTTTATTTCTAGTGTTTTGCATGGAAGGTATCTCACTCCTAATGTTGACGCCAGGTTTAATGAATTAATACAGTTGATGAGTTTTTAGATACTTAGCGTCGATTATAATTGAACTTATGAAGGTAGATCCACACATTTTATACTAAGACCAGGGTTGGTTCACTGATACTCATGACACGGAAAGCTTGCTCGCAATGCATGCGTATTTGATTATTAAATTTGCATGCTGTTTTAACTATCGAAAAATAGAAAGATAGTCATTTTGTAAAGACGTTTTACGTTTAACCTAAAAAAATGAAAACATGTGTCAGTGTTTTTATCGTTTATGTAAAAACTAGTAAGAGTTTTTAGATCCTGATTACCCTGAAATAAGTTCAGTTGGTGTTGTCGGCCGTAACTTGGCGAAAACGATTCATATTAAAACTTTTTTTTTTTAGTAGTTCATTACAAGAAAAAAAGTATACCTTAAAGTAACAGACAAGAACAAAGAATAAGAAACTTATACAAAATGGAAAAAAAGAAACTTGAAACATGAAAATGGGGAAAGTACACTTTATGAAGGCATGAATGTTAAAAATAATTGTGCATTATAATCATTGGTCCTGCTTAGCCGTAGGCTTGTCAGCAAGTGCCAATATATATCTTATTGAGTGATCGGATACTCTGTTCGCTCAATCAATGGAAAAATTTAACAACATTTTGGATATGTTACAATATTGAACATTATGTTCTTAAACATGAAAAAAATACATATACAATGAATAAACTTGATTTTTCCACAATTTTATTCCACCTGATGATGACCTAAGTGTCGAAACCTAGGTAGTGGAAAGAAAACAAAATTGTGGAAAAATCAAGTTTGTTCATTGTTTTGACTTGAAATAAGTTCGTAAATGTCGCAATACATTTCTTAATATTTGGTTACATAGCCGATAAAAAGGGACGCTACCTATGTCGAAAGATCTCTCGTTTTTTTCGTGAACGGACTACTCATTTTGTGATTAGATTGTCAAATACTAACTTCGCACGGTTTCTCCTAAGCGAACTTAGATGCGCGATACTTCAGCGGAGACTTATATCGCCATGTGTTCCCCTGCTCCCGCGTTTCGTTCGAGGATGTGCCCTCTCCTGTCTCCCCTCTCGTCAACCCTCTCCCTTTGCCATTAGCATGCGGGGTTTAAGATCCTACCCGGCTCTCTCGGTCGCCGCAACCGCGCCGAAGCCTCTCCCCCTCCGCCACCCAACTCACCCACGATGCCGCTCAAACGCAAGATAAGTGTCGTCCCTCTCTCCCCTCTGGTGAACATTTCACGCGTCCTGTCCGCTCTCTATCTAGTGGCTTGCTCTCTTTCCCCCACTCCCCCCTGCTCCTCCTGCACTTCCCTCTCCTTTTTGCCCACCACCCCATCCTGGAAGGATTTTGCTCTTTTAAAGCGTGACATTGGGTTTTATTCCGACTCTATCCGGACAGTCTTTTAAGTAAGTTTGCGTGTGCGTGTCCGAGTGTGCGAATTCTTTCCGCTCTCGCCGAGTCTACCGAGTGCGGCGACTCGTGGTGCTATAATGCTCACCGCGTATAAGGACGAGAGAGTGGATGAGGATTTTTCTCCCTCCCTACCCTTTCCCTTAGACCCTCCTTATATGTTAAGTCCCCCATCCCCCCTTTCACCCCTGCACACAGCCCTTGCATTCCGCTACGACAAATTCGACAAATTTATGTCGATTCGCATGCGGCAGGAGAAAATTGCTCGATACTTTTTAAGCGGTTGACTTTTGTGCGAGCCAAAGTCTCTAGATTCAGTTCTCCTCTGTACAAATGTGGAAGGGGCGACGCGAATTGTGGGAATGCGGATTGCATTCGGGAAGGTAGCCGCGCCTCCCATAAGGTTAAAGGGTTTATTCTCGCCTCAGTTCTGTCTCGCGTGGTCGTCTGCCTTTCGGGAATGTGGACGAGGAGCGGGAATCCGGGGTAATCCGAGAAGATGGCGAAGTTAAAAAAAATGGTTCGTGACTCTATTACCTGTGAATCGATTTGATACTTGAAATATGGATATGTGTGTAATGCTGTATCTCCCTTCGGGAGCATTGCAGTTGCATCTCGTTTCTGTGGTGTGTTAAAGCAGTTCTTTAGGGTGACGAAGGTCGTGCAAATTCAAGGGAAGTCAGACCTGTTGAATTTTCTGTCATATTCACTTATCTAGACGAAGGTCATTGTCTTACTTAACAAACCTTAATCATTAGTTATTCAGTGCAAAGATAGGTTGACTGCTGCCTCTCTGTCTCATTCTTTGATTCTTTGTCTCTTCCTTACTTTTTTATGCCCTTTTTGCTATTCTGTTTCCTATCCTGTTTGACCTGGCCTGTGAATTAGTCCTGTGTGCCATGGACTTTCTATTGTATAATGCCCTTTCAAAGTCTTTGTGTATCAAAAGCGTGGCCTTTTCATTTGGACTTTTTGTTCTTGTTGTGCTCTCTATGGTTTTATCCCCTTCTAGTCTTCTGTGTACCACTTCGTTTCGTATCCTATCCGTCAATTTTATCGTTTTCATCAGTACCTTGCACCAAGTTTCAAAAGCCTCTTCTAGGTTTCACATGGTCCACATCTCAGAAGCCTACTGTATACTGCTGCTCGTTTAATATTTCAAGCATTACTTCCAAGTTGGTTTTTTTAATTTTCTTGGATAACTACTGCTGTTTTTACATTAAACGCATTCTTTATTGATAAAAAAATAAAATATGACCTCTTTCATTTTTGAATCATCGACCACTACAACTGTCAGAAGTATGTAATGTTTCCTCCTGAATTTGGTTGCTGCCCATTTTAAAAATTCAGGGAAATAGATTAGGGAAATATTAGGAACTGAAAATTGTGACTTATTGCTCTTTCTGAAAATTACTTATATATTTAAATCAATGGTAATATAGTTTACGGAAAGCATTAGGTGTCTCACATTTTAGTATCCCACGGGGCAATCGATATTCCACAATGAAGACTCGTTAAATCAATTATATTCAAAAAATACCTCATCAAAACGTACCAAAATGTGTAATTTCTGGTTTAACCAAGGGTAAGTTAACAATTTTCAATATCTCAACAACTATTGCAAAAATTCTACAGGGAAGATAACTTCCTCGGTGGACGTGGCAAAGGAGTTAAATTGACTTTTGGCAGTTTTTAAGTATTCAAATACTTTTATAAAGCCATGTGAGTTTAATGGAGATGTATTTTTAGAGGACTAAAAAGAAATTTTACTCCATAAGCCTCATCGTGACTGTGTTATGTTACTCATTTTAAAAGTTATTGCGTGCACCACCATGTTTATCTGAATTTAGGACATCAAGTGTGGCGGATGTTTTCCTGTGCTAATGAACCATTTCCTCATTAAATACGGAGGTTTTGGGTTAATCTTTAGGTCAGCTATGATTGGCCTAATTGGAGCTTCAAGTAGGCCTATGAAAGGTCAAAGCATTTACTGGAGGCTTAGGAAAGCGGGCAAGGGGGAAAAATATTATTTTTGTAGTGGCTGAAAGTGTTCTGCAGGTAGCTGGGAGAACTATGCTTTCTGAATCTTCCGGAGTTTCAACAAGTGCTCCTCTGGAATGTATTTCCCTCTCATCCACTTAAACCCCTTCTACGTCCTCCTCCTTCCTCCCTTCAAGTCACCGTCCTACGAAACCGTCGCTCAATAAAATAAATGGGATATTCCTCTTAACACCACTTTTTCACACCTCCAGCTCGAAATGACTCCCCTCTCGCCCTCGCCGGACCTCTTTCTACCACCCTTCTACCATCTATGCTCACTCTCCGCAGAGAATCTTCGTTTCCTCCTTCCTCTTATTCATTTGCATATACACGCCTCTCTCTCTCTATCCCATCCCCCTCTTTTCTTATCCAGCTCCCTCTCATCTTCCCCTTCTTCCCACTTGACCCGTTCCTTAGCAACGCCGAACGGTTCCCAACTCCTTCCAAGCCTTGTTTCTTTTTACAATCTCTCCTTTTTCATTTCTCTATTCCCATCCCCCCTCAACATTTATCCCCCTTTCCTCCCGACTAAATCCAAAGTCTCCCCTATCTGCTGCCTGCTCCGTCTTCGGATGGTCTCCTCCTCCCGTCTTCACCTCGAAAGGCAAACTTCTTTCGTTCTTTATTTTTATTATAATTTTTTTCTCCATCCGGATGAAAATCTCACGCGCGGCTTGCGAGACGGTGACACCTTACGGACCCAGAGGGTGTCGGTATGTGGTGTCATGGGTTTCTCTCTCTACCTTTGTGTCTCTCATGCAACTGGTGAGACGTACTTACGTTCGTCTTTTTAAGCTGCGTGGGCTTACCATTGGACTTGGGGAGGAGGCGAGTGAGGGAGAGAAATGGGAGCGATCCGACCGATGGGTTGAAAAATGCTCGCCATCCGCAGTCGCCGGGGAATCCGCGACTCGTGCTTGCATATACCATGACTCACTGCAGGTGCTTTGGCTAAACCAAGACATGAGTTTCGCGAAATCGGCATAAATCAATACTGTTCATCTCATTTTGATCTTGTCAGTTATTTTACCTTTTGCTCTCAAGAACTTAATTTGCTGGACGTTTTAAAATAACCAGTTGATGTTGATCGGAATGTTTAAACGGCGTTTGGCTCGATGCATAACTACTTTTGGGTGTTCCACTGCGTGGAGTCCATTTGCCAACCACAGTCTTCAGGCCTGAAAATGCCAGCAGAATGGCCGGAGAAACTGTTGTCAGCACGGTGAGATATACACGAAAATTTTACTCGTCCAATAACTATTAAAATCGCTAATTTCGTTAAATTGTGATTATTTTAGATTAAATGGTTCCGCAAAAACTGTTTTATCGAATGTTTTAGGAAATATAGGTGGTTATGCTTTAATAAAACAATTGGACTAATTTTTGCGAAACATCATTCATTTCACGGAACATAAAAACGTTTGCCATAGGCATAATGGCCACGTTTATAAATACGTTTTTACTCTTTTGGCTGTCTGCCGAACAGTTTGAATCCCTACCTTTTAATCAAAATGTGTTATTTAATTAATATTTATTCATATTGAAAAACTTACTTCTGGAGTAAATAAGCTATAAAAAGAGAGTATACTTGCTTTCGATCAAATGAAAATGAGAGGCACCAGAATAAAGGGAGTTTTAGTAAAAATACTTATACAATACGTTTATGCTTTAGTTGTAACACGTATATAAGTGTATCTCCCTCAGCGCGAAGACCCACTCTTCAAAAACGAGGAACATTTAACTTACAAGTAACAGGATGAAATGGCAAAGTGTTAAGTTAATCACATCTAGAGAGATATTTACTATAGTTTTCGATATTTGAAATTGAAATGTCCAAAAATATTATTTCTTATTCCAGTTTTATTAGTTTGCTTGTGAACGTTGTTATTTTAATCGCCTTTTCGAGGAACGGATATCGGCGATTTTTTACTTACGTGCGTCATTATGTAATGGGCATTAAGAGTTACAGATAGCTATCATTTTTTGTCGAATCATTAAAATATATGTTTTCAATGGCATCCGTTGTTATGTAACTCGTGACAAAAAAAAAACATTTCTCTCAAACAGGAAGAAGAATCAGAAAGCCGATGGAGCGTTAAGTGGAATAATTAAAATTTAAGTAAATTGATGGTCCGAGGAAAGGAAGCGGACTACCGTTATATGAATATTCATATAATGACTAAAGTGATTTCGGAAGGAGAAGAAATGTTTGAAAGAGAATGGAAGGCATTAGCAGCCAGAGGGAATTAATGAAACGCGAGAAGAGAAAGTGGAGATTGGAACCCAAGTTATGCTGTGTTTCCTCCGCAACTCTAGTATTGTTACATAATGTTTATCAGTTACTCTATTGGGCTCGTGAGTATACATCGAGAGTTTATAGCACCTTTAAGTCTCAATGCGTAAGTTAATGACTCAGATAAGCGTGATTTTAAACGTGAAATAATTTGCATCCCTTTCATTCCAGTATTTTATACTCTCTCATTCACCTTTTCTGTTTATTGAATTCCAACATTTGTCTTATAAATCTTAGTTTAAAAAAATTTAATTCTTCTCAAGGGCGAGAGTGGCGGACGGATAGATAGAGAATCAGATCAAATTCTAAGGCTACACGAGTGTTATAGATGATGCATGTAGAAAAAGATTAATTTGAGTGCATTCAATTGAATACTATCGTTAGTATCCTACTTGATAGGTTTCGGTGGTGTTTAATTCTTTTAGTTGGCGATATCATTTTCTTTTCTAGATTATTCAGGTGCAAAGATTTTCAAGAGAAAGGAAATAGATATAATTAAAGGCGATGCCATATTTCATACGAGAGGAACTCCGATGTTGCAATCCTTTTAACTTTTTAATTGCTCGTTAAATTTCAGTTTGGGTCTATGTAACAGAGAAAAACCAGTACAGTGATTGTGGTGCAAACAAATGATAAGAAACTGAAAATAAAAAAAGACTTCAACTAGTCAGCTGTAATTTTTAGAACAACTTAGCTGTTTGGGCTGTATATTTTAGGAAGATAAGCATGGTAGTTACCAGGGGAAGGATTTTGTCAGATAAAAAGGCGTTTGCTATCTGGGGAGTGGCTTTAGTTCCGGATTGCTTCCTCAAATGACCAAGCAACCTATTGAAGAGAACAGGAGGTAGAGTTAGTAGATTAGGATTGAGGGGACGCTGCAGGCCGTGACCGAGGGGAGAATTGGGGTGAAATGAGACAGAGGTATAAATAGAATAGAATAGGATGAATGAAGGAGGAAATATGCCACCCTGAAGAAGCAGATGCCATGGAGGTGTAGTAAACTGCTGTTTCAGGAGATGAAAAAGAAGTATTTTTGTGTAAATCCAAACCTACCTTCATCAACGAAGTCTCTTGTAAAAATATAAATTATTAATAGTTTTCGTTGACTAAGCCCTCATATGATACTCATATCATCCACGCTTGCATCCCTATTTGGTATTTTTCGTCGTCTTTCGTCTCTTGTGAAAAAATCTACCGGCCTCTCTTTCTCCTGCTAGGCATGCGTATGGGACTACTTAGGAGCTTTGGCCATTCATATTAATGTAATCATTTTAATTGATGGGCTTCTCTCGGAAAATCGTGCTCCATTACTGAATCACCTGCTAAAGCGACAAGTGAGGTCAGCGATTGGAATCAAAAGGGTGGAACGCAAGGACTTAGACGCATGCATAGGTGAGGACGGGAAAATAGATGCGGTCCGGGAGAGGGAGCTGGTATGTCCGGTTCGATGAGTCGGGAGTGTGAGATGGGATTAAGCAGATGCGAAGAGGAGGCGTTCCAAACCTCTTCTCTCCCCGGACGACCCCCGGTTCTCTGGGGAGTCGTTTCGGAGTCCTCGGGTGCAGAATAATATTGTAGATGTAGGGAGTAGTGTGTCGTTCCTCCTAACCCAAAGTGAGGCAGCTGTGATAAAAGACTTTCGCTGTTTTCTTTCCCTCGTTTTTCGGTCGATTTTAGGACTGCGGGATCTCACTCGGTGAGTATTTAATCGTGGACTTTTCAGCGATACCGTGTTAAATGGACTCGTGTCAGTCGAAGTTCCTACGTAGCGAGGCTGCTCGCATTGCCATGGCTCCCCGTGGAATGGGTCTTTTGTAATGAACGCGTGGAGAAGAATGGAGAAGGTGAGTTAGGTGTCAAGGCAAACTAACTGTTGACTGTGGTCGAGAAGGAAAAGGAATCGGTTCCTGAAGTGTGAATATTACTGCAAGAAGGATTGGGACTATATGGAGAAAGATAGAAGAAGGTGACGCGGGGGAGCATGCTGAATATATGGCTAAGATAAAGGACGAGAATAATAGTTTTTGGTTGAATTAAGCTTTGCTTATAAGTTGAAGATTCAAGGGTTGATGTATAGTATTGCTCAGGGAAGGTTCAATGGTCGGATACAGAACTGGTGCAGCGCATGGCATAACTAAACAGTTTTTGCAGTGCCAGTTTTTTTCCACAAACCGTAATTTTGGTTTTCTTGACATTAATCTGTAAGCTATAATCCTTCATAGAGACTTCCAAACTGTTCAGGGTTCCTAAAACTCTTTAAGAAAAACTATTACAAGAATGGGTGGCTAAAGCTCTGCACAGTATTAGATAATCGCTTCATATCTATCGAGAATTGCTTACTCCTAAAGCATTTCGGCGTTCTACTCGCGCGCACTTACCATCTTTTATTTTGTTCACCAAGAGAGCTCGTTGGTTAGCTTCTTTATGCGATTAAGTTTGTCTTGCGGGCGAGGGTATTGTTGCGCCTAAGGGAGCTCAAGGAGTATGGAGTGGTGGCAAAGGGTGGTCGAAAGGAAAGGTAAGCAGTAATGCTAGAGAAAGAGAGATAGTAGAGAGCGATAAGCGGGAATGGAAGGGAGATGGAAGGAGGTGATCATGGCCGAAAAAGAGACGTCTCGTGAGGTGGGCTCCATGGGCAGCAAGCATCTCTCGCCTCCATCTTAAAGGTGGAAATCTAATCGTTGAGACTGAGGTGTCCCTTTCTCCTCGCGCTCGAAGGTTCACGGGTACACACTGAAACTCCCCTTCCTCATGCTTGTGGACGATCAGGAAGCGGCCATCTTGCGGCTATCACCTAAACACATTCTCTGGTGAGGTTCTCCCCTCCCACCTATATTCCTTCCCATTTTCTCTCTCTCTCGCTCCTCCCGGCCTGCGCCTTCTCCCCGTCTCGGGAGGTTGTATCAAGTTACGTGATGAAGCTGGTCCCCGAGTGTGAAACTTGGATCCCATTTATTTAGTCTCGTAGCTACGCGACCGGCAGGCTCACTCCTTCAGATGATGGGGTGGGAGTGGTCATTTTTACTTCTCGTACTTCAAGATCGTTCGCTGCAAACGGTTGGCAGGTCCGGTTGAGTCTCCGCGAAGGGATCCACGAAATCTCACTCCTCTAATTTCTGAAGCTTCTTATTTCTTTAATGAGTGGGCCAGGAATCCCAGGAGGGGCCGTAGAGCAAAAGTGATTAATTGCGGAGAAAATATAAATTTCCGCTATTCATTGGCCAAGCTTGGCCCATCACCCTTCTAAATAGCGCAACCGCTAGCGTTGTCTTTATTTTTAAACTGTACTCGTTTGAGGGAAAGCGTGATCGTCATTATCTCAGTTGTTTTAGGTGCTTTAAATTACTAGTTTTAGTAGATGGCGTGCGTTCTAAGGACTGAGAGCATTGCTCTTTTAGAGCGGTTTGCGCTTTGAATAAAGATAGACAACGCGCTTGGAAATGAAATTGGTTCTCTTAGGTCGAACTTTTAGGAAGCATTACTGTTACTGTCCTAGAAACTTTTATGCCGGGACGTAGTTTACCACAACTCTTTGCTAATGCACGCAGTCGTCTCTGCACAAATGTTGTTCATAGGGAGACCTAACGTTTAAATGATCGGTAGAACTCTGCAGGCGTCTTCGGCTCTTACCAAAACCTCATCGATGCTGCTGTTTTCCGTCTTTCCGCCGCACTTCTTCTCTTCCCCTCGCTACGGTTGGGAGGAAGGACGTCACCAAACGTTTCGGGAGGTACTCTGAGATCCAAATCTCCTGTTCCCTTGCTGCTCAATTTTTTGTGGCTCTCATTTTTCACTCTTGAGAAAAGCCTTCCCCATTTTTATTTCCTGCCCATATCTGGCCCTGCTGTTTGGGCAACTCTTCACAGCCCGTCTCCCTCCTCGCTTGGTTGGTTCCTTTTCTCCTTCTCTCGTAAAACGTTAAACCAGCTCATTGTGTGCCACTCCCGCATCTTCCCTCTGCTCACTTTTTATCTCCTTGTACTATAATCTTTTGTCCTCTCCTTCTTATCATCGTCATTCACGAAACTAAATAACTTTAATGGGTTTATTTTGGGTGTATCCTGAGAATTTTGTCCCGTTCAACTCAATCGAACTATTTGGCTCACGAATATCTAACGACTTCGAAAAATAGCGTGATCTTATATAGGTGGCGAGAGTACTATGCATACCTAACCACTTGTTGCGGGCAGCATGTTTGTTTTGTCTTTTAGCTTTCTCTTTGCCAGAATCAAACTTACCACGTGGATTTTTTCCGAAAGATGAGCGACATCCTTGATAACTGTTCTCAATCTGATCATGCTGATATAATTATTCCTTCAATTAAATAATGAATATTTATTGGTATTGCGATTAAAACATATGATAATCAAACTAACATAATTCACGTACTTACAGTCGTACGTTTAGTTCTAATGCTCTTGAATAAAACAATTTTTATAAACCATTGTGGAATTATTATCACTCTCTCTTTAAATAAAATTTTTATTTATAGAAGATGAACAATTTTGTTAAATTTTTCGCATTGAGAAGTTATGCAATCAATATTTATATAAGCCGTATAACTTCTTCTTATCTTTTCATTCATTATTACCTCAACAGACTTTATCCTCCATGAGCACATTTCTCAGATTCTCTTGGCCTTTCAGCGTTTCTGAACACCTAGTTTCACTCCATTTTGTTGAGATCCGTTGTTGATTCTCTCCGTGCCCTTCCACAAATTATCCATCCTCTCACTTCTGTCCTGGTAACCCAGCATCTTATGTCTTCCCCTCCATCTCGAAACTCAACCGAGACGATCTCCTCGCGGTATCTCCTTTCGGTCTTTCTCTCTCTTTCTCTCCTCTCCCTCTCTCTCCGCCTCTCTCTCTCTCTCCACCGTGGTACCATTATTTCCTCCATTTTATGCGTCTTAATCTTCCCGAACGTATCGACTTTTCTTCATCGAATAAAATAGTCCTGTCGCTTCGACTCGGTTTGCTGCCACGCTGCTCGCGAAGACGTTAAAACGAGGTGAAAATTGTGCCGTCCCACTCGTGGCGGTCGTGAGTAACCAACGGTATTTATTGTTCCTCGCCATCAGCGTCCACTCTGCTCGGAGGACGCCTATCTCCTCCAATGCATTCACATCCAAATGGATCGCGTATACTCGGAGGAGATAGAATTCTACCTCGATGGTCAGTATTTTAACGTCTTTAAGCGAATCGTTAATTCATTTCAGCTTGTGTTGGCGCAACGCTTCCGGATTCTTGCGCTAACGTCTTAGAAACGAGGAGAAGTTCGTTTTGCTCTGCGGTTGTTGTCCACTTGCCAATGCACCGATGCCAGTATTTATTACTATGATCTTTCGTCTCTGGTGCAAAAAAGCGTGACACTTTTTGATGTTTATGTTCTCGTTTTTTCCTCAATAAGTCTCCCTATTGAATATTTCCTCGTGAGAAGTTTTCTCGAAAGGAGTTTGAAAGGCGACGTCGGAATCAAAAGTCTTTCCAGCGCCTTCCTCGGGTCTGCATTCCAATCAAGTTTTCACGGAAATCAACGGATGTCGGAATCTGAATTGGTTATCTGCCATCTTGGAACCGTGAAATTTTACGGGATCAGACCGGATATATTAGTTTTATGGGTTTCTATTGTGTGAGCTTGAGGTTTCTTACTAATAAATGAAAATGTGAGCGAAATAATGGCAGGGAGATTTAAGTGCGTGTCAAGCACTACGTGGTTCAGCATGCGTAATAGTTTAGTTCCTACGGACCAGTTTTAAATTCTTTCACATCCAAACTAGTGCTTAAGAGCGTTAGTTATTAACAAATCTGACGTTAAGTATTTACGAGTTAAAATTCTTCTCCCAATATGATTTTGAACTCGGCGATGAAAGTCATGGCCGTCTTTTAATCGTCAAGTTGCTTCCTCTCAGTTAATGCAGGCAGCTTTTGCCCAGCATTTTTTAATCTGTGCATAAATTTCTTCTGTGTATTGTTCTGTCAGTCCGTATCAATATATAATAACTAAATTTCTGCTATCATCTTAAGCCACCTTTTTTGTCATTGTTATTTTATTTTATTGCGAACTCTTTGTGATTGAAAGATTAATCCCATTCCATTTCTCTTACCGTGATAAAGTGGGACACCTCCAATCACCCTATGACAATCGTCGAAGCCCTGGACAGGATTCGGAACCTGAATACGGAAAATCGAGGCGATCATGTTGTCTTAACGAAACGACAGACATCCCCGACTTCTATGACGAGGAAGACTTTAGAACCGGTGAGCAAACTATCTCAGATCCGCCATGTCACAATTTGCGGTTTAGATGACCATTGCATCGGACAGATTTGATGGTATTCATTGCAATCTATCATAGATAATTAATTTATTGAATTTTTATCTTCCACTATGTGTCCTAGTTTGTACTTTCTAAGGCTGTAAGTAACTTAAGGTGAAGACATATTTTTAAACTCGTGGTTTAAATGAATGCCGAGTTATCAAGGATATACTAAAATTGTCCCCATTCAAATTTTTTGCCATGTTGTTAGTCTCCTTTGGGCTAATCGAGTTTTTGGATTTTTTTTCTAGCCATAAACCACAGAGCTAATTATCCGAATGGAAGGAAAATCTCTCATGCTAATTCATTAGGTCGTCAAACAAAGTCAAATGGACGAGCTATACTTGTTAATAGAAGGCAGATTTTTGGGTAGAAGCATTAATGTTATATATGATTAACCATCTCAGATGCTATTGAAGTAAAGTTTTCTGAAACATTGTGGGGGACGATAAACACTTTTAAAAAGTTCAATAAAGGGGAATAAAATAAATTTAACGAGTCTAATTTGTATTATAATGAATATTTTGTCATTTTCGAGCTTCGGAACGCAAAGTAAAATCTCCTCTTAAAGTTTCTTAAGTCGCAAAACACTTTTACCGAAGCGTCGTTTTGGGAATTTATTTCCTCAAGCCCGAAGAGCGATCGCCTCGCTGCCAAAAATCTATCTCGGCTGCCGCGGTGATGAACGGCGTTAAGTAGTGGTAGCGCCAGCGGTCAGCCATTAACGCTAAAGACAGGTTACGTCGGTGATTGGTGGGATGGACGTTCGGGTGCCAAGATCGCCGCGGCGGCGGCACCAGCCGCCAAGATTCCCTGGGAGTGGCGCGGCTCCCGATGGCCGGTTGACGGCAAGAGGGTGTCGGGGAGGTAAGCGTCTGCGGCCGGCTAGGGGGAGGAGGCGGTGCAGCAGCCGGCCAGTGAAGGCTCCCTATCCCGTCTAATGACCGGCTACCGAGTTGAAGAGGGGTCTCCACCATATTAATACGTCCGGAGATAGGGTGTGTGGAGGAGCAAGGGCTAAGAATTGAGTGCAGGAGGCATGGGAGGGCGGTCTTTTCATGTGGGTGATGGTTTCGGGGTTGGAACGACCGTGAAGACGGCGAGCGGGAGGAAAGGAATTCGGGGAATCGTGGGGTCGAGGGCGAGAATTAAGCATTCTGGCGGCGAAAGGGTTGTGTGAGCTCTCTTGTTCTCGATAGAAGGTGCAACAGATGAACTATTTGAAACGAGATTCTTGAGGATTGGTTAAGGGGCGGTGCACTGGTGGGGAGAAGGGTATGAGCTCGCTGAAGGGTTCGGCATTCTCAGCAATAATATTTAGAGCATTTGCGATACCCAGGATCATAGTGCCTCTGTCTACCCCTGAATAAACGCCAGAATCTCTCAGATTCATTTTAATTTTCATGACTAAGAGAGCAGCGACTGTGTTTAATGATATTTTAGGCACGATTCGTTCTTCTGAAACTAAGAAAGAAATACATATTATGCTTAGAGGCCTGTTTACGATTGGACTTGATTGTCCGTGACGTTGACAGATCTGTTGGTATTTGAAAGCAAAGATTTGGAGTGAAGAAAGACAATAAGATGCGTATTTTCATTCCGTTACTCTTTCCATTCTGTGGCTTTACAGCAAATGAAAAATAACTTTTGCACTTTTTAGATGTGTTTGACGATCTCATGATATAAAGATATGTCCAATGCTAAATTGTGTAAATTGCTGCATCAAGGGCTGAAAAAGTTGATTGATCAATTTGCCACTCACAGCACTTAAAGTTATCTCGTCTTGCATTCTGGTTAATTTTTTAAAGATATTTATTATAAATTACTATGTGTATATTTCCCTGTAATTATGTTAAATGTATTTCCATTTAACATAACTACAGGAAAGACTGTATTGTAGTTTTATTTTTTCTTCTTTATTTTTCGAAAGGTTCGGGTTTGGTATTCAAAGCTATCTTTCAAAATTTGCTTCATATCCAAGGCTTAAGTTGCATATCTCGGCTGTTTTGACGGATTGGTAAACGTATTATAATTCCCTGTTTTCCTCGGACGTCGTACCGCTTGTTCCTGGTGAGCTTGAACGGATCACATTGTTGATCCTTCATTTCCTCCGAATGGTAATTTCACTTAATTGGAGTCTTGACTGCGTCAGAAGATGCAATTTGATATTTCTTCGTCTACCGGACGAGTGCCGTCGCCAAATTACAGTCCTACCGTTTCCCGCATTTCGGTGGTGTCAATTAAAGCTGATTATACGCAGGTGAAGACGATGTGTTTTGGTCATTTTTCTCTTCCCTTCGAGACGGAGCTGGCCGCAAGTTTCCCATGAAGCTCTTTGACGCTGGAAAATGTATTTCGTGTTCCAATGCGGTGGTTGCGCTGTTTTATGCACTTGTATATGTGAAAAATGCTGAATAAATGAAAGGTTAGTCAAAAATGCATCGTGCACAGCACGGAAATGGTAGGATGACGCGCCTATGTTTGAATAAGCGCATGTAATATTGCACTGACGCTTGATCGGTGGATTCATCCAAGCCAATTTGAGGTCACATTGGTCTCCTTCGCGTGTCTCTTCACATTGTTCATGCTAAACTTGTGAGCATTGTAAGTACTTCTAGAGCAAGAATCATAATCATATTGATATCAATCTCTTCGTCGAAATTGGATCGCGTCTTTTAAATGGGAAATTAATTGTTACGCACTCGAATAGACTTGACTTTGTTCAACCGAGGGCTTGAATTTAGCGATAAGATCCCGCAAATTAAATACAAAAAGTACATGATTATTCATGAGTACCCTATAAATCTATTTTTATTCATGAAAACTTGAGGTGTGATTTACACTTCGTATTTTGTCCCCTCTGCCGATATCATCCGCTTATTTAAAGCTTCTTTGAATGTCGTTGCATTTCTTCGCATAGTACCCAATTTCACCTACGAACCTGCCTGTCTGACTGCTGCTTCAAAATACCCATTTAAACGCCTCATGTTATGATTGATTTTACCTTTCTTTGGCTTTCTCGCACATATTCGCCATTGAGTAGTAGTATCTATACCCACTCAGCATCTCTCACTATTTGATATTCAACTGCTTTGAATTTCTTCATGGCAGAAGTGTGCGTCGTACACAATTTCACCGTCGACTGCAAGACATAATGCTGCTTCGAATGCAGATTTAAATGCTGTTTACACTTCATTGTCTCCTTCACGCACGCATTCACCGTTGAGTAGTGGTTTATCCATCCCCACTCGACCCCTCTCATTCCCATCTCTTCCGCTCTCGTCGGCGCGGGCAGAAATCACGAACTAATCGGAAAGCGTTGGCTCTGGGCACCTGAATCACGCCAGTGTAACATCAGTCGGTAGCACGCGCGTTTTATACCTCGCGGCGGCGGGCAATTCACGCGCGGCGAGCCGAGATGATCCCCTACTCCTTCCGGACGGATTTCGTGCTCCCAAGGGAAAAGGGGAGGGGACTGTTGGAGGGGCGAGGGTGGCTGTGTAAGGAAAGAGGAGAGGAATGATGAGTTGGAAGGGGGGGTGTCGGTTGCCTGGCAACGGGCGCGGAGGCGGGGCGTGTCGGGATGTTGAGGGGTAGGGGAAGGAGGGCGTGAAGGAGGTCTTGAGTGGAGGAGGAAGTAGAGGACAGGCAGTTGATGCGGAGGTATTCTTAATGATAGGTTTTCTCACTCGCTCGCGCAGTTTTCTCTCAACTTCACTCCATCTCTCTCCTCCACCTCCTTTACCCGACATTTCCCGACCTCCCCATCTCATTCTATATCCCTCCCCTCCATCCCGTCTCTATCATCCATTAATTTTCATGATTTTCTCCATCTGACCTGCTCCCCTTACTCGGAGAAGAGTCCGACCCCATGACTTATCATATGCGTTAGCCATTCGTGTGGGCACACCAGGAAAATCTCACTCCACCGCTTCGGCGAACAGTTACATTAGCTTTTTTTGTCGATTCCAGTGGCTTCGTAGATGCGTCCTGTGTGGCATCATGAAGGACGGAGCTGATTGGTTGTAAGAAATATGGTGAATAGATTTCGGATACGACTTAATTACCTTTTGCGTGTCGTATTATTCGAATGAGCGATTTCTTAATAATCTTCCATTGATCAGGGCTCTAATATATCATGTTTGATGAGATATATCTCCTACTCTGTTTTTTATCCACCTCTTCAGACTACCTTTATGGATTGGTTAGTTCGTTGTGGCCGAAAAAGGTGTATAAATATCAGGCAGCTTCTATTGAAAGTTATTAGTTCGAATTGATGTAGTTTTATTGCAGGATTTATTCGTTCTGAATTTTATTCATGAACTAGATAGATATATGTGCCTGTATTTTCTCTTTTCTAAATCTTGTGGAAAAGAATGAGCGTCTCTACCTTGTGTACGTTTCTGCCATAATATTATTTTTCTGCCCTAATAAAGACCATATAGTTTGCTCTCGTGAGGTTTTTTGCACATTATTTCATTAATTGCAGAAAAAGTGATATTATATGTTTTTAAAGTTCTTGTGGGGATGTTATTACCTTATCTGAAAGGTTTATTATTTCAGTTTTTATTTTAACTCTTCACGGGAAACCTTCCCCGCTTCGAGTAAGTCGAGTTTATTTTTCTCTGGAGGGTATTCAGTACGGTGCTCGATATCGTCGCGCTGTCTTAGTTTTCTTTCTCACACACCTTCCGCCCAACGGAATATAGGACGTTATAAACTATATAAACCTTGCCAGCTTTGCCACGAACTGGGATTACAAGGAGATCACAGATTTATCACGACCGTAATCGTTCTCCACATTTAAAGGTTCCGTTGATTCTCCACGAAAAATTTCGCCTTTAATCAATAACCTTCACTCCCTCTCCTGGCGCGTTCTAAAGTTTATGACTGCTGATTCACTTTATTTGAAAACAGCTCAGACCATGAAACATTCTTCCCATAACGCGATGATGTGCGAGTCTAGATTTCGCCGTCAGTAATAGCATCCCTTCCGCTTCCTTCTTCTCGAGTATGTTGGCGTCTGCTTCCCCCGACTAAATGAATTCCTCTCTTTTTTCAACGAAAGTCAACTGCAAAGCCTCCCGACTCGACTCTTCGACTTTCCCGTCTGGTGTGCTGCGGACGACCCTAATCGATTTTTTTGTGTAAAAATTAGCCAATTTGGGAATTCGGGACGAAAATGAGTGAGCGAGGGGGAGAGAGAGAGAGAGATGTTGAAGATATGAGCTGTAAGAGGTGGAGTGTGTAGTCGGTTCAACGTCCTACATCCCTTAATCGATACGGCTCCAGCTCCTTTATGCCTTTCCTTTTCTCATCCTATCCTAATTTCAAGTTGGCCCCTCCCACACACCCACGTCCACTCCTCCTCCTCCTCCTCCCACTCCTTGTTCTTCTAGTTTTTCCTTCCCTCATTCTCTTCCTACTTTTTATCGTCCTGTACAAAATTAAAAAGTCGCCATCAATAAGTTCTTTTGAGCATCTACACCTGCTGTTCAGTGCTGAAAATAGCGCGTAATTTCAATTACAGTCGCTTCAGTTATAACAGTTCCCAGCAACAACTGGCAGGTTTAGTGATAAATCAATATGAATTAAGTATTGCTGACTAATGAATTATGATTTGGATATTAAAGCGTATAAAATGACTGTACTTAATAGTATATAAAAAAACTATAGGCTCTGAACTAAATATCAGTGTCCAGAAATATTTTTTGATGGAAATGTGAATTTATTTTTTATGCGTGTTGTTTAATTTTTGCCTAGGTATATTTGATATTTTATTTGCCGTTCTTGATGGATTTTATTTCTGTTTAAATTTATTTTTGTCGGAATAATATTGTAAAATTTCGCTGATTTTGTCCATAGCTGTAGTGGAATTAATTTTCGCAATTTTTTATACATTTCATGCGTAGAGCTCGCAAAAATATATTTGTCTTTCTCTGCTTAATCATAATCGACTTCGTTCATAAACAGGAGTGTTTGTATTCTTCTCAGTGCTATATTACTCAAGTCAGTTTCTTGCCGTCTTCACGGCCACACTCTCCCCTAGACTTGGTCATCACTCGTCCTCCCTCTGCCATACCCCCCATCTATCTCATGCTTTGGGTCCACGTCCCTCGCATGAACGATGTCAGGTAGCCAGCAAACCACTCCTCCTCCCCACCTCTATATATCCCCCGCGTGGTTTTTTATTCGTCCGTAATCTTTGACGTCTTTTTCTTCCTTTTCTCCACCCTCCCATCGAGATTGTATTTTCATTATACTTGCTCTCTCTCCCTCCAGCGTGTGTGGTTTTTTTCTCCTCCTTGCTTGGCCATCGCCGCTATAATTATTGAGCATGCGTGGTAGTTGAAACCTCTTCTCTCTCTCTCTCTCTCTCTCTTTCTCTCACTCCTTCCAGTGAGTCGCTATTACTTCTTTTTGCTTCTTTTTTCGCTCTTCTCCACCCCCATCTTTTCATTTCCACCTCCTCATTCTTTTCTCTTCTCCTCCATCTCACCCTTCATCTTCCCCTCTTTCCCTTCGCCTTGGCCTCGCCTCTCTTCTCTCCCCCTCACCCGACTACTGTGTGGCCGGAATAGGTGTTTTTCCTTGTCCACCCCAAGGAGTCTTCCATTTCCTCACGTCTGTCCATTTGGAGCGAGCTTCAAGCTGATGTTCCGATTCGCGGCTCATACCTAGCCGCTTGGAATTGTGCTCCACCCATCTTCATCCTCAAGCATTTCTGTAGTTTAATTGCTGTGTAGTGTTATAATCTGAATGCCGCATTGCGATATAATTTTACGTCGAAAAAGATTGGATGTGTCGTGTTGCGTTGCATATTACGCTTTGCATTGTTTCTCACGAATGTGGCAAAATGAAATTCTCCAGAGCAGATACGGTCAAATATTCTTCTTCCCACTGAGAGGTAGTGTGACAATGACAAAAACAGAGCGACTCTTGTAACTTTCCGGTGATAAAATTCATTTTGTCCTTACCGTCTTTCAATTGTATTTTTCCATCACTTTTTCTTAACTGGTGCCTTCTCACCCCTCGCCACGCGCTCCTGAGGCATTTCGGAAAGTAGCGTATAGATGAATATCACCATGTACTACGTCAATTGCGTCTCATGCAAGTACTGCATTGCATTGGGTTACGAATTATGTCCCAAACATCTCATTACTTTCACATCGCCATGCGTCGCGCGTATCGAACTTCGCGTATCGTATTGCATTGCACATCGCTCGATAACGCAAAATGTCACCTTTAATGCATTGCAGAGAAAGGATGATCAATTTGCAGTGCGGTATCTCCGGCATATCGCGTATTTCCGTCGATGCATCGCGCAGTCCGACTATCTTCCTCTCTTCCACCTACCGATTCATACGAGGTTACTCGCCTCACCTTTGGGATGGAGGGGGAGAGATGGAGCGAGCATTCAAGTCTCCCGCTGATAGCTTTTTCCGCCTCGTCTTTTGAAGTTCCCATTGAGTCGCAGTCGTCGCCGCCGCGGGATTGCACTAATCAAGTTCAGCTTGTGTCGGCAATCCATTCGCGCGCGCCTGGCGGCTTTTTGCGACTAGTCGCCGTTTCCCTCCCTGCACGTTGGTTAAATAGCGTTAGATCCCAGTCGGGAAGCGTAATTGCGGGGATTATTTAGTCTCCTCAGTCAATGCATCAGCTCTCCTTTCTCCCTTAGCCGAGAAGGAGAGCAACGGGAAAAAAGAACTAGTATAATGACTTCGTTGATCGACCACGAGTTTGGGCATTGTTAAACCCTCGCATGAGTTCACTAAAATTGAAAATTAGAGTTCAAATGACCTGAGTTACTAAAACTAATTGCTAGTAGAACATTGTAGTGTAGCTGTTAAAATGTATCTCCTATCAAGGTTTATCTGGGTTTTAAGAAAATCGCCTTTTATTAATATAGGGAGTAATTTTCTCGTGTTTATTTCTCATTGCTATATCATTTGCAGTCAGGTTGTTGTAAGTCGTAAAACTGAAATGTTCGTTCAAGCATTCATAGGGCATGGTTAGGAAGTAGCTGTAGATAATATATTTGGTAAGAAAATTATGTAATTCAAGTAAAATCCTTGCCTTTTCATGAGGCATTTTTCATTTTATTAGGGCACTTACCCATAAATATACCTCCTCGTTGAAGACGGCTTCTTAATCTTCTTTATCTTCTAACGCCCTCCTATTCTCATAATTTTCCCGTGGTGCCTCTCTTCACTACCGGTCCCTTATTCAGAATCCAAAATCTGTTTTCAATACAAATTATTCAGCTTCCGAATGTGTAATCCATATTTGGTACTCTTCCCTCCTACAGTGCTTTGCCCTCTGCTCTTCCTCCTCATCAGTCGATCCACCCGCCTATCCTGGTTAGCACTTGTATCCCGAGTCTTCATATATCCATCGGTTTCTGCGTTGCTCTCGACGAATGTTTCCACTCTTCGCATCCAAGTTGTCGCTCAAGGTCTTTACTCCGAGATGCTTAACCGTTGCTGCAATGTGTTGCAATTTTGCTCAGCCAATTCATTATCCTCCTACTTTGATTACACCTCAGATGACGGTTCATTCAAAGTTAAACTTCGTCCCTGATCTGGAAAAGCTCACTACTATCTCTTCACCTTAGTGGTGGGCACATCAGATGTGGTCGTCATATACACATCTTGTTGGGAAAGTACGCTGCCTTCTTGCCGTTTCTTGCGCAAATTATCGTCTGATTGTGATTGTGCCGCATCCTTTTGCGATACTTAAGTATCAATTCGAGCCATTCGCGGTAAGAAAACACTTGTTAGACAGGATTTGCGTTTGAAATAGAACCGGGTAAGGGTCTAAAATCGAAAGTCCAGACAGCCATATTGTATTTAATCGTGCGTTCTGTTGTAATCCAGTATTTGTTCCTTTTATATAATAAGTAAAATTTTACCCGTGGAAAATGGAATTTGGAATGTATTACCATTACCAGGATGAAGTAATAATCCGTTCCTCACTGCCTCCATCTGTTAGCTTTTCATTTGTTGGGCATTATCCTTCAAACCGTACTTTATACGATGCAGTCATCTATGCGCTCTTCATCTTTTCATTGCAACGTGAGGTGCGCTTGAAGTGAACATATGGATTCCTATTATAACAGCAATATTTCCGAAGCTTGAGCGTATAGATACGAAGTAGCTATCGCCTAACCCTAAACATCCGAGCTATCATTGTTATCAAGCCCCGGAGAGGAACTAGACTCCGATCAAATCTTTATCTTCGTTGTGGGCGACCGAGGGCCGTTAACTGCTAACCTTTTCTTTTTGTCTTTTATTTGTAAGGTCACTTTCGCCACCTACCATCAGCCCTTCATCATATTATATTTTGCCTCTTATGCATGAACTCTCTAATGTCCTTCCCAAAAGGTCTACCCCTTCCAAATTATATTCCAACCGCATGGAAAATAGGCTTCCGAGGAGGAATTTTGAAGTTCAATCTCCTCTCATCTAAACTCGGTTCGAATTTTCCCTCATCTTTCTCCCATCTCAAGATTCCCTTCCTCCCAACCCTACCACTCTCCTTCTTCCCCCCTCTTCGTCTTGAATTCTGTTGAAGACCCCTCCCTTCCTCTCTCTCTCCTCCTGTTCTGCCCCTCCCCGTTCTTCCGCGATACCACGGTTTCTTCCCTACTTCACCCGAAACGGGGCACAACCCCTTAAACACAACCTTCCCCTATCTTATTCCTCAACCCCTCACACCATTCCCGAAGATTCTCCACTGATTTCCCAACCTTTTTCCTTCCTCCTCGCCCCTCCTAACTTCGGATATCCCCCACCATTTCCCCCTCCTTCCGTCTTCCTCCCCTTTTTCTTTTTTAAATCTTTTTTTAATGATTGAGGACGGCCGATGATTACGGAGTTTATGATCATTATTAGCATGACGGAGGATCATGCACGTAGTGCGAGGAATGAGGGAGGGTGCCAGGGGGGGGGGATTCGGTCGGAGAAGAAGTTGAACCGGGAGTCGAGGTCTGGGTGAATTGGATGCGGGGAGGAGAAGGGATTTGGAGTCTCAGTGGGGTGAGGCGTGGAGGTCGCGAGGGCGGCGGGTGGAAGGGGTGAGTTGGTGCTGTGTGGAGAGGGGAGGGACGTTCTGAACAGGAGCCTTATTCGGGGTGCAAGGGGGGGGAGTATGGGGAGAGGGGACTGAACGTGTTGTCACGGGTAGGGTGGGAGGGGTGTTGTTCGAGGGAACGGTGTGGGGTGAGGTGGGGTTATGTAGATCTTGGTGGGGGAGAAGAAGAATTGATGACTGCGAGGAGCGGTAGCTGGGGAAATTCTTTCGGTTATGAAAAGTTTCGTTTAATAAAGATGAGTGTGTGTGTGTGGGGGGGGGGGGGTGAGAAGGTTCGGATGTGGGGGGAATAGGAAAAGGAGTAGAGGGGAGAGAGTTTTTGAATTGGGACGGGTTGGGAAAGTCGTTATAAACTTCGTGCACGAAGTTAATAGCTGTAAGGAGAAGGGCATCATTACACGCGGGCACTTTTGTGTGATTACGCGTCGTTTTCGGCTGCTGCTGCTACTGCTTGTCATTTATTTGCATAGCTCTAGGAAGCTGTGCCTTGACGATAAAAGAATATTGAAAGAATGAACCTCCGGGAATTGTGCCCCCGCGATGTCCTGAGCGTGGGCTGTTCAAGTTAGAAGGAAATTTTGCTCCCGTTTCTCTATAGGTACCAGCTTACGGAATGTAATCCCTCTTCGTCAAAATTCATATGTGTTGACTGAAATGAGGAAAATTGGGAGTTCAGAGAATGGGTGATCTTGATGTAAATGAAAACGGAAATGTAGAATCAAAATCATAATTTAAAAAAAGAAATTCTATTACTAGATTGATTCGAAACAGGATGGAATCATAGGTTCGAAGCGACAATTGAGACAATTTGGATTCTACAATTTTTGGAGAATAAGAGGGAAAACACTTAAATCGAGTATCACTATATAAATTTAGAGATATTTTTATATTATTTTCAGTTGCATTATTGAGTGCTTTAGGCATAATGTGGATTGGAATAAATAACTTGTGTATCAATTCTTTTTTACTGTTATGGAAATGATTGCCGATCCATTGCGTAAGAAGCACGTTCCATTTCAGTATTCTATCAGTTTATTTGTTGATATTTGGACAATACCTATCCTAGCGTCCTTATTTCTTGCATTTCGTTTCTTTTTCCCTCCTAAAGATGATCCGCTATTAGATCCCTCTTAAGTTCCTCATACCGTCTCCATCTTATCATTTCGTCCAGAAATCTTATCCTCTTCCCTCCTCATCCCAGCTTCCTCATTGTTCTCCCCTCAAGTACCCACTTCAACATTCCCTCCGTTTTCAAAACGCCCTCCATCCCTCTGTCCTACCTCCTCCGAACCGCCGTCATTAGCTTCCTCGTCTCTCCAACAATATCCAATACATCCTCGATCGTCCTCCCGCCACCCAGCTCACCCCCTCTATCCTTCTCCACGCCCACATCTCAAACGCCTCAAGTTTACGCGCATCCTCACATCGCAATGATCAAGGCTCCGAATTTTACAACGCAACGCTCTATATTTAAGTTCTCACATTTGCATTTATTCGGGTATTCCACCAACTGATTAGTAGACCTTTCGATATAGGCATAGCATAACTGGCGAATCATCATGCAAGGGGTCGCTTTGGGAGTTCTTCGATGCCTATGACCGCTCATCAATGCTTTATCCACCCTCACCTCTATTTCTCCGCTTGCGAGTGCCACCGAGTTTTGCCGTATCCATTCCTGGGGCTTCGAGATTTCCGTCAGCCCACCATACACTCGCAACCGAGCCACCCACGCCTCGAATCTCCCTTTCGCGACTTCTGTTCCCACTACTCGCCCGCCGATCTCGGCCCAACCAGGCGTGCCTCGTCGCATACATATTCCCAACCTCACTCTCCGGCTACTGCCTTTTTCATAATTCCCCCCTCTCCTTTTCTCTCGCCACCCAAACCCGACCATCTCCTCGGCTACTTCCCTCCCTCCCGCCCCGCCCACTCGCATTCCTACCCCCTCTCATCCCTCATCATCCCCCTTTCCTTACTGGTTCGCCGCCCCCGTAACAATTTGGTGGGCCCCGCTCCAACCAACGGCAGATAGGGCTTTCACGGGCGCATCGATGTCCCGGGCCCAGTGCGGCGATTTCGTTTGGGACATGAGAGATACATGAGCAGATAAGGAAAATTATACCCGGGGTTGATGCCGTCGTAAAAAATTACCCCGAATTCCTTTTCCTCTTTTTATGCTCGCCTGTGTTTTTCTTCCTCCTCCCCCCTTACGCGTAGCGAGGCAGATTATCGGGATTTATTCATTATGCCGAAAGGATTTCACGAGGTTCCCTTGTTTTAAAGGCGGTGCGAATTGGTAATTATCTTCTTATCGGATCTGCTCTGCGTTTGTGTTTATGCTATGATAATTGATACGATAATTGATGAGGTGTTTTTTTGCAGCAACACGTTTTCCTCGATCGCTGTTACAAAGATTATAATGACAATATTTTATGAGTGGGTTTCCTTGTACATCGCGATTTTATGGGACAGAATGTGGGAGTGAAGCTGGAATAGGGGAACTGAAGGTATTTTGGACGGTCTGCCTTGCATTTCAGTTGAATACCAAATAGTGGGTCAATCATTCAACCCATAATATTCATTGAACTTTTAGTTCCTCAATCTTTTTCAAGAAAGAGTATTTTGTTGATACTGATGTAGCGGCGTGTTCTATTTCAAGTAAGGGCTCCCTGGAAAGTGAGACTGTGGTTTTAGTTCAAATTTCTTAAATGAACTCGAGAGTTTTTTCGCCTAGTGACCATCATGTATATTGATAGCAGAATGTTATTGTAAATGATAATTAACGTTTATGTATCCAATGAAGGTATAATATTCATGTAATTTTTATGTCCAGAGACCTTTTGAAACGAAACTCAGATTGTGGTTTTTTTTGGAAATGGATTCCGAAATTTTAATTCTTCCAGAATTTTCGGATTGGGTGCGTTTTTACAGGTAGCGTAGATTTTGGAATATTATCCTTGAACGCACTGTGGATTTATTAGCAAGTTTTTTAATGTACCAGATCCTGCTGGTATATACCAATTGTTACCGTAGTATACGCATATAAGGCCATGATGTGTAAAATAGTTCACTGAGAATTGCCTAGGCTTCGATATGCGTGATCTTGGCTATACGTCTTTTCGCTGTTACCTAGATGCCGTTGGGAGTACCTATATCTCATACATAATGACAAGACAATACGCTGCTTATTTACTTAGCCTTTATCTAGACATACGCCATTCAGTCCTGATGTCCTCATGAATACCCCTTCGTGTATACTTCGGCATCGTAGACGTCGGAATGTTATCAAAGTTACATCGATTTTTATCTGCTGGCCGATGGAAACTGCCCCTTCGGATTCTCGATTGAGACATTTTCTTCTCCCATCGTTGGCATTTCTCTCTTAACAGCCAATCCTCTGTCTCATGTTGCTTAATTAGTTTGGTCGGAGTTCTTGTCAAAAGATGTCTTCTTATCCGACGTTCTACCAACCTTTTATCACCGCCCTCGATCGTGATTAGCATCGTTGTTTGGAGATGTCGTAGCTCTCCTCTCCTTTTATTTTGCTCTTCAGTTTGAAAATATTTAATCCTCAGATCTCTATTAATTCTTACTCCGAAAAATAGGTGATTTTACTGATTGTCCATGTTGACTAAATTGTTCTTTGATTCATCTTAAAACAGAGTCTCTGACGGCTATTTTTCTGTCATAAAAACTAGGATTACTGCCAACTTTTTTATTATATTTTTCATTCTACATCTTATTCCAAAAGCCGAAACTGGTTTGTGACATGGTTCCTTCATCACCTACGAGGGACTGGTTTTCATCCTGTTTATTTCACGTGGAAATGTTTGTTATAAATTTCGGTGGAAATTTGATGTTGACGTCCAATCCAAACAAAGTATTGATTTATATATTCAATTTAATCTAGTATTTTTCAAGTGTTGGAATGTAAATCAATGAGGTTATCATATACCTATCAATATTCCAGTTTTTCCTAACGTTCACTGTTTTCTATCTAGTTTAATGATATCCCTGCAATCTGAATGTTAAGACAGAGCTTATTATAGTCCCAATCAACATTTTTCAGCCCGGTTCTGTTTACCTTTTTGAACAACGGACATAAGAATGACAACTCATATACGTAAAATGAGTGAGACATTTTATTTTTTTGAGCATCATTAGCCTCGCTCATGAAGTAGGATAAGAGGAATTGTATTAAATAAAACCCAAACGATGGCAGTGGTAAATCAATATCAGATATTGGTATTAATCGGAAAATACGTTAATAGATGAGAACATACGGTTTCATAGATAACGGTGGAGGCTCAGAAGATATTTCGATTTGTACTCTTTTCGATATATTTTTTATGAACATCACTTTCGGAGCTAAGGAAGCGTGGAAAGATACATACTTGATATCTTATGTAATCATTTGAAGAAATGAACTGAATCACTGTTAAAGCCCAATTTTCTTCCTTAATTATTTCTCATCTAATTTTCAGACGCATAAACTCTCATCAAAGCGCAATATCAAGCTGGATTAAAAAAAATTAGTATTCAGCCGTATATTTTTCACCTCTACCATTTCGTATTTGCTAACATCTGAACTATTGATTTGGTTCATCGCTCGTTTGGAGCTACTCGATGTGCTAAATTTGTTTTTCTGTGGTATCTTCTGGAATTAGCCGACCGAAACGACACCGAACGAAAACATGTGACGTCTTTGTTATGCACTCTCAGTTTCCGAAATGCTTTTGTGGGTCCGTTATTTGCCTTACTTTTGGAATTGCATGGGAACGAGGAAATTAGAACACTTAAAAGTCCTAAACGAGATACATTAACGTATCTGGAATTCACGAAACTGATCTTATTTCCAAGACTTGTGTTCCACGACGGATTCCAACGGATTTTCCCACTGTGGATTTCTGAGTTTGTTTTAGAATGGGAACAATCCGTTTGATACATAGTTACTTACAGATTTAGAGACAAATCAATCTTTACATCATGGTAAATTATCGTGCTTTCTGCATGAAATGGTGAGGAGGGTAGTTAAGAAGAAAGAGTAGAAGGAGACGTCGGAATAAGTTTTTTTATCACGGCTCAAGGTTCAAACCGACGGCTCAGTCCCTCTCTGGAAGTTTCCTCTCCTCGCCCATCATACATTGCACTTCTTGTTAGCTCTAAAGAATTTTAACCTCCTAAGGTTCTCGAACCTGGATCCCTGCGTAGGAATGCGAGAACTCTAGCAGTGCCTTATTCCTCAAGCTATGTTTAATATCTGCTGAGGCATTTCTAGGATGTGTTGCCGAGTGTCTTCGCCCACTCTCTAAAACTTAGCTCAGATATTGAGACCTCAATGGACGAACTGTTACTCGGCACTTATCTTTTCTACAATCATTCCAAGATCCTTTATTTTCCCTCCCCTTCTTTCTTCGTCCTCATTCATCCGAGACCAATCATTTTGCTCTGCGCGTCTCTCGGATGTTTCAAAACGAATCGCCTACGTTCGACCGTCCTCTATATATGCCTTCCTCGTCCTCTCCTATTTCCTCCCGATAGAACAGTAGCTCCGGAGAGGTTGTTTGGAAGGCGTTCTTGAGCCACCGACTCCTTCATCATCATCATTATAATTATTGCCGCTGTTCCCGCTCTCACTCCGTTACCTTTCCTCATTCCGCCGTGCGACGCCCAGGGAGCGCTCCTTTACGTCATCCAGACCTCCCATTTAAGTGTGCACGCCACCCCACCAAGTCGTCCTACGTCGAACCTCCCCTCGAACCCTTCCATTCCTCATCCATTTCTCCCCTTCCTCTCTCTCTTCCAGGTCCTCCGTCCTCACCTCTCCATCCTCATTTGCCATCCACGAACTATAATCCTCCCCCTTCCCTTCAGCGTTAATCGCCGCCCTGGCGTTTTTCTCCGTTCGCCCGTTCTTTTTTTTCATCTCACTCAATTCATTGGAATTCGTTCGTCTTCTTCCCTTCATGTTTTTCAGCGGTTGCTCAATGGTTTGCTCTGATTGTCCTTTATTGCCCCATAAACTTTACATCATAAAGGTATTAATAAGGTAACCTTTCCCTCCCCCCGCTCGCTCCCCGTGACATGTTAAATCCTAATAGCCAAGTAATGGTGGTTGTTTATCGCGCGCAGAAGGTACGAGAAACCGTTTTCCGGTCAAATAATTTCCCGCTTTAGGCAGTTGTGTTATCTCTTTAGTGGAGGTAAGGATTCTTTTTTTTTAATAAATAGCTTTAGGCGCGTCTTTCTCCACGGATTCGATTCTGATGACGTTTTCGGTGCATAATCTGTATACGTGTATGTTGAACCTCAGTCTTTCAATATGACTCTGGCATCAATGGACGTCTCTTACATTCATGGCCGTCGTAAGGGTAAAATGATGATATCTTCTCTCCACGAAACTTTAAAATAGTTTACGGCTGTTTTGAAATTTGTTGAGGTATTTTGTCAATGATCCCTAATCTTTCTCTCTAACATAAAAAAAACATTCTTCACTTGTAGCCAGCTATCTTTTTTGTTTGTACTTGACATTTTTTAAGTAATGTGCATAAGTATGCTAAATTAAAATCCGCAATTCATACTGGGAATCGTGGAGGCTCATCTTTATCCAGGAGATTTTTCAAGCGCAGGGTCAATGTAATCAAGCCATGGATGTAGTCATTGAGCACAAGAAAAAAAATTTATATACTTCTGTGTTCAGGAAGGAGTAGTTGGCGTCTTGGTGCCTGAAAGTGAAGCTTGTTGTTTAGAGGGTCTTTCCGACATGGCTTTTGCGTGAAATCTTTCAAGTGATTCAAAATAAAAAGCTGAATTTAAACACAAATAAACATTTCATCAATTTTACTTGGCAGTCATTCCGCTAATAAATTTATCGGGTTTGAAATGCGAGACTAAACCATTTAATATAACCATTAGTGCACTTTAGAGGCGTCCTTAGTACCATACGCTATCGTGTTCCGTGCAACATATCCATTTTCATTCTAAGTCTATGCTTTGAACTGACCTCCCTACTAAGAAAACGGTCCTTCCTAATCATGCGTGTTTGACGCCGGAGGCATTGCAGCAGTCCGAAAGCAGCGCGCTCTGCACCCCGCCCGCAACAACGAGATATCCCATCTTAAGGCGGCAAATTCGAGGAGGCATTTGGCTCGTTGCCCGCACCGTCAAAAGGCAACGTTCCACCGATGGCATCGCCGCTTGCTCGTCCCCATACCTACTTCCCAGCAACGCTCCTCATCCTTCCTCGGGTGTCCCTCGAGCCGTCTTCCCACATATCTGGACCGTTGCCTGCAATGGCAGCAGAACTTGACTCAGAGTCGAGCAGAGCCTTCCATTGCTCGATGATTCGCTCCGACTGAGATAGAGGGTGTGGATAAAGGGAGGGAGGTGGCACGCCTGGATGAGTTGCTCTCTCCTCTTTCTTATTTTTCTATCCTTTACTCTTCTTCTGCGGGAACGCTGCACGCAATGGGTGGGATTTAATCCTCCCTGTGGGTGCGGAAAGTGTGCGGAACTATCTCTTCCAGTCGCACGGGTTGGAAGACTTGCAGATGGATGGTGGAAATTCTTCGTGGGGCGAGCTATCCGTTTTGGAGTCTATATATCGATTTATGTCCGGAGAAGGTTGAGTCACGCTCGAAGAAAATCTGGTGTGTTTCAACCGTAAAATAAAGAGGTATACCTTGGAGGTTATCATTTGCGATTCATCATGCGAATATTTATGTCAATGATGTCTTATATTTTATGAGCCAATTCGTTTATTCGGAGAAATATAGTGAAGCGTGTGTCTCGTACTTCGGCGAATGAATAGATGGTTCCTTAGAGCATCCGTTTGGCCGTCCTTTTATTCTACTTTGGTTTTTTAAGGTATTTTTTATTTCCTCGTCCTGCGAATTCCATTTCTTCCTTGTTAGTTATGACATAGTTTAGTTCTGTTCGCCTGTAGGTCCACTAGCATATAATTGCACCGCATAGTACCTTGATTATTGATGTATTAGCTTCATTACAAATATTATGCTCTCCGAAACCTGGAAAATAGAATCACTGCCAGATGGTGACGGCTCGAAACCGTGCCCGTTACATTCGCATCCTAATTTATGAAACCACTGAGTATCCGATTCTCGTAGTCGAGGTGATGAACGTGAGAAATTCCGGGAGTGTCTCTTCTTCATCAAACTTTCACCAGCTGGATATCTTATCCGTTTATTTAAAAAATACGAAATATCTATTTTTTTACTTCAAGGCTTTCGATCATCGAGGGTTTATTGTATTTTATCGTGATCACTGCTCTTTTAAAGTTTTTGGAATGTTCGTCCGAAAAATTCTGAAACTTCCGCCAATTTTTCCTCTTCCCGAATTTCTTCGCTTTCGCTCTAACTCTGCCTGCAAGCCGACCACCCTGGTGCTCCGACAAAACATGCTCTCCTCTTCCGTCTAATTCTCCTTCTCAAACACTGGCGTCTTTTATAAGGTTTCCACACAAGGCTAATAAAAATATGTATTTTTTTGTATAAATGTTGCACAAGGAGTGGGCATGCCCATTATATATTTCTGCGTGAATGTTGGGCATGGTTTTGTGTAAATAAGAAGTGAAGTTATAATCCAAATAAGTATGTCTTTTGTGCATTTTCCAAACTTATCCTTGTTGATATTATGCAATTAATTTAGCATTTCATCTGATTTTCTCTGTTGAGCCCATAAAAGGGGAATACCTAAAATGCTTTGAAAGTTTAGCCATCTCTTTTAGCGTTGGAAATCGAAAGAAATATGTTAAGATCCTGTGACAACGTAGAATAATTAATATAAATTTTGTTAACTTTCGGCGTGTATTAACCTATCCCAGTTTTCTTCGTTTTATTTTACATCCTGGTCCCTCCGCTTATTTTTATTCAGCAGCTGTGCCTTGACCACAACAATCTTTCCGCCATTTTCATACCGTTCTCTCTCCTTTCGCGTAGAAATTCTTTCGCTTCCCGTGCCTCATCGGAAGCTCTCTGTCCCATCTATTCCTCCCGCCGCTTCCACGAATTCCAACTTTTTTCGGAGAAACGCTCCGCTTGGACTCTGGAAGGAGAGGAGAAGAACCATCTCTTCGCCGATGAGGGTTCGAGGAGGGGGGATTTTTGTCCGGTCAAATAGCCCCCTGACCATGGCAGCTCGATATTGAAAATTACCATTCCTTCTCTCGTTTTATTTTTACTCGGCGAGACTTAATAAGAAGAAGCGAGAGGATCGGGAGAGGGGGCACTCTCGATATGGAGGATGCGAGGGCGGACTGAATATTTGTGTGCGGGACGGAGGGTCCCAACTTCCGATACGGAGAGCATTTCCCTAAGCAGCAACGATGAGAGCCGCGCGGAATGTCTTTCTTATTATTGAATTCATGTGACTTGACGTACATTTTTGGCCGACTAATAACACGCCCCTAGTTTTTCTTGCTGCATTTTCTTACTTATTGGTTCCTGGCAGTTATTGCAAGAATTGGGCTCTCCCTAGAAATTCTTCCGTCTCTGGTGAAGCCAGAAGTCACGAACAATAGAACGAACGAAAAGAGATTACTAAGGAAGAGAGAATGTTTAAGCATGAGCATTTTTAATGTGTGCCTTGCTTGTTAGCGCAGCAGTGTGTGTGTGAATTTGACGAGCGTCTAACTCTGCTACTTCTTTTTTTCGTATTACTGGATTTTTCTTTTGCGAAAGGATAGCAATTCGGATGGACGTTTCAATTTGAACCCTTGCTCAATCACTCTGATGTTCTCGTTTCGCTAGCGATAGGAGATATCATCGCCAGCCATGCGTGTAGCGTGGGTACTATCGGAGGACATGCTTGAGACGATGTAGGCGTTGCATTCCGCGTCAACCTGCGGGCAATTCACTTAAAGGGGCCTGAATTGGTGCAGGGGCGTTATTTTGATGTCCTATTGAAATTTTCTTTCTGCCAAAACAGTCGACATGTATACTTAGTAAGAAATGAAGTATACTATACATACTGTAGGTAAGCACGATAATAATTGGCACCTAATCATGTGCGAAAATCACTGTAAAATCCATAATGCTTCGTCACCTCGGTAATATAAAGTATTAATGGTTGAAATGTGCAGCGTTTCATCATGAAAGTTTCATCATGGATGTCTACACACTGTCCAGGGAATGACAGACAATATCCGCATTCCAACATTAACAATTCTTTGATGTCATGTTATTCATAAATATAAGGCAATGAGTTAGTCTTCCTAGAATTAGCCGACCCATTTTTTTAAAATGACAGTCGTCCGTGGAACTTGCGATGTTGCATTAATTAAAAGTATGAAAAGGTACGAGGATCACGGGTATCCGTAACGCTTGCGCTTGCATTATCGTTATTTGTGCTCTTGTGTGCTCATAATAGAAAAAAGCGCGATCGCCGCTCTTCATAATTTTCATGTGATTTACTCTATCAATTATCGATAGGGTGTGTTCCTGAGACAGTAACAGTGAACATTCCCCTTCTAGATTGTACTTTGTCTTTTGGATAAGGGCAAAGATAGCCAGGTAAAAGGAAGGAACCGTATTATAATCTCAGGTAATTTTTTTTTTAATTTAGTGTTTTCTCAGAACTAAGCCTGCATTTTAAGACCGGTAGGTACGTAGCCGAACTCGTTATAGCGGAGTGTGGTGACGGAGGTTTCATGTGCTGTGGGAAAGATCGTGTCGGGGAGCGAGCGGATATCGGGCGGTTGGAATAAGGCTTGTGGGAGGAGGTGAAAGTGGAGCGGAAGAAGGGATAAATTGAGTGTGGGAGAGAGGGCGGGGAAAGGGAAAGGGGTTGGGCGTGGATGGGAGGAAGGAGAAGAAGGGGTAAGGAATTAGTGCTTCTCGAAACGTGTGGGAGTGGGGGTGGTTGGGATAAGGCTGGCTATAAGGGAAGGCTGGGAGGTTTTCTCTCGCATATAGAAATATTTTTTCTTCTCCTCCCGCTGGATGGAGGAAGGGAGGCAGGGGCGGGCGGGTTGGGAGGGGAGAAGAAAAGAGGAAGGAAGATGGCGAAGCGTTGGCGGTTCGTGCATTCCTCTCTGGGATAAGTCCAGGATGTTTGGAATACTTAGGATAGTCGGAGAGGGTGAACGGGGCGGGGGTGAGCGGGGGGAGGGGTCGGAAGAGGATGAAAGAGGGAGGGATGGGGTTGAAATTGGGGCTGGGAACGGAAAGGGGTGGGTGGATGAGGTGGTTGCGGGATCGGACGGGGGAATGATGGGGGGTAAGGAGGTTAGTGAGCTGTAGCAGCGTTGGGCAGGGGGTGTTGTGGAAAAGGGAATAGGCCAGGGGAATGGGTTACGGCGCGCGGCAAGAAGAGGGGAATGTCGTGCGTAACGTTTTAATTAAACACGCGTTTATTGAAGGACAAGATGGAGAGGAGGATGAGTTTGGGGTGAATTGGGGGGTAGGAGGTTGGAAAGAATGGTATGGACTCCAGAGATGGCGAGGTTGGGGGGGGGGGGGAAGAGGACGGAGAATTTCGGGTGACGATAGGAAACAGACGTTGTTTTGCGTATCGGGGAAAAGAAATGATTGCTCGACTTTTGTTATTTTTTTAAACGTTCGGGTAAGCTCAATTTGTACGAGAAAGTTGCAGTGAGGAAATACCAGAGGAGATATTTCTGGGTGATTTCCTTTGAGTAAATTATTGCTCCTTTATTCTCTCGCGTATAAAGGTTTAATTTAGGTGTCACCCAGCTGTTTTGAATACCGAGAGTGAGGGCAAAGTTAATTGTTGCTTTTGTTTTACTTTGCTAGTGTTCGCCTTGGCTTGAACATAGAAAAGGTGCAACAAAGAAATGTTAGCTTGGATATTTCTGGTGATTCTCTAGAGTGCCCCATTTGAACTCGATAATAGGGTCGCATTTAAAATATTTTTGTTTTCGCCTTGCACAATTAGATTTTGTTGTCAAAGAGATTTTACATCTTCGTTGTATTAAAATGTTGCTGAAATATTTCATGGACCCCTGTATTTTTCTATGGGAATATTAAGATTTTGGGCTTTGTGCGGGAGACATGTCCACGCTTTGAAGAATGTTCGTTTCCTGGAAATTTATTTAGCTTTGCTATGTAATACCACCACGCTTATAAGCTGCTATCTGTACGTATTGATTAGGATGTCTTTTTTTCACATTTTCTCGAAAAATTTGTCCAAATATAATATTTGATTCGCTTTGTTAAAGAAGATAATAATTCCGTCCTCCAAGTCATTGTAAGTTTGTATCTTTCATTTTGTTATTTGACTCAACTCCACAACCAGTCCTTTTATTTATAAAATTGTTTACAGCCTTTTAAGGTAAGCAAAAGTTATGAGTTAGTTTTTAAGATAAGCTTTGATATCTCCTTTAAAATATTTTATCAATTTTGGTACGGCTTTAAACCTTGAAGGGAATATACCTTTCGCCTTGCACAATTAGATTTTGTTGTCAAAGAGATTTTACATCTTCGATTTGGATCAAATGAATTAACCCGTTCAAGGATGCGGTGTAGTATGTACAATCATCGCCTGCGAGCCTGCGGTGATGGATTCGAATCCCACCTGAATGACTTTTTGAATGAATGAATTTTGCACCTTGGTATGTTTTGTACATTCGTTGCGGTGTATTACTTTGGCTGCGGTAGAGTAGAATGAGAGTGTAGTAGAAGAGTTATAAGTGTTTAAGTTACATTTGTCGTTGTTTCCTACATTTGTCCAAGCCCTCAATTGTGCTCAGCTTAATACTGTGGATATTTGCTATGATCACTACAGACTCTGTGAATATGTAAGCCAATCGATGACGTGGTTGGTCTGTATGCAAGGAAACTACAACCGCCCTGAGAAAAGCTTCTCTCATCTCCGTCTATCGTTCGATAGTTCAATCCAAAAGGAAAACGATTGTTGAACTCCCTCATTTGCGTTTGGAATTACTGTTCGGTATTGTCACGGTAACCGCTCAGGATAATAAAGCACCGAGGAGGTTGCATCGGCGCCCATCAATATGTGCGCCTTTTAAAGTGCAGCCGCGGCCCTTTTGTGTTGAGGGCCTTAAAGACCGTCTGGTATGCACCGCTATCTCCTAATGAGTGTCTTTCTCTCTCTCGTCTGTTTTAGGCATGAAACCGCGTCACGACCAGAAGGACATGCTGCTGGGGGGTGTTGGGGGTGGCGGGGGCGGTGGGGGCGGCGGGGCCGGCGGAGGGTCCGGCACTACCACCGACGTGTTCTGCAGTGTCCCCGGGCGGCTCTCGCTTCTGTCGTCCACGTCCAAGTACAAGGTGACCGTGGGGGAGGTTCAGCGGAGGCTCTCCCCGCCCGAGTGCCTCAACGCCTCGCTGCTCGGCGGAGTGCTTCGGAGGTGAGTAATCGCATTGCCCCCCTGGCTCCGCCGGCTCTCGCTGTTCTTTTCGCAGTATTTTTTAGGTGAACAGAGATATATTTGTCCACGTGCAGATTTGCGAGGAACTTAGCATACGCGTCCCTTTTAGTATTTCAAATGATAGAAGTGAAAAATAACATTCCCTCATTTTACCGATTAAGTTTTTTTTGTAATTCAATGCTAATAATATTTTACTGGTTTCTAACGAATATTAAGGCGTCCTACCTTGTGTAAAATTCGAATTATCATATTTTGATGTTATTTTCGCTTCAATTTCGAATTCCGCGCTGAAAACTGAAGTCTAAATATGCTTTAATTTTGGTGACAAACGCAAAATAAAATAATAGCATTATTTTGATTACCGTATATAAGGTGTGTTTTACCTCATAAACAT
Source organism: Ceriagrion tenellum (assembly GCA_963169105.1). Taxonomy (NCBI): domain Eukaryota; kingdom Metazoa; phylum Arthropoda; class Insecta; order Odonata; family Coenagrionidae; genus Ceriagrion; species Ceriagrion tenellum. The sequence goes on from OY720635.1 coordinate 79,391,908, forward strand.
GCGTACTTTAAAAAGTTCAGAAGTTGAAGGTTTCACTTGGTGGAATTGTGGAAGTCACAAAATTTGACTAACTACTATGCGTACTTATATGAAATGCGGTCTTCGGATTTTTTTCCGTCATGCTAAAAAAATACAAAAGTGTGTTCTGTGTGCGTGTTGACTCGGTATGACTAGTCACAGTTTCGATGGTGTTCCAACCAGCGTCTTCAAGTTGATGGTCGCTACGTCTGTCTTCGGATGAACTGGTTAAAACTTGCAGCTTGGTCAATTTTTCCATGTCCGCTAGTATGCATGAAATCAGCGGATGAATTCAAGTCATTCTCGTCCAAGTGTTTTTTTTGCCTTTGGCGGAATCCTCAAAGAATTAATAAGTATGAGTGGACCAATTTTTCTGGAGTGCATTGGTTTCTCACGCCTCTTTATTCACCTCATTTGCGTGAGAGCACTTTCATCGCCCTTTTGGGTCCCCTTTTTAAATTATCTCTTCCTGAAACTTGTGCGTTAATCTGCCAGCCATAGAACGGCACCTCGGTGTCGGTCGGAGGAGGAAGCGCTCGAGCCAAAAGGAGTAAATGAAGTGTCGTGTGAAGGCGCTGAGGCCAAAGAGAGCAGCGGCGTCGGGGCAGAGCAGGATGAATGAATCGGCGATAAGTGATTTGGGCCACCGTCCGCTGGCTCGAGAGTAGGCCGTGGGAACCGGCACCCCACCCTATGGCAGATGTGCACCGACGGGACGAGCATGCAATTTCTATTTGGCTCGCGAGAAAGATGGTGAGAGAACCACACCCTTAATTTGCGCTGAGGATTTGAAAAAAAAAAGAAAGCAAGATTCCGTTTTCGGGGGATGAAATCGAAAAAGAGAAGAACACATCAGTAGGTACTCTGAGAGGCGCCGAGATGGAAAACGAACCTCATTCTGAGAGTGAAGATTATTCTCCGATTCGGAACTCCATTTATGTTCTTCCTTTCAAGTGTTCAGGTGGCATGAAACGAAATTGGAAGTGGGTTTTCCCACCGTAACGACCGCGGCTTTGATTGCTGTTACTATGTAAATCTTCATTTTTTTCAATGAAATATACTGTGTATCCAACAAATCATGGGGTGCGTCGCGATACATGGAACGTTATGATGCTAGAAGAATCGCCATTGACCCATTAGTTTGCGGACATTTATATGTTTGATATGCTAAAAATAAGAAAAGGGCATGTTCATTAAAAAATAAGTATTAGTCGACGAAGATAAAGTCCGTCCCATGTAAATTAATGTTTTTCTTCTTTAAATACTTCCCATGTAAATCAATGTTTTTAATGAGTATTCGTTCATTTAATAGGTTCAGGCAAAGGAAATTAATGGGTTAAATAAAATTATTCTATGACGAGACCTTCGGGGAAATGTTGAGCATAACATAAGAATAACTTCAGCCTGCAGTAAGGTAATTACACTTCTCGCTAAGAAATGAGAGGAGAACGATCGGGCAGTGAATTACACGCAGTTGACGATCTTTTGGTCAGTCAAAAAACGTCCATCGGAATGTCGCCCTAACTAATAACGATGGTAATCATTTTGAATCATTTGCGGTGAAGGGTTTAAGGCGTGGCCTGAGCAAGGGATTGTTTATTCCTGCCCTGGACTAAAGCGAAATTATTTCGCCTTTTGACCTAGAGAGAAGTCCAATATTAAAGTTAAACAACTTTCGTTGCCATAAACATGACGTCACGTGTTAGCCGTTGTCGGAGAGGAAAAGCGAGCGGTCATTGGTTTCCAATAACCCAGCTCTCCCGTGACAGCGGGTGGTGGTGGAGAGTTCTGCCTGGGTAAGGACTCTCCATCTACAGGGTCTCTCAACCTTTGGGCCCCCGCTGTGTCCGGATCTCGCGATGATCGGGCGGCGTCCGAGATACTGCGGGGCGAGCGTCGGGCACTTGTTGTGGGTGGAGCAATCGAATCCTCACGATCCCCACAGCTTTCTCTCTTCCCTCTCCCGGAGTCCATCTCCTCGGCTTATCTGTCAACCATTCCCTTCGCCAACCACTCGCTCTCTGTCAGCGGTGTCCACAGCTAAAGTGGAAGGGCCAACTTTCTAAGCATTCATGCCGTGAGTGCCCCTCTGAGTTTTGAAAGCTGAAAATGTCATTTCTGGTTTTGGTAAGCTCGTGACCTTAGTTAATTTTTTGTGTCTGTAGCCACAGGCTTGATGTTTACATTTTTCAGTGCCGATGAGCGATGTCTATAAATGCGTGACGTCATTTTTAATTGATGCCATGCCAACAGATTTGCCGTTGAGTGTGCGCTTGCGAAGGAAATGGCAAACCGCTAAATCTTATAACTCTTGATCTTTGCATGCTAAGCGTTCTGAAAGGTAGTGGTCATAATGCATAATCATTGGTGCATAGTTGTCAGATGAAAAAGGTATTTGAAATGCCCCGTGATGCCGCAAAAATTACTCTGAAAAGGTCGTCAAGTTTTCCTCGTCATCATGCTAGTCTAAATTATTGGGTTTTCATCGATTCAACAGAAATCATTTGTCTGCCTAATGGCATTTGTAAGTTCAAATCCGATGGAATGATTACACGTTTCCATTCAACAGGCGATTCGATGCCATCATTATTACTATTATAAATCGCCTAACAGCTGAGAAATGGTCGACTGTGTATTGTGCATTTTTCTCTGTGTAATAACTGTCGAACCGTTGTATATCCGTGGAAACTGGTAACGATGCATTGTGGACTCAATTATATTCATTCTTCTTTTAAATGATTATCCTGGGAAGAAGTAAAATCGAATTCTTAACTTTTCAATGAAGTATTTTATGATTGAGTTAATGGAATGTTAATTATTTTTATAATAATCCACGTGCTAGTATCCCATGTTTGGGTGTAAATTTACTTTATACCTCTATATTTTTGGATACGGAACGCTATTACCTGGAAACTTATAGGTGAATTTAGTTCAAATACGTAGAAACACCTCAGTAGAACGTATCTTTGTCAATTGGGTGTAAATTAAAACTTGTTTTAGTAATATCTTTCTAAAACAAACTCGTGGGAAGGTTTTTCAGGGATTGGAGTTACACTTAGACGTACAAAATTTAACTGTTCATTCGTACGGAAGAGTAATTAGTTTAAACGTGGAAAACATTTTGTTAAGTGTTTATTCTCGTCAAATAGCATATATTCCCTTCATCCCGTATTTAAGTCACCGCTGCATTAGTGAATCGAATTTATCTACGACCCGGTCGGCTCTTTGGATTCTACTCGCGGTGTAACAGCAAGGAAAGGTTTATGATTAAGTAGCATGATATAATCTCGCAGATCTCTGTTCTCATGGACGATAGTGCGTAAACAACGCGGAGATGTAATCAAGGTATGTGGCGTTCCCTCTCTCTTCCCCTTTCTCTGTCCGCTTATTCCTCCCTCACTTTTCTCCTCTGAGTCCCACATCCCTGTCCTTTCAACTCTTCTCTCTTCCTTCCGTTCTGCCATTTCATTCCCTCCGTTTTCTGTATCTTCGTTCGCGTATTATCAATCATAGCCTCCCAAACGTAAGACGTTCCTCTTGTCATACCGAGCAAATGAAGGATAAACGTTAAATTATTGAGTTATCCGTGGTGTGTGCGGCTTGGGAAAAGAGATGTGGATGAGTCGTATAGGGGCGGGATCGCTTCACACGAATGGGGATTTTCGTGATCAAAGTATATGAGATTCCAAGCGGAATCCGGTATAACGCATGACTATTTATCAATGAGCACTTTAGTCAATATCAGGATCCCCTTATTCTGTCGTGTGCCCCATCGTCTCTAAAGGGAACGGACCACGTCAGAGTGCCTGAATCCTGCCCAAGGATTTTTTTTAAACAATCTATATATGTAGAACAAAGTAATGCATCATGAATTCATAGAAAAAGGCGCAGTTTTTGCATAAAAAGAAAAACTAAAATAACTAGGAAAAATTTGTTGCATTTCACCATCATCGGAAGCGTAACTTTCTTATCTGATGATTATGCAGGTATATCGAAACTTAGGTGGTACTTATAATCGTTGTTTTCTTTGGAAAACTGCGCACCATTTTACCCATCCATGACGTTTAAACTCCACGCAACATCACCTAAATCTTCTGGATTTGCAATTAATGCAAAATTTTGAGCATGGTCTTTCCTTTAGAGAGGGCTCTCTCAAATTTAAAATAGGTTCTTAGCGAGACAATTCGCTTTTAAGAGTTAAGTGAAAAACTTCCTGTGGGCTACGTGAATGATTTGGCTTTTCGTTGAAAATACACGTAAAAAATCCATTTAAAATTATCTCCCTTGTTGTTTGTCCTACAATTTTCTTTGAATGAGACGCTTCAATGAATTTGAGTGAACGCTCATAAATGCCTTGGCATTATAGGTCGCAGTCACTTTCTTAGATATTATAGGTCTCACTGATGACTGTGTTGTTCGGATTAGAAAAAAACTGGGTGATGACCATCGTCCAATTTTCGAATAATAATGACTTCTCTTTTTACCAGGCTAACCTAGAAAGAAGAGAGTGAGTGACAGGGAGATATAAACTATCTTTTAACTGACTACGTATCTCATTATTTTGCTCATCCATTTTTTTCCCATCACAGGTTGTTTTTCTATTCCGCCGCATGCTTCCTATGCTCCTTTGATAGCAAAGATATGGAAGGCTATGGAATTAAATTGCCTGAATTTCGCTATACCGGGGATTACTCTCGCTCGTTAATCCTTCCCTGCCATCCGCCTTCAATTTTACGTATGGTTTCATTTCGTTCCGTGACTGCCACTTAGATGCTTGGGTATTACTATCCGTACCGAGGCATACTTCTTCTTCTCTTTCCACCAGTCCTCTGCTGATGTCCCGCTTTGATTTCTTTCCTCCCATCCACGCTTATCCCTCGCTTCTGGAGTGCAATTCCTGACTTTCCACATCCCCTCATGCGAGCAAACCTGCCTGCAACTTGTGTTTCTTCCCCTCAGTTGCGGCTGTAACCTAGGTAATTAATAGTCGAAACACATTCCCCTCCAATACCCTCTCGCAGAAGCACGACCCACCTGTAGCTATACTCGACTTACGTAATCTAAATTTATTGCCCGCTGTAGTCAGTGTTCTTGCTTTCTTGTTCATCTCATTTGGGGAACTCCTTTGCCTAGAGTTGTTCGGTCGCGTGTGACCAGTGCCCATTCCGCATTTAATCGCCATCATGTGCTGATTAATTACCCCCCTCCTAGTTATAAGTGAGTGGCGACGTGGAGGTTTGCGCTTGGTTTGGCGTTAGTCTTCTCTATTGAATGCGGGCAGTTGCACTGCATAACCTCAGATAGTGCCTGAGTTACATCTTATCCCTACTTCTAGCCTCTTGAGTCTGATCGCTCTCTTTTATTTCACTTACGTACTCTTTTTGTCTCTTCTTGAGCTTCCTTGAGCAAACTTTTTATCGCTTGGTGCATTAAAGATGTGTTTTTATTCTTTCCGCCGTATATCATGAGACACATCGTGCACTCTTTTCTCTTTTTTAACTAAATAATCTGTTACGTTGTGAATATTATTTCCCAAAATGGTTTATACCACAATACTTGAGAAGTATAAGTCTTGGGTTACGTAGTGAATGAAACTGGGCTTCACATTTTACTGATAGTCGATGCTTAAAGGCTCATTTTGGCATTAGTTCTATCTCTAAGGACTTTTTTTCCTGGTTGTTGTCAACCAGTCTCTATTCACTTGCGATATATTCAAAAGCAGTTCTTCTTACCTTTTTTTTATTCTTTCAAACTTTAGCGGCCCATTTTCATTGATTGTCCTCCTGAAAGTAATGCCCAGCGCAGAATACCAATCTATTCATTGTGCTTCCGTCAAAATGCAAGCTTTTTTGTGTTCACCTTAACCACTAACTTCAGGGTACATATGCCATAGCAACCATCTCTTGGCATTGGAGCGAGACTCTGGGTTATGAGTTTGTTGACGTTTCAACAGATTTCTCTCTTGTCGAAGCAGTGTACAAAAAATAAGGCCAATATATTGAATGCGGCAACTTAGAAAGATATCACTCCACTGGAATTAAAATTAAATCTTCATCCTTCATTGTTAATGATGGATATTCTTCTAAAGTGCCGTTAATTCTAGAACGGTTCATTTCGGTTTCTCGAGTTAACTTGTGCGTGCGTGCGTGCGGTCGTATTGAAATCTGATGAATAATTGCAGCAAATAATAGGTTCTGAAGGTTTTTCGGAGGAAGTGACACACGAGGAGAAAGGATACTCGCCGAGTGGATTCGGTCCTGGGTCCGCATTTTCACTTTACGTGTGCCCGGTTATGTCGAAATATCCCTTTCCATCTTATTTTTCTCCATGTCCCTATCTCTTTTTTTCATATTTGTCTTCCCTCGCATCGCTCGCCTTCATGGCTAACGGACAGCGTCGCGCCGCGTATTTTGCCTTCGTAGCGTAAAAAAATAAATACTTTCGAGAGAAGAGAAATATATAATTTTTCAGCCACTTATTAGACGTATTGTGAATACTAAATTGGACAAGCTCTTCCGCCAAGGGAAATTTGCTGCAAAAAGCCTGCTCCCGCTCGCCGTCGCCTCTCCTTCGTGGTGAGCAGCGTTGCCAACTCATTGCGGGATTCAGTTGCGAACTTCGAGTAAAAAGTTGCTAGTTTCTTGTTAGATTTAAAGTAGTAGAAAGTGATAGTTTCGTCGTTGGATGGGCATTCACTAAATACATTACTCATAAAATATAAATCTCATCTTGAACTCACCAGTAACAAGTCTTAGAAGAGCGGTGGAAGAATATATTTTTCGCGATTTCAGAAATTTATGCGATTGATATTAACATTTTGTTGATTTTGAGCTATTTTCCAACGTTTATTTCTTCGTTTTTCTCTAATATTTGATGAGTACTTCTGTGAGTACTTTTTCGAATTCCTTATTTTTGTAGGATTCTAGAAAAGTTCATTAAAGAGTCGGGTTAAGTGGAAAAAAAGGGATTCATAATCCCAAATCCAATCAATGTGTCATGAGCACGGACCGAAATGAAGGATCTCTCCAATGTGTCGTGGAAAGACCTTTGAAAACGAACAAACAACATTTTTGCATTAAGATTAACGATATAATTGTGCAATCAGATCGTAAAATAAATGCCTTTAGTCACTAGTTACGTCGACAATTAACTTTATTTTTCTCGTAAAGAAGTTTGATTGACTAGGCCATAATATTTATTCTTTGCCATAAAATTTTTGCAAAAGTCGCGAGATCTAGCGACAAATTCACCAGCATGGCAACATTGGTGGTGTGTCTCACCTCTCTCCATCACCTGCACGTGAGAAAGCTGTAGGTAGCCTTCTTTTGCTTCTCTCATTGCCGTAATTTTAAATGAATTACCTAACCGTTTGTTTGGCGAAGCACCCCAACCGATTGCTCGGTAAGTTATTAGCACCAGACTGTTGCACTCTTTACGATGTTTTTTTCTCTCCTTAAGTTGCCGTAAAGTGAAAGCGTTTGACCAAATCCGATTGAATACTAAGAGTGAAAAGTAAATGAGTTCCCGGGGCCATCTGCATTCCCCTCTGGTAGAGGCGCGGTTTTTTTTTGCCAAATATTTTGCAGACCAATCTTTCCCCTCTTTGCTCGGCTTTCCATAGTACGGCGATATTATCTACTGACGGTAAGACTAATCTCCCGGAGAGTTAAGACTGTGGCCTTGCCGCTCTTCTAGAGCGTGCAAGCTTAATGTTAATGATTGGTGTGAATAGTGTGAGCATCAGAGATCAGTGATATTTTAAAAGAAATGTTCCAAGTTGTGAAATGGTAAAAAATAGACTTCCTTAAGCAAACGACTCATGAGCACCAGAAGTATGTTTATTTCATTGTAGAAAAATTGGACTAAATGGATAAGTGCAAGGATGACAATGACTATTATAATTTCACATTTCAATGATAAGTAATGAATTGGCATGGAATACAGTTTTTTTACTCATTTTATCTTCACTCGAATTGGCAAAGTTACAAATTAGATAGACTGCCTTAGAATTGATGCCATTTGTTCCCGTGTATTATTTATAAATGATAACTTGTTTTCCGATATGGGATGAATGTCGAATTAATCATGTCTAAGAATTTGTTCGTGTGGAAAATTAATTTCGTGCATCAAATGGCCAAATTTCTCTTTCCACCTTGCCGTGACCATGGGGGAGAGTTCCTTAATACCTGTTTTATTGAAATGCTTATTTTTCAACCTTCGTGTCGGTGTTTGGTGCTTGAATTCCCTCCGAGGCGTCCCTCCGTCCACCTCGTTCAAATCTCCCACCGCTTACTTTTTCCAACCTCCACGTACAGGAGTTTGCGCGTGTGTGAGTGAGGCATCCCGCTGCTACTCAGAATCTTGTGAGGCTAACGGTACCCTCCCCTGGGGGGGAAGCACCCCTGGCGAATCCGCCGCCGCTTCCAGGGACGACAGTTATCTTCCAAAGAGACGAGTCGTTGCATGTTATCGTTCGCGAGTGAAAAAAAAACAGGAAATATTCAGAGTCTAGCAAACGTTGATGGTCCCATAGGTTTTTTCGACGCAGGAAAGCCGAGGATGGAATGATGCGCCCTCCGCGATCAGGGTGGGGCACTCCAATTTAGAGCCATTAGGCCCCAGGTTAAGTTCTCTCTCCTCCTGCTTGGCACTCCCGAGGGGCATCTCTTTCGCCGCAATTAGCAATTACTTTCATCGCGTGCGTTCTGTGTTCCTGACTCGAGGTCTTTGCTCACCTCCTCGAAGAGGTTCATTGCCGTTTTATTTTCTCCTAATTTTATTCAACTCTGCTTTTTGTTCCTCTTCTCTCTTTTTTCCCAAACGTTTCCTCTTTACTTTTTGGAACAAAGGTATTTAGGAATGGAAGCATTCGAGTTCGTGTCCTCCTTCCCTACCTATTTTGGCGCTTCAGTTTTCCGCTGTGACTCGTTATCACTGCTCTCACATCACGTTCAAATATGTTAGCCTTAGGAAAGTGGCAAGTCTTTTAGTGGTTGTGATATTACGAAAGAAATGCAAAGGTCGAAATTTAGTGAGTTTAACAATTCTTTGTTGTCATCAGCTAGCTGAATATCTTGAAGTACTTGAAGAGTAAATCAATTGTGTACTTGAAATGACGTTGGAATTCGGAGATGGTCACAAATATTCTGGATGTATTAATGCACTATAAGTTGCTCGTCCCACCAATTAATTACTTTGCCAGAACAGCAGAGCTGTGTCTCGAGTTTCAAATACACGCTTTAAGTTATTTACTTATATATTTTAATATAACTTTGTTTATTTTTTAATTCCTCTAATATCGACCTCGCCATAAGTTTGGTTTTGAATCCAAGTATAATTTGATTCAATGAAAAGTTTCCTAATGTGCTAGGCTTGTACGTGCGGATCATTCTGTTCGCTGTAAATTATTCCTTAAGATATAAATGTGAACTGGATTCCACTTCGTGCTCTTTCACCGAAAAACTTGGAAGTTAAGTTTGACATGTCTCATTTCACATTTCTCACTGTCGCTCGTTTATGACTGAAAGAGTTGTAGGTACATGAAGCAGTACGTCACGCACCTGAGCCACTTCTACTAATGTGTGGCATGTTTTATCCTCCACTTCTCATGCATAAATATAAATTCCATTTCTTATCTCCCTATTGAATGTTCTTTGTATCTTCCCCATGTTATTAGCTCTACACAGAGAGAGTGGCTGCTCAATAATTGGATCATTCTCGAAGGGAACTGTAATTTAATTCCTCTGTTAGTGGTGTTCTCCTCTAATATTAGCCCTATTTTAGTTTAAGTGCATGATCGTAAGGATATATATTGCTATTGCATTCTATCTGAGAAATTCACTGCTCGTTCCAATCGCCATATAAATCATAACTGAGGTTCTGTAACGAGTTTTATGGATGCAGTTAAAAAAGTCCAGCGGCCGCTTTCTTCAACGCGTGCATGCCAGTCGATCCTGGGGATATAAGTAATGTAGTTACGGCTCTAACTTGTTTCTCTGGTTAGTCCTATATCCTGGCACAATGCCTTTCTCGTTTTTCGCCGGAGATGTTCTGTACTATTTCTGCCGTCTCGCTCAGAAAAGCTGACGCAGATTTCGGAGGACTTACGTGGGAGATTTCTCCACTAATTTCCGCCGCCGAAAGCCTGTTGATCTCCGCAGTCTTGTTTTTGGCATTTTTCAAAATTCCGTTGAGGTAGCGCCTTCTGGCTGTCGTGGAAAAATATGTCCCAAAGTCTTACTTAATTCCTTCAACGATTACCATTGCTAAACAATTAAACTTTTTGGATTCTCTAGTTCTCTAAAATAGTTATATTTTCGGTGACTGCTTAACTATGTTTGTTCAATTATTCAGAATCGTACGTTTAAGGCGTGAATGTTTTAGTGTCGAAAAGTAGGAATCAGCAGGACAGAATTTTATACAGCATTATCGGATATTTATTAGACCTGCATTATTCACTATTTTTTAAAGGTATTTTGAAGGTAATACTGACATCTGGCTTATTCTGATCTCAGATTTTGATACCGTCCGGGATTTTGTTTCCACGTTCTGTCTAATATGGGGAATGATTTTTTCCGGATTCCTTTTCGTTACATATATACTTATGCTCGCTTTCTAGTAATGCTACCCTTCTATTTTACGATATTCTATTTACTATTTCTTTTATGTTATTCTATTTAGATTTCTTTCGATCAATTTTGTTTGAGTTGAAATGATTCACTCATCGATTAGTTCATGGCATTTAACTCAATCCTTATATTATAATCCCTCTTGGCTTTAATGGGCGTTTTTTTATTCGACCTCTTCATCGGAGTCGTAATCCCAGTGACTATAATGCCCTTTTTTCCTTCCAAATATCCGAAGGTATCAGGCCATCTGGCTCTTTAAGGCGAGGAATATTATCATCGTCCCGTAAAGCGGATGTTTGCATTATGTGCGGTTTCATTCCGGTCCACGAACCCGGAGACGGTGCGGCCGGCATTCGCGTACGTGCAAACGGGAGATCCCGAACGGCAGATAATAATTCCACGGCGGCTTGTTAAGGCCACTTCCCGGACCACAAGACGTCCTCGGACTCCCTTCATCTCCCCACTCGCCATCTTTGGTATATCTGCTTCTTCAAGTTGTTTATTGGTTTGCGGTGGACATTTTCTCGGTACTATTCTCTAACATTCTTATTCGGTTCCTTTTTCGTCAGTCATTCTTCATCTGGTTGAAGTTGTACCATCATTGATGGTGTGACTATTTAGCGTAAAAAAATATAACATTGTGGGTGGAATTAGTTGGATGGTTGTTTATAATCCTACCATGGTGTGAGAAAATATTTGTAAACTATTTACTTACTCGATAACTTTTTCAGATACTTCAATAATCGATTTAATTGATTGCTATACATAGCTCAAGATACCTATACTTCAAGTTACATTAAAGAGGTTGACTTGCTGAAAATTCTCGAGGAAAAATTATCCTGTAATATTCAAAAGAATTTTATACTAGACTTAGATGTGCTCACGTACTTTTTTGCTCGTATTTCTGAATGTCATGTTATTTATAAATATTTAAACCTTAGCTCTAATACATCTTTTCAGAGTGAAGGAGTTAGTTTCATTTTGAAAAAAGAACCAAATTTATCTTACAAGCGTGTGTACCAGCCTCAGCGTAATACAGTATCCTAAAACACGTGTACGATTGTAGTGGTGGGCAAGTTTTGCCTCACAAATTAATCCATTCATTTAACTCACCGGATATGTACAGATTAATTCAGTATTTAGTGAGAGTCGGTGTCTGATGCTGGAATTATTATTTTCTAATACATACGCTATCAGTCAGCTTGGGACTACATTCCACGCGTCCATTTGGTTCATTTGACGAGAGTTTGGAGTGAAACGTTAGATTTCACTCAGCTGATTGCTTAGCCCGGAGGCAAAGAAAATTCCAAGTCCAGAAATGCCCCATAAGGGAAACTCAAGATTCTTCGTCGGTCCGCGAAAAGTTGCGGGCTTTCCGAGGGATACCGCAAGGTTCGGTGCACACTTGTGATCTCAATCACTTTCCCTCCTAGTTTTCCGACTTCTTCCGCTTGACGTGTCCACCTCCGTCATATCTTTCTTTTCTGCCAGTGAGCGAAGGAGATTGGGGCATAACGACTGCTTTCGAGTCCCCATTCTTTCTTTCAACCTGTCGTGAATCCTTTGCTCTTTCACCTCGTCAACGGGTATAATACTTGCCGCCCCGGGTCTTCCGACATGCGCTGGGAAAAGGTTAATGTGGGGTAAACAGGAAAACCTGCGCCTTAGACGTCCCGTGATTGACTTAATGCAGAGAGAGAAATTTAAGAACGGAGGAGACTTTCGATTTAGATCAGGAAATAAATCCGGGTGCCAGGTGCCCGTACTCATCTTATTCGTATATCAAACTATATTTACAGAAATCAACGCATTATGTGCGCTTAGAGTTGTTATCGCCTGTAAGTGGGAAAATTGCGAAAAAAAACGGAATGCGTTTCCATTAAGGAATATTAAGCTTCCGCAGATGTAGGAGTAGCAGTTTTCTTTTGGATTTGTTTAAAATGGCAACGACGGTGAATAATAAACAAATGAAACGCAAATAATATTAAACTGACACAATTAGGATATTAAGCTCTGGGATTTGAAACTAGCTCTGTTCCCGCGAAGGGTTAGACTAAGGGTTTTTTATGAATTCTCGGGGTAAGGCACTCCAATGATCGGAAGATAGATGTAGTTAGAAGAGATTAGTTTTTTGAATAGAGTTAAAGTCTGGGGATAGGTGCTGGTCCTTTTTCATAAAAACGTGTGCTAATGCACTTGCTCACTTTGTACAGAGCACTTTTTCCACAGTATAGGTGTGTATGGAAATATTTTACTTCCCAAGGTAAAGAACCCCTGAGATTTTCTCCCATTGACGGCACTTTAAAGAGACCATCAAATGGAATGATATCCTTCAATGGTAAAGTGAGATGTTAAGTGCTGTAGAGCGTTAGCGTGGAGGGAAGAGTAACTTCAATAGACACTGGTTCAACCTAGTGAGGCTTGTGTAGGCTTGGAGTTCTTTAATGGAGAATTTATAGCAGTCACTATCGCCGTCTTATGTGTTTGTTATCAGTGAACTATGCCATGTTTTTGTGATCCATGCTGGATTCCGTTGTTCAAGCATGGGAAATATGCATTTGGCAGACTCTGATCTGTGTAAGCATTCTGAGCTCAGGATTGGAGTAGCATTGCAGTAGCATAGCAGTAGAGTGCTGCTGCATTCGGAATTTCTCTTTCTTGATCAGTCCCGCATGTAACATTACCAAAATATCTCCCTTTAAGTGCAATGGAACTGAGTGGTTTGGTATTTCTGCCATTCACGTCAGACATTTCATACTTTTTTCTGTTTTTAGCTGGTTTCATCGCTCAGACAGGAAGTTTCCAGGGAAAAAACAGTCCATTGTAATGCCCGCACTTGAAAATAAATCATAAGCATTTTGTCACGAAAAACTTGTTATTCCAACGAGGTGGCTATACCTATGAGCCCCAAAACAAACTAGTGGGCATTGAATGCTCTCCGAGGTATTTTCGTATTTACCGAGGTTATTGTCACCGTTTGAACGATTGCACAAAATGGAAATAGTTCATTCATAAAAGCCCTCTAGAATTGCTAATTTTCTTTTTATAGTTTTGTTCTGTAGAAGCTCACATTGTTAAATGCAAGGATTGTTTTATTACAGAATTTGCCATTGTGTATTTGATAATTGTAATTTAGATGATTCATAACATCAAATATATACTCTGTCACTACACCACTTCCTCATTCATGGTAGTGCAGCCAATTTGTGATTCTAATGAAATATGTCGAGATATACAAAAGAAATATAGTTGTTTGTATCAGTATGCTCTCACCCATCTGTTTGATAATATATATCTCTACTTATATTCCCGTCTTCTTTTTGCGTAAGTATATTTCTTCTATGCAAAACGGTTACTGGATCAAAAATAGTTTAAAGTCAAAAAGGGTCTTTTTTTCGGACTCGATTAATGTTTTGGTTCTCGAGAATAAACTAAGTATAACAACCTCACTTTTTCTCCTCCTGTCAAAGTTTTTTTTCCGACTCCCATTGAAGATTCAATAGCGGTAGGCGTGTACAAGGAAGGCCACGCTAACCTGAACATAACCACTCGACAAATGGATGAAATGCGGAGGTTTTCACAAAAAAGTTGAAAAAAATCGGTTCGATCGGCGTTGTATGTCGTCTGGCGCGAAATTGTCCGTTTTTTTTGCGAAGAAGGCTTAATATTTCCGCGGCATATTTGAACCGGTTCTCCGACGCTTCGCCTCGCTTTATCGCCGCCTTTAAAGCGCTTCTCATTACGGCAGGCCCTTTCTTTCCCATTTCTCTTCTTCTGACTCGTCTCGGCTCTCTTTCTCTCTCCAGACCGCATCCTCTGCAGTCTTCTCAAAGAGGCAAAGGATTCGGTTGGGAGATAGCGATCGGGAAATTTCTCAAAAACCTGTCTTCCCCTCCTTGTGTCTTTTTTATTTTTCGTTTTATTTTCGCTCGTTTCTTCCGAAAGATTTTTGAGGGTAAACATTCACCGTGAACGGAAAAACGTTTAAAAACGATCATAATTTTGTGTTCGCCCTGGGAAAAAATATTTTTCATGGAAGCAAATGCCGATCGGAAGATGGTTGCTTCCTCTTTCTCCATGAAAGATTAAGTTGTGGGTAGGTTTATGGTCTCTTGCCCTCAATTTCCTTATGTTTCATTACTCTTTTTAAAATGAATCCCCCCACCTTTATCTTATTTTACCCACTGGACGAATTTAATGAACAATGATTATCGATAAGGTGGTCTAGTTGGTTTGGTGATTAAGATTCTGTTTTCCCATTCCAAGATCCCGTGTTCGAACGTCGCTAGTGCTTAAAATTTTTCAGTAGAAACGTGATATCCTCGTTACAAGGTGGGGAGTACTTCGAGTGCTGCACTCCGTCCTCTGAATGAGACATAACTGTGGATTCCATGGGGCGTTTCGTGAGAATGTAAGCCCAACCCAGCCAGTAGACCGTTCCGCCTTTTCTTAGTATCATGATAACTTAGTTTCGAATTTACTTGGCACTTTTGGGGAACGCTGCTACCTAACTTACGTTCCGTATCCTCTTATCCCTTGGTTACGGGAGAAAAACTTCGCGCTAAATGGATGTAAGTTACTTCAAATGTTTTTTTTTCGATATTTGCTTGATGCTCCATCCTGATGGAAATTTACTCAAGAAACGGATCCCAGTGAGTGATCTTACTGTAAACTAAACAATATTCCTTATGCCTACTTTTGCTTGGATTAGGAGTCCTTAGGACACAGGACACAGTCCATGCTGTGTTTCTCTCCGTCAGTCCAACCCAGAATAAACCTTCCAATCCGTCTGTATTCAGTGAAACTAATGACCTCAGCTCTTGGTCGCACCTTCCCTAATATTTACCGCTATAGTTATACACTCGCACGCATAAACTTGGTCCATTCTGCATGGAAAGACGTACGATTGGTTCCTATCACACAGTTTCACACAATTTTCCTTCAATGTAAATTTAAATGTGGCCGTTTTCTCTGCGTGTAAGAGACAAAACCGCATAATATTTTGCGGCGAAATTAATTTTCTCCGACCGACGAATGCTCTAACCGCGGTATGCGTAGTATTCTCTGGGGTTTTTGCAGAAAAAATGCATCCAGTTGCTACGCGGAGTAGGTATACCTATTGCTGGCCCAACACGGCCCCGCTGGAGGTTAGCGGCTCACGTTCGTGAACGATGGCCAGAGTAAATCTCCAGGATCAATGAACCACCATGTCTGAGAGGAAACAGAGGAGGAAAAACGAAAAGCTAAATACACTTATCGTCCCGGCAGCACACTTGAACGAGGGAATTGAAGAAAATCGTCGATTCCCGCGAAGGCTCTCGAACTCCGTATAGGTTCCTTTCCACATTGCGAATAATAATGATAGTTTCCACTTTTGCCCACTCTTTCCTTTCTGTCTGGCGTTCCTGCCCCCATACCCCACACGCCTGCTTCCATTTCCCCATTTCGCGCAGATCTCCGCTCGAAACCGCAAAAACATAAGACTATGAGGCTGCGCGGGCTGCGTTGTGCCCATTTTCCCGCGATCGGATTTTGTGGCCAGTCGTCTTGCGGCTTCGGGTGGAGACGGGACGGGAGTTGGAGGGTGAGTTTGCGGATGGAAAAGGAGGAGGTGGGTGTGGGGGCGGAACGGGCGGGGATATGGGCAGGGCAGTGGGAAAACCCCCTTTGATTGAGTCCGTCTTCCGCGGTAATTTGGGTCCCATTCCCGGGAAAGGGCTAGTGCCTGCGCATTTCTTTGTTTTTTTATTACCATTTCCCTCGGTCCTGATGCATGGTTCGTATTGGTTCGCTAAAAGAATGGTTTTCCGATATGTGATAGGTATCAGAGTCCATTCCTCCATCTATCTACCTCTCAGTTTGTCTGAATCTGGCATTCGGTGTCATTATTTTGATGTATGTGCGGAAGTAATGTCTTTGACATTGATTTGCTTCTTTTACTTATAGTCCCGAAGAGAATTTATGAATATAACTTCATATTTTACTCAAAATCTACGTTGTCTGAGTTGTGCTGAAATATTGAAATATATTTGATTTGCTCACAGCTACTTTGTCGGTTCAGACCCAGCCTCACTCGAGCTATCTGCCAGTTGAGTTATCTGCCTATCTAGGTGATACCGTTTGGAGGAAAGTATATACCTGTTGAATTGCATTTTCTTTTTTAAACTATTAGATGAAATTGCTTCGGAAAAAAGTTGTAAAGTTGTTTTGAAACATTTGGAATAGATAAGTAAGTGAAAATGTAATGGCTTTTTTTACCGTGCTTTGATCACATAATGAAACCTTCAGCCATGGAAATATTCTTATTTTAATATTAGTTTAGTTAAAGCTAATATTTGCGTGGTTTTATTCCCTCCCTTCGGCAATTTTTTCACACTTGAATCGAAAAGCCGGAATTGCGCGAATTTTGCCACCAATAACAATATCCTCTGGAGAGTTCAAATAAACCCATACCTACAATTTAGATCCCCGACCAATAATTTGAACCTTTGATCTCCGTATCCTGGAATGGTTACTGGAGTTTTTAACCCTCGTATTGTGAAGAATGCAAACCGTGAAATGGAAAAAAGTTACATCCTTGACTTTTTTCGCTCCACTGTAAAACATCTCTCCTGTGGTGTTGGCGTTCGGAAGGATCGATCCATTTATTTTTTTTTCTTTTTTCGTTTCTTTCATTCTTTCTTTTCTCTCTCACTCATCCCGGAGGTCTGGCGGTCGAGGAGAGGAAAAAAATTCCAATCGAGAGGGAGTGAGTTTCTTCGATTCCGATTTGCGGATATATTCGAAAAGTGGGACAAGTTTTGCACAGCTCTCTTGCTCCGGCTCCTCCTCTCCTCGCTTCGGCCGCATGTCTCTCGTTGCCCTGGACCGCAGCCGCCACCGCTTGATGATCTGTGAAACCTCAAAACAGCAACACGATCGGGATTGCAAAGAAGGGAGAGTATCGGATTCTTTTGGCGCGAGGGGAGATGATAATGGACCTTAGCTGACGTCATCCGGATATGATTAGACGTTACGGTGGTGAGCAGGAGTTAGGCCGGCGGAAGGGAGGGGATGGGAGAGTATGAGGAGGAGGACCTTTAGCAGAGAAATGATAACGGGTGTGTGTTTCATACCACCCCACGCCCATCATCCGTGATTTCTCTCTCCTCGGTTGCAATTTTCGCTGAATTCCGGAACTCCTCGCTCGCGGTCCAGAGCTTCCAGTTGGGACTTGAGCACACGTGTAATTTGCGATGCATTCATGCCTTTTGGCCATTGCTTTTCGTCGTACCCCTGCGGGATCCGTCGGTTGATGGTTACATTAGCGTCCCAGAATTGTTTTAGAGAGTTGTTACCGGGAGTTCATGTGAGTATCGTTTTCCTGCAGAGGATTTGATGGGATGTGTGCCCAGCAAAATTGCGCGCGTGTTACGTGGGAAAGAAAATCCAGCCCTTTCTCCTCCGATTCATTCAATTGATATGCAAAAAAATTTTGATTGACACTGAATTTTTCGTACACCAATCTGATTTCATTTTTGATGACCTATTAGCTGTTTGAATTGTAATTGAAGAAACCTTAAGTTTCTGAAACGATGAATGTTTTAAATGATTTATTCATTAACTTGAGTATTATTTTCAAATACCCTTTCAAATTTAATTTTATCAATATGTAGTTGTTAGAAATGCTCAGTATATTTTACGTCGTGCCCATTCCTGTCGGTGAATGAAGTTTAAAAGGTTGCGGTTTGTACCTATCAGTATTTCTTGCATGCCAATTCCCTTGAAATTCCTCTGTGCAGTGATATAACTCTATACTTGAATGATTAGTATTGATTTTCATATTGATTAGAGGAGGAAAAATATCACTTATTTCACAATTGGCAGGAATTTGATGGTGCATTCACTTAATGTTTAGAGGCATAGCTTGCCTTCGGAGAAATGTTTCAACTATACCACTCGTGATCTAGAGAGTTCATTGCATTTTCAGATCAGAGAAAGATCAGATTTGCATCTTTCGTAGTTCATTTTCATCAGATTTTAGCATTGACTGGTGCAGTAATTTTGCCCAGAGTGTGATATAAACTCAACCTGCCACGGTATATATTATTTGGCGAACGAAATCCAATTTCCCCAGAAAAGAATAATGGTGGGTATGTGGTAGTATAAGAATTACCTCGTAGTCGTTGGTTCACAAAATAATTTGCCAAAATTTTGCTTTATATTTTGATATTCTGTTTACGTGTTAAGATGGGCTCCCTAAAATACTCTGTCACGAACTTTATTAAGTTTATTACTACCCCCGATGTTAAGGGTCAAGCAGAAACAATGCCTGTTTAGATCTAGATCTGAAATTACTCTTGTCGGAATTTTGTTCAATTTTCGTTCATTTAATTGGGCTGAGAGGCAGCGAGAACTTTCACACAACGAGAATCATCACAGCTGCTCTACCTCCCGTGGTGGGCAGTCGTGATAGCCGCTTGCATATAGTCTCGATGATTCCTCGTAGCGGCAGCAGGTGGCACGCGTTTCGCCGCTTACCCACGCGGGGTCAAGGGGTCTCTCTCTGCCATCGCTAGATCGCAGTTTTCCAAAAAATAAAAAGGCATCGTAAAGTGGTCCTGCAAACGTGTGAATAACTAGCGATTATTATTTGGGTTAGTGCCTTTATGAGATCCTCTTTAAACGGATACGGACGCCGGCCAAACATCGTTTCTGATAACGCCTCGGAACGGCATTCTCTCTCTCCAATCCTCTCGTTTTACACGGTTTAAAGTGCGAAAAAGAGGGAGTCGGAATGAAACAACACGCCCATCCTCACGCGAGGAAGAAAGAGATATGAATCAAGTCGGCATTCGTGTATGAACACTTCCCACCTCCTCCCCTCAGACCTCCGCCCATTGCTGTGTTCTCTCGGAAGGAGGTGGTGGCTCGAGATGTCTTATTGGAGTCCTGATCCGACAAGACCTCTTAGAGGAAATGGAAGAGTCCGCTGAAATATGATCTACTAATGATGATGTGTCCACCTTTAAATAATATTCTTTTTCTTCAAAGCGGAATTGTATGTTTGGAACGGTTTGGAAACTGCCTATTAAGCATTTCCTGGTTGACTGAGCGGTGGCTCTTCTTAAAAAAAGACACTTAGTCCTTTTTATTATAACACAGATATCAATTTCAGTTTGTGAAGTCATCTTTTTTCTCCGCAAACTCATATTGCTAAATTCAAAACCTTCTTTGATGTTACCACATTTTTCCAATGCTTTAATTTTCTATTTCTCTATCACTCAGTGGATCCAATAGGCATGGTACTGGTGAAGTACAGGCTTCCCATCCTAAGAGCCCGGGTTAAAATACGGGCTGTGGCGTAATTTATTTGGTGAAATCCTAATTCCTACATGGTTAACCTTTGAGGAGCATTTCAAGTACAGTAGTCAGTCCATCGGATGGAGTATTAAACTGTGGTCTTCTTGGCTCCTTTTTCTAGAGGAAGCTTATGTAGACGTCGAGTTTCTCTCCACCGTTCCTCTTTTCTCTAATAAACCTTCCCTGAAATGTCAATCCACCTGACCTCAATGGCGCCAATTACCTCAGTTGTCGATCGTCTCCCCAAATAATCAATCCCCATCCGTTTGTCTTGCTCCTTCTCCTATTCAATGTCTATGCGTGCGGTCCAGTGGCCGAGGGAATCTGGAGTACACAGCTGGACTCACGCTGGACGCTCCCGGCGTTCGTGCCAAGGTTTCCTGCCGATTTTGTTCTCCTTTTCCGGGTGATGTCATCTCTCCCCCATCCCCGCATTGGTGGCGTTTTGACTCATCAAATTGCCCACCACCACTTTCGGGCCTCACTCCAGTTTATCTCATTCCTTCGGAAATTGCTGCCGCGGAATTTTTCCGCGGAGGTGTGCATATTTAAAGCTTTCCGATCGGTGATTCTCCTCCCACTTCTTGCCACGTCCCGTTTTAATTTCTCACCGCGTGAGCGAATCCTGTTGCGTTATACCCTTGCATTATCAAGAGGTGCACTCTCCTTTTGCAGTAACTTTAAAGCAGTCCTCCCACATTTATTTCAGTGGTGCGTCTGAAAAATATAAAATTGCTCTATAACGCTCAATGAAGGTGGAGAAAATATCCTCTCCCTTCGTCGAGAAGAGCTGCAGTCATTGTTAACTGCCTCTTTAACTCACCATGAGCTCGTTAAATGCTTCTGGTTAAAGAGCGTCACAGTAGTCGCTTAACCGTGGAGTAGATAATAGTTTGTGCATCCCGTTGGCTTTTAATAGGCTGCCTTCGTCCTTTCCTTCGTGCGTAAGACAGTAAAAGTCTCATTTATATCGTCTGTTGCCATAGACAATGAGATTGACTGATGGCCATTTATCTTCGTGTCTTTAACTACTTGGCTTCTATTGCATTTTTTTTCGCAGCCTCTGCTTCATGCGATTATGAATTAACATGATTGCTCCATCGGGATGAAGGTTCGGCGTACTTGCGACGACAGCGACGTGAGGACACGTAGTCGGCAGGTACGAAATTTGCAGAGAGCTGGCCTTATATTACCTCATTCAGGGAAGATATGTGGCAATATTTTGTAGGCACCTGAGAAAATAACCATCTGAGGAATCACTCTATGTAGTATGATAAGACGAGTGCCATAGAAGCGATATGAAAAAGAAAAATATAATGGAATTTCAAATACAAAAAGGCGACTCTAAAGCGTAAACCTTCCAGGCCTATCTATACTCATGGATAATGGGTTTAGAAGTAGCGAAATCAACATTTAGTGCACCCTGATGGAATAAATTGCTGATAAGAGTGATATTTCATAGGATGATTAGAGTCTTTGGTATAAATGTTATACTTAAATGTCATGTTATACGTTTTTGAATGGTATGTCATACATTCTCATTATATTCTCAGCTCTCCTGATCCAGAAGCCGATTAATCTGTTTGATAACGTGCACTACTTCGTACACCTCATTTTACTTTTCCACTGAGCGGTATCGCAACTCATTATTTATTATCCATTCTCCATACTTGTACTATCTTATTCATTATTTCCAAACTTTTATCGAGAAAATATGATTCATTATGCAGTAATTTTAACCTAGTTCCTGCATTTGAACGATGATTTTAAAGAGAGTAAACAGCGAGAAAGGGTGATAATGATCATTCGGTTGGTGAAACACGCTGAAGTTGCTGTGGCGCATGAACTCAAGCACGAAACTAATTCCACATTTTGCAAAGCAAAGAAAATGAAGTGGCAATATTTAATTTCACAATTAATGATTCAAATTTGAAACTATCTTTGAAATTAATGGCGAGAAAGACAATAAATTAACGCCCTCATTTTTTCGAATTCCGGAGGCGTTTGATGCATAAATTCCTGAATGGTTTACTTATCTCTTTGAATAATTATTCATGATCCTATTCTTATTATTATATCGGACCACTTTGTTTTGACTTCAAGTCCGTATTTCGTTCTGAACGGGGCCCTTTTTCTTTTTTTCGATCTTTTTCAATCTCTCGACTTTTTTCATCTCTGTCTCTCTCCCTCCGTCACGCGAACAGGTAATTTTAAACCCCGTGCCCATCCAACTCCTCAGTCTCAATCATTCACGGTTTTAAATATATTTACTTTTTTAGAACCGCCGGACTCATGGGTCTTTAAATTTCACACTCGCCCTGCACTGAAGTCTCTTATTTATTGCCCTCTCCGAGCGATGGCCTGTAGTTGACTTATAATTGACCATTTATTAGTCTTTCATAATTTGTTGGTGCTGATTTTATTTCACGGGTATCGGTGCCACTTCAGATGCGTGTCGCTAAAGCTCATGTTCTATGGCACAAAAATCTCTTACGTGGTCTCTAGCTCAAAGATCCTTTCTAAATATTAAATCGAGCGAAGGTTAGCTCGATATCTCTCGCGGAGTTGCCTACCAGTCCGATTTTAGAGTTGGAAAAAGACTTGTTGTTCTTTGGTCTTTGCTCCAGTGGGACGAAAATTCATGCATATATTAGTCGGCTGACATTTTTCCTAACTCTCGAAAACATGAAAATGGAAAGTAATGATTGAAATAGCAATTAGTGTTATGATAATAATACCAGCTATGTATACCGGCTTGGCAATCAAAGCCGAAGCAACAAATCGACAACGTACATGTTTGCGAAATAGAATATTTTAGCATAGGCTTTTATTTCTTTAACAATTCTATGTTACTTGCAGTTGCAAGTCATGAAAGAAACGGTGCGCTACCCATGGCAATAATTAGAGCTGATAACAATGGCATGCATTTATTTAAATCCCTCCCAACAATATTCCTCGTAACTCATGTTTTCCTTAGATAAATTCTCTCCGAACTTTGTCATCACCAATATCTTGTGTTTCTGTTTTGGACAGCTACCTAAAATATGTGAGAAAAGGAAGCATGTATGTCTCACATACAGGGCGTAATCAACAATGCCGTATTGTAAATCGCTTGGATTTTCTACCAAGAATTTTCATGTTATGATAACGCATCAGAAATATTGTCTTGGTAATTGAGTACTAAACATTTTTAATGATCTCTCGGAAACCTGAAATGAATTTTGGATTTAAGGCAAGAACCTGACATGCAAGATGTCAACAAAACAACACGAGAGTACAGAGATGTATTGAAAGAACACGAAGAAAGAGTGGAAGAATAGAAGAATGCCCAAAAATATGGAAATAAGAGCGAGAGGTAGGAGATCTCTGGGACGTCTGCACTAAAGAGGGAAATACTTAGACAAGAAGACCATTACACACTCAAGGCTTAATACTTGCTGCAAGGCGAAGCAGAATTTCTGGAAAAATAGTACCGTGAGACATAACGATGAGGAAAAATAACAATTTAAGTGAAAAGAGTGAAAGCTAGTCCTCTTCGCTGACGGACTCCGAGACCCGGTCCATCCCATGACTTATGCTGCTGTCTCAGAGTCATTCGAGGCTTCGTTGTCCGTTTGTTTCCTAAAACATATCTTTGGCTAACTCTGCAGTACGCCAGTGCACCTTTCCTACCTCAATATGTGCTCATCTTGCACCTTTCTCCATATATGGTTCATGGAGCCGGTTTGTCCGGCATCCTCTTTTTATCAAGTAATGCTATTTGGGGGTGTGTTCGCGCATATTTTAAAGTTGGAAGAAAGCGAACGAATCGAATCGTTTCCTGAGAGAGTGGACCGTTAGATTTGTTGCCGCATTCCAGACTCAAACGCGGGATGGGATGAAAAGAATCTCCTAGCTTATTTATATGCAATTGCGAGAGTTCAATATTTATTTTCGCATTCTGAGAAATTATGTTAGTTCCGCACTTTCTGCTTGCGGTCATAGGCCGAAAAGTAATTTACCGTGTCTTCGGTGCCAATTAGGTGCAATGCCATTCATTTGATGCGGAATGTGATGGTGGTTACTTGAAATTTCAAGAATGGCGCTGTAGTGTAAATATTTATTGGGTGTTAACTGTGAGCCGACTGTTGTATAGATGAAATATAGAGATATAGAAGGAAATATTCATTTTACGAGTTAAATATTCATAGGTTGTGCTGCAAGCGGTACCATCACATGCTTGGTGAAGCTGGGTTTAATTTTTTCCGCAGTAGGACTCGGGAATCTATGGTCAAATGGTCCCTGGAGCTCTCAATCGTCATTTAGTGACCTTATCCACATTCTCATCATTCTTTCCTGCGGTCCAATCCAATTCTCTCAAGCCTCCCTTTTACTTCCTTCAACGGTGTATCCTCATCGAGGTGGATTTTTTGAGTTTCTTCTCTCCCATCTTTCCTCGTCTCCCTCGAGTCTATTCCCCTATCTGCTCCTGCGGACGTAGCAACGAGCAATATCTCAGACAACGAGTCGGCTTGCCGTCCGATACAAGCGGCCCAAGCTATCGGCCGGCACCTTGAAATTGAAAATGGACGGTTTGTCTTACACTATCTTTGGCTCAGCATCAACCCCCCCTTTCCTCTCTCCTCTACACCCCAACCCCCTCGCTACGCCTCCACTACTACTCTCCGTTCCCATGCTTCTCTTATCTCGCTCTTCCGAACTTTATTCTCCCTCTCTCTCTCTTGTTCTCATCTCTATACCTCGTCTTGTCTCTTTCTCTTTTCTTTGGAACGGAGGTCCGGGATGGACTCAACTAACTGCGCGTATTCCTGTGCAACTCTGGTATCCCGGTGTATTTTTTATATTTGTTGAATGCTCTCAATACTCATATTTTCTACGACGCTCTTTGCACATGTGTATAGTGTAGAGCTTTTTTGGTGAAATTTCACAGAAAAAGGTCTTTGCAAGTTTTTGGCAATGCATATCTGTCACTTCATTAGCGTTATCTTTCCATTTACTTCAATAGAATTTAGTGTAGTGTATGATATTAAAAAGTCACTCCCTCGCATTCACACATGAGGGTCATTGTGTTCACGTAGATGGGAAAGTATCACATTGTCATTCACTGCCAGAAACCATCCTACATTACGCTATTCCGTCTTTAGTATATTTCATTTCCAGAGGTAAATTTTTTAACTTCATTTTATTTGAGCGTTCAAAGCATTGCGCTGATATTACTAACGAAAGGTTCCAAGGGATCCACAGAAAAATGTCCCATTCGACAGAAGGATTACTAATGTTGAAGTACCGTCCACATGGCATGACTGAAAGGATAGGATTCTATGGAAAAAGCCTCGTTCGTGGTTCCAGGCCCTAGGGATGTGAAGCCAGGACTTCAGCTGGCTTCACATTTCAGTTTACTTCGTGCTTATTTTTTCTTTTTGTGGCTGAAAACTTTTTATTTTTCGTTCATCTTTTCTCATCATCTCTCTGTTTCTGCTATTCTTTCCATCTTTATCTCTCCAGCAACTCATCTTCTTCGCCGTCAAAGTGTTTTGCCCTTTTCGCCGTTTGTGGGCTCCCTCGCCTTGGCGTTCCATCTTTTAAGTGTCTTCGCTCCACGGACGTGCCTTCCTCGATACGCGTTTAACGAGTTGTAGGGAGGCATTAATCTTCCACCTTGATTTGTATATCTCGCTTCCAGTCTCCGTCAGCGATAGCAAAATTGAAACTTTAAGGAGAAGTCGTCGACATTGTTTTTAAATTCTTGCAATTTCAATTCCTTGGTGGCCGAACTCGTCGGCTCTTCGCTACTCCTTTCTTTTCCCATCACCTCTCCAACGTAATTAATTTCATCCCCTGGAATATGTTAAACTACTCTACGAGCTACCGCTGGTCGTGGGATCTCACGATTGATAGCGCCAAGTCCCCCGTCCTAAAATACAGCCCCCGCCAGTCTCAATAACTTCAGTGATATCGCTGAATGACTAGATAATACCCGGGTTGAAATATGAATTGCTCGTAAACGAGATGAACTGTGGAGATTAAAGAGACTTGTACTCAGGTATGAGGCCGTAATTATACTTACTCTCTTCCTTGCATTAAATCAAAAGCCTCTTAATAACAAGCAATAAGAATGAACGAGGTGCGTAATTTGTATGTTAGAGGTCTTGATTCTCCATCGTAACATGCAAAGCTTATCGATTCATCGCTTTGAGCTGTTGCATTATTATTTAAAAACGGTTGGCATAGGCTTTCATTCACAGCGTAGCAAGTTCAGCATAATGAACTCGCATTTTTCGGTGGAAATATATTATTGTGCGTTCGGTTAAAATATATTTGTGTGCGCATGAATGTGCAGGGATTTTTTCGATCTTCAGGATTCCGTTGGCTCGATTTTTCGATGAAATGAAATGAATGAGAAACTAATGTCTCGGCGTAGAAATTTGTGTGTCTTTTTGAAATTTTTAGGGTCTGAAAAGCTGAAATAAAATCATTTTTCTGATTAATCGCTTTCCAAATGAGGCTCTACTCCCTCCCTGACTTTGTGGGGCGGTTATATGCTCGCAGCAAGTGAGCTGGTCGCCATTGTGCTGCATCGCCTTCGCAAAGCCGCTCAATCTTCCCAAAAAAATGCTCGGAATTCTCCTCTTTCGCAAGCCCTGAAAGAATTGAATGCCCTGCGTCACTGCCCGATTTTATTCATAATTTGTTTTACACGGAATTGATTACACAAAGCACTTTGCGAATCAGTCATGCGCAGCTGTGTGACGGGCAGTACTTTTTATTTAAAGGGGTTGAGACGGCTTTTTTTCATCTTCTGGTTGGAGGATATTAGAGGGGCGAACAAGCGTGGTGGGGAGGGGAATGAGGAGATGGGGAGGAGAGAGTAGCGGACAATGGAAGGAGATAGCCTTATAGCATGGCCACCGAAGGTAATAAATCATGAAACAATCGATCTGTTATTAGTCTTTCTTCCTACCTCTCCTCCTCTTTCTCCTCCCAAATCCCCCTTTCTTTCTTTCCCCGCTTCGAAATGTACGCTGGATGCAATCAGTAACGCCTTGCAGGAGACTTTTACCGTTATTCCCATCTACTTTCGCATTCCCTCTCTTCCACGTGAGTTGTCTTCCTCCTCTCCTGCCTCCCTCTTCCCTTTATCTCTCCCTCTTCCTTTCTCCGTTCACCATTCTAACATTCCCCTCTTCCTTCCTATTTCATTTAGCCCTTCAGTGTATTTATAGTTTGTTACTTTACGAATCGGTACTTTAGCCCCAAAGAGAACGAATTAGGATAGATGTTTTGTCAGTTGATTGTAAAGAATGATGAAGGCCTGGAGGCGGTGTCAGTCTACTCTTTTTCATCAGCGTAAGACTGCCATTATATGCAATTTTTTACCATGTTCATCACATTCCAGAAAAGAACTTGATCGGAAATATCTAACTCGAATATTTTGATGTAAGATTTGAAAACATCCTGGGGTCGACTTTTAATTTATTATAATTGAGTAATTTTGAATAATTTGTGTTACATCACAGGATCATAAAAAATTAAGCATAGTTAGTATTGGAGATTTTTTGCACACATAAGGTAACTTAGTGTCCCTCGGTACATTTCGCCAAAGAACAGAAAGCCGAGGATATCTGTGCCTGACACTAAGAGGGCCAGCATCCTCTCCAATAGTTGGTGTATTATACTAAGTTTAGAGATAGAATAACCCTTGTGGCATTTACTCTTCATCAGCACTCAGACCTCAGCCTCTCAGGAAGGGTGGCCCCTGCTCTGTTATTCGCACGAACCCAATCCGTTCTGTGTTCTATTTTACTCATTTGCAATTAAAACTATAGTTTTGAATTTTCTACGCACCATTTGGTATTAGCATTCCAATGCCTTTATTAAGGCGTTGATAATGGCAACGAATGCCGAAACTATGGTTGATAATATACCGCAGCTTGGAAAATACTAAACTATCGTTTTTATTTAGGATGACGAGGTTCTACAAAGTGAGACTTGAATCAATCTCACATTCTTATTAATCGTTAACACCTCGTATTCTAAGTCATACTCCGCTCTGTGGAGCTGCGCCTACCTTCTAATCGCCGAGTAGTTCTTCTTCAACCGTCTCCCTACGTTTCTCTTCCCACTTTCAAATTGCTGATGGCGGGATTCATCTATCTCGCGAGATTCCGCTCGGCTTCCCTCTCCTCAAGTGCCCGCTCTCTGGTCACCCATCCCCTCTCACCTCCACTCCCTCGGGATTATCGCGATGATAGCCCCCTCTCCTTCATTGGTGGGTCAGACTCATTTGTTTTTGCTCTGGTGGCGCGTGATGTGCGTGGCCAATTCCTCCTTTCTTCATGCGGTAGCGTTTTTTTACCGACTGAATTCCTCATCACTCCCCGTGCGTCCCGCTTGCTCGGCGGGTTTTCGTTTGGTTTTGACCAATCTTTGATTTCATGGCGAATTTGTCAATTTTTATCAGGACCTCTCGTGGGGTTAATACTGTCTTTTCTTCGAATACGGCTCAGAATATGATTTACATTTGTCAAGTATTTGTGCATGAAATGTGCCGATGAGATGTCCCGACCGTGATGGACGGGTAAAAAATGTCGTCAACAATCATCAGTCCGAATATGAGTTTGCTGCATCCCTCCATTCTCCTCCCAGATTATTTAGTATTTACTTCAAAGGTGCTCATTTTTAATAACCTCCAAATATGCCTGATGTCATCCGGCATTGGTCATTGGAAATGTGTCGCTTCTCCCTTTATTGCTTTCTGCAAAATGATTCGCCGCGAACTTAACTCGAAATATATCCCAATTTATATAATAATACTAATTTTATTGCCCCTTTAAACATAATCCAATATTACATAATCACTTTGCAAAAAATATTTGACAGGAGCTTTAGGTGGCCCCTAAGGCATTGCCTGTTGTCGCGGGCACCTTCAGAACAGATGCAATACATATAACAGAAACGATACTACAGAAGTGACAGTATAAAAGTTAATACAGAAAAAAAATTTAACAATCAGAGTTTAATCAGCTTAAGAAAAGATTTATATGATTGGTCTATTTAATTAGTAGTGGCAAAGAATTGATACAAACTAGAGGTATAACAACTTGAAATTATTACTTAAAATTTTATTTATAAACACAGGGATTCCCAAAGGTTATTACAATAATTTCTAGAAATTATCATTTACCAAATTTGTTGCAGTCAACAGCCAAGTTTTAACCTGCTTCAGAAAAGTTTTCACATGCTTTATAGATTTGATTGTTTGAGGCAAACAATTAAGAAGTTTGGGCCCCATATAGATAAAACATCGTTGGTACAATGTTAAGTTCGGCTTTGGCAAAACATATAATAGGTTGGACCGTAGGTCGTTGGCATGAGGTATTTCCAATACCTTTGGGCTATTCCCACTACGGAGGTAAAACGACCGTAAGACATTATAAAAATACATTTGCCTCACAGGTAATATCCGCAGCTTGATAAATAAGGGAAAAGATGGTGAAAGGAAGCCTTCTCTGGCCATGATTCTGATTATTGATTCCTGGGTTGTTTCTACTCTTTTAAATGAGTTTTTGTAAGCACTACCCCAGCTTATGAGGCCATAGTTTAGCTTTGAATTGACAAGGGCATAATATATGTTGAACATTTGACTTAAGGAGCACTTATTTCTAATGAAATAAAACTTAATTTTACAATTTTTCAAACTATTTGTTACATTTTTAATGTGTTTCTCCCATTTTAAGTGCTCATCTATTATCGCTCAGGTATTTATATTCTTTGGTAGGTTCCAGTGTAAAAACGTTTCTGCAACCTAAATTTGATCACACTGGAGAATGGTATACTATATTCAGGTCAATCTGAAAACGATTACAAACATTGAAACAAGAATTTGGTTTTTTCACTTAATTTCAGTTTGTTGCTTGCAAACCATTTACTAATTTTATTTACATCAGATTGCATGTATTTTTCTACCTCCTCTCAGTTCATACCTGAATACGTCAGAGCTAGATCATCTGCATACGCAGTTAATTGACCTAAAAGATCTAGTTCACATAGGTCATTTATATAAATTAGAAATAAAATAGGGCCCAACACCGAACCTTGCGGCACACCTGAACAAGTGTACTCTGAACTACTGTAGCTGTTTGAGACTTACAAATTGGGAACGTAACAACAAGTAGCTCTCGAACCAATTTAGAGCTATGCCACGTATTCCGACCACTTTTAGCTTGTCCAGTAGGATCCTGTGATTCAACGTATCACAAGCTTTTTTAATATCTATGAAGAGAGCAGCAGTTCTTTTGTTGCAGTTAATAGATTGATAGATAGGGATTATAAAATTTTCCAGAGCATCTTCTGTACCTTTACCTTTTCTAAATCCATATTGTTTGCTACTAAAATATTTACTCTTATCCAGAAAATTTAATAGCCCCTTTTTTAATGGTTTTTCAAGTATATTTGAAAAAATGGAGAGCAATGAGATCGGCCTATAGTTGTGAATATCACGAAAATCTCCTTTTTTGTGAATAGGTAAAACAAGTAAATTTTGCCACTTTCCTTCTATAAGATACAATTCACTCAAACAGCAGCTCCCATTCGGGGTGGTTTAGAAATGCGAGAGGAAATCTTTTAGATGACGAAAGTGATGCAAGTATTTTCCTACTGCGAGGGGTTCAACTAATTGGAGTACCTTAGAGGAAATTGAACAGTTAATAAAAGAGTGGGTATTCAAGTTAAAAAAAAAGGCTTGAAGTATTATTTCGTTATCACTGCTTGTCATCAGGTGAAAAAAAATTGTCATCTTCTTTCGAAGGTCAACCATTTCCAAAGAGGTCGAATAACGACCCTAAAGGGCAAAAGAGATGATGCACTGAGCGGAAAAGAAGACGGACGAGGAAGCGTTTTGTATGGTGGGCGCGGAAAGAAAACTTGTAAATGAATTCCGGGATGGGCAGTGAAGTCGGCTGGAGGAAGTAATAAGGGGTATTGGGTTGCTAATAAATGTGATTGAGGGAAGAAAGTTGGGCAAGCGGGGATGAGGAAGTAAGGGAATAGGTTTTCTGGGTGGGAAGAAAAGGGTAGATCGTATGCTGAGGTAAAAAAATGGAAATACTGAAGGTAGATAGGACCCTGAAAGTGTAGAAAACCAGGCGAAGTTTCTTCAACTTTCAGCAAAATGCGCCTTTTTCTGGTTAAATTCATTAAAAATAAGCATGGGTGCTTATTAACTAGAGCGTATCTCAAGGTTTGAAGTGAGTCCATGCATATTTTCCGTAATACTTTGTAACTTCAACCCGCCCCTTACCTAAGTGGTGATGCTGGATCACCCCTGTTGACCTATTCTCTCCACATCTTCCTAGTGCCGAATACCTCCTTGCGCGTCGTCCACTCCACTCAGCTCCTTCCGTCGACGGATCTTTTCTGCGAACCGAAACCCGTCGACGAGAGGGCGATGGGGACACGGGGGTTCGCGGGGCGTGGCCCTTGCGCCGGATGATTGGGTTGGCGCAGCTGCGCCTCTTTCCAACCTAGCTGCTGCAAGTGTGGGAGATGGGAGGCAGAAGATACTTTTCAGATCATCCACGACTCCCACTCCCCCCATTCCCTCTCTCCCACTCCTTCTATGGACCCCTATTAACGTCCCTCCCCTCCTAGTGGGGGACCGGTTTTCCCCTCTCATTACGTTCGGCCAGCCACCTCGGGACGTAAAACGGTGATAAAACAGTTTATTCCTTCCCGTCCCTTACCCTACAACCACCTCCTCATACTCAGGCCTCATCTTCTTCTCCTCGCTCGGTCCCTTTGCAACCTTTCGCTTCACCCTTCAGCCAACCTCCCTCCCGTGCGCGCATTTTCCCAACCCCGTGCACCCTCTTCACGACCCGTTACAGTTATTGCGTTGCCTCCCTCCTCTCCTCGACTTCCTCTCATTTGCTCCGAAGTGTGTGCGTGTGTGTGCACACTCGTCCTTTTTTTCTCCTCTTCGTATCTCTCTTGCCCTCAGCTTTATGAATATGGCGACAGTCATTGCTAAGCCGAGGGATAATAACTGCCCATTAACTGCTCGTCTTATCTTTTTAATTTCCTCCCTTCTGCGTTTTTCTCTTTTTTGTGTCCGTGTTTGGAGTCCCCGCATAAATGTTTCCTTCAGGATCATTGGAAGTAACGATTCTGTTATAGTTTAAGCGCTAACATATTGGTTAGTGAATCTTGGCCTGTTTCCTTTTCCCGTATTTTTTTCATTAAATTGGTTGGGATGATTTCCAATGTTAGACTCCGTAAATTCTTCCTTTATCCATCCTGGATTTTCATTACGTTTATATTTCTTTCTAATCAATGGTCGCAATGAATCTTTTATAATTAAATTATTTAACTCGTGGGTTATTAAATCTACTCCTGCTTCCATTTTTTTCACTGCTTTTATATTCATTTTGTGCCAGTTATTTCTAACTGTGCGCCTAACTCCGCAAAGTGGTAAAAACATGCACTTACTTTTATTATGGCCTTTTTCTGTTTTTAAATAATGAAATCAATTCGATTGGAATAATATTTTGGTTCTGAAAATATTTTAATATAATTTCATTGTTATCAGTCATCAATTCAAAAATGATACGACTTCTAATTTATTGAATTATACTCGACTTTGTCACGCATTCATTTCAATTTTAATTCTCATCTTATCATTTGAATTCCATTACTTAAACGCTCATTTAGTTTCCAATTTTCTATCCTTCGAACGCCGTCAGTGCTAGTGTGACTGCCGTTCCCTCTTTGGTGATTCAAGTTACCTGCTTTCCTCGCCTAGAATCTCCGTTACGTCATCATAGGCCGTGTTTCTCCGACGCGGGGTTAATTACGTATTCCGGAATTTCGGGTTCAACAGTCGGGAATTGCATCGAATTAGACCTCACTTGGCTCGTTTTCATTCCCTTACCACCTACTTTTGAGATTCCTAGTTGAGTTACTTCCTTTGTCTGGTGTTTGGAGTGGAATCTTCGCCTACCTTTTATTTCATGAATCTAGATTTCTCTCCGCTATTTTGAGATTTTATTTGTATTTCCCCGAATTCATGAATGATTTATTTTAAATTTCGCAGTGTTTTTCGTCTTTATTTTCGTATTTTCTTCACAGTTGATAGTTTGGGCATCGTTGCGTCGCTGAATCAGAGCATACCAAGGTATGAAAACATATACTGCGCTGGACGCGTAGGATTTATTCGCCCGCAAACTCCTCGGCCTTACCACCATTTGGAGGGTAGTAACAGACCTTACAGCAATGGAGGAGCGTATTTATTTGTAAAATATAAATTATTAATTCAATAAGTACCTTAATAGCATGGATAAAAATCGGCAATGGCTAACATAAACTAAGCCGATTAAATAAAATTAAATCAATACCAATAATGAATCAGAGCCATAAGTATTAATAATCTAGTAAAAATACATGTAATTTAAGTGATTAAAAGACCAGATAGTAGAAAACTGTGCCTTAAAATGCGGTGATTTGATATACCATCCACGAATAAAACAAGAGCAGTACATTACATCATGTCCATTAAAAATATTTCAAGCTTCTCTCCTGGTGGGAAGTAATCTAGCCTTGTAGTTTTGTTACTCACCATCTACGAGGAGTAATGGCATATAAGAGGAAGTTTTTTCATCTTCTTTATCTGGATAATCCCTGTGACAGCGAAATATCCCCATCACTTCACTCATACTTCCATTAAATTAAATAAATATCTCGCACAAAATTAAATATTTCTCCACATAAGATTCGCTCTCCAGTGTCCATTATTCGCCAGTGGTCGTTTAAACTTATTTATTTTTTTAACACTAACGGAGCGTGCTCGGGGAGTACAAAAGAGGATAATAGGAAGTTTATTTTTCGGAACAAATTGCGTTGGAATTTGCGTCCGTCGTTGGCGAAATGGACGCCGGAGTGAAAACATATCACGAGAGTGGTCAGCGGAGATTCTTCTCTCTTCGCGTTATCCCGTGCAATTCTCTCTCCGCCTCCCCATGTCTTTTCTTCCCTTAATTATTCTCAACCTCCCTGTCGAGATAATTCCGCCTCCGATCTCTCCTTAATAATTTTCCCTCCCTCGCTCATCTTCCCTCCATATTAATAACCTTATACTCTCATAGCATACCTCAGTGATTCCCGCTGCCGTCGCAACCCATTCTCGCCTCACCGTGCCTCCTCCTCGCCTCCGTCATCCCCCCCCCCTCTCGCCAGACTTTGAATCATCAGTCTTCGTCATTCCGCGCCAAACGTCATAACACCCCAGCCCACCCATCTCACTCCCCATTTGGTCCTCCTGCTCCCGTCCGGGTTTTCTTATCGTCCGTAACCCCAACTCGTCTTCCACGCTCTCGTCGCTCTTCCATCTGCTTGCTTCCCTGTCCCTTTCCTGCTGCCCGCACTCTATCTCGCTGACTTTCCTACAACAATCGGTGCTTTCTTGTTACCAGCTTCCCCTACCTCGGGCTCGGGTTTCAATCCCGGAGAGTTTTCAGTAGAAATCCCGATCGCTGCTTGAAGTGCTGCCTTGGAGAGGATTTCAAGTGTCGTACACCGACCGTGTGATGGGACGTTAAAACCGTTGTCTCCCCATCCTTCTTCGATTTCTAAATTCATTCATTCTTAGTCGTTGCACTCTTTCACCTTAGCACCCTACAGTGTGAATAATTACCTCAGTTGTCGGTTGCATGTCCCTAAAACCACTCAGTCCAGTTCACTGAAATACCTACCGTCTTATGTGTGCTGTGGTCTTTTGAATACCTCAAAAGTCCCAGGGGCGGGTCATCGTCTCACGCCTCGCCTGTTGGCGCAGATGTGAAACGGGATAAATGTGGTCCTTGGAGTGAATTGCTAACAACTCTCGAATTTACATGCCTCTCCGGCCTATTCATTTTATACATGTTATCTACGGATTTCCTCATTCTTAAGGTTGGTATTTCATATTCTAAGCAGGACATTATAAATTTCTTTTCGGAAATCTAGTTTGTTTGCCTTGGTGAAATGATGGCTATTTAGGGTGATTCAAGAAAAAATTATGTGCTTGAAGCCCATAAATCTTGAGCCATATAAGTCAAATCCAGTTGCCTTCTAATTGAATGAGGTCCTATCGAATTTTTATCTCACATAGAGCTCCTTTTAGTGTGTTTCTCTGGTGATTAGGTAATATTTAAAAATATATTTCGTAATACTTCATTCTATAGAACTTACAAACGGGAGTAAGTCTTTCGAATAATATACTTGTATACTGATTTTTTTACCTCGTCAGATTTCTTTCACAGTGTTTCCCTCTGCGGTGAACTTAATTGTAGCCTTTTTTGTTGAGAAATGAAATTGCTCGATTGAGTGCACACAAGGCTGTCGCGCTTGCGAGCAGAAATATGCCTGCGGAACATTGCATGGTGTAATAAATGTCTGCTTACATGTGGTCATGAATCAGCGCACAGTTATACATTTCGAACAAGATGTGCTCCTGTTTAATAGTCGCCTGGGGGATGCTCCATCATCTCCAGTTGGAATAACATTGTGATGGCGAGACTATATCTCGACTGAGATTACCTTCCATGCGTTTCCGATGTTTCTTTCCCCGAAGTAACTCGATAAAATGACATACCAAACACTGGCTGTTGTTGCGTGCCGACTGTTACGTTCGGTCATAATTAGTATATTAACGATACATCGTGCAAAATAATACACGATGACGGAACTCAACCTTATTTAATTATAGCGCTGATTTTATTTTCTCTGAGAATCTTTTGCCGTCATTTGAGCGTGCCTGTTATGAGAAAATTAGTTGGTAATGATTATATTGATAAAAGGTTTGCTAGATTCATGATTTTTTTCGTTTTGGCTTGGTAAGTTTTTCGAAAGCGTAATCAATAACAAGCCAGTAGCATATAGGAAAATACATCTCTATAAGTAGCTTTGCCCGATGGTCATAGATAAATTTAATACTACAATTATAGCATGTAAGGATCATTTTCCACAGCATTCTTATTTTTTCACTTTTCCTTTAATTTGATGGCTTTTTGATAAACCCTTACCTAAGTTTAGACAGAAAATGACTTATTTTTTATATCATCGAGACAATTATTGAAATCTACTCTTCGCTCAATGGATATGTGTACTAAATGCGAATGGGCATTGAAATAGAAAGCGAGAAAGGAGCTCACTCCATCATAAGAGCCTCTTTTTTATAACATGTTGAGCAAGGACATTTCTCTTTAGTAATGGTATAACTTTTTCAATTTGATTGAACATCTAAAATGCTCATAAAATGTCTAGTTTAACGTTTTTTTTCCCTTCATTTCCGTATTTGCGATATTATTTGGGGTATTTTATCGGTTGTTATTGATTAAATTTTTGTATTATTTTGCTCAAATGTATCATACCCGCCTTTTCCTCCACTAATTTTGCTTACTTCCATCATGTGCGAGCAGACTTGAGTAGTCAATTCATTACTTCTGGCTTGACCCTAAGGCCGCAAAGTCCCCCGAGGCTCTATTGGTATTTTTATGCCGGAGGTCCGATCACAGCTGTATCTTGTTGTCCTGAGTTTTCTCTATATCTTTCTATCTCAATCTTTCGACCCACTTTTATGGCAATCGCCCCCTTTGTCCAATGACAGCCGCACCCTAGTCACCCTGCCAATCAAACATTCTGATTCCAGAGTTGATTGGTATCGCCTATTCGGATTGTGTTACGGATTTAGAAGGAACTCGGTGTGAGAGGCCTGCTGGTGAAGGGCTCACCAAATGCTATGGCCTTACGCAACCCAAGCTTATGTGTGATTTCCGGTATTCGTAAGTTCATCTTTTAAAGTTATCTGTGATCGTTCATGCGTGTGTAATAATGATGTATTCTGGAATTGATAACTTTACAGCGTGCCGTACAGGGTCAGGGAGGTAATATGAGTGGACAAAGGTGGGAGATGAGGGATGGGAGCAGAAATTTTCGAGGCTATGATAGGATGACTGAGATACTAAAATTTTATACGGCATATATATTGAAAAGCTGAATTGTTTTGTATAAAATATTTGGTGTATGCGTCCGCGAATGAGAAAATATTTTGAGTTTATCTTTCATTGGATAGTAGTCGAGGAAAAAGATTGCTGATATGAGCGATTTCGATATTTTTAGTTTCGCTTTTATTATGTGTACCTTATTTAAGTACACTCCTTAAAGTCGACCATGTAGTGGATTCTTCCATTTCCTCCTCCTACGTCTACTGTCGGTATCCTCTCAAAAAACGCCATCACCCATCCCACAAATAACGCCCCACTCCACCGTGGTCATAAAGCCGCGTGTGTTAACACCCCAAGCCTTAAAGCGTTTCCACTTCCAAACGCGGAAGGGAAATCTGAGAATTCTTTGAAATCCGCGTGTCAATCTGTGCGTTATTGCCTCAGTGAGCCATTCGTCGAGCACTTAGAGAGCAGAAGCCATTCCATTTCTGCTCTTGCAGTGTTTGTGTGCGTGTGTGCGTGTATCCAAGGAGGGAGAGTGTTTGTTAGCGAGATGAGACCCCTGCGCCGACCCTCCGTGGGTTCCCCATTGTCCCACGGCCTTCCGTCGCCATCTCGGGCGCCGCGTTTGTTCGTGCAAGAGCGACGGGGGGTTGCCCGACGTTCCCATCTACCGCTATTGGGACGCTGCTCAAAAACTACCACTGGAACATCTCGCGGAGTGATGCTGCCTTTCGTTCATTTGCACTGCCATTCCCTTTTGTCTTGCAAATAACCCCTGGAATTTTCTCTCTCTCTCTCTCTCTCCCCGTAGACTGAGGCATCCCCTTAGCTCGACTTCGTTTTATTCACCGCTCCGCGAAGGAGCTGGGAGTTTTGTCGCCTGGCAACTATGACCATCTTTCTCTTCAATTCACCGTTAACTTTCTTCTGAGTGGAGTCGATAGTCAAGTTTAGGCGATTCAAAAATTCTCTGCAAAATTTTCATGAATTTTTTCCGGTGGCCAAATATGCATTTTTCAAAATTAGACGTTTGCACGTGCAATAGGAAAGCTTGTTGATTGATGGTTATCTATCGGGCTTTTGTTAAACACATGAGAGATACGTTAATTATTTTGCGTGGCATACTTATTTTTTTTAATACGTGGTCTTGCTAAACGGATAGCTGAACCTGCCTCGAATGTTCTAGTGGTTATACAGTTACAGTTTGATGCTGTCGATGAACAAATATCACAACAAAAGAAGTCAACTTGTGAACATGAGTGAAAATAGCATCTCATCCTTTTTGATTTTCTTAGAATGTTTACCAAATCGACTTAGGTATCGACAAGTTGTACTTTAATAACGGCACAACTTACCGAAATCTAAGTCGACTTGATAAATATTCTGGAAAATTCGCTTGTATTTTCTTTACGGTTTTGTCAATGAACGTTCTTTTATTTCTCTAGAAACTTTAATTCCTTGAAATGTTCCCAATTTTAACAAAATGCTTACTTCTCCTTTGTAATTCTACGCTTTTGCTCTCAGTTTCCATTCCGTAAATCATTTCCGAGTCGTAATGCGTTCCTTTATGGGAGGCACTCCCCGAGTTTCCCCCGTCCAATCCCCCTCCCACCCAGCACTGCGCTTCATTACCCCTTCGCTTCTGCTCCTCTCCGTAGCCTCTCACGATATCTCTTGTCATTTCCTCTTTCCCGTGCCACCCCACCCCTCACCCTCTTCTCTCGGCCACCACTAAGGCTCTTCTTTATTCCCGTCATTTTCCTCTAACACCTGTCGTGCCGATACGAGGTGCAATTACCTCCCGGAGCACCGCAAGAATTGTCCCGAGTCGGTGTGACGCCACAGTGAGTGTGTTTGATCATTATGGCTCTTCCCTCTAGGATCCCTCTCTAGATGGTATTTGTGGGAGTTTTGGTGAGAGAATACACAGTTTCGCAGCCATAGGAACTACGTAGGAGATTGGTGGAGTGGATAAATACCGTTGGAGATGTGTTTACTTGTTTTGAAACAATATACTCTCGAGGGAATATTTAAAAATTTCCAATGGATATGCTGAAATTCGATGTCTTACTTGGCCGTGAATGGGTATTATGTGCTTCAATAAAAGTTAGATCTTGGAAGAGTAGAAAAGTGCTCGCCTGGAGTGGCTTCTTTTCGCACCCTGATTTTTTCGTGGAAACAAGTGGATTCTGTTCATGAATACGCTCCCAGGTTAAAATAATTCAGCTTCCTGATAATTCCTAAATTCCATCAAAAAAGTATTTGCATTTTCCTCTTTATTGTCGAACCATAACGGAATGTAGTTTTGCATAATTTTTATTTTGCTTCATCGTTACTGTGACTCCGTATTCTGATTCGTTGTGAGAATAGCAATATGGGACAAAATATATATATTAAGGGCGGATTTAATCCCGTATCGTTTTTCTCTTAGTAGATTCACATTATACATGAGCAAAGTTACAATGATGACCGAAGTGAAAAAGCATTCGAAAGTTGTTAAGCTCATGAAGATTGAAAAAATAAAATAATAATATTGCCTGCAGTTATGCTTTCTGATGAAACATAATTTTGCCCCGGAGTAATATTCAATACGAAGTCCTACCATAGTAGCAAAACGGTTCGTGCACCGTAAGATGCAGGAAAAATGGGAGCCCTTACTCATTAAGCTAGAACCGCACTACTGTTGACCATTGATTGGATAGATTGCTTTACTGGATATCGTTGACGCCTGCCTTAGGTAACATGAGAGACACATAAATCGTAACCTAATGCAAAGGTTAGTCGGTCTTGGATAGGCTTGATATAGTTTTAGGAATAGAGGAGTAAGCGAGGGTACCTACGTTGGTTTTTTATTGCCATGGCCCAGCGCTTCATCCTTCCCCGGATGCCAGGCTGCCCAAGCAAAGAGCTTCCTCCTTCACCCCCACCTCTCTTGCCTTCCAATCTCTTCGCCGTCTCGCTGGAGCCTTGATTAATGGGAGTCGGGAGAAGAGAATGCAACGTCCAGAAAGAAAATAATAATGTAAAAAAATAGATGACCAGTGGCTGGGAAGAGGTGTTTCTCCCATTGTGTCATGCGGTAGAGGAGAGACAATGGTACGGAAAGAAATGGAGAGCAGAGCATAAAGAATTTTTCAGGTGGCAGAGAAGGAGAGTTGTGAAGGAGGCTGGGGAGATGACAAAAAGTATAGTTTGGCAGGATGATAGTCGTGGGGCTGTCAAACGAGGAAGCAAAATTAGATGAACGGCTTGTGGATGTACCTGAGAATGAGGTATATGACAAGTGAAAGAGAAGCAGAGTAGATACTTGACAGTAGCTCTAAAAAGTGAAAGAAGTGAGAATCAAAGAGGAGTTGATGAAAAATCTCCTCAGGAATGAGTAAATTGGACAAGGTGATTTGTAAGACCAGCTAATTAATGAAATCAAATTTTGAAACAATTTCCATTGCATTAATTTTTTCCTTGGTTACATTGGACTACTTGCGTTACTTATATCGATTAACTTTCATATCTCATTTATCCCTGCTGTTTACGCAATGTATACGATATTTCAGAATAAAAATATGTACTGTTACGTGGCAGGAAATTTGTCTATTAATTTCGTAGTCTATCTGCTGTAGTTGGTATATCTACGTATCGGGAGATTTTTTATCTGCTTTGATTTTTCCTCGAGTTATTGACTAAAATTAATTTTTCCGTGATTATTTTAAAATGTTTTTCGTTTAATTTCTGTTTTTTTTGCATAACTGGAATACCCTTGTTGAATAACTTGATCAGCTTCATCTAAAAAAATGTTATCTCTTTGCTCGCAAAGATATTGAAGCTGATATTAATCCCCTTCATCTTAAGGCCCTTTATATCTGAAGTCTAATATCTTGTCTTCGGTCCTTTCAGAACCCTCAAATACAAAGGGTGTGGGGAAATACTTTTTTCATGCCCTGCTCCTCGTCCTTAAAGAAAGAGCAGTTCCTCTCGATCCCAGCGTCTAATAGAAAATGCTTTGTTGCGATATTGACGAGGACTCGAGACTCTAGTAGCGTAAGAGAGACCGGGGGTTTAATGACTGCGATATGGGAGGCGAAAGGGGGTGGCGGGGGCGGTGGTGGAAGGAATTGACGGGTGGGGCCTACCAACAACGTGG
The DNA here is from genome assembly GCA_963169105.1 of Ceriagrion tenellum. Lineage (NCBI taxonomy): Eukaryota > Metazoa > Arthropoda > Insecta > Odonata > Coenagrionidae > Ceriagrion > Ceriagrion tenellum. The sequence continues at coordinate 79,433,016 of OY720635.1, forward strand.
GATGGGAACGTTCTCTCGAGGGAGGGCTAGGGTTACGGTCGTGGGGGAGATGTTAAGGGGTAAGGGATGGGTCCAGACACCGCCTCCTCCGGAAGAATAGGCCCTCGGAATGGACTCCCAGAAGAGATTGCCTTCTAATCTTGAGTGCGGTGGCCATTCTCCTCCGCCCGTGACCCGACTTTGAGCGAACGAGGGCGGGCCGCCGCGGGTGGAGTGGGGGCAGGAGTCCGCGGGGTGTGGTCCTGCTGTAAAAATCGCAGGCTAACGGCCTCTCCCTCTCGTCTCGAAAGCGAGCGAGAACTGGGGGAGGAGAAGGGCAGAGGAAAGGATACCGGTCACTCCGGATATCAAAGGAGCGCGGAAGAGGAGGAGATTAAGGGGGGAATGGTTGGACCTCCCCTCCTTCCTTTTAGCTTCAACGCCATCGAATTAAGCATGCCCAGAGGAAATGATATTCGCGTCATCACCGCCTCTTTAGCTGAGATTTCATTCTTAAAATACTATGGGTTTCATTGTTGAGGGATACACACCTCTCACCAATTCCACGTTTAGTTTCTAGGCAGGCATGTGAGCGAAAAATTATCATTTTAGTCCGACAAGTGTAGTATTTACTATGAAATGTATTGCAATTATATTCAATTTCCACGAAGGCATAAAAAAATAGTTTTCATGGCTCTTGATTTCACCTCGAATTAGATGAAAACCTTTCCTGGTGATATACTTTTTTTACCTTTAAGGCAAGAAACTTTTTCATTTTCTTTATATTTCCTTCTCATTTAATGAATAAAATTATTAATTGATGAATAAGAAAACTTGATATTTTTCTCCAGGTTTATTTTATGGTACAACTAGATTTGACGCGCGGGCGTCTTCTTAAGGTACAAATTCAAGGGTATCTTTGTGTCTGAAGATGACGACTAAGTGTCAAAAGTAGTTAAATGCCTTGTACAATGAACCAGTGGAACAATACCAAGTATTCTTTTTCATAATCGGGAATCTCCACTATGTCGCGCCTCAACTCACCGAGTTCATAAAACTACATTTTAAATCTAAATCTTAAGTTATACAAAACTAAAAGGAGAGGTATATACGTAACCGTGTCTACATTTGATTTTTCTCTCATAGACAATTATATTTATTAAATACCCTACCCTGTTTGCTTGTTTTTTTATTTAAAACATTGCTATTAACCCAGATAATCGTCTAATGCAATTCTTTCAGCGTTGGAAAATTATGTGATGGGATCGAGCTTAACCTAGTTATTTGTGCAGCCTTTTCGAAGCAAATGACCTTTGAATGCTTTTTTGCCCGAGTGCATTTAAATCTCATTCAAAGCCACCAAATTGCTCAGATGTAAATGCCGCCATTAAACTGAAAACATGTTTGCTTGTCTTGTATGGCTGCAAAATAATTCCCCTCCGTGAAGAATGTTTTAATTCCAGTTTCTATTCGCGCCGACATGTGATGGTCGGATACCGTAACCTTTATCCGGCATTGTATGGAATTTCAGTAGAGTTTCACGCTCGACAGCAATTCTCAATGGACCTCTTTTGCTTCCTTCTTCCATTCCCTGATACCCTTGATCACGGTACTGGAATAACACCGTATAGCCGTTTGCGGGTTGTTTTCTACTCATCTGTTGAAATCTCTCGTGGAATTCATGCGTTGGAATCTCCCAAGCTAGTTGGCCCGCTCTCTCTCTTTGTGCCAGCCATCTACGCATGTTCCTCTGCCAGATTATTATCTCAACTTGCCTTTTGTCGTACTTCTCGACTCTTGAAGGACTCGGAAGAAGCGGTAGCTGTGCGCCAAATCACACATCGCTACCAATGCAAGCGAATGCCTCGCAGCTTAAACTTCGGAATGCGGTGGGAATCAAAACATCTTTTCAAGTGCTACGTGATGGGTAGAGAGAGAAAAGCTTTTCGTGGGCTATCTTGAGTCGATTGTATTTTTCCTCATTTCGTATCTGAAACTTTCTATGTCGTAATGTGGGCTAATCCCGTCTCTTTATCTGTGGCTCTTACTAGCTAATAATGTAGTTCTTGTTCCTTAATCGTTGTCTTTTAAAAATTCGTGTTTTGTTTCTCTGAAATATTGGGATCATCTGCTTATACATTTTATATTACCCCGAGTCTTTTATTGTCCCATTGTCCTTAAATTATTCATCATTCCTTGGACATTGATTCAGACATGAAGCTGAGGAGTAGTTTAGTTCATTCTAGTCCTTATGAACTCCCACCAGGGTAGTGTGTGGTTTCAATCGCAGTCGCTAGAATTATGTAACAATTCCTCTGAAACTTTAAATTTTCGTGCTAATTTATCTATTGTTTGATACTATATGATAGGGAATGGTTCAATGGAGTAAAAGGAAGCAGTTTTAAGATTAAGTATACAGATATAATCTTTAACCATGGTTCTTATAATAACTTAAATATGTAATGGAGACCGTCATGAGGTCGTGACGGCTATCAATTTAATATGAATGCTTTTGATTTATATCGTTTACATCGATATAATGAAGGCTATAAAATTATAAAATTTTAGTGCACTGAGCAGTAAATTGAACGCAATAAAAGATGTTTGTGAATAGTAGGGTTTCATCAGTCAGTCAGTGAGAAGTAGGAGCGTGAGAGGGTTCTAAAATAATTCATAAAATAATGTAATAAGGTCTAATTCTCTGACAAACCAACGAATAATGGATTAATAGGTAATACGGTTCCTAACGCTTAGAGTTACTTAGAAGCATCTAATAAAAACAAAAAAAACCCATGAACATAATGAAAAACAGCATAGAAAGAAAATTAGCTATGAAAATCAGGGATTCAAATGAAGCAACAGCTTACCGGAGCAAATGAAATTCTCTGGGCTAAATTTCACACGCTGGTCCTTCGGCACTCTCGTGAGACCGCTTCATCTTTTCCGGTCTATATAAAAAGATGCACTCGGGGAGTTAAAAGTAGCTTCCTTCAGAGGGAGGCCCGCGTTTGGCTTCCCTTCCCTTGTTTGCGCGCCGCTAAAAGGACACGTACGAACGCGTAAAACCCGTGACCGCTTCGCATCGAGTAACAGATTCCGCTCAGTCACTCTCATTAGCTTGGACATGGAACTGAAAGGACGGGATATAGCCCTTACAAACACACTTTCCGGTAAAACTCAAGGCTTCATCCCTTCCAACGTCTTAGTTATTCTGCGTCCAAGTGATCGCGGTAACTTCGATTACCCTTGCACAACACTAAAGCACTTACCTCCAATTATGAAATATTATAATAAATTGAGAGGCAGAGAGAGAGAATAAGCTTTTTGACAAGTATCTTCGAGACTGTCTCACGAAAGTGCCGAAGGACCAGCGTGTGAAATTTAGCCCAGAGAATTTCATTTCCTCCGGTAAGCTGTTACTTCATTTGAATCCCTGATTTTCATAGGTAATTTTCTTTCTATGCTGTTTTTCATTATGTTCATGGTTTTTTTTGTTGTTATTAGATGCTTCTAAGTAACTCTAAGCGTTAGGAACCGTATTACCTATTAATCCATTGATCGTTGGTTTGTCAGAGAATTAGATCTTATTACATTATTTTATGAATTATTTTAGAACCCTCTCATGCTCCTACTTCATTATAACCTTAAAGTTTGTGGTGAATATATTGCAGCTTGATACACTTTTTAGAAAAAAACTTTCCAAGCCTTTTTAAGTACCGATTGATAGTAATATAGATTGATAGTGTAGAATGAAACGAACAGCACAGAAAACCCTTCAAAGCTGCCTGTTGATTCTTTTAGGGGTAAAAATTGTTCGACTTTAGCGATTGTCTAAACTGTTCTAATATATTGTTCTCCGTACTTGATTAACTTCAGATCACAAAAGTCTTTTCAATTTTTTTTTAGCTGTTTCTTCTACTTGTGATTCAGTTTTAAAGTTTGCGGTAAAAAAACCCTTCAACCCGTCTTTGATCCCCCTAATACCAGCAATTTTTGATGCAATTTTATGGAGGTAATTTAATGCCGCCCTGTGTGAGCAAAATGAAACAAAGGGCTTCTAAGAAGGCCGAATCGTTGAAGGAGGTCAACCCATCACAACTCCATTGTCCTACGCAAGATTGGTCCCCAGAAAGCCGCGGTATTTTCTAAGAGAAGCGTGTTTACCGTCATCTTACGTCCGATTCAGCTGAATCATGGTGCTTTCATCAAATGGTGGGAACTAAAAGGTCCCTACGAGTCACTGAACGTGAGTTAGGATGGCGGTAAAGGTTCGTAAATAAATGATTTATCGTTTCTACCCACATGCTGTCGCAATTACTGATCTATCGCCATGGCGAAGAAAACTTCTACATAATGGTGAAGGTGGAGTTTCTTTAAATGAATAATGCATCTGCTGTTGATTTTCTACTAATGAATATCGGTATTTACTTTTATAATGACAGGAAAGATCATTGAGATTGATTTTGCTGCAGCCATCGATCACCACTTCTCATCGTATTGAGTTGCTTCTTTGATACTAAAATTTCATGGATATCGAAAAGTTCCCTCATGAAAATTTTGTAGTTTAAATTTGTTTCGCGCTACATCGGTATTTTAATTACAGTTGTACAGTTCTTACTTAAAAGGTTATCCCCTCTGCTGCACTATTCAGACACTTTCCATGCACTTGCTGATGTTGAATATGACACATTTGTTCACCTTGATAAAATTTCTTATTCTTTATCTCCATTCTCCGCGATTTGGTCACTGACGGAAAAGCCTTTACCCCTTATTATTCTCCACATATGTATTAAGTGTTCTGAGCCCTTTAATGCAAATGAAAACCCAATTTCTATCCGTAAATTTTACATATGTATGAAATTTACTACACCATTATTAATTCATCCTGTTTATTCTTTCACATTTGCCCATTATCGCACAAATCCTCCTCATAAAATATCCATTTGGCGCAAAATGTTTGTTTCACTCTGTATGATGCGCAGAAAGCCGAAGCCTCCGATGCAATCCTTTGGTAGCGTAAAAGGGAAAAGATTAAATGGAACTGCAATTCAATGGAATGTATTAAAAATGTGAAAATTCTCGAATATTTTGAATCTCATTTTCGCGGAAAAACCAGACAAAAGAATGAGACAGGAGTAATCTCGATGACTTGGATCTCAAAAGGAGTTGATCTAACGTTTTTGAAAACTCTTTCCTTTTCTCGGACAAACTCTAGGGGGTGGACATCTTCAGTTTCCCTGCGAATATATCTCAAGGAAGAAGGTTGGTCGCGGTCCGTTTTCCATTTTTTTTATCAAATCCCTCTTTTCAAATCAGAGGGATGGAGGGGAGAGGCTCTTGGCTTCGCCTCGTCTTTCGTAGGTGGCGCCTCCCTAGCGTGTCGCCCCGGCAGGCCTCGTTTGTTTCCGCGCGTCTTGGTGTGTGGTCCGCCTTTCAATTACGCGAGACCAAAGGATTGGGGGGGTGGAGAAGTTACGCCACACAGACGAACACACACTCACACAATAGGGGGGCGGCGGGGGAGGAAGGGTGGTTCAGGGAGAATCCCTTTCGCCGCTGCCGCCCCCGTTTCCATGCGCTTTTGTTATTTTACACCCCCCAAGGAGCGGCCATACCCCTTTTATCCCTTTTTCCTCCCCCGTCCGTCATACACTCACTCCCTCTCTTTTTTCCTCAAAAACTTCATCGTTTTGTTAGCCACAAGATCTCCTGCGCATGCGCCTTCGCTTTTACCGCCATCGCACTTTCACGTGGCTTTTTAAAGGCCGCGCCGCGCGGCAGATGACGAGATCGCCTTCTCGCTGTCAGCGCGGACTCCTCCCGAGTTTGCTTTTGTGCAAAGCGATTGCTGCGTTCTTCCTTTTTAATGTTTCTGAGGCGCATCCTGGGGTCTTTCTTTCGATTCTTCCCAACTTCTTCCTCTTAATCCTTCCCCTACCCTCGCTTTGCATTTCACTTGCTCCATTCGCGTCATCTCCCCGCTTCTTCCTTCTTCCTGCATTCCTTCCGCTATCCGTTTGAATTATGCTGGGAGTCGAATTAGTCGTGCTTCTCCTTCTTTTGAGCATGTACATCCCGTGACTTATTGTCTTTGCTGTTTTTATGGCCCGTAATGCCTTCGACGGGGCATTTGATCTGAAGCCCTTCGTTCGGATGTTGAATTGTGCCATTGCGAGAATTATTTTTGTGAAGGATATAGAAATAAATCTTCAATAAAATGTGTAACCAGAGTGTTTTAGTCATAAATTATTTCTTTATTGATGTTGAACTGTAATTATTTTCCGGATATAGTTGGAAATGCCCATTCCTCAAGCTTGAAGGACGTAAGAAGTTCCCTCTCATGGAGTATGTTGATTTAAGATATTTGGGATGTTTCACATGGTTTCACCGCAGAGCCAAAACTTGCGCGTTTATGTAACTTTAAGAATTGGTTTGCTCTGTCAAAAATTCACTCGCTGTCAAAAATTTACACGATACCGATGTATTTCCTCCCCGTAAGTTTAATTTCATCTCGTAAATTCGAGCGAGAGCAGAAATTTTTTACATGTGTAGAGTTCCTTTAGTGAATAATATTGGGCCTTAAAGAAGTAATTAATGTCAATATGGGTCATTCTGCTAGAAGGTATGTTTGGTTAAATACTGATGATGATCTTAGTTTAAAGAAGAACATTCATTTGTGTTTTTCTATGATTTATTATCCTCGAAGCTTAATGTTTGGATGGCCTTTTGTAGTATCGTTCTCGTTTCAATTTTGATGGCGAATGGAAATGATAAAGTAATAGCTGCTCATCATCTACTCTCTATCTACCAAGTGGTGTGTTAATCAAAAAATATGCAAGGACGTGATATAAATCGGGTAGCATCCTCTGAGTGGTTGTATGAAACCTGTAATAAACTTCCTTTCTCGATGTGTGCATCGTTTCATTCGCACGATAATGACCAAACCTTGGCTTTCCAAGTTTACTGCTGTAATTGCAAGTATTTTATCTTTTCACTCGTGTAATATCAGTTGCGTTGGATGCTTCCTTTCATCTTCTCCCTCCCCTGCCACTGCCGACTTCGTCCAATTGTCTTAGAAACCAGAAGGATGCCCTTCGCTCTTCACCCTACCCCTGCACCCGAGTCGTCTGTACGCTCGTTCCCATACTCCCCGCCGCGATCGCAATCTGTGCGGCCAGTTGAAAAGCTCTGCACTCTTTATTTCCTCTGCTTCCTTTCGACCCTTTAATACTCCCTGCTCACATTAAAATTCCAAGCTCTCTACTTTCCTCACACCTCGTGGTGTCTTCAAGACTTGAATGGCGTTTGGAAAGAGTTCCGCTGTCTCGTCAGTTAGATTTACATTATTGCCCTTGTGTCACGCTTAGATATTATCACTGCAATTAACAAGAGAAGTGTGTGAATTTTACTTGTCTAAAAATCAACCGAACTGGCCAATATTTATATGTCTTTGAATCAACTCCAGCGTCTTTTGCATTGGGTCACGAAGTTCAGAGTGTTTCATCGCATCGCTGTTTCGTCACCTGCCGGGAAGCAGAGAGAACGTCCGTTCACATGCATTGGATGCATTCGCATGTATTGCGGTGTGATACTGCGTGAAACTTAGCCTCAAAACTATAGGTTTTATCGCCTTGTATTGTAATGCGGCATCAAACATTGTGGGTTATTGGTGGGATGTTATCGAGATATCATTTCTTACGAAATAAGCCTGGCTCTAATGGTGTTTTTGAGAAGTCGCCGTTGGCTGACGCAGGAGGAAAAAACGGAAGAGTCGACTACGGGAGACTCTCTTGAGAAAGATGTTCTTTGAAAAAGATAACTGAATATTATAACGGAAACAAGTAATATCATAACACCTCTTTTCAGCGGCTTTCCGTGATGGTTGCTCTCCAGTCAAGTGAACTCGGAAACTTACGCTGAGTCAGGAAATTCGAGCCTATTCTTAAAGATTCTGGACGACATAAATGGCAGGACGGTCTTATTAATAATTTCCTTATTGGGTGGAGAGAATTCCCGAGCGTTTCCTTAACAGAACAATCAATATTTTTACTATCACATGCCTTTTAAACTAATCATATCTTTATCCTCTCTCACCATCATTTCAAAAATTACTGTCCACATCCATCCTCTTCCATGGTAATCCAATATTTTTTCCTCCAGCAGGTCTATGACTTATCAACTCCTTAATAAAAAATGTATTCCCCAATGTGTTGTTGAAACTTGAACATCGCACATCCCTGCATCACCACCGTTCTCAGTGCGTAAAGAGGGTCAATACGCGACCCTGCGGAAACGAAAGCCGGCCTCGCGCCATCACAACCGCACCGTCACTCACCCTGATCCCTCCGCCACGCTGCATAAAACACCCCCCGCCAGACTTGCCCTCTTTAAGTCTCCACACTAACATGCTCCTCTGCCGGGTATTGCGAGCGGGTCTCATTCCAAACCGTCTGTCAAAGACGGTCTCATCTGTCTCCCAAACATTCACCGCGCTTCCATCCCCCGTCGTTGTCGTCCCCTAGCCGCAAAAGGCCTGTCGTCATAGTGCCAGGGAGAGCGACGCTTGGCGTCGAATGGGAAGTGGCTCTATCCCATCCGAAAGGCTCCCTAAAACTCCTCTGCATCTTTTTCGGCACCTCCCACCTCTTGTGTACTCGACCCTGCTCACGCATCATCATGTTGAAGCCTCTCCTCCTCTTCCTGCTTTTCCATCCGGGGGCACCTCATCCCATCACAATCCCCGCACATAACACTCCTCTCTCTTGTGGACGCCGGGAAATTGGCCAGTGTACGCTTACAATTCCTCGCCTCTATTCATCTCGCTTGTTATTTTTTTGCAACCGACCTTTCATTTGATTCCTCCTCCCTGTTATTCTGCTCTCCTATGGAGCCTCCACCGCCCATTTCTCTCACCTATTCACTTTCATACCTTTCCCTACAGCGGGAGGAGGGGAGCCTCCTATTCAATGGCTTTTCTTTCTTCCGTCCCTGCCCGACCCACCTTTTGTGTTCCTTTCCGTTCCTCTTCCACCCGTCCTTTCCTCCTGTATTTTACCCCTTATTTCTCATCTTTTTACTTCCTTCTTCCTTTTTCCTCTCTGCGTTTTCTGTAATTTTACTCCGTGCCTGAAGCGTGAGATATTTTTTTGGTTTTCGATCAAATCCGCAGTCATTTCTACTGAACAGTATTGGATAGTATTGCCCGAAATGTATGTGGCATTCATATCTTTCTGATACATTAAGAAGGAGAAAAAAATTACTTATCTGGATGATGGGAAACATTTCATGGCATCAGGCAACACAGTTTAGGTCGGGTATCCCATCCCTCATTTCATTTGGCATAGTCCTATGGGGATTCTCTTCGTGAGAAAGCTATTCCAAGTGAGATGGCTTGAACTATAAATAAATTACCGTTTTAACGATCCAACTGTAATTATGAGTCCTTAAATTATGTGTAATTTTATGTTATCTTTTGAGTGATCCCGAGTGACTCGGCTCATTAATTCTGATTGGTGATCATTTTACGTTATTCATGCAATTTCTCTCTTTCGCTTTGTTTACAGTTATGTGGAGAAACTTTTGGACATGTCATTTCAGAATGATAGCATGTCTGTATTCTAAGTGTGACTTTTTATGATGCAGAGGGCCCTAATTATATCACCTCTCTCTCCCAATCCTTTTCATACCTTCTCAATGTCTCTCGTCAGTCGGGAGTTCCATGTTGTCAGCATTTTAATTGTGATTTGTGATGATTTAACCCTTCTTACGTCACCTCTATCTGAATATCCGTAATTTCTCCCAATCTTTCACGGAATCTTTCCTGGTAGAGGGCACTACAATTGATCGTCAGCATTTTTAATTGTGATTTGTGTGGAGTGGCCGCAAATTTATCGTGCCGTCGATTTCAATACGGCGGGTCGCTCAGATCATCCGCGCACGCCCCTTCAATTTACACCGGCACGGAATGTCGCGTGCGCCGACACCGCCACCCACGCGTGGCTGAACTCACCCCCCCCCCTGACCTCCCTCAATGGGTGGATCATTTGCACGCGACTCAATCCGGTGAGGTGACGCAACCGACTGTGATCCGATTGCGGCGAAACGACAGAGGAATGCTCCAATCACAACAACGCCCCTTTCACCCCCGCCATCCCCGCGGCAGCGCTTGATTCTCAATTCTTCCAACTCGCTTCCAGGTCCGACGCTCTCCGTTCCTGCCATCAATCAGTCTACCTGCCCTCCGTGCATGCGTTCTCATTTTTTTACCGCCGTACCACGTATGTAACGCGGGCTCTTCCACCACATGACTCTCTCCCTCCATCCTCACTCGGTGGTAGTACATACCCTCAATCGTTTTCTCGCGTATTTTCTGCTCACTGCGCACGCTTTCTGCCCGACAACTCCGCAAATTAGATCCGTGACGCTTTGTGGCTTCAAATTGAACGGCTGAAGAGTTGTCGCAAGATTATTATCAATATCAAAACGGGAAAAAATTAGGTTGCTTCATAATATATTTTGTGTGCTAAAATACGTGTATCTCTTTTTTCTAAAACTATGTACCTCATAGTGATGCCTAAAACCAAGTCCACTTGCGGTAAAGTTTTATTTTGGTCATCGCACGCCTCTCATGCTATGTGAAAGAGTCTAGAAACAATTATGTGAGTGCATTTTAATTTTATGATGAATTTTTGTATTTTCAAATTATCATACTAAAAGACTGTCGAAGCATCCACCACTATTTCAAAAAATTTAATCATACCATAAATGATAAGATCTCCTGAAGATGACGCTTAAACGTTGAAACCCGGGTCGTGTGTTTTTTAAATATATGATATTGTAAATTTTACCATTTAATTCTCTGAAATATGGAATACCACAAAGTTACAAAGGAACTTGTATTATTTACCCTCCACTATTGCTTTTACATTAAAACTATCATTCTATTCTGCGGTTTTATCAAATTCATTTCAATGTCATCTAGCGTTGCAACGAGACTCAACGGTACATCGTAGCGCTATACGATAATCTGTGTATTCCTCGTTATGGATGCCACGAAAAGCACTGATTTCGTCGTGCATGGTTGTCCTCGCTGAAGTAGAGTGAATTATCTCTATCATTTCTCTGTTTTTAAGACCTCAGTGTGTACTCATATATTCCCTTCTAAAATCTTTCTCTTCTCGGCGATGCTCTCGACGGAGACGTTATTGTTGATCATACCTATTAGCATGAAGAAACCACCCCTTAACAAGCGCATTTTTATGGAGCCATGTTTTGATGAGTAGCCATTATATAGTAGGTCATTTCCTTACCATAAAAAAATACCTTAAAGAGCCTACCTACTGTGTAAAGTTTCTCCTTGAGCACGAAGATACCGCTATTTACGTATCAGGTAAATATTTTGGAGCATGTCTTGATATAAACCATTGGAGAGAAAGTCAGTACCTTATCCTAACAATTTAATTATTCTAGCTGTCTGAACCATGATGTTTGTGAAAGCCTTGTGCTCTTGTCCTTCGTCTTTATTAGCTCTAAGTGACAGCCACTTTAACCGACATGTTACATTTTTTTGTGATGCAGTGTTTTGATGAAAAAAATTGGACGGAAAGTCAGTAAACTTATCATTAAAATCTGAATATTCCGATACCAGTGATCACGCGCATTGAACTCTCAGGGCTTCCCCTGCGGACACGTGTTGTGAAAAGAAAGGGGAGTGAGACCTCACGACTTGTTCGGGATTAATACGCGCCCAACAATCGCATCTCGCTCTCTTTTTTTCGGTCGCGCTGCCTCCAGAGTGGGACACATTCGTGCTCCGAAAACCCCACCCCATCCTCCCCTTGCCATCCGTCCCTCCAACATCAGCCTCCCACCCACCCGACCCCTTCTCCTCCCCGGCAGACGCACGGACAAACAGTGGACGCGCCGAGGCCAGAGAAAGACGTACCTAGCGGTCTACCTCCGCACAAACTCATAACCCATTCATCATTTCGTCTCGGAAGGAGTTGATTGGCGTGTTCGAGGCATAAAGGTAGTCTTTTCCCTTCCCCAATGCGACCCTTATCCTCATCCCTTCAGTTTAACGTCCCATTCCCCGTATTCCCATCCCCTAACCCCCACAGTTCTCCCGTTACCGATCTGCATATCTCCTCCTCCGCCCCTTAAAAACTCCGACACGGCACATTACTCCATCTTTCTCTCTTCCCCGGCCTTCGGCTCAACCCAGCGACCCTCCTCTACCCTTAATAATGTCAGCGTCGCCGCTGTCGCTGTCAAACCGAACGTGAATAGAGATCTTGTTTCCCCGAAGCTCCCCTCATCATTAACATCAAAATGAGAGTGTTTGGGTTTTCCTTTCATACCTCGGCTCCGTTCGTGGGACGCGTACATCTAAACAGCTTAGGTTCAGACAGCAGAGCATTTTCTCCGGCCTACTTTACTTCGGATTCTGCGAGTATCACTTGGAACGTTTGCTCAGAGCCTCACTGTTTAATCTTTGATTAATGACTCTAAGTTACTTGTTCATATTTTATACTTCCTAAAACGATAGAATTATTTTTTAATGTCAGGTAATCACGCTCCTCAATCTTACTTGTACGTTAATTATCACGAAGGTGGTAAGAAAATTAACTTTTCATGATACATTTCTGCTGCTTAGTAACTGACGATTTCCCGTTCCCTTTAGAATCCACTGTAATGACTTCTATTTGAAGAGATTCTTAGAACAATACCTTCATGCAACTTAGCGAATAGATCCGATGTGATTAGTTTGGTTATACAAGACTCTACCCAAAAGGATGAATGCTTTCAATGTGAATCATTTCGTCGCTTGTGTAGTCGAACCTTAGAATTTCGCCATTCAAATTAAGCTAATATTCTCATTTTTAATACCCTTCTACCGGAATCTCAGTAATTATCTATGCCTTACTTCCTTATATTTTTTCCGTATAAAACTGATACCGCCAATTTCTTCGTTTGAGTCATTTACCCTCTCGTAAATGTGCGATTATTGATTCCTCAATTTTTAAAGAGTTAATTTGTGGGCTTCATAAATGGAGCCTATGGAGTTATAAAGTGCTTGTACAGTTTTAATGGCAACTATCGGCGTATTTACTTCATCAATTAAATTGATTTCCATTTGCTTGTAACATCGTCCCGCAGTTTGAAAGGTACTTCACTCACGCATTTTATTTATGCTGCCTACCGACTGTAGAGGTTACAGGTATTTCACTTGCCATAAACAAGCGGCCCATTTGAAGCCAAGAGCAAATATAGGTACACGGCAGCGTGGCCACAGATACCTTTTCTCGAGTGGCTCTTAACTCGCTGGATAAATACGCTGATGGGGTGTGGGAGTGAGCTTGGAGTGAAAAATGCACGTAAACACTTTTGTTTCGGTGCAAGATGCATCCACTCTCCCGGGGTGGACATTCCCTGCGTCCGTCGCAAATGAAGATTAAAACGTTTTCCGTCGACGAGTTCGAATCGTGAGCGTTTGCTCTCAGAGGCTTTGACGTTCGGTGTGATGTTTCTGCACACCTTGAGAGATCCTTCGATGCAGACAACCGACGCTGGCAACGTCCATCCTTTTCGGTTCGAGCATCTTGCGTTCCTTAACGAAGTGCTGGGGTGGAGATCTCGTTTTCCTTGTGAGGAAGTAGGTGGACACAAAAGGCTCCTGCTAGCAAGCCTGCTCCCACGCAAGCGGCGAAGATGCTTCCCTTTCCTGTTGCGCGCCTCCATGAACTCCAGATACACAGCTTCCCATCTCGGTCTCTTCGTCAATAGGTTGTTGGTTGATCCGTCTTCTACGGATACGTCCAGGCCTGTGAACTTACTGACATTCCTAGGAGGTTCGTGATACCGAGGAATTAGGGCGTTTCCGTGATCACCTTTTCGATGCTGAGGAGAAGGCGTGTCGATAAGGTAAAATGACTGGCCGCAGATGATTTTGGTTATTTATGAACTCCACTAGCTGTATCAGAATATCTTAATTTTTTCCCAAGTTCCGCTCGCAAAAAATGTAAAAAGTGCCTCCTGTTGATTGCCAGGGGATACTTAATATTCACTTAACTGCTTCAGGAAGTCGACACTTTGTATAGCTATACCATAACAATGATAGCAGTAATTGAAATTGAGTAGCTGATCGCTCTCATTCCACGCACCCGTACCTTGAGGCAAGAAAATAGATTGTATATTTGTCTCGCGGTAAGGATTTGCGCTCAATTTCTCTGCGATGGCATTCCATCGAGCCGTCTTTTTCTTTTGGCTTGGAATGTGGAGATAGAGTTTACGCTTAGTCGATTTTTCTCACGGACCCAAATCATTGTTATCCTCGCACGTTTAGTTCCATGCCCTTTCTATCCGATATCGATTTCTTTGACAGCTTTGTGCCTCTTTTGCACATTCACTTTTATCCACTCGTGTGTTTGCTCAGCCAGGCATGACGGTGGGTTAAGGATTATTCGTGAAGTGTTCATTTCGAGGTCAATGTATAAATGAAGTTCTTTGTCTGTTTGTTTGTGATTGTCTGTCTGTCATCCAGTTTCATTTCATTCTCATCCCATCGTCTTGCTTTTAAAGCTGCCCTTACATTTTCTTGTCCGCAATTTTTCCGTTCTCCTAATCTCAGTCCTCGCATTGCAACTTTCTCCTCCATCCTCCAACTACACCGTTCTTTACCTCCTTCAACCAATCGATATTCGACTCTCCCTCATCTTTCTATCTCTCCTCTCGCCATCCTTTGGGGTGTTAGTATTTTGGGGAGGAGGCCGACAACTGACAACTTGTGCCATGACTTGAAGGTGGTTAGACTGAAAAGGGAAAGTTTACACGGAGAATGGAGGAAAGTTGGAGAAAAATTTGTATTATAGTCGGAAGCCCACCCTCTTATTTTACCTTTACTCATTGGAAATAGGTGGGTAGGTTGCTGTATAAGGATTATTTTGGGAATGTAGGAAATATGGAGAGATGCCCAGCGTCGGCGTCTGAGTACTACTACATAACAATTTAAGGTACCACCCGGAATACTGCATTTGAAATGCTTTCCTCTGGACAACCAAGGAGGGATTGAAGTTTTTTTGAACCCCATAGTGTCATCCACGGTATTTTCAGGAAAACATTACAAAATTCCAGGTTAAATTGTGAAAATAGCCTACAGAAAATGGCTACAATATGCAGTTATTTCTCAAATTATCAAACTTTAGTTTGCTTTTGCCATTTTTGCTTGTTTAACCATGAAGAGTTTCGTCATTTTTCATGGCAGTGTACAAAAAACAACCTTAATTACTCATAAAATTTCACTAGTGCTACATTGGTGAGTCTGTATACCTAAGGGATCGTGAAACTTTTCGCCTGAGAGGTTGAAGGCGATACTTCGAGAACCATTGCTGTTGACGTAGGGAGTCAAACCCAGTCCTTCGGGATGGGAAGCGAGGACTATAGCCACCACACCAACTCAATCCCCCCTTTCCTTCCTCTGCCTCATCTACCTTCTCCCATTCTCCTCCGCTCTAAATGCATACCTTCAGACTCTCTCCATCTTTCATTTCCTTTCATCCAACCATTCGTTTCGTTCCTTCATGCTTCTTGGTCGCCCTGGCTCTTTTATAACTATCTCCCTCTCTGCCCATTTCTCCCTCTCTCCAACCCTCTCCTCGCCACCTCTCTTCAGCCCCTGTGACATCCCCTTTTGTAGCGGTGGCTCGAACTCTTTCCTCTTGAGGATCCTACTCCTCGTCTTCTCTCTCACACACGATGGCTCTCGCATTCCCCAGTAAGGGCTAGCGACCTCCCAACACGAAGCAATCAATCACTGCTCATTTGAGCACTCATTTCCCCAGTTCGCATTTGAAAGCATTTCTCATTATGCTAACACTTCATTCCTAGAGAGGGAGGGACAAGGAGGGACAGAGAGGGAGAGGCAGGAGAAGGAACTTTCGAATGAGATTCTATTTATCTCTCTTGGCAATTAAGGTAAGGGTTTTTTTCGCGCACTCGTGTATTATTTCGATAGGATTTACGGTCTTATCTCAAGTCGTCAAGACGTCTCACGAGCAAAAATTCAGTCCCGCAGAAAGGGCGTGATGGCGGTAAATATGCGACTTTTCTCAATACATATTACTGTTAGTCGATTGTTATGTTTTTCGCCAACTTTTCCCAATTTTGATCATTCTAGCCCCTTGATGCGGATATATTTCATTCCTCGAACCTTCTCATTCATACATTTTATCAGAGATCTTTACCTTAGCCACCGTTAAGGTTTTGTAAGACACTGTTGTAGGCCTAACGTAGTGGAACCCAGCTATAATTGATACGAAGAATACCTTGGTATTAGCCATTCTAATTTTTAATGCTGGTAATAATGGTTTCGGTTATTTATTGCCATGAAATGAAATTTTGTTTTGTCCTTTCTACAGTGGTTTACCAATACTGACCATGGTTTCGACAAATTATGCCATTATCAAGGTCTCTTGAGGCAATTGAATTAAATCTTCTAGATTTTCTTTCATGCATTTCTTTTCCGCCGAGTCAAGGCTGAAACTTCAGCTTTTATTCATTGTCATTTTAAGGTACCTTGATTTTGACGATAAATTACTGAAATCGTAGACTGTATTTATTTTTGTGCAGAAAATAATTAGCTAACGTTATTCACCACTTATCGTTGCGTTTTCCCATTTAATTGTCACATGGTTAGTGATTTTCGCTCCGCTTTTTTTGGAACTGCCATTTCAAGTTAAGAAACGTATGGCCCACCTTCAACTGAAAACGCTTGCTCAATAGTAGGCCAGATTATAGTTTCCTAGCGCGACGCCACTTTGAGGATTGATCGTTTATCTAGTTGATCTTGGAAGGTTGTTGTTCTACTTTTTGATTGGCCGATAGCCCTTATGACACGCGTGGGTTTATATTTTATCTAGCTCCTCTACACGTCACCTACTATGGGTCGGGTCAAACGTATTACGCATAGAACCGAACTCAAGGTTCCGAGAGCGCGAGGGAAGAAATACATTTAAATACGAGTTTAATCACCTCCCCCGACCATGTACTGTGCCACGCACTGTGGTCTGGTTGACGCCACAAAGGGATGAAAGATGAAGAAGCGGGAGTGAAGGAGAGATAATGCAATGGAGAGGAAGAGAGAGAGAGAGATGGTGGATCTTCGGAGGAGCAGACAAAGAAAGAAAGGAGGGATGGACGCCGTAGAGAATCATAAATCAATCGCCCGAGTCGACTTATCATTCGAGTCCGCCCTCCCATTCGGTCTCCCGTCCCCCCCCCCTCGCTCCCACACCGCCAACCGTCGCCCACCCCCTCTCTCTCAGCTCATCGACCAGTGCGCGCTTCATGTAGTCCTTGCAGTCCCTCTCTCTCCTCCTCTTGGGGCAAGTGCCGCCCCTTTTATGAGACTCAAATTTCACCGAAGTTCTCAATTTTCTATAGAATCGTTTGTTTTCATCACCATTTCTCTCAAGCACGCCATTCTTTGCGGGAAAAATGAATAATTATGGCTTTTTAATTCCCAAAAAAACTAAAAGTTAGTGTCCGCGACGATGCCGTACTTAAGAATTTTACGAGACATGCCTTCTTCTGAGTCGAGGATGAAATATCGAAATTTTGTTTCGTTCCGTGGATGACTTCCTGAGATTCTTCATTGATTTGTAATTTGATGCTCTTATATCCTTGAGATCCTTCCTTAAGACTTCTCCTGCCGTTCTCTATCTTAATTGGAGATATCTTGTTGTTTTCCTGGAATGCACATTTTATTATATATTTCTCTACATAAATCTGAATTTATTTTAATTGGGTAAATTTAATTTTTTTCGTGGTTTCATGCCAAATAATATTCTACACGCTTTCAAATTGACCAACTGTGAATTTCGTGTACAATTTGACATTCTTCAACTTTCATTTTACGCTTGTGGTGACTTATGGTTTAATTCTCGTTCTTTTTGGCCATCTTCTCTTTTGTTGACGCTATACATCCAAAATGGCTAGCTGTTCACTCATACTGCAAAGTTAACCGACGCATTCAATTAAAGTCATCGCCCATGGTCATGAATTTAATGCTTTCATTTTGAATTGAAATATTCTCGTTCTTCTTTGCCTGAATGTCCGTCGCGTTACATATTTCTCCTCGTGTAAGCATAAAATCTCATCCTGATTTCAAACAGTGCTTAGCCACCGTGTGGCTATGTACTGTTGGGACACCTGATGGTGATCGTGTGTATTCTAAACTGGGAAGGGAATTAAAAATACTTTGATAGTAGGCGATTTTATCAACTCATGCCCAAATCGGTCTAATTTCTCGTTAAAATCGTAGTGGGGACATTTATGTTTGCTTTGCTATATAGAAATATACATGTATAGCCTGCGAAGCAGTGTAAAAATATTATTTTAGTTTCCTGGATATCGAACTATCATTAGGTGCTTTTTTTAGGCGAGAATTATTTTCACTGGTGATAGCTTAAAGATTATCCACATCTTACGACTCTTCAAGCATTGAATGTGTATTTTATCGTGCATTGATCTAACTCCTTTTCGTATCACTATTAGCCGTTGACATGATATTCGTCTATTCCTTTCTGCATCGTAACAGAACAAACGGATATCCAGGCGAAGAGGTTAAGGCCCCCTCACGTCAGAATGGCTTGCGTCTTTTTCTTCGCCTTGCGAACATTTTTATCATTACCTTGTGCGACCCATTGTGTTGGCATAAATTGCTTTGGGATTGGATTTCCGACAATGAGGGCTAATGATGAATCATCGTGTGGCCACTGATGCATTGCCAAATTGGACCGCGCCGAAAAGAATACATTTCGCCAAGAACCCTTTTCTTCCGTATCCCGTTCCCACCTCAGTGGTCCAATCCATCGAAAAGACTTGCGGACGTCACGGCACCCGGGTCTCTGAGCCAACGTAAACCCATCTCCCATCGCTTCCCGGTTTCATGCTGCCTCTCCTGTCGCCTCATCGCTGGTCGTATTCTTTTCATCGCCGTATTCTTATCCCGCTCCCATCCTTACGCGCCGATAGCCACGCCCATCATCCCTCATTTAGCGCCGATCTCCACTCCTGGCGCAACAAGTTCCCCAAGTCGACAACTCAATCCCATACGACCTCCCTTGTGCCTCATTCTACCGTGTTCTCACACTCTTTTCCGCCTTTCCTCTCATCGGCGCCACTTGTGTCCTTCCGCTGAAGCGTTTCTTTCAGTGCCGGATTTCTTTTCTCTTTTCACAAGACCATCGTTATAATGCTAATCTTTGGCGCAGGTCCTTTCGGAGGTTTCTTGGAATTCAAAATGAAGCTGCGAGTGTGCTTACGCTTCACTGTATGTGTTGCGCTGTTGTGCTCTTTTAGGTGGAGCCTCATTGAACCACTGAATTGAAGTAACTCGCAACATTCGGCAGAGTGATTATTGTGCTAAGCCTTCCGTTTTATATCGCGTCATTAGCAGGTACAACAATTCGGAAACAAATAGTTTCAGAAAAACTTATGGAAGATTTTTGTTTTAACAATTTACGAAACAGAAAAATGTATTGTATTTACCCACACTTAGTTTTCATAACTGTTTGAAATGAAGGCTAGCCGTCGAAACCTGGGTCGGTGAAATGAAACTGTTTGTTGGTCAATGAAGTTGATAGTTGCTTTTTTTGGAAAAACACTATATTTTATATTTTGCAGTGGTGATGTGATAAAGCCTAAAACGGTTTGTATGGGATAATTGATATTCCTAATGAAGTACCACCATCTAGTGCCCTCACCCCTTGTTTTTGTTGAATTTAGTAATCAGAAAATATGAAATTAACTATAATTTCGAATGGGCATATATTGGCAGCATTATTTTGAGATAGTTTTATAGCTGTAATTTGGCTTTCTCAGAAATCATTGCTTATAGGACAGATTTTTTTGAGTTTCAAACTAAGTCGAATTTTCATTCGTAACGCTAGATTAGGGATACTAAGTTAAAATTATAAAAAAATCGCCTCAAAACTTCTTTATTGTCTCAATCTAAAATTTAAAAAGTTCAACAGACTACGGTTGCTAAACTTGAAGGGAAGAAGATAAGAGATCCACCTAAAATGCATGTATCTTTACTTTTAAGAGAAAAACTGTGAAAAAATGAACGGAAAAAAATGAATTCAATAACTCCCGTCATAATGTGATGAATATTTTGACTCATTTGTGATAACCGTATTAAATCATACTGAATTTTCTAGGGATGTAGGCGTTTTTATGAGGAAGAGCTTCCGTAGGGTGCAGGCATCGTCAAATTCCTTATTTAAAAAACTCATCTAAGTACTAAGTAGATGAATATATTTCTATGATTACCTCACTTTTAAATCATTACCACCGTTTTGACTTTCTTCTATCAATTTCAAATTTGAGGTCTTCATCTCCAGTTAAGAACTATGAAAACCTCTGTTTATCAGTGAATGTGGTCAAGGACTGGAAAACCTTGCAGATTGTTAAACAGGCAAATAAATTAAATAAACCATTTAGAAAGAAAAAATAACCAACTGTTTTGATTTGTGTACTGAGAGGACCTCCGAACTAGGTGAAGAAAATAAATTGACTCAAACCTTTGGGCTATTGAGTGAACGTGGGATATAGTACTTAACGTAAATCACGGCACCGTATAGATCATTTGAACTACATGGGGCGTCCACACACTATCCCCCACGGATCACCGAAGCCCGCCTCTACACCACCGTCCTATTTTAATGCTCTCCCCCATCCCGGGGACGCCTTGTTAGTGGCCTATACGTGTACGCTAAACTTTCTTGCCTACTCCCTCCTCTCCCGCCCTTAATTGTCATCCCTTCTGCGAATCGCATCGATTTCCACGGCATTCTCCTTGTGCTTCAACCGCCCTGCCCCATTCTGTCGACCCCGTCCTCCTCATTTGCCTCCCGACCCCTGCACCCGTATCTCCCCATCGCCATCTCCTGCCCCGACCTCCTCATCTCCCCTCACGAACGAATCCCCGTAATGCTTCCTCCGGAAGACTAGAGAAATCCCCTTCCCTCTCTCGTACACACATACACGAACCCTTGATGACGTCGCCTTTTCCCCCTTTCTGAGCTGACTACGCTAATCGTCTCTCGCTCAACATTTTATAAAGCCGCCCACTCTTCATACCCTCCCTCGTACGTCGACCCCTTCCTTCCCATCTTACCCTATCCCACCCTTGCTAGTTTGCCCACTCGCCATCCCCTTTTGTCCTTTCCCTCACCCCTCCCACCCCAGCCTCTTTTGAGACCCTTAGCGCCCCGTATCGGAATAATCACGACTGCCACGAAACCATGATCTTCTCCTCCGGAATGGCGACGGTGATGATTGGGGAGTAGAGGAGCGGGCCCAAGTTTTTGGGAGTAATATCATTAAGACATCCCGTGAGATGAGTGGGTGGTGTGTGTGCTCAAGTTGGCACGGAGTGCAGTGTAGTTGCGGCTGCGAATAAGTAGATGTGGAGTCTCTCATTCCTGTTTTATATGCTTGCTAAATGATCACTCCTTCCAAGTTTCAATATCTCTCATTGTAGACGTTTTTTTCATGTCTACTTAGAGATAATCCCTGTGCCGACGCTTTTCGCAATCATGAGAAGGGACGGACTTCAGTTGTATTCGCATTGACCGTGTAACAACCCACTATTTCAATTATTTTTACCTCTTTTTATTTGGCTTTCTATTAATTGATTGTTGGGTTTTTTGGCGGGCCGCCCTTTACTGACTCTATGACGGGGTCATGCCAAAACCCTTCTCAGAAAAAAATCAATCTCCCTTGCATTGCCTATGCTTTAAGCTCGTGTGTTTACCTCACCTCATATCTTTCAAAATGCTCACTGCTTTCCTTACCATTCCGCGATTACGAAACATACCTTTCCCTGTTCAACGTGTCCTTCCCTCACTATCCTTTTTTCAGACTCCTCTCGCAATATTATTCATAAAAGTGCTTCTTTCCTGTTTGAGGGATAGGATTACTTAAAATTACTAGGATTACTACTCTGAATCTAAGTCTAGCTTCCTGAAGATCTATCCGAGCTAAAAAGCACACCGTGAATTTATTTTCTCGTTGGTCGTTGGCTTCTCTGCGTTTTTCATCCTTCTGACTAAGATGCCCCAAATTTTGTAATGCTCTTTGTAAAATCTAGAACTTCACGGTAGGTATTTGAGAATTTTTCGTTTTGAGGGCTCGGACAGTATGGAAGTAGTGACAAGTTAAATTCCTGGGCAGGTATTCGTTCTAATAGACTCGTGAACTAAAATCCGAATCTTGAATCTTCAGTCTTTCTCACCAGTTCCTTTGGTCCAAGTGGTGTGTTTATTTTAGCGCTTTCAATTCTTAGGGTATGCAATGGTAGCGAATTCATTTATGAAAATTTCAAATCAAAATCTTCTTCATGTGCCCCAAGAATGAATATTCGTGGTACGAAGGGAGTATTTTGTGAGGGGTGGTGGTGCATCTTACGGGAGTTAATGTGTAGTGAGAGGGCACGGAGGTGCGGCCGAGAAGGCTTTGGTGGCGAGGTGAGGAAACGAGCGAAGGCCGAAGGGACGGACACTCGATGTTTTGCTAATGCGATACCGGGCCGAAAAAAAAGAGGACTTGGCGCGCGGGGGGATGGACGTTAAGGGAAGGAAGGTGGTGGTTGCGGAGGCAGATTTACAGTTGCGCAGGGGATGGGAGGCGTTAAAAGTACGTCCACCCCCAAGGGGTTGGAGAACCCCGGAGAAGAGCGGTTGTCCTGGCTATCGGACGAAGGGAAAGCCCTCTCTCTCTTTTCCCATGCTCACGCCTTCTCCCTCTACATTCTCTCTCTCTGCCATTCTCCTTCATCCTTCTCCCTTCCCTGGTTCACCTCATTACCGCGCTGGGTGGGGACCTGCCCGGATGCGGCGGTCTCCGCTGTACATCTTCTTGTTTCGTCTTTACCCTTCCCCTTATCGGCCCACCTCTTTTCCACCTCCCTACGTCCCCTCCCCTCGGCCTCCTACCCTTGGGAAGCGGCACAGAAGCATCTCCAGAACGCGGCTTCACCTCCCGTTAGGGCAGGGCTTCGAATCCCTTGGCGGTGACGAAGATTTTATCTTGCAAACGCGTTGTTGTTGTCGATGTATCTCGGGGAGGGCGTAAAACTTTTAACGGCGTCTGCCTGTCCGCACTTCTTTCGGACTGCCTGTCGGAGTCCTCTTCTGGGCCGTGGCAAAGCTTTCAGCGCCAGGTTTCTCACCTTTTAAGCCATACTTTTTTCTTATGCACTATATTAAAAGTAGTGAATTGGTGATTACTCCAGCGTGTTTGCTGATGACAATCCTCCGGCCAAATTTGTGTTGTAACAGAATCATCAGTAAATGTGAAGAAGTTGCCATGTAAATGATTTAGCCTTTGCAGTAAAACTTGACGTTTTTGGCCCTGAAGGCCTAGGATTCGCTCCTAATACGAGTCAAGTGTTGCAGATTATCCCTATTATTCTTTTCCACATCTAACTGAAACGATAGCCAATGCTTTATAGGTTAAATTCTTCATGCTAACTTTTTAACGTTTGTCAGTGCGTGTCTCGTAAAGAACCTCTCCAATTTCCTTTGCATTGTTACCTATATCCACATGCTTTTATTGGGTCTACGGTTTTCTCTGTTTTTATCTTTCCGTGTGATTTCCCGATCTCTTCCCCTCGCCGCTTATCGAGCCATCTCCCAATCTCTTCCACCCCTTGCTTTGTTCGACGCCGCCTTTCCACCTGCTTATTCACTCTGAGGCGTAACACGCTCTTTATATCCATGATATTTCTGCTGCATTTTTTCCACCCCCTTTTCTAAATGCTTCGCCATTTATCCCCATTCAGGTTGTCATTTCCGCCTTTCTGTCTGCGTTTCAATGCTATTTGAGTCCAAAAGTCCCGGAAACTTTTTGAAGTATGAAATAGCTCACAATTAGTTACCTACAATGACGTCCTACCTAAGTTTGAGTCGGCAGTTTTCGGTACCTTTTCAATGTTTATTGAATTAATGATTATGAAATTATATTTCCATTTCATTAATTATTTTTGTCAGTTGTTCTTGCTTTGCCATTGGTTCGGTATCGCGCTATGGTGAGCGATGTATATTTCATGTCAACCACATTTGATAAATGTGAAGCCTGCCACTCAGCTTAGCTTAGTGTCGATTTACTAATGTTAAACTCGAAAGATTTTGGTCCTTATTTCACTCTGTGTGGATTAAATGTGTCTAGGGTTGAGTGCTTATCGCTAGGTTGCTATATCCAACTGTAGCCATTGGAGCACTTTGAGAGGAAGTACATCGAAGACTCAGGTTCATAAATGCGTGGATCGTTAAGCACCCTACCGTGCGTATTTATGACTTACTTCTTGTCTAAGGTAGGATCCGAGGATTGAATTTGTTATGCGGCTCCACTTAGGGTTCAAGCCTGCTGTTGTTCAGCTTTTCTTGGAGAGGTTCTTGAAATGACGCCCATCAGCACTAAGACGACGAAATAAGCACTGATTAAAGATGTGCGCCGGAAAACTTGATTACACCTACCTTAGATCCAATAAAAATATAACTACAATTACTGCATGTCCTACGTTTTCGGGGCGATATTAAACCGTATTTTAGAGGCTCGCCGTCTCGTTAGCGACGTCTTCGGAATAATCCCCCGCTCCGATTTTTTTCCAGTGTTCCCTTTGTCGTACTTTCATTTTTTCCTCCCCCTATTCTCCCATATACTTTTTGGCGGTCCTGGGTTGCCCTCGGGCTTCGTCTTCGCTCCCAGCTCACCCCTTTTAACCTCGCCACGGGCACGTATCTCACTCCACGCTCCAGGGCCCACGGGCAACGCCCCCTTTAAACCACAGGGACACGAGGTGGAAGAGAGAGATGGGTCTTTCCACTCCTCTACACCTCCGAACCCGTTCCCACCCCACTCCCCCCTCAAAAATTCCCTCGATGTAGTATCCACTTCTCCTCATTCGGCCCCCGCATCTCCGTCGCGCGATATTTCGATACCTTCACTTTGGCGTGGATATCGTACTGTGACTTTTATCGCTCGGGATTTATGACACTTCGTACCCTATAATGTCGTCTGGGATAAGAGATGCTTTGCATGCCCATCTCATGCGATACTGAGCGATTTTTGATCTTATTTGATGATAGATGAAATTCGACCCGCGATGTTAGTCGAAATCAAGTTATTCGCGATCCCATATGATGTGAAATATGATACTTGAAATAAATAAGAGTAGGGATAGATTTAATTCCAGTAAAATGTATACACGATGAGGAACATGAATTGAAAGGAGTGGGTAGCCACTATGCTAGATCTGTCATCAGTTTATCTGAGCTATACCTTTGCTTAAATTTGAAGAAAAACTTTACTTTCAAATAAAAACAAAGCTGACTTTATGAATAATACTTGGGTTTCAACTCTGGAACAAACTCGTACCAATATTCACGAACACTAATATATTTAATACAATACACTCGAGGGTTGATAAGAAGGACTAAGGTTGTATATTTCTCGAGTTTTCGTGCCACATATTCGCATACAATCGGTAGGAGGCAGAAACGTAAGTCTATTCATTTGGCAGTACTGCTCATTTCTAGTGCTATTTGTGTGTTGCCTCGTACTAATGGAGCTAGCCCGAGAATTGTTTATGCATATACGTGACGGATTACTAAAACAAATGTCTATTTACATTTTTATACGGAGGCTTATACATTTTGATATAGATGTTACTCGGAAAATCGGGAGTTTTTGGATGCGTTATAATATCGTAGTGGGATGTTAGGTAGTAATTATAATATCGCACCAATCATCGCCTCTCTCTCTCGCTCCCGGTAATCCTAACGGTCTGCGCTTCCCTATCTCTGTTCACCTGGGCTTTATTCTTAAGCCCTTTCACTCACTTGCTTGATAGATTTGAAAATCCCTCGAGGGGATGGGCGGATGAATAAATTGATCATTAAGGTGACACTCGCATTAATCCCCGCACTTTGAGCGGCAGAAGGGAGAAAAGAGGTGTTTCGACGTGGATCGTATCTTAATTCGTGCGCTCAAAGGCGGAATATTATTAATTGTTCTCGGGGTGGGGATAAATCTCTTGGTGGAGGTGCTGAAAGTTTGGAAGGAATTTTCCCCTCCTGTGTCTAGGTAATGCGTCTCAATTAGGGGTCGGTGGCTGTCGGAAAGATAAGGTCGCGCCATGGTTACTGGTGAATCTCTTTGTCACAGAATTTTTTTTGATAGAGGGTTCTTGTCGGTTTTGATCGGCTTCTCGTGAGGATTCATTAAGTCCGCCATTAGTAACGTTTCCTAGTGTCCAGAGAAAGCGGGATTATCCTGAGCTGTGGCATTTAAACTAGCATCCAGAATTTTTTTAATGCGCAAATGTCCTGAATTATTAAGTAATCCATTCCGGAACACTATTATAGTCAATTCTTACTCTTGATTTAACCTACATAGTGGCTCATTTTCGGTTTCAACTAAGCTGAACTCCTTAAATCAGAGGTACATTTTACCATTTGCGAAACTATGGCTCGAGTACCAAATTTTATGTACATCTGGTAGTCATGTTAACGATGCTTTCCCACTCTCCTTGATGACAGGAATAGATGGCAATATAAATCAGTGTGGGCAATCCTATCGATTCTTTATAATTAGAAATACACTTAATCTCCACACGGATAAATAATGCCTAATTTTAAGTATGTTACTTCTCTCAAAATACCGTATTGTGTGTCTGAACAATATTGCTGTGCCTGTTTTTTTTTAAATATTTGAACATTCAAATGCTAAACATTGAAAAATACATTTTCACATCGTGAGGGGTAAATGTTTATGGTGCTCTGAATTATTACCGCTTCCGTATAGAAACTCTAGATGTAATGTGATACAGTACTGAAAAATAGCGTGGAAAATTGCCCTGCGTCTAATTCATCGGTCGACTGTGCTAAACTACAATCCCGCAGACGCCAACTTGTCTTTTTTATCAACTCTGAATTATGTTTAATTAGAATTTTGCGTCTAAATTCTTACAATTAAGTTGAAGTTTGAAAATTGGGGAGATAATTTAACGTTTTTACTCCTAAATTTCGAAGTACCTTGATCCCCTTAAAAAATAATTTACGAAAGGGTACACGTGACCCCTACCATTATTTTAATAATTGGTAAGTTAATTTGATACAAACAGCACAGTTTGCAGACTAGTGAATCAAACTAAATTTTAGCCATGTAAAAAATGTCTTAATAAGCACAAACCGCATCAGAGTAGATACGGAGTAGGAAGCTCTATAATGATCCGCAAAATTAATATAATTCTCAGCGTCTTAATGCAGCGGAAAGCGGCAATTCTGAGGTACTAATTCGCTCTTGAATTGCCTTTTAAACTCGCCAATTTCTTCAACTCCTTTCATTCGTTTTACGAAAAGTGTCCCTTGCGCCTTCCTGTCCTGATGTCCTGTTTTCGTCGGCATCCTGGGTGCAGCACTGTGATTATCATTCCGCAACACCAAGGCCACACGCTCCGCTAGCATTAACATTGAAAAAAAAAGCTCTCTGGACGAAACTCGGCGGAAATCTCGAAATTAGTAGCTTTTTCTTTTAAGGCATACTTATCGATAGAAACGTCACGTAATGACATGCTGATTGTGATGCACGGTTGCGAGTGCATCTTTAGGTCAGCCCGTAATGAACTTAAGCACTTAAATGCTGAACGCAATTAAAGCCCAGAGTGTAATTACAGTTTTTTCTGACCAACAAATGAATATCCTTATTTCTTTCTAATAGCATTCCTGTGGGATTTTGTTCCTTTGCACAATGATGCACCAATTTCTTAAAATGCTATCTATTTTTCCATGATATGTGGTCGTTCGAGAACCATCTGAATGAAAAGCCCATTAATAGCTTGTCTTTAATTTTGCATTTCACACTCTCGTCGCTGGTGATGAACTCTTAAAGGAAGCTTCTTCTTGGTAATTGTAAGAAGTTGCTCTTCCTCGCGACAGGCGAACCATTTGACAAAACTTATGAGATTGAAGGGGCTCTTCTTCTGCATTTAGTACATTTTAAGAGCATTGGGATGGTATCTACCAGACTCATGTTCTTGTGCCAAACGCTGCCAGTTAAAATTTTTAGTCATGTTGTCATACTTAATGTGAACTGTCCTTATGATATCTCGTTCTAAAGTACGCGACGTGCTGAAATAATGGCGAAACACGGTTTTACGGGTTACTTATTCATAAAAGGCGGCACGCGTATCTCGAAGGAATCAACTTTTCCTAAGTCCCGCGCGCGATAAACCCCACACCGATTGAGGGCGATCATTTGATACAAATGGCCGTGACGTGTGGAATGAAAGGGTGGAGGGGCAGCAGTTATTAGCAGCCCCTTTGTTCCGGTTGCCTCTAAGCGGCGCATGTTCGCGAGCTCATTCAGTGGTGAATTTATGTCGACAGCGGAGAAGTAGGCACCCAAATGTGGCGGTTCCATTGTCCGTGCATTAGTCGTCCGGCGCGCGGTTTCATTCTTCGATACGATACGATCGATACCTCCCAGCTCCCCTTCTTACTGTCTTCCCTTTCTGTCCTCTTGTTCTCTCGCCTATCCCTTGGTCATTTCCCTCCTTCAATCCCCATCACTCTCTCTCTCGATCTCTGCGTTCCGATGTTGTCCTTAACTCATGCTTGTCCATGTTTTACCCTTATACAGGGTTCATAGGACGAATGCGATGAAACTACGAATGATATTCAGTCATATTTCGTGACATGATATTGAGAGCAATATCGGAGTGCATTTCAGCTTCCTTTTTCATTTAATCTTGTTTTTTAGTGGGGTAGCCATTTAGGATACATTGAATAGATGAAGGAAGTGAGTAAAATTAAAAATAAAATTTTTAGGAAATGGTACGACTCTCGTACAGTTATCAGAGATGAGTGCTTATCCATTTAACCCTACCTTTACCAATGTTACACCGAATATAATAGAATAATACCTTTTGAGGTAAAATTAAAACGGTGCCACTACTTAACTTATATTCTTACAGTGTGTTTCTATTTAGCTTTAACTGTTTAGCTTGTTTAGCCTGTTTAACTGTTTAGCCTGTTTAACTGTTTAGCCTGTTTAACAGCAGTTATATGGGCTAAAGTGTGTCCCTCTCAGATGGTTTATTACCTCTTATTGATGATCCATAGATTAGATTATTATTAGCTAGATAAAATTTGAACTTTTTCAAGGTAGTTCGGCCATAAAACAATTGATACTTCAAGAGGTAAAGGAAAAATTTCCTTTCCAAGCGCCGGATAGTTTCGGTCCATAAATATTTTATGCTACCTCTTTGAAATTTGAAATTTTTCTGGAAAATTCTTTCAGTAAAGTTTAGTAATTTAGGGGGTCGAAATTTTGAAATGGGAGTCACAAGAACTACGACGAAGTTTCGTATTTTTTCATGCATTTACAGTACGCACAATGTTTTCGTGCCATCGATCAGCTTATCTTGAACTGTTTTTTTTTCACCAAATCATCGGCTGTAATCGTGATTGTTTCGCAAGCCGCCGACTATGACTCGACTCTTATAAGCAGGTGGGTGAGAGAGCCCTGAAAATTCATCTCCGGTTCGAATTCCTCGCAACCGGCGGGTCATTTAAGCGCAGCATTCATCAGTCACTATCCTCGATCAACAGTCTTAAATCTAAATAAGCGGCGAGCGATAAGGACGTAGAGGGCTGGTGCGATTAAAATCTCCGCTGCGGGTTATCTATCTGTCCTTATCTCCTCCCGTCTTCCTCTTCCTCCTCCCCGTCCTCCTCCACTGCCACCCGAAGTTGCCACTCCGTACCACAATGCCTTCCCTACTCCTCCATCCTCCCTCAGTGAAATACCATCCACTCCTAAGCATCGTTATTTGTTAATATTCCATTCCTATCGCAAATTTTCTATCATTTGGTCTCTTTCTCCTCGAATCATGACAAATTATCGCCTATCGTTTATGTGACACCCTAAGGTGTAAAACATCCAAGAAAAGACATTATTACCTTTTATTACATCTATCAATATATATTTTGCATGAACAAAAATTGTCCAATGCCATAATGTTAATATGTAAGGGTTTTAAATAATTATTCAATTTCTTCTTATTATGTTCTTCTATCTTTGTGCTCTAATTTTATTCTTATTGTATTCTTCAATCACTTCATGAGTAGATTGTGCGATTTTAATTAAAAAGGAATCATTAAAATGAATGGACTATTGTGTCGTTTATCAATGTTAGATCAAGCCAATCAATACCACTTGGTCCATTGTCTTCAGATCAATATATGAATCACTATTGGGTATTTTGTATCGGTGCTGCTTTTTCTTCTAATTTTAACCTCACTTTCTATGGTTGCAGCTGCTGATAATTATTCCTTAATTTTCTCTCCGGCCCTATAGTAAATGACTTTATAAGTCAAAATCTTGGTCGGAAAGTGAAAAAAAATTACCGGATTGTACAATGTTTACTTTATTTTAAACGTTCTCTTGCAAGTTTACCTTTTCATTTGTCTACTTCTGAGAAGTTATATTTTTTTAAATAATTGCTTCACTGTGAATCACGTGGCATATTTTTACTCTTCCTTAGTTAAAATTTTCATACATTTACACACAATGTAAAATCAGAAGTCGAATGTCTGTGAAATTTTACTTGTTATCAAATACTATCATAATATCGTAAACTATAGCGGTGCAACCTTTCGATTAATGATTATTTCTAATGTCTTTCTTCCCTTTCATTTTCCAGAGCGAAGTCGAAAAACGGCGGTCGGTTACTGAGGGAGAAGTTGGAGAAAATAGGCCTCAATTTGCCCGCCGGGCGCAGGAAGGCGGCGAACGTTACTCTTCTTACGTCACTCGTGGAAGGTGAGTAGTACCACCATTTTCCGTCGCCTCGACGCGTACTCGTAAAAATATGTTTCGTATAAATCTGAACTCTCGAAAAAAATCTGTTTCAAAAAAACGGGAGTTATTAGCAAGAAGAAAGCGGCAACCATTGTGCGTCCACCGTGAAGAGATTCTTTCTATTGATAGGAAACCATTCGTCGATACTGTATGTGATGGGTCATTGTCCTCTTGCTGCATGTTTTTTTCTATATCGTTCCATTCTAACCTCTCAGTCGACGCTGTTCTCTGGAGAAAGTGATGCTTTTTGATGATAATAGTTCAAAATTAACAAATGAAGGCTATAAGCGTTAGTGAAATTAGGCATTGTACAGAGCATTTAATTTCGCACATTTAGAAGTGCACGGACAATTTTATGGTTAGTTATTTCCCTCATCTCGCCCGTTTTTGTTGAGGGGTCGTCTTTAAAAGGCCTAGATCCCCTTTCCGCAGCATGATGTATATTCTATAAATTCCGTGACTGTAATCTGTATAAGAATCCTAATGATTCATGTGATATTTTTTCTCAGGAATCAAACCACACATTGCTGTGACTTCCTGAAGAAATCCTATATCCATTGATTCCTTACCGTTATTAGTTTTGACTGCCCTCACCTTATCTTATAAAACTCAATAGTGAAATTTTGCCTTGCACGAGGTGATTTTTATGAGATTTTAAACCTCTGCATTATTTCGGGTCTTCCGTCGAATCCGTAGTTCAGGCTGGTATCATCATAGTTGACACTCGATTCGTAGGTGGGAGCGCGAGCCAAAGGCTTGTGGGCCGAGTCTAAGGTCGCGGCAGTTTACCCGAAAAATGTAGATTTGACAAGTGAGTGCCACGGACACCTACTGATGAGCAATATCCTGTAAGGTGCCAAAACATTCTTGTTGGAACACGTGGCACATCCGAGAACTGTGCTCCAGTACCGAAGTACGAGGATGAGGCGCTATTCACGTTATTTTTTTAGTCTGGTGCGTATTATCCCGATTCTTTTTCCTCTTCTTTGTTAACTCTTTAGATAAGAATGTAATTATCTACGTTTGTTGTTGGTTTTGCCCGCAAATGTCGGCGGTGGGATTTCTCAGATAGCCTGTACACTTTCAGGGATATAAATGGCAATACCCTAGATGGTGACGACGCGATACCCTCATCTGCTTCTCCGCTCGAAGTAGTTAACTCATCGACGGTGTGCAGCACTTAGAAAGACGCGCAAACAGTCTTTTGTGTAGGTTATCGGCGTTGCAGTGTGCTATCGGTGGGGTGGTTTAGTGTCAAGGGTGCCGAATGGTGGGAGCGGCGGCGGAGAGGAATACTCAAAACCAAGGGTTTATGGCCCGGGTGTTGGGTTGAGACCGACAACAAGAGTCATAATTATAAGAACGAAATAGCGAGTGGGTATATACTACGTGCTGCAGCCGGGCGTGAGTCAAATTTACTCTTGGTGCTGGAATACGGGATGAGAACTGAGAATCCGGACGAGCAATTGAGACTTGAGACTCGCCAAGGGTCAGAGCTAGTGCAGTCGAGAAGATCACCATAAACTTTTTTCCGTGCGTGCAAATGGTAGGGGATTATGATAGTTAAATTGGCTTCAAGATTTAAATTACTGCTGCTGTAAATCGTGCTGGAGAAAAAAAACGATGCCCCAGGAGTTCAAAATGTACAGCTGTAAAGAAACCATCGCAAGATTTCCAGAGTCAATTACGTGGTCTTGTTACGTTAAGGACTAGTTGACTTCCAGTCGTAGGGAAGAAAATGTGTCACGCGTACTAGGCTCTTTCATGGAATCTTATCGGTTAGGGAATTCAAAATGCCTCTCATAAAATTATGTTGCAAGCTTTACAATGATAAGCAGCTTCACAATCTCGCGTTCAATAAATGTTGGACTCGTTCTCGTGCTCTTCTATCATTAGGAGTCTCTCATTTGCGTGGAACATTCATTCTTTTTCTAACAGATAATATATTCTTTTCCTTCATACCAATAATGATACTTAAAATGATTTATTATGACAGAGGAATGTTAAACATTTTTTTTCGTCTACGTCGAAACGTCGGGTAAATAGTTATTAAAATGCTTTTGTATAATTAAGCGGCTCTTTATGTACTGACGAACCTCGCTGCGTTCTTGGAAGCATGTAATTCGTGGACCAGTTTCTCCAATTTGTCCCCTCAAAACTTTTGTGCTATGTCGTGATTGAAAGTTTAAATTGCTCAGTACAATGTCTTATTGTAATATTTGATACTCAACATAATGCATCACTGTTACAATATAGGAATCTGTCCTAATCCACCTTTACGAAGCATGCTGCCACCTACGAGTGAATTAAATCTCATCAGAAGTATTCTTTACATCTACTCTAAATATATCACCCTGAAAATCCGTTGTTATGATTGAATTTTAAAAACAAAACTATTCCATTATCCTATCAAACGTAAGGTGGGAGAGGGAGGGCAAAAATTGTTAATGCTACAATGGGTACCAGTAATAATTAATAGTACGAAAAAAACAGAATGTTCTCCTTTCCGCACACTTTTAGTGACTGTAACAATAGTAGCGTAGAACTAACGAAAAACTCTCGGACACGTCTTCTCGCCCTCTCGTCCTTTTCAGAGGTACCTCCCCTTTTACGGATGGTGTCATTTCACACCCTGCTATACAGCTCCTCAGTGGATCGCTAGGTAATATATATGTACTGTACAAGCTCTATTGATTCAGGAGAGTACATGCACTGGTAATCGATATGATAAGTTGCTCTTAATAAAGTATTACCCTACGAGTACATTTTAGAATGACCACCCATGACGGAATCATGTAGTTAACATCCCGTCATGACTGGCATTTCGAAGTGCTGCTACACGGTGGCTTTTCGGAGCGGATTCTTATTTTAGCGGGTGTACCGACCTTTAATGTGTCCACATATGTTCGCGGAGCCGAAAACGCAAACGATTTGCCCGCTCATTTTTTTCCGGAAATTTCGGGAGGAGGGATTTGAGGTAAATTAGATGTGGGAATAGTACCCGAGGACGGCTTGGGTGATAGGAGATGGAAGCGCTAAGCAGCTCCCTTTATGGGTGACGAATCAATTGGCTTTGTTGAACGACGTGTGATTCCGAACGCAAACTGAGGGCCTGAACATTTTATTTTTTTCAGTGAGAGTGTGGGGAGTTATACAAGAGGGGAAGGCGAGAGAGCCTTACCAAAGGGGATGGGAGTGTCCAGATGGAGGGAGGGTGAGGGTGAAGAGTAACAATGGAGTTTTTTGACGCGCTTCTCGGGGTTTGGGATGACGTGCGCAGAAGAGACGGTAGGTGTGGCGATGCCTTGGTCACGAAAGGACGGGGCAAAGCGGGTGCTCATTATAATAGTTTCCATGGTGACATCTGTGGGTTCCCTTCTTGATCTCTTGCATACCCCCTCCTGTGATGGAACCCCGCAGAGATACAGCTTATTTTTCGCTCAAAAAGGAAGCTTTGGACGAATGAGTGCGATTTTATCCCTTGTTGACTGTTTGTTTGGGCCTGTGAAGAGATGTGATGGTGTTAGGGACCTGGTTTCGATTGTAAGCCGCGTGGAAAATGTGGAGGGAATGCGGAAAACCTATTGCGGGCCTGTTTTTCGCCTCACCAGTTTTGGGAAAGAAATGCTAATTACTCGCCTAATGAGGACATTGAACATTTAAGAACATTCATTGTTTCGATTCCTCTTCCTTGAACAAGAAAAATAATTCTTTTATTTTCCGTAAGTTACTGAGAGATGTACTACACGGTTGATCGTTGGTGAAACAGGTACCTTAACTGAAATACAAAGTGCGCTTCAGCGAATCGAAATGAAATGAAAAATAATATAGTTGAAAGACTTTCGGCTTAAAGTAAACTCTTTTCGCCTGAATTTCTCGTCTTACTAGATGTTTTTCGGGTGAATTTCTTTGTACGTGAGCTGTTTATTTGCCCATTTGAACTTCTTGTTCAAGATATACTTCTAAAAATGCTTTTACGTAAGTGGTATTTTACTAAAACCACTATACTCACTATGTTCACCCTCGTTCGATGAATCTGGATATCACCGTTGAAGCACTAATACAGCCTACCGATATTTTTGTAGCTGTTTTAGTTCTATCGTAGCATCGAGAGCTCGCGCGAAGTTTTAAAATTTAGTTCAACAAAAATCTCAACAGATGTCAATTTTGAAACATGTTTAACATCCATTTTTTCTCACAATTAAGGGCGCAATTTTTTGTCTCCTGAAATGTTTCTCTATTGTCAGATAAGTGGTACTGTTCCTTCAACGGCTTTATTCCTTTCATATGTTAAAGGGAAAATTGCTGTGTAAAAATTATAGTTGCGTGATAACCCCGTTATTTTCTTGGGTGTTAATATACTTGGCCAGTGAAAATACTCACAGATTTTCCCCCGCATTAGATTATCCATTACTTCCCACGATTCGACTGACGACTCCCATATCATATTCAAGAATCCTGGAATCCAGCCATGGGGTCTACCTCACCCTTTAGAAAACCCGAGATCTTTTCATTCATACAGTTCTTCGGGAAAACCCAAATCTACTTGTCTGTTTAAAATTAAAAGATACCCATTTTTTCTCATAAGATTTCCACGAGAATCATATTTATTTAATCCACTTCCGTGTTAAAAACTGTGTCACTAAACGATTCAGAGTTTTTGTAATGCTCGTGATACAAGATTTCAGACTTTCCTGGTAAATGGTTCTGTTAAATTATCTTCAGACCACCCACCAGGTTAACTGATGGTGATTCATGTTTCATAGTCCTGAGGATGGCGGGAAAGTTTGCCATCAAAAAGTCGACCATCATTCAGACATTAACTTCAGTAATGCTCATTCGCGTGATTTCCGTATAATTAAAATGATTTCTTAAGAGAAGTCGCTATTCAGAAAACTGGAATATTTCCATCCCTTAATGATCCAACTAATTGATCATTTAAATTCTTGACGCATACACCATGACTGCAATGAACTCGTCCAGCATCTCAGGCATTTACTGCACTGTCCACTGGACGACTTGGACACAAATCACTCGCACTGAACTCTTACTCTTCCTCCCTCCTATTCCCATCCACCAAGTTGGCAGTCCAAACCAGCTTCGCAACTCCAACTTTGAGTTCACAATCCAAACTACGAAGTCACTCAACCATCGTAAATCCTTTATAAGCCCATTCGTTATCGCCGAGATTCACCGTCCGAGCCGTGGGCGCCACTTTCGAGGAATGACGCTAAGAGCGGAGAGTGGAGAGAGAGGGAGGCATATTTTTTCTTCTGAGACTTTTTTTATGTCGCTCCTTCATTATATATTAAGAAATAGCTTTCGAGGAAGTTTGAGCGGATATTGGCGTGTTTTTCGGGGTGGGGGGAAGTGTTTCCCGTTTCTCCTTTGGCCCCTTGATAAACGGAAGATTATGAGGTACGGGAAGGAGAGAACTTTGAGGGGATAAAAGAAGGCTTCAGAGGTGGGCGTGGTGTTGTGGTAGGGGGAGATATCGAGGAAGTGAAAGGATGATAGCGGGGAAAATAAGAATGGCAGTTTCGGTTCCGAAGAGCTGGAGTTAAAAAGCTATTGGCGGGGATTCGACTTGTGATCGGCAAATCTGCGCGGAGATCAAATTATGCTTCACTCATTCGGCTAATGTTAAGGGAGAAGATTAGGATAAAAAATGTGTCTAAGCAGTAGTCATTGGTCGTTTTCTTTCTCGTTAATCAATTGGCTGATTCAAAGGGTTGCAATTAAGATTTTGCTAGAAAATAGTATGTAGCGGTCCTCAGCAGTCTATTTTTTCCTCACCGTTAACGGCCATCTCTCCGTGTATGGTTTAGTGAGCTCGAATTGAAAATATAGAGCGGTAATAATTGAAGACTATCCGCGTATTTGCTTCTTTGGAAACTAGTAATTGCATAACTGTTCTTGGGAGAAAAAAAACTGCGAAAAATTCTTTAGTGCCCTATAAACCAGTGATATCTATCTGCAGCAATTTTCCTAGAACACGCGTAGCGGCGTACTAGCTCAATTTTTCCACTGCCTTATAAGTCCGCTCCAGGTATGCGCAGTGTGCGTGTAAGTGTAAACTTTTTCCATTTCTCCGCGAGTTTTGCGTCGTAAATCAGGATCGAAGGGGAAGAATAAAACGCGTCCGAGAAATCTCTTTGCCGGGACCACGGGTAGAAGGGGCGGGAAAGAAATCGGTGGAGTAAAAAAAAGAACGAAAAGAAAATAAAAGTGCACCCATTTTTACGGACCTGGGATTAAGACGTAGCGATAAGGTTTCGATAAAATACGCATCGCCACTTAATATCACCCCGCATCGAACGCTTTCACGCACGCCTCCGCGTCCTGTGAGGGAGGGACGGGAGGTGTGTGTTGGGTGGACGAGGTGGTGGCGGAGAGGAGATTGAGTGAGTTAAGGGGTAAGAAATAAAAACTATTTAGAAGGGATGGGTCGAATCTGGGGGTTTGGGAACGTAAGAGGCGAGAACGGCAGCGCAACAGGCAGCAGGCGGGAACGCTCTTGAAGAGAGCGGAGGAGGGACAGATAGGCGAAGGGTGTTCGTGTGTGCGTATGCGAGAGGTTTGGGGGGGGGGGGAGGGAAGAGAGGGCTATAAAATTACGGTTAGAGATGCTAAAAACCTCGTCCCGAAGGCGCCCACGGCTTGAACGGGAGATAATTTAGGATTGCGCTCCGTTCTCTCTCTCTCTCCTGCTTATCGTGAAAATAGGAGACGTGGAGGGAGGGAGGGATTGGTGGAGAGAAATGCGGAGAGTAGGGCTGAGCCAATGGCTGAGCAGGACGCGCTAAAGAATGAAAGAATGGAGGGATCAGACATCTCTCTCTCCTCTGCCAGAGGTCGGGGAATAAAAGGAGTGGGCTCCATGGAATGACCGCGTGTAGAATTAAATGGTCGGTCGGGGGAATATAGGAGAAGGGAGACATAAAAAAGAGAGGGGTTTACTGCGGGGATTCCGGTGGAGGAATGGGCTTCCTGGGTGGGGCGAGAGAAGGGGAGGATCATAGAGTGTCCGAGGGTAAGGGTAGAAAGGGGTCACGGAGATATGGAGTGGTCCACCGGTGGAGAGGAAGAGACAGTTGGCGGGACACGTATTGTTTGAGGTGAGGGCTCCTTTGGATTAACACGTAGCTCGTGTTACTTCGATTTTGATCTGAGTTGGGGAAGCAGATCACATAGGCTTCCGTAGTTTACTGGGAAGAGCGGAAATGTTATACATAAAAGAGTTATATGGGTTAAATGTGCTTGTTCATACAATGTCAGAATATTCATCGTGAGCTATGTTTAAAGAATATTTTCACTTTTAGGCTATCAAACCGGTCGCGGAGGAGTTTGAAGACTTACTAAAATACTTGATTTTTTAAGAGATGAAGAATGGTTCAGAATAAATCTGCGTGAAGCTTGTTTTTCCTAAACTCGAGAGGTGTATCTGAATTACTGTTTGCACTTTGAATTGATTTAAATGCAGGTAATATCAATATATTCATTGTATTTGTACTGTAGTTGGTGCAGTTGGAATATCTATTTTCAAAAATATCTTTTTCCCCAGATAGTCCTTCGGTTATTAATAACTTTCTTCGCTTATAAAGGACTTAAGTACCTCATGAGTGGTGTTGAAGTTTTGTTTGGAAAATTAATATTCTTGGAAGATCCACGACAGCAAGATAAGGGATTCGTAATCTTCCTTGGACTTAGATGCGAGATGTATTGCTGGTTGTTATTGACAACAGTTATTGCGATTGGCAGTAATTTTAGACTTTGTCTCCGTTGTACCATGAATATCACATGAGTTTACCAACTTCAAATATAGGAAACCACTGATTAACCGCGTAGAAACATTCGGGCAGGTAAATTAAATTCTTCACTCACCGAATACCCTATTCTAAATACATCTCATTCACCTATGGTAAACAATACAGCTAATCTTGCATTGTCTGCGCATTTATTTTCAGTGATTGCGTTGCTTTTTCCCTCTGTCTCCTTTTATGTCGTTGTTAAAGCTTTACCTACGTCTTATAACGATTACTCGATGGAGGGAGTGCGTAATAGGCCGATAGATTGGAGTACGTTAGCGAGACTCGTCTGACGCATATGCTGGGGCGAATTAAGAAAAACGAGACGTGAGGCTCAGAAAGACGGGAGTCAGGGGTGGGGAAGAGGTGTTTGAGGTGGCCATTACATCAGCTATCAAAATCGTCGGATTTTGTGGTCTGTTTTTCGCCAAGTTTATAGCCATTCTTAACTGTTGTCGCGAGTTTACGGCCGGCCTCGCAAACGGAATCATTACTCTTCCCTAGGGTTTATGCGTTTCTCGAGGCCCGCTTTGCATTGGGACATAACAGTATGCGTCCACTCGTGCGGTCAACCCGTGGGGAGCGGTCGCGGAGGAATGGCTGAAAAGTGTCGGATTTCAAAAGCGAGGACCGGGAGACGATAGTCCGGGGGGAGGATGGGGAGCGGACGAGGCGGCCCGATGGGTGATATAATAGAGAGTGCCGGGGACTTAGGACGTCGGGCTGGCGAGAATGAAAAACGACGGATAGCGGAAGGCAGGTGTGTCTATTTCTCGCGTACACGTTTGTGGGGTGGGATGTCGGGATTTGCAATGCCTACTCGCATATATATTTTTTAAACTTGAAACCACCTAGTGCCCTCGCAAATCCGTCCTTGGTCCACCCTCATCCTTGTGTCCACCGCCCACATCCTCATTCCGTGGTTGATGTTTCTTTTTCCTCGCCCAGGGCGCCCACCCCTGGTGACGTCTTAATCCAAATCTGAGATTAGAATCTTTCATTCCGTTTGAGAGAGATTCATTTATTTACTCGTCTCTTGCGAATTCGACTTCCTCTTGGAAGGCGACGAATGTAATCTTGAGCCTTGAGGATTTTTTTCGCGTTTTATCAATGTGTGCTTTTTCCTTATATTTTAAGGAGGGGTTGACTCTCAAATAGATTCCTATTCTCGGATTCTCTTAAAAATTAAAACTGAACACTTGCCGTGTGTTTGGGTCTTTCGTTGTGGCCTATTCAAAGCAAATGACGCTCTCCTGTATAATACCGTTTAAAAGTGGGAAGTGATGTTCCTTTTGCATTGTATTGATCTTATTTTGCCTTGAATTTAGGTCTAAATCATATGAATATTGCTAATGAATTTTTAATTTTCCTATAGAAACCGATATTTTCACAAAAACATGTCTCATCTCGTCGAGGTGATGGATTGTTTTTAAGACATCAAACATCTACTCTTACCATGTACTTATGCCACTCCTCTATTGGCCCACCGTGCACCTGCTACTATTGGTCTTTTGGTCCAATCTATTTTACAGTGGTCCTATGGAGAGATGTTAAGGGTGGCCTTAATAAAATATACGCCTAATAATTTCACATAACTAATGAGTAATCCCGTCGAAATTAATATTTAATTTACACGTTCGTAGGTACTCATATTTAAGAATGGTTAGCAGTAAGTACACTTATTATTTTTCAAAGGAATGGAACAAAGAATATAACCGTGGCTTCTTGAGATCTTATCGATGCTAAATGGTTTAGAAAACTAGAGTCCTAGTCCCTTTTCACCTGTGGAGCCCATGTATTGACGTTTTGGTCTAAGTCGGTCCACTCGGCGAATTGCTTTCATCTGAAAATAGTACATCTATCGAGATGAAAGATATGGAAAATTACGGGCGAAGCATCACCGTTGCGGCCACATGGCCTACCACGGGTGGTTTCTGCGAAAATAACTGTACTGGTACTATTTCAACCTCTTTATCTTTTTCGCTCTCAGCATCACTGAATTATTTTGCTTCAACGTCCCATCCCCCACCTTTTGCCTTTCTTCTCTTCCCCATCCTCCTCTTCCTCCCCTCCCGCGTTCGGGACACTTCAAAAACCTCCTCTCCCACACATGAGAAACTTGGGGTTCCTGGCCTCGGTCGGTCTTTACGGCTGTGCGACTTCGGTGTCCCGTTTCCGCATTGACATCTGCGCAGGGCGCTGTTCCCATGGCAAAGGAAAATGCCACTGCCTTACTTTCTCACTCCCTCCAATAGCAATCCCTTGCATCACCCCGAGGGCTTAGAATGGGCTTCAGCTCACTGAAAAATGTAGTTCTTAATCTACTCTCGTGCAGGCCCAAAAAGAGATTTTCTGTTCTTCTTATGACTTGAAAAATTGAGAATACAGGTAAAGAAGGAAATCGTAATTACTCACAACAATATTATGTTGGACTAATCGAAGACTACAATCGCTAAGATGCGTGATTTTAGATCCTGTTTTTGCGTCTTCGGAAATGGTGATGTGAATCAACTCGTGGTACGAATACGGTGGAGAAAGAGAGACGTAAAGAATAATTTTGTTGGCGCGTCTTTCAGGTTGACAATGTTGGAGGTGTAACTCCGCACGGCATCTCAAGAACTTTAAGAGGCGACAAAATAGGGTGACGGTCTGTCAAACAGATTGATGTAAAAATTCAATCTTCCCACTCGCAATTAATGACCTCAACAAAAA
Source organism: Ceriagrion tenellum (assembly GCA_963169105.1). Lineage (NCBI taxonomy): Eukaryota > Metazoa > Arthropoda > Insecta > Odonata > Coenagrionidae > Ceriagrion > Ceriagrion tenellum. The sequence goes on from OY720635.1 coordinate 79,474,442, forward strand.
AATCGGGTGACTAATCCTCCATGAGAGCATTCAAATTTCCTTTATTTCCCTCTTCCAATTCATTTTCTTTATTTTTGCCCTTCTTCATGACAATAATTCAGTCAACCTGCTGCGATAGTATGTATGTAAGTAGGAGACATCCTCAGAGGGTACGCGTTAAGGTTACTATTTTTTACCTGAATTAAAGCAAAGCAGGATTTCTTATCGTTGTTTCACATAATCCAACATATAACTTGCACGGGGTGCGTTGTGTACATTTTCTCTCGTTAAATAAATTTTCAGTTAGCCGTTTTTGTTTTGGATTTCAAAAGCCTATTCATTTTACTGCCGATTAATGCTCAGTTAACTGTATGTCCTGGAAATGAAGAAAATGGAAGTGGCTTCTCAGAAGTACTTGAATGACACAGTTCTCCATCTTGTACTAATTATTTTAAGTGCAGCAATCACCGTTGAAATTTTCTCCTCCCAAGTATGGCGCTCTATTGTAAGTTTAAAAGAAGGCATAATGGCAAATGAGTTTTACGAGAGGAAGGCACTTTGCTCACATGCATGGTTAATGGTATTTATTACGTTCATCCTGTACTTTTGGTGAATTATTACCGCAGATAGACTTTCTTTAATGGCTGATAGGTTGTGGAAGATACACAATAATTATTATGATAGATTATTTCAATAGAGATAAATGACATTTTTGGTCGTCCGCTGGGAAAGTCACTCGATGATTGGACATGCTATGTGTTAACAAATAGAGGCAGAAGTAACAGTAGAAAAAGGGTGAAACCCGCTTTAAGTTCCAACCAATAAAGGTTAGTGCGGATTGGAATTTATGGTGAAACAAGAGACCTCAAGGAATCTTTCATAGATTACGAATTACTTTGCCGACACGTTTTCCTTGATTGAAAATCGCTAGCGTTAGGTGGTGGAAAATATCGTTTTTTATGCCGCTTTGACCTTCTGTGTAGATGTATGAAAGTAGCTGTTTCAGAATAATCCTTTTTTGCTAGTTCGTTTTTACCTTTTTCTGATAGTCCAATCAAAAGCCTTCTTTCTTGTTTGAGTCATGTTACTTAATGGAGCAGAACGCTATCGGCACACCTTGCTTTGATGTTCACCCTGTATATTAGCCTCGTTTTCTATTTCACTACAAAGCCCTACTAGTGATATTGGAGCCACATGTTTTTCCGTTCTAAATAGTCATTGATATCTTCTTTATAATGAGTATTGCGACTCGAAGTGTGTTTAACACGTAATAAAATAGATTGATGTGGACACTGGCCGCCTATGAATAATATGGCTAGTGTCACTATAGCGATATGGCGCAATTGCTTTTTTTTAATTTTGAGTTTGAGTTCGAATATTAGATTGAAACTGTATGTCAAGATATTTGTGTTGAATTTGAATTGAATATGGCTTCATTAATGTAGGCGAATTTTTCTTAGAAACTGAAAGATTCTTCGAATTATTAATATATTTGAAATAAGAGAAAATTGATTTTCTTCCAATTTTAAATGTATGGAACACCATAATCAGATAAATTTATTTTGAATAATTATGCGAAAAACCTATGTAGAAAAATTCAATTTGTAGAGGTCCAGGTGTGAATTTTTTGGACTTTAGTTGTTTCGTGGGTTTTACTCACACTGAGCATAAATTTCCTTCCAACTTGTTATTTCGTCTTGATGAAGCCTTCTGCGGAATGGTCTAGTTGAAGAGGTTGGGCTTTTGGAATATCTTTCGCGTGGTATTATCTTATTCGACGACAGTTTTGCATGCGTTGCAGCATCCGATATGTCACTTCAGCACTCCGGGAAAACTGTCGTCGAAAAAGATGATCCCACGGGGAAATCCCACTGCTTCAGCGTAATTTCGTCAGCTCGAATGATTTCTCTGCTTTAGTGGCAACTCAGATTATTGAAGCTTAACTGTATGCGAAAGGAAAGGGCGATAGTGCAAACTGAAAAGTAGGAGATGCGTGGAGAGGGGGGAATGGGAGAAGACGATGGCCTCCTCATTGTTGCGCCGGGAAGATGATGATGAATACGTAATTACGAAGGAATGGAATCCCAGGGGGGAGTGGTGGTTGGTATCCATGCCCCCCACTTCAGCATCCTTCCTCTCTCCATCTTTTCTCAAAGCCGCCGTTCGAAGTGCCGGTCCTGTTAAGTGCGCAAGGCGGTCAGGGAGAAGAGGCCGAAGAGATGAAATTCGCTTACTCATGCTTTGCACTGTCTCTCACTCTCTCTCTCTCTCTATCTCGCACGCCGTCTCCGCTAACCGAAAGGGTATAAAACGGGATGATATTGAAAGAGCGGTGAGAATAGGTGATTTTGGACGCTGTAAGTGTGGAGGAAGGAGAAATGTGAGATGAAGGGCAGAAAGTTGTAGGAAGATACATAGACGGAGGGAGGAAGAGAGTGCATAGGCGATAGACTAGGATAGGTCTTGCCGCTATTTAATCGTCCGTGGCCGTTTTTCCCGATTGTGACTTTTTACACGGGTCGTTAAGAGGCAGCCTGTATAGAGTGCATGTAAGCAATGAAGATAAGTGATAAGTGAAACGGAATGAGGAGTTATATTGCCGCGCCGGCTGAAACGGCGGGAGGGTTGGGTGGTTGAGAGCGGAGTGGTGGGAGATGGAAGGGGAATCAGATAAGACGGACAACGAGGAGAAAAAAAATTGAGAGTCTGAATGATGGGAGGGAATGGTTTCTTCTTTCTTTCTCTCCCGCTCTTAAAAGCGCCGTTGAGTACGAGTGGGTGGGGTCGCGGAGGCTGACAATGAATGGTGGGGGGAAGAGGTGGATGGCGGGGGGTGGTTTAAGAGTCAGCTGTATGGCCATTCCGGACCCAAAGGGTTAAAGGGTTGGAGATGAGGGAGGAGGGTGTCAGAATCAAGAACCGGAATTATTGAGCGGAACAAGAAATCGGAACTTGGAGTTTGGATCACGTCCTGTGTCCAGTGCTTGAAGATATGAAAAAGTGGTGGATTTACTACCTTCAATATTTAATGCTCGCGCTGGAGTCCATCACACTGTGATATTCGCAGTGGCTGCAGAGCTACTTTCTGCCCGTGGAGAAGTCTGGCCTCAGTAGCTAATTTTATGGCTGACATATAAGAAGAAAATATATAATATTTTATTAAATTGGTGATATATGAAAATATCCCTCCGCGATTCTGGACAAATAACTGCATCTTACCCTTGAAGAATGTTTATCATTGAGTATTTGTCATAACGGAGAAGTATGTGAGGATTTTATTTCGAAAGAAAATAATTGAGAATTAAACTGTTCATGAATTTCATCACCGTTGATAATTAACTGATGTGAATATTTACAGAATTAGTTAAAACGAAGTATATAATCACTCTAAAAACAGTACGGTTATAGCGGCATCATTAAAGAATAGTTTTGAAAAAGCTGTGTAGAATTTTAAGTACAAATGCCTCAGAAAATTCCCTAAAGTATATAAAGACAAACTATGGAGCGGCTTAAAGCAATATCACCACGTAAGTAAAGATATAATTCCCTAGTTTTGCTAATTATCTTTATTACAAGTCACTTTCTTGAGCTTAGGTATTAGTATTAATGTGGACCGTTGCAAGATTATATACTATGACGTTATTATCGTTAGGAGCTAAATGATACCTTTTCATATCGGAAACATTAAGGAGAAATATTATAAAATTGAGTTTTTGACTATTTAATTGAAATATTTTTGGTGGCCTCAAGCGATCCTAGTGAATTTCATGCCCATTCATTAAAGTTTTTTTCATTTTATTTGGCCCCAATCTGGAGTATGGAATAAAGCGTCCGGATTGATATGAACGTTAAACTTATTTCCGGAAGAAGGGATGAATCGTGAACCGGGTACTACTGTGAAATGCTACTCAACTCCAGGGAAAACGTGGCCTCCAAAAGTATTTCATTGCTCCATGATGTGGGTTTTTTTGGGACTGTGATCACCAAAGGCCCCATTAAAGAGACATAAAGGCCCTTGGGAGTGCCAGGTCGTATTTCACTGGCGGGATGTTTCCTTTAACTGTATATATTGTCGTTTGTTACGGTTATAATGCCGGTGTCATTAAATATTCATTTGCTTTCGTGTGGATTCGTTTATACTTGCTGAGAAAGCAATACTGATGTAAATGATATCACCAAATATGTGGCCCTTTCATCGTCAGTTTTCATTTTGTTCAAGATTTTGAAGTAGTTATGTAGTCCATTCTTCCACATGAAGAATAATCAGCTATCATTATTTTGATTGTTTTTATTCTAGGAATGGCAATAGTTGAACGCATTCTATTAAACCCAAACTGACGCCAAATATTATTTTTCGAAGCATACATTATATTTTCTCCTGCTCGTATTATGCTCTCCGAGTTTGGCTTTCAAGTACAATCGATAAATTGCAATTCCTTCAATAACGAATTTGAAAATGTCTCTATCATGAAATAAGTCCTGAGACTTTGAAAGATCCATAATTTAGGCGTGTAACCTTTTTCGACATGTGGTAAAGTATGATGTATATTGATATGATAAAATTACGCTATAAACTGTAGTGTCTAAAGCTTAAAATATTTGTTTGAACTTGAGTTTTTGTAACTAAGCGCCAGTCGTCGTGACTCTATTTTAGTAAATTCAAGTGTTTTGCCGAAATTTTGAATTGGCCTACCCTGTATTACCCAAGCGAAAATGCCTGTGATGTAAAGCGTGTGTATAAGTGAGAATATGGCAGTGTATGCCGGGAAGTTTTTGCAAAAAATAACATGTAATTCTCTGCGTCACGTTTGTCATAATCTTGGACAGATGATACGAGTGGACCAATATTCGTGAGAAGACAGTCACTCTATGATTTTGCGGAGTGGCTTGCGGAGTGGCTTGCTGGAATGCGCTACATTGTGGCATTTCGGCGAGGGTAATATTTCAGGCGAAGTAATTTATAGGGGGTGGATTTAAAAAAAAGATGGGCTTGCCGCTGCAATAGGTCTTCCCCTAGCGTGCATCGCATTTATGAAAAGTGTGCCCTAAAAAGATGGATGATAGCGGCGGAGCCAAAAGGTAGCGCGCTTCGTACGTAATTTTTTCTTTCCTTTTTAAAAGCGGAAGCGGGCATCACTCTGAGCGCTTCCCCGGAGTCAATTTGAAACCGCAATCTCATTCAGCGCCGACTTTTTCCCGAGTTTTCATCTCACTCTCCGCCCTCCCCCCTTCATCCCTTCCATCTTCCGTTCTCACACCGCCCTACCCCCCTTCACCCACCCCCCTCCAACCATTGCTCTTCTCTCTCTCTTTCATTCTTAGTTATATGTATATGTATGCTTGTCCCTCTTGCGTTCCCTCTGCCTCTTCTCCCTCTGCTTCTCTCCTCACCACCGCGGCCGACCAGCCCCTGCCGCGCCTCCCGACGCTCAGCTGTTCCGCGTTTGTTGAGGGGCGTCCCCTCCTTGAGGAGGGTGGCCCTGAGTAGTAATCAATTCGTCCCCGCGTATCCCCATTATTGCGCTCTCCCTCCCGCCGTCCATTAGCTCATTTCCGCCTCCTCCCTCCCACTGAGTCGTTCCCTGGTTGGGCCCTGCGGTATCCGAGTTTCGGCATCGAATTGTGGTACTAATTCCGCGCCGAAAAGATATCGCTGATTATTTAGTTTTTCTTGGTTTGAAATATTTTTACAATCGTCAACCTATCCAACAAAATAAAACAGCATCTTTGTTAAATTTGTGTATATTTCCTTATCTATATTTAAAATACTGTTTATTTTTTTATGATGATGGTATTTATATATTGTTTTGTGTTTTAAGTCTTTTGTGTAGTAACAATTTCCATTAAATATGACAATCGTCAATCTGATATAGCTATAGATGGTCTATCACTGGAACTTATTCTCTGGAACTCAGGTTTCGATTGGCTTCGCTTCGTCCTGAAGATGCCTCGTGCATGACAAATAACGGGTTATCTATGTAGCGAAAAAACGTGATGATCCTGATAATTGAGTTAAGCAAGTTATAGAAACCTTATCAGCTCTTGAATCTGAGAGAATTTTTTTGTTTGTCTGTGCAATGGTTAATTGTTTTATTGCATTGCTCGTTCGCTCCGAGGTCAGGGACTGAATAAATACGTAGTTGAAAATAAAGTTCGAGAGGTGATGAAACAGATTTAAAATGGAAATAAAAGAGTTACATGGCATGTTGCCACTTTAGCATATTGCATTTGGCGTATGAGGATTTAAAAAAAATCGCATGTACTCATATTTCGTCATATCTCATTCAAATCGCATATTGCTCTACTCTCCCAATCTTATTTGCAGCTGATATTACTCATCACATGATATCGCTTCCATCCGTGGTTTGTTATCGCAGATCAGTATTTCTTAAATACTGCATTTCGCTCTTGTTACATCCGAATGTTGCCTCAGTCAAACCTTCATTTTATATCATTGCTTCCTCATCGTTTTAACAACGGATGTCGCACATCGCATGGCATGGCGCATACGTGGCTTGTTAACTCAATGCGTCATTTCATGAATATCGCATACAGTCATCGATTCTTCGCAATGTCGCACAAAACTACCCCCTTCGCCCAAATACGGAGCCTCATTCCCACTCTCCCACATCCCCTTAGCTTCGCAACTCGAGATGGGGAGGTCGAGAGCGCCGGCATCGGAATCCACGCGCTGATCGCAGCAAATACGAGCTTTGAAGGCAGTAGATGGGATGGGGAAAAAAATGAATGAAGCAAAGGGAGCAAATCGGGAAGGTTAGGGGAATAGGGCGCGGAAGAGGAAGGTTATATTCCTCCTCCACCGACCCGACATTGTTGGCCGCTCGGCATATCGACCCTCCTCTCCTCCTTGCCGCTCATCTATTTTGTTTGCACCGCCCGCGATTTTAATCCGGCAGCTTCGAGTGGATGTGGAGTGGTGATCGCCCCTTTTGTCCGTCTGGCGTTCCCCGTTCCCCTTCCCCACACTCTGTTCTGCCCTTCATCTCCCTTCCCCCTTGCTTCTCAGTCCTTCGCTGTTTCGAGGGTCCGTTTTAAGCTCCTCTCGTGAGCGCATCTTTCTTCTTAGGAGCCATTCAAGTGTGACTTAAGTCAATTTTGGCCCTAGCCGACGCTCCCTCCAATTCACAGGCATTGTGCAAGACGCGGCTGTCGTATTTTGGTATCCTCATTAGCTATCAACCGAGTAATACAATCATTTTATAAGTTTTCATTCTTAGACGAGCAGAGGCTAGTACCTGCTGTGTGCTCAATATATATGGACTCAGCTTTATCTTAAGAATTATTGAAGATAATTTTTGTTGAAAAAACTGAGGGTGATTGGCCATTTGCAATGTGCTGTTGACAACTAAAACTACTAGTGAAATACAATTATCAGTCTTTCATATTCCCCCTTACAATTCCATGCGATTTTAGACGGATACTATTTGAACTTTTGACGTTTATGTCATTACTTGTGCATTGAATATATCTCTCAACGCAGCGCATTGGGTTTTTATTCCACAAAAAACCAATTTCACCTCCACTTCTACTTAAATCGCTGGATTTTTATTGATGAGACCATTTCCCAAATAGTCTTTCACTTGCAGACAGGAGTGACATCATCCAGGAAAGCCCAACAAATTTTAGCGTCGGCGATCATGGGGGGACTGTGTGTTTCCTTCGTGGTAGGCATCAGGACGCCTTATTGTTTTGATTTTAATAAAATGTAATATTACCAAAATGACGAAAAATAATACGGAAAAAACTTAATAAACGGGAAGGGAGCCGCCGTAGACGATTACGTCGAGAGCGGCTATTGACGCATTCCCCACCCACCTTTCTGTAATCCCATCGGCGCAGACGAGCAAAAAGTTTGCGCACACAAAGAACTGGCAATTTTCACGACGCCACCGACCTGCTCTGCGGCAGGGCAAGGGGGAGAAAAAGGGGTCTGTGCGTACATATATGGGCGATCCACGATCAACCCCCCTCACGCCGCCCCCGACGAGGACAGTGCCACAAGGGGCCAAAGATTGGCGGTTGGCTCAAAGGCCTGGTGTTCTCCCGCGGTACAGAATTCTGTTATAGCTGGCGCTTGGGGTCAAGGGGATGGGAAAGACACAAGCAGGGGGAAAGGGCGAGCGTCGTCTACTGTGACTATGAGAGGGTAAGCGTTGGGAGGGTCGGAGGAGGCGGAAGGGTGGAGAAGATAGCCCTCTGGATGAAATTTAATAAAGTGAAATAAGTTTGCCACCACACACACCCTCTCTCTCCCCACAAACCAACCATCGTCAACCTGAGCCTCCCTTACCCTTTTCCCGTGTCCCTCCGCCGAAGCTCCTCCTTACAAGATTCCCTCCAACGTCTTCCGTCTTCCTCCTTTTGCACTTTCCTTACATCTTCATCATGCTGCCGCCTCCTTCTTCCGGCCGTTCCTTCCAAGGAAGGCATGCCGGGACTGCGAGGGTGACATCAAAGGGTGGATGCCAAGAGGCCTCCTTCCAGAGGGGGCGAGAGCAAAGGAGGTCCTGGTGTGGATGTGGGGTTCGGGTACGCTTGTTTGGGTGCGGAGTTTAAGGGTGTGGGAGTGCGTTTATCAGGGTCCGGATTACAGGAATGGGTGGTTTAATCTCAGAGTGGGAAAAAATATCAGTTACGTGCGATTCTGGGCATACTTCACACCGCGCATGGTTATATCCGTCTCGAATCGTTTCGTTCCATTTAGAGCTTAAAGGGTGGGACTTTTTGGGGTAGAAATGCTTCTGAAAGTGAAATTTTATGTAGACACTCTCATCTCCCTCGGCAAGTTATAATCAATTGTTTTTCGTAACACGAATTTTAGCGGATGAACTTAAGATTTTAAGTGAGTTTGTTCATAAAGTATCCCCTTTCAGAAGCGATGCTAACTTTGGTGTGAATACTTGTTTGGTTTATTCAAATCATGATTTTGTTTAAAAGTGGGCCACGTTTTGAATATTATTCGAATAAGCTCCATCATCTCTATTGCTATTAGTTTAAACCTAAGATAGGTTGACTACACCTTATTATTCCATCATTTCCCTCGCTAGCTCTCATGCTTAATGTAATTCTGTTGTTGTTCAGCTTGGTAGAGGGTGGTATAATCGTACTATTTTCAGCAAATTAACTGAGCAGTCTGTAAAAGGTCAAAAGGTAGAATATGGAGAATCGAGGGGATCGGAAAATACTGGCGGGATATGAAGAAGTGGAAAAGGATGTGAGGGGATGCTTTGCGGCGCCAGATTTGTACAGCGCCGTCAAAGGGATTCGTAGAGGGGGGGGGGGTTAGGGCGTTTCTAAAATTGGGCGGCTCGCTGTTATCTTTTAATACTCCTCTCTCTACCCTTCTTCTCATCCATGTGCGCTCACTCTTTGTGGAAGGGAGATTCGTGGGGCGAGCAAGATGTTATTGTCATCCTTACCCCAAGTTTTCTCGACGGAAAAAAAGACACTCGCCGCCGTGATTGCGACCGAAAACTTGGGTCATATTGGCGCTCCAAAAGGGAAATGGATCGGAGAACACTTCCTTGCGAGACCCCCCTCTAAGATATTAATATCTTTCCTCCCCGTTTCGAGCGGATGCATCTCCCAAAAAAGCCCTGCTTAACTTTTATTTTGCGAAAGAATTTGTGCTTTCATGAAAAGTGTGAGATGGGTTTCACCTTTCGTGATAGTAGGCGTTAAAAATCTTAATTATACTATACGATACGCCTCTTAGCACAAGATGAAAATTCGTTTCATTTAATTGCCTTAATAGTAGTTAACATTATGAATCACTTTATATAACCAAGGTTATCGCGATATCTTTGATAACGTGCTGCAAAATTTACAGCTTTTTAACTTCCTCCAGCCATTGAAGTCAAACGAGACAAGTGCCAAAGAAAACATTTACCTACATCGCCTGTTTAGTGAAGGTTTGAGAGGAAGAGGAGGATGGGAAACTTGGACATTAAGGAGGGAAGAAAAGTAAACGTAGAGTTTAGAAGGGATTTAAGGGATGTTAAACCGTCGTATTTTGGATGCGACCCCGAGTTAGTATCACAAGTACATGTATTTTTTCCAATATACATGCCCATACAAATTTCCTTTGCAGTACTGTAATAGACTTTAATATTTTACAAATAATTGATCAGAAGAAATACATTCAGCGTTTCCGTAAAACTGAAGATCTTCCATAGTCATTTTTTATTTTATTATCGAAATGGATCTTTTTATAAGTTTAATAATAATTGAATATTTATGTCCTACAGGAATGAAATTTTATGCAAGGTTATTCTTGATTTGGGAATTATAATCAGCCTATTTCACGAATTATATGTGTTCGGCATATGGCATATTCCCTTTTCTGGTCTAAAATATTCAAAGAGCTCTAAAAACCATGCAAATTTCTTAGTTGTAACGCTTTGAGGCAGACAAAAATGATAAGATTCTGTTCAATTTTTATACAATTATCCTATTTCTTTTCTCTAGTAAGTTCATTGTGTACTATTCTCTTCTAACTCCCTTAATCCCATAGTACTTCCGTAACCCCTGTAAAAAGCATCAGTCAGACCAGTGTTCATCGTCTGACCGTTCCGTATAATGTCATGATGATCCCGTTTCCTGCTCAAGCTCACACTCGAACCCCGAACCTCCAAACCCTTCCCCCTCCTCCCTCACCGATCTCCCTCCTCCTCGGCTGCCGCCCGCCTATCGCACATCTCCCCGCAATCGATGTCTCAGCCCTTTGTGAAAGGGCCGCCGCGGTCGACCCGCCGCCCAAGGGCCGCTTGCCCGCCCGACCCCTTCCTCCCGAGGGGGAGTGGGGTGGGGTGTGGATTCCACGGCGACCGCTGTGGCGTACCGAGGGATGGCGGGTACGGTGGCTGCGGCGCATGGCCTTGGGGCCTCTTCGGCGAGCTCTTGTCGTCCGTGAATACCGGAGCACCCGCTCTCGCTAATGTGTCTCCTCCTGCCGTGTCCCCGGCCACGCCGCCGCCCTAATACCGCCCCTGAAGGAGCCGGGATCGTTCGGTGAAAAACGTCACGTTCTGCCCACATCTGGATGATTCGTTCTATTGTTTCATATTTACTTCAGTCTTCTTTTCAGATGGCCAATCTTTAGATTGGTCGGCAGTGAAGCTTTTTAGCAGCTCCGCCTTGTGCTTATCATTTTTCTGTTGTTGGAGGTGAGATCACTTTTTGTTCGCACCTAAGGTGGCATATTCTTTGCAATTCCAAAAAATAATAATCTTGTGACATAGAATAAGTCTCAATGGGCTTGTCCTTCTGTGTCATATTTTTCTTCAGGTGGCATTGCTCTCCCCAGCCCTCTTATTCACTTCTTAATATGTTCTTTCGTTGGGTGTTAAGCATTTAATTATTGCATCACTGAAAGAATTACTTCTCACCTTTCCCCTACAATCCTATCGTTCAGCTTTTGAATTTGTATTGATGGAATTGTATTATCCTGGCCATCTTTTTGGGAAAATCTCATTTGAATGACGCGTGCATTAGGCAAGAACAGGCTTTACACGGCCGAACACTTTTTTACTGCTCAATAATTTGTTGATTTTCTGGAAAAAAAATTAAAATATTGTTCTGTATCCTAGAAATGTTATGTAAATAAGTGACTTCACATGTTGAATGTAATTTACATGCAGATTATTCCGGTTGTTTTCAGCCAAATACGATACATTCCTCCAAAAACGTAACGTTGAAACACAAGCTTGTAATTGAGTTTCTCATGGACGGGTCAATATAACATAGCGCTACCCAAATTCAGAAGATAATCGAACTTCCCATCTGTATTTGTCGGTGGTCGTATTCCATGCCAGATTGACTGGACCAGCAACCCTTTGTTTTACGAGTGCTTGGTCGAAGTTATTGCATCAGTTATGACTAAACGGTATAATTAACGCATAGTTATTTGTGTATTTTTAATGCGATAATAGTCATGTTGCTCTAGCTGTTCTTAAAATCCTCGGGTCATATCATCACATTCCATGCCTAAGAAGTCTAATAGTTTTCTAATAAACATTTTGTGCTGAGGAAGACGGCGATTTCGATTCTTTGGCTAACTTTTTCGTTGTTAACTTAACCGTGCCTCACGTTTGCATTTATTGTGATCCTCATTCAGTTTTCCATGGAATGATGATTCTCTCAACCTACTCTTGTCGCTGTTACCCATACCTTGACTCCTTTACATTGACTTACGTCTTAAATAGCGGTCGAACGATTGGTTCTTGCCTGTTCACATGCGGAAACTACAGAATCTGTATTGTGCCTTTGGATTTTCCAGAGTCATAGCTCCTTTCTTCCTTGCTGCACCCATGTCGCTTAGCAGACACCTCTCTGTCTCTATTTTACGGCCATCTTCATTCGGCGTACCCTTCTTCCTCTTCGCTCAGGTCAAAGAGTCGCTACTTGCACGTTCTATCCACTTCTTCAACAATCTCCCTTGGCGCACGTCGACTCGACACGACATCGACGGTGAATAATACACTTGGGAAGCCGCAGCGTCTGTCCATCCTTGCACATTCCGGTGCTGAGATTCCAGGGATCACTTGCCTTAGACACGGCGCCGCTAAATAAGAACAAGTGTGCTGTTTATTGGCGTCTTTGACATGCTTGGCATCCTGAAGGATCAAAACTTTAGTAGTTTCGCGTTATCCTATCGTGCATGGTATCTATTCGTACCTCCAGGGTAGACAGTGAATGAGATGTATTTTGCGAGTGTATTATTTGACTTTTCAAACTAATTAATCGCGTTTGACGAGGAATATGCGATTCAAGAAATCGTTCTTCTCTCCATGACTATGCGCCCTTATATTTTTTTGAACTATTAGCTGAAGATTAGCCCTCCTCTTCTTTTACCTGATTTGGCGCCTGCAGAGGTTTTTTGTTCCAAAAACTTTTAAATGTTCACCATATTGATGAGATTGTTTGGAAATCAAGAAACTCTCGAATGTAACTTTTTTGTGTGCTCTGCATATTGTTAAATCAATATGAGAAATTTTTGTAACTTAAGGATGTTACTCTCCCGCCCCGTCATATCACATTATCATTTAGCTCAATAGTTGCCGAAAAGTCATCCTTTCCGTGCATTATTTACCCATTTTGCTCACCCAGGAAGTCATAATTACTTTGCGTCTTTATATTTCTCATAAGATTATGCACTTTTCCCCGACGTATTTGACTATTGGTCACGATCTTCCATTAGGCATAGTCATGCTCAAAAAATAGTTAATATTATTCCTTGGAAGTTATCTCAGGCTCTGGGAAGTGAACCATCATTGTGCAAAGACGTTAATATGAAAATTTAAAAGCGAGTCTGCAATATCCTTGGCCTCGCTAATTAAAATGCAGCCTCCAAAAAAATAGTCTTATCCCGGTAGCAATTGCGGCTCCTTTGACTGTTCTCGTTTCCACATGGACAGATGAGAGAAAGGAGTAAGACTTTCTTTGAAACAAACATAGTTGTTCCCTGAGAGTCATGTTTTATGGCCTTATTGAATGTGCTCTTGGGAAAAATTCGAATGAATGGTCGCCAAAGAAACGCTTAAAGTACTCACTGTTCACTAAAGGTTCATTTCAATCTTATTGGCCATAAAAGGATCGTTTTGGGCATAAACGGCAGTCAATTTATGGGTATGAACGTGGGTGCTTATTGCAGGCAACAAAACATTTAAATTACTTCCCTATGCTGTAGGTTTCAATATCCGTCAGCGGTTACTGTTATGTGCGTGTTTCCCGTTAAATCCTTTCCCATTATTACCAGTGATGGGCAACTTGTAAAGCTTACCCAAACCTTTCAAAAGGCATATGCGGGACGGGGATCAGGGATTATTCACCGGAGACGCTGTTTTTCTTAGCCCTGCGGACTTGGGGAGGACAAAAAGTGACCGTTTAAGTGCGCTGTCTAGACCGTGCTGTCAATCACCGTTCGCGGTCTCCCGCACTCCATTACATCGGGAATCGGAAATTCTAATTCTTCACACTTTGTAGCGGTTGGGACGACTTTTTATCCCTCGGTGATTCTGAATGGCGACAGCTCTCCAATTCAGTGATGGTCGATTTTCGCGTGCGACGTGCTGCTGGATCAATGCGCGACCACCTGCTGAGGATATTGATACTCGTCAATGTAAGAACTAGGAGGTGTGGGCTCTCGGAATATGAAATGTTTTGTGAATCTTTCTTTAAAAGTTATTTTCTCCGGAATTTTTAGCTTCTGTGGTATGTCCGACCTAGTGACTTAATTGGATCGGAAAGCTGATGTAAAAAATGGCGATCTTACTGCCGGATTGAATAGAAGAATCAATATATCAGCCATGTATGCATTTTTCCAGCCAGGGTATACATTTTAACTGGTCGCTATTTAATTTTTTCGTGTCTATTCTTATGTTAATGGCATTAAAGCAATATATTTTTTATTATATTATAACATATTATTGGCTTAATGTCCGGAAATTTTTTGTTAAAATCATTTTATTGATGTTCTCAATGTAGTAACCTACCTGTTCTAGGAAATATTAAATAAAGAAAACGTGACATAAGTATCTTCTACTCTCTGCGAGATAGATATAAAAGGTGATGCTTCAACTGAAGCTTCTATACCTGGCTGATAAGAAATATCTTCCCTCGGGGTTAAAACTGAAAGTATGTATAAATGGTAATCATTTCAGTAGTAATCATTGGATACGACTGATATGGAGTTGTTTCCATTGTAATGTCCACAGTTAGGTGTTGTAACCGTGGAGTTAATCTCTTTGGTCTATCGACTGTAATATCACTCTGGGGAAGTGGTGGAAAAAGTTTGAATTAAGTGGTATACCTTTACGGCCGGAGAAAATGTTTAATAGTCATTCAAGGAGAGGAACCGAGCTTTCAAGACTCTGAAATCTCATGTGACTCACTCTCAGCGTTCACGTGAAGAGATAAATGAATACATGGGCCTATGAAGAGTCGTAGGACGAGATAGGCTTGCCCTCGGGGCATACAAGCGAACGTGCTGGGAAGGATTGGTTGGCGATGAAGGTTGGGGAGACGAGAGAGGAAAGGCGCTTGATTAAAAGTGTTCCCCGAAGTGAGAAGGCGGGAGGTTCGAAAAGAGAAACATCCAAGAAGTTGGTGTAATTGGTGTTGAATTGGCGGCGTGGCTAGAGAAATGGCTCTCCACGTGGATGCCTTGGGTGCAAAGCATATCATATAAAATATCAGTGGCTAAAATCTTTCATTCGTAATAAAATCCCTTCATGAGTGCGTTGTGAACGCGTTAAGAACAATACTTCTACGGTCTGATCAATCGTGGTCTCTTTGACGTCTTTCGTCAATAGTAAGCCATTGCTGATGGTAAACGACTACGCTCCTTTCCTTCCTTTCCTCCACTCCTATCCTAATGAATTTCACTTCCGATCTAAAGCACCAATTCGTGAGGAAAGTACCTGAAAAAACTGATAGTGGTATCGATTGGGCTTAGTCACGATGATAATACAGTCACAGACGACTTCTTGGGAATCAATTTAGTCGATCAAGTATCGTCGTTTGAATAATTTGTTTAAGTTTTGAATAA
This sequence comes from Ceriagrion tenellum, assembly GCA_963169105.1. Lineage (NCBI taxonomy): Eukaryota > Metazoa > Arthropoda > Insecta > Odonata > Coenagrionidae > Ceriagrion > Ceriagrion tenellum. The sequence goes on from OY720635.1 coordinate 79,489,989, forward strand.
AATACAATGTCGCTGATGAGCATTTTTTGAGGTGTTGATGGATGTCTTAAAGCTACGTATAGGGCGTGGCATAGTGAACGTAAAGAACACCTTATACCCATCCAGACTGACGAGCGAGATGGATTTGAATCGGGGAGCCGGTTGACATGGGGAGAGATTTTGTGGTCGCCCGTTGGGATTGATGTTGCGGTGGATGTAAGGAGCAGGTTTGGGACACAACCGGCAAGGTTGGAGGACGCAGGGAGCAGATCGGGTCGGGACGGACCGTGGCTTGGATGAGGCCAGTTATAAGAGAGTATATGTATATTTGGACGAAAGAGCAGGTGTGGTAACTGGAGTCAGATTTTCGGTGTCGTTTGGGTAGGAGGGCCGAGAGGATTAATGTTAACCGCTTCTTCTATCTCGCCCTCAAAATCACGTGTACATTATTTTTTATTTTAGCTTTTTTGATAGAACTTTGCGTCTTTCTGGTTCCCTGTCCGGGGAGATTTAACCATGCTCTGTTCATCTTTTGCGGATCTTTTCAAGTGTATTCATAAATATTGAGTGCGTTATGGCCGATACAGGGAGCAGTTGATCTATAAAGTCTTCATTCTTTCTTGACGGTCCTCTTAAAAAGGATTTAATATTATCCGTTTTATCGCTGGAGCCGAGGTTATTTTATTAGAATTAGATGGAGAAGTAAAAAACCCGGGAGGATAGGCAACGAGTTCTCATAATAGGGGTTCCGTTTTAACAGTATTTTCTTCGAGTCATTCAAAATGCGACTTTAAAAAGTCTTGTCCTAATGAACCTGATTTATTGAAAGGAACATGAGGAAATGGCCGGATATTTGGTGCTGATGGGCAGATTATGGAGTGTGGTCGTCATCCGGAGGCGTAAAGATATAGACTGGAAAATAACTTTGCAAAACGTTCAAAGTTGAAAAAAATAAAACTGAGGTAATGGAATTATTAATTTTCTCGTGAAGCATTGTCTGAGTGTTAGAGAGGAACTCTTTACTGATGGATCTGTGGTTTTACTTGGAATTATGACAAAAACAGAGGGATAAACTCACTGCGGTCGGTTATTAAGGAAAGGAGGGAAGCTGAATTTAACCTTCAATGGTCTCTTCTTAAAATAAAAGAGAAATTTTCTGACCTTGATCTTCCTTGGTATTTCACTTTTCATAGCTACCTGAAATAATGTTTTCGAAAGCTGCAAATCCTGGAAGTCGGTCTTCATGATTAAGGGAGCCTTTTAAAATGTTTTGATCATACATAGTGTAGAAAAATTCTTTGAAAAAATAATTTCTACTCGATAGCTAATGCATATAAAGACCCTTATTCTTAACTTTTATATTTAAAACTTGGAATAGATAAATATCCCACTGTTCTCTATCAGATTTACGAATAATCTTTCTTAAAATTGTCATATTGAAATGAGTTCATTTATCAGTCATTTGTGTTTTTCAATTTTTTTGCCGTGCTCGTGACGCTTTTACTGATTTATATCATCTGCCCCTCATAAAATCGCAGCTTTTAAGCCAGAGGTCCTGTCTCGCGGATCTGCAACATCGCCGTATGAACTTCAGCACATTGTTGCGCGCGTTGAAGTCTCCGCTCTTGAGTTATTGGAGATCCGCGCATAATTTCCATATGTATATTGTATAAGGAATTAAAGCCCCTTCTCTTTTTCCTCGCACCCGTGGTTTTGCAAGTATCCGCGAAGCGGCTTTAGGAATTTCGGACTTTGATTGAGACGCCGGATGTCGAGTGACTGCGCCCGCCGTACCGAAGTGGGAACGCGGGTCGGACGAGAGGCGAGACAGACGTCGGGGTGTTTCGCTCTGCCCGTGTGTGCATAAGATGGAACAAGTGACTGAGAAGCGGCGAAGGGTCTGTGGGGGAAGGGGGGTTGAGGGACGCTCGGGAGGTGGACGAGGACAAGCCGGGAACAAGTCCCGAGTCTTCGCAGTGGTTTTCTCATGCCGCTCTCCCCAATCCTGCTTGTCCATCCTTTTAAACTTCCTTCTCTATACTACCGCCTCCGGAATCACCTGCTTCGGTCACCAACCGTCTTCACAGCGCCCAGGTCCCAATCAAGCGCCATCCTGTCTGTCCTCTCTCCCTTTCATCGTTTTGCTATCATGTCCTCCTGTTCTGTGGATGAGAGAGAGAAGTCGCTTTGCGCAGAAAGTGCAAGTTGACTGCCGCCACGGCCACCCGATACCGAGGCAAAACATGACCTGACCTATCTCTTTTTCCTCGCCCGGTTTCCGGCGACCACTCCCATTATCTCGTAGCCTCTGGTACTCCATCTCTGTGTTCCCTCCTACCAGAAGAAGCTGATTCCGTTGGTTGGCACTATAGACGCCGGTTCACCCTGCGTCTCTCGCGTTGTCATACGTCACGGAATCAGTTCTTGCACTTAAAAGTCTTTCGTTTCCGGTACAGTTATTTACCACCACCTGACTATGAAGGTACTTGTACAATATATCTCTTAAGTTTCTGGCTTTAGGGACAATTTTCTTAATTAACTCAAGGCACATATACTGTCAATAACATAATATCTGCCAGCATCTGAATTTACTCAACGCTTGTATTTTGCTTGCTTTCAAAACTGTCTTATTCGGGGAATTGAGCGTTGCTTTTTCTTTTGAGGGAAAATTATAGTCTTAATCTAATATAATCTCAGGAAAACCATATGGCAATCTCTTGGACCGGGACATATTAGCATATCCTGCCCAGTTATAGTTTCGTGACATCAGTCTTGATTTCAATGAGGCCTGAAGTAAAAATATACTTGACCTGAGCTGAACGTATGCTTACGCACTTAGACAAAATTAAAATCTCAAATCATCATTCATCAGTACTTTCTTTCATAAATGAAAATATCTTACTCTGTTATGGTTACGTTAAATCATGTGTGATTTCTTTGAGGCATTATTGTAAATATTACTCTGCAGATCGCGTAATCACGCACAATGGATAAGCTTCACCAGAGATACTGGAGAATTATACGTGCGTTTCTCCGGTTGAAACTGCTACATGCGTCCTCAAATGTAATCCGCAGAGGCATGGAAGGGTATCACTTTCTGCCCTCGGGCCACTCACATGGAGAATTAATTATCTCTTCCTCCCCCACACTTAGCTTAGTAATTGCCAAAGGAGTCTAACCTATAGCCTCTCTTCAATGTTTTACTATCCAAATGATCTATAGCTCAATTATCGCAGTAGTTTTGCCGTGGAAAGAATGAATTACAATTTTAAACGGGCGCATCAATCAACAAATAGTTTGTTTATTTTAGCCAAATATACCTATCCTTTGTTTTAATATATCGCTGGTTAGACTTGATGAAATTGGAGTAGTAATACTCTAAGGCATGATGCTTCTGCTGTGTTTTCGACCGGTTCACTTTCACAGAACAGCAGCCATATACACAGAGCGGTGTTTGTCCGACAGTGAAGAAGTTAAGATCTCCCAGCGAACGGTTTGTGGAAGAGCTGTGCCTATATAATCCGGATTTATAAATCTCGGCTTATCATTAATCCTGCACAAGGCCTAGCGGAGAGAGTATGATCTCGGAGTCTATTAATGCCGTATTGGTTCCAGAGAGGAGGATAAATGACCCTTCCTGAGCCCCAATCGCATATCACGAGGCACCAAGCTGGTCTCAGGCATTCCACGTCTTCGATGACTACGAAGAGGCTTAATATTCTTTCCCATTCTATTTATCCGAGCCGTCCAATGGCGTCCTCAAATGAAATGAGCCAATCGGCCTGCCTGCACCGGCCGACGATGCTATCAAAGTGGTAGCCGATCGTGCAATCAATCTTGCCTTACACCCTATGGCCTCCCACTGATCCCTCTACCTTCCCCCATCCCTCCTGCCTTCTTATTCCCACTCTTCCTCTGCCTCCTTCCGTCTGTATTGTCCTTTCTTCTTCCATCCGAACGAGTTAGGTATTCCACCAACGACGGAAATCCCCGATCTATTATGACAAAATGCAGCGAATGGATTTTTTCATCTGCCTGTGGAATAATACATCCTCACTTATCTTGTTATCTTTCGTCTTTTTTCGTAATTACCTGGCTTTCATATTCACGGTTTTTTGAGGGTATGTTTCTCATAGCTCTTATCTCTAGTTACTTTTGTTCAAATAAAAATTCAGAATAACGGACTCCATATGTAATTCTCCTAATTTGTGACGCTATGAACCTTTTGCACGAGTAAACCCCCTCCTTAACTTCTAGTCTTCTTTCGTTCTACACAAATAAATAGTACTTGCAGTGCTTTTGTGCTTTCGTTATCTTAGACGGAAGTGTTTTACCAATAGATAGATCATCTGGACGTTTTTTTACTCGTTTGATAATATTACCTGGAACGAAGTATTCTATGCATTGAGCTATTGTATTTTAGCTCAGTAAGGGAAGCAATTTTTTTCTTGTAATTGCGCTATTATTTGTTGTGCTCTTTGCACTGCTATCCACAGTCATAAATCTTACCGGTCTTCTGTGAAAATTTTTGGGGGTCATTCAACACGTGCAAGGCAAGGCAACACGCGCTTGGCAAGCACTTCATTGCCACTGAATGGTACTGGCTTTATTAATGGTTCGTATGATTAGTAGAACCAAGTTCGTTTCCTGATAAGGTCGAATGGGACTTTTTTATCACTTGTAGAAAGGAGGTTTGTCTTAACGTGGGTCGAATTTGGCGATATTCTGCAAAGCTGTCGAATAATTCATAACTATTTCCCTTTCTCGCTCCTCTATAAGTGCTTGCTCTCTCCCTAGACCCTTCATTTGCATCCATCCTTCAGCTTTTTTTCCTCCTCCGGCTTCCTCAAGAACCGTGGTCTTCAGTCTCCGTGGGCCTCTTAAGGCAAGGCTGGCTAGGCTATGTGAGTCAATAACAATACTAACGAATACATTTTCAGTTATTTGGTTTTAAAAAAAAATCCTGCCTTCGTTGATGTAATGGGTTACCTATTGACAACCAAAATTAACGAAGATGACGCTTAACGTCGAAACCCGGGTTCCAAATATGTGGTATTACAAAGTTATTAGTTATAATCATTATTTTAACAAATTTCATAAAGCTAAGCCTGAAACCACCAATTTTATATGCTGGTAATTCCGTGAATACATTTTTAATGGCCTTAATTTTCCTGCCATGAGAGCCGACTTCAGCATCATTTACCTGGAAATACCGCATTTTGACTTATATTGCAGCAGCAATTCCCTAATTACATTTAAAAATGAATTGTAAGATGCCCATTTGATGGGTAGTACGATGCTCGGGGCTTTATTTTTATTCTGTTTTCGCGGACTTTTCGCTTCTTATAAACAGTTTTAATTTAAAGATTGAATATGCTTTCTAGCTCAAATTGACTTTTTCTGCCGTAAACTGAGCCATCTACACAAGAGTCCATGCTGGAATCTCCACTTTCAAGGCTAAATTACAATGAGGCTATCCTGGAAATCCTATTTATTTTGTCTCAGTTTATAAAATTTACTTCAAAGATTCTATATTTAAGTTTTGAGAAAATCTGAAATAAGTGACCCAGAGGCTAGAGCCACCGTAGGAGACTGCGACTCGCTCTCCGCGCTTCCCTCGTCCTCCATCTCGCCTGTCTCACGGTTCCCTTATTCCTCTGCCCCCTCTTCCCCGATCCCTCCCTTTCCTTTAATACATCAGCAACTCGCATTCGCCCACACGAAAAATGTCCAGTGTCAGGATGACATATCTCCCTCCTCTTTCTCTTTCTCTCTCTACTCTTCCTCTCTCTTCCAATTCCCTTCCTCTTGTTGTCCTCCGCTCCACCTCTTTCCTCCATCTCCTTGTATTCCCTCCGTTCCTTTCTACCGCGACTTTCCTCGACGCTTTTCCCATTCAGTTCTTTTTTTGTTTCTCAACTCCTCTCGTCTTTGGAGAGTATATTTTTATGTTCGCTGTGACAAACAAAGGCTGAGGATCTTTCGCTCTTGCTTTGGTAAACGGGAGTTTTATGCACCTTTAGTAACCAACATGTTCTTCTCTGACGTTTTAAGTTTCAATGGCGCTCGGAAACATTTTCGTCGGGGGGCTTGAGAGACGTGTCTTTTGGTCGAAAGTGAGCTCGGTTACAATGCCTGCAATGGTGATAAATGCTCACTTAGCTGAGTGAATAATATAATGACTCTCACTGGCTGGGAGCAAGCAGCAAACTGACTATTTTAACCTCTCCGAGGTGTGCAGTGACCTAGCGTAAAAAATATTCAGCCATGTTAGAGGCATCCCTGCTTTTTTTCGGAAACATTCTGATATGCAAACCCAACCTGTGCCGGATGACTGCCGAGGAATACGTGTACTTCATTCTGATGAATAGTTTTCCTTCGTTAATCCCAAAACTCCTTACCGAATAATGATATGCAAGTAAAATCTCTTTTTAACACTTGAATGAAGTCCTGAAGCCTTATTAATTTTTATGAAAATTCTTGAATCAGATACCAGCATAAATATAAGTCTCAAGAACGCTGAAGCTACTGGTTCTTTTTCAATAATATTCTCGCAGCTGTAGGTAAGAACCAGCTCATGGAGTAACGTGTTAACCAAATCTCTCAGGTCTACCCAAATCTATTCCTCTATTCATGTCTCTATTCGAAGTCCTATGAATCTTCTCACTTTTTCATTTCTAAAGCCGCGTCTCTGAGTGTGTTTTCATACATAAATATGTCGATTATGAGAAATATCCTGAAAAAGGTTAATGATAGAGGCGACATATCGCTTTGCTGTTCTGTTTCCAGCTTGTAATGGTTCTGCGCGGAACCCGACATTTTTACCGGGAAGTGTAAGCTGGAAATTGTTTCCTTAGGGACTTTCTCTCCTCGCATAGTATTTCTTACGTGATTACCCTAGCGCCGCGTAGAGGGACTTCTAAACTCTTTTCAAACTTCTAAACCTCACCATTTCCTCCCTGGGATCGACGTATGATCTCTTCCTCGAAAAGGACGAGATGGTCAACCCGTTCGCGGGTTAATGCCATCTCTGTTGTCACGAAATTGATGAAAGGATGAGATTCGTAATATTCGCTCACACCAGCCCTATTCGCAATAGCTGCACCCGGGCGCCACGCACCCACGATTCGTCCAGCCGCATCCCTGCTCGCTTTTGTTTTCTTCTTCTTCTTCGTGCCGTCCCCACATCAGCAAAGGAGAATGAGCAGACTGTGAGGAGGGAAGGGCATTTTCCAATTACTCCCCCCGCCCGGTAGGTTAGAGGTCATTGTCCTTCACTTACCTCTCTCCATCTTCCCTCCCCGCGGGACTCTCCCACCCTTTCTCACTCGCCCGTCAGTGTCTTCTTCTGCACCCAGCCGGCCACATCCTCCATTAGGTTCCTTTTATTTTCGTCCTTTCCTCCTCCATCTCCAAAACGAGACATTTCCCCCATCACTCCCTTATCTCCCACCTTGTCCACTTTCGCAACCCTTTTATCACCGTCCCGCCCTGTGTGTCGCAGTGCCTATCATGAGTCTCCCTTCTGGTGGTCCCCCAGCTCAGGAGAATAATCACTTTAAAGCTTTTTTACGAGTGGATATTGAGAAAAATTGCATTAAAATCTTTTTTCAATTTCTGAAAAAAATAATTTTTATTTTTTCAAACCCAGGATCCTTATGCCTCCCATAATATGGTGGCAGCTAGTCTACAACCCAGGGCCAACTGAAATACTCAAAGATTATTCTCGAAATAGTGGCCAATGGTTTTATTTAGCTTTGTCTCGTATTTATTGCTATGCAGTTCCGTTGTCAAAGACTTCCAGGATAGAAATTACAGCGCAAGCGATTTTTTTTTCGTTTTTCCGGCGGAAATAGTCCTAATCCCTTCTAAGCAGTTCACCACGTAAGGCGTTTATTCATTCTTATAAAATTTTTCTCGAATGATATGATTTGGAAGGAATTGGGGGTCATAGCAATTTGCAAAACCTTTCGATGCGAAAATTCGATACTTAGGATTAATTTTCATAGAAAACAGCGTAGCAGATTCTAGTTGCTGAAAGAAATACTTTAAGAGTTGGCTAAAATAACAAACTTTTTTCGAGAGAGATAAAATTCCTAATGTAAAAGAAAAACTCATGCCCTCATCACCAATACCTTCTCTCCTTCGCCATGGCCATCTTCTCATGAGAATGGATGGACAAAGCCCCCGTCCCATTGCTCAACACCCTTGCGAAACCCATTTTGGCTCATTTTTCCTACTCTCTCCCTTCTCTGTGTCTCTCCGCCGTGTCATCCTTTTACGCGCCACCCTGCGCCCCGACCCCTCCCCACTCTTTTCCCCCGTTCTCTGACCCTTTGCTGGCATTCCTCGCTGATTCCGCGCGGCGTCCACTCGATGCTTCCCACGAAAAGCTTCATGGCTCGCCACGACCTTATCCTCCATTTTTTTCATCGGCCCGTCCCTTAGTACCATCGCGCCATGTTTCAACACCTGCCGCCTTTCATTCCCTCATCTACGTTAAGAGTTTTATCGTAAAAAATTCATTTTTCATGTGATAAACGGCTAAAAACCCAAGTATGCTACGATATTCCCTTCCATATGATATCGTGAAAACAAAGCTTGTAATTTAACTGCTTCTGGATTGATAAGGCGTGATTATTGATTTAATTACGATATTCATTTCAAATCGATAATTTACTAGTAAAAAATGCGAGAACAACTAGTTTCAATTATTATCCAAGCCATAATTTATATATTTCCTAGTATTAATGTATGTAAAGATTTTAGATGAGCAACAATATTTTTTTCTGGCAGCTAGCATTTAAGAGTAAAGACCTTAAAAAGACCTTGTGCCTACTCGTGATGTTTCTACCTATGAAAACGCAAGATACCTAAGAAAGAAGAACTGGGCAGATTACAATGAAGTTAATTATTGCTTTTCGGGCCGAGGGGTTCCAGAAACGAACCAAGAGTGACGGCGGCATCGGCAGCATTGTGCGTATCTTTGAGATTCTTCCGACATTTCCTGCTCCCCGGTATATGAATAAAAATTAGATGCGGAAACAACTGAAGAGTTTCTCTTATTTCCATTTATTAATACAAAATTGACGCAACAAAATTTTGGCCTTTTTTAGAATTAAAAAACCGTGCTATTATTCGTTATTTTGTTACTCCCACCCCTTTGCTCAAATTCAAATAGCACTTCCGCGAGTACTTTGATTGCTATGTTACATAACGTTAATTCAAAAGTAGTTGTCATTACTTTGATATGTCTTTTCCTGAATAATAACCATCGATTGCAGAGCATTGGGGAAATAAAATTATTCGTCATGTGTAGGGCCTGTTTTTATGGCTATTGGTCTGAATCTAAACTAATCACCAGTGCCACGCAAATTTGTTAGTTAGAATCACCTAGCCTTCATTACCCTTGTAAATCGATTCTACGATGTTTTTTCCCATTTATTCTTTTTTCTGTTGTCTCATTTTTTTGTACCATACAATTTTTATATGCATGGTTAAACTGATGGCAACTCCACAACAGAATTGCCTCAAGGGCCATCAAAACGCTTCATTTTCTGTTAATATTTTTCCTATTTTGTACAGAAAATATTTTGGTAGCAATTAAATTTATTATATCCAACCCCCTTTGTACTACCGCTTCTTAATTTCAGTACTCACAATTTCTCTGCACCTTTTCATTTGCAATAATTTTGTCCTTCCATCACCATGCCCTCCACTTTGTCATTCTATTCGTCTTTAACTCTCCTCTCCATCATCTAATTCCGGTAGTTTTTTTCAAACTAAAGCATTTCTCTTGGATTTATTATTCCTGGTACATTCTCTGTTACGGGGGTATATTGAAAATGATCCTCCGTTATATAATTGCCATATTTGATCTTACTTCTTCATTGTTCATGTTTTCCACTAATTTTACAGAATGAGGAATTCAACCGATAATCGAACTCGTAACACAGCCTCTCCAGTTTCGAATACTTATTGAAAGATTTGCATCCAATATATCTTCATGTGCATTTGTATGATTTTAAATCTTTGGAGTGGGGTTTAATGCGTAAACGAAGCTTTAATTTGCTTCGATAAATGATTTGATGTGAATCACGTGGTGGCTTTTCGCTCGAATTTGGTACCAGTGATAGGGCTTCAAAAATATTGGATTTCATCAATTTAGTCGGCAACTCAACCCATGTAGTTTTCTAGAGGGAAGACATGACAGAAGTTCCTGCTAGTGCTTCTCCGGTGGAAGAAATGAACGACCCAACACAGAAATAAATTCGAAATTTTCAGTCATCTATCAACCTCAGGGGGCCGAATTTGGAAGCAACGCGAAGCGAATATCGCATTCCTAAAAGTAACGGGGGAAACAAGGGAATAAATCCTCCTGAATTCTTTGTAGCTCTACTGATTGGGCGCTAACGTTAGTGAGATGAAAATATGGTTCCCTTTGTCTACTAGACCATTGTTATGAACGCGTTAAAGTAGCGCCATTGGCAATATTAACTCCAATTCCGTATCATAGTGACGCACTGTCTCGCCTGTTTCATTCCTTTTGTTAAAGACTATATATTCTAAAATATTTTTGGACCAGTCGTTTTAAACTCTGAATAAATGAGAAGAATGAAACTAAGGTCAACGATTGAAGTTCTTTCTTTTTCTTTCGTGGTTTTATGCGTTGAAAATGAACTCTGTTCCAAGGATAACTTCATGCAGGTATACTTGCATTAACGTACTTTTTTTTACTATTTTTGTGTGTTTGCGTTTCCTTTATTTCCAATTTTTTCAAACACTTTTTTTACTTTAATACCATTTTACGATATATCCAATCATTTTTATTCCACATTTTCAAGCTTTATGCCGTTCTTTCAGCTTGTATTTGTATCCTTCTGCTTCCCCAGAAGTGATGTAAGTACATTCACGACATTCTAATTTAGCTTAATTGCCCCTCTGATAACTCCTGATCTTATTACACCGATACGAAAGCGTGCCTCGACTTACAAGCCACCGAATGTTCTTCGACCCTTTTATTAGAGGCACGCATATATAAATTGTTTAAGCGTGCTCTCGGTCCTAATGAACCCGCCTAATATATTGATCGGAAACTAGCACGCTTTCTAATCGGCACGTAATTCTTTCCGAGTGCTAAATCGGGTCGAGCATGTCTTAAGAGGCGCTTGTCTCGTAAATTCATTTCAGCGGAACTATGGGGCGAAATGAAGAGGCTTGTTCACCTGCTGAGACGGCATGAACTCTCTTCTCGCGCTCCCCCAGTGCATTGTTTTGGGACCACTCTCATTTGTGACTCTTTTCACACTCCATAATGGCGTCGTCCTCTCCCCTCTCATCAGAATGGCTATGCTCATTTTCCTTCCGCCATTATCCTCTGCACTTCCACGCCTCAATCTCCTCCTTCTGAGGTCGCTTCCCACACCCTCCTTCGAGTCTGCTCCATCTCGAAACTTGCCCTCCTTTTCTTCATTCATCTCTCCTCACTTCATTCCAACCCCCACCGTTATAAACCGTCGCTTCATTTCAGGCCGCTGTAGCTTTAAAAGTAAGGACTCATTTTGATGAACATTAATCATTTCTTACTTTTGATATCATGTTCTTCTCATTCATGGGTCAGTGTTTTTTTTGGGTATTACTTCCCATCTTGAGGATACATCAATTTGCATGTTACTAGACAGCGCATTGTATTACAAATAACGGAATGGCTTTCTCTGTCGGTTTTTTGAACAGTTATGAAAGAAACATTAATGCAATGCGTATTAACCCATGACGAAGGATAGATTGAGTTTTTCAATTAATCTTACAGAGTTTCCACGTGTCATATATGCTTTGATCGTTAAAATAATTTGTTTAACAGGAATACCCTACATTTTTATTACATTACCTTTACGCGGTTATTCTTTTCTCACCGTCTCAAAATTGAATCATATCAGTTTGCCTCTGTTGGGTATTTTCTTGATAGCTGCATTGAAGAGTGTTGGGGTCGTTTAGGCTCCACTATTGATGACAGAATGTCCTCAAATCTTTTGTGATAATGGCGCGTAAAATTAATATTAAAATTTCAAATTTGGTTTCAACGAATTGAAAAACAGATAATAAGCTGCCCTACCTAGATTAGGTCCATTGCAGGGCTTAGCTCAGCTCATAATTTTCCTGATAAACATTTTTGTTTCTTAACTCTCTCTCTCTCTCTCTCTCTCTCTCTCTCTCTCTCTCCCTCTCTCTCTCTCTCTCTCTCTCTCTCTCTCACACACACACACACACTCTCCTCAAAACTTCTCCATCGCTTACTGTTAAAATGAACTTTTCTTTTCTTCTTTCTCGATGGTCCAGCATTTTTCCAACGGTAACCCTTTTCAACTGGTCCTCACCTTTCAACATGTTTTCCATCCATCTTTTAACGCTACTCAGAATCTCCACCACCAAATTAACTAACTCATCATATCTATCCCTTTCTCGTTTGTCTTCCCCGCAACTTGGCTCACTCTATCCATTATTTTCCATGGCCCCGTAATCAAATTCCTCCATACTACCCACACAATCTTTCCGCCGAGGATATATATATATCATTTGTGGTCAGTTTTAGGAAGACAGATGAACGTTTGAGGTGGTTTATGCACTAAAGCATCACATGTCGAGGCTTAATTATTGAACTCACGCCGCCTTGCGCTTCTCTGCTGCCGTTCTGTTTTGGTCTCATCCTCTTTCGCAACCAGATAGAGCTTCAGCCTCTCAAATCGGCCCCAATACCCGCCCAAACACGGCAGAAGCGGCAGTAATTATCCTTTCTCATCCCGTTCTTCGCTACGCCCTCTCACGACTCTCGGCTGAAACAACTTGCGAGCACGCCTCCGTTCTGGAAGCCCGCGGTTCTTTGTGACACCCTTTCGAACACGCGCCTTCCACCTGAAAGAGTCAAGGGGCGCAATGTGCGTCCGTCTCCGGGACGACGACTAGCTTTATGCTGTGCAGATTAGAGTACTCGCTTTTATGAAGCTTGGGCTTCGGGGCAGAATAGAATAACGGAAGATGGTGGAGGGGCGAGACAGGGAGGTGGATCTGATTAGTGTGGTCAGGAAAATAGCAGTTTCCAATCCCGATGACCCGGGTTTGAAACAAAATGTGTTCTTTCAGTGGAAATCCGATTCTCTCTTGGGCCCTCTCCAGGTAATGCCCATCGGATGGTAGGCGAATCTGCATGCCCCATGACACCTTTCGTTAACAATATATTATGGTGACGCCGAGTTTATCTAATCCCCATAAAATCCCTCCATTTACAACTCTAGATAGCAAATTTCTTCGGAATCGAGCGATGAACTAGTTTTTACGACAAGTCGACAAGCTTGGATCAGGACTGGCGCATGAAGCCTCTAAGCATGAAACATTCTTGAATAAAGCTAACCACCACTGACTGCTGCTAGTAGTTTCTTCCCTCAAATATTGATTCAAGTTTTTTTTGTTGATTGCTGTTTGATTGAAGCTTGGTTAAAGCTTGATAAAGGTTTGAATCTACGATTCGCCCGGTGAGATTATTGCGTTAAGCGTGATACAGACTTCAATCAAACTATTTACATGTCATTTATCTAATTATGCCTATTTATTTAGTAGGGTCTCAAATACTCGAGAAGTAGCCCTGCCGTGGTGGAGAATAAATTAATATTATCTTTATTTTTCGACTGTACCCACTTTATGAATAATTCCTCCGTGACTGTATTAGGCAAAACTAATACTAAATTCCAACTTTATTTGAATGGCTTTTAAGAAGCTTGCTTTCGCCAACATGCGTTAACTATTGGAAACTAAAAATAGGGTACAGAAAATGCCAATTATTCCATGAACATTTTTTAAAGAATACTTTTCCTATCAGTAGACGCCGACTGTAGCGTCGTTTTAATGGAAGTACCACATCTGGACTTAAAACCTCGCATAAATTTGCTTATTACTCAAAAAGTATAACGGAAATATAATTTTTTTATTTTTGAATAAATTTTTCGGAACTTTTCTCTACTTAAAAATAGTTTTCCATGGAAATAGCGTTTGTATTCGATAGAAAAATACTATTTTTCCCTGTGTTTTGGCATTCTCCCATTGAATACCATGTAAAATGGAGTTTAATATGCGAAAAATGTAGTTTTGTAACACTTTATTGTTCATCTCAGATAGAGGACATATTATTTCTGTCTCCGTGATATGAGTAAAATGGAATTTGTGTCCCTTCTCGGTGGAGCCACCTTAACTGGGTCCAATCCTTGTATTCTCGTGGGTCTCCCACTTGATCGCATCTCGCGGAGCTGCACCTGCGAGGAGGTGGCGCTCAAGTCCTCTGCTCTCGCATTGCGTGCCGTGCGCCTCTTTGCCTTTATAAGGCGAAACCCTCGCTTTTTCTCTCGCCCTATCGTACCCTTCCCTCCCTCTCCCCCTCTCCCCGCGCCCTCTTCACACTTAACCACCCTCTTATCCCTCTTTATTTATCCCTCTTAACCCCCCTCTCTCCCGATCTCCGATCTCCACGGCTTCCACCCCTCCCATCGTTCCCGCCCGCCCGTTAATTCCGACTTGCCCTCCCCTCCTTAGCTTTATACTATCTCCCAACCACCTCTCTCCCTCCCCCTACACGTCTGGTCTCAGATGCTCCATTCACAGACTCCTCTCTCTCTTTCCCTCTTTCCCATCCATTAACTCCTCCTCCTCCCCTCTTATCACCTAACCCCTCTGCACACACAATCTTTCCTTCCTCCCCTTCCCACTCCCTCCCGCCCACCTCCCTCTTTAATTCTTCCCAATCCCCTCTGAAAATCCCTCTCCAACCTTTTTGTCCTGACCTACCTGTTGCGTAACGTTTTGCCGACCATAACCGTTAATCATTTCCGCGGATACCGAGCTCTCTGATGCCGCCAATCTGCTGCCTCAGGTCGCTCAGCCTCTCTTTATTTTTCCCCTTTCGATTCAACCACGGCCGCTCCCCTCCCACCCCAAACGCTGGGCCCTTCTCTCGTCGCAGTGGGCCTATATCAGGCACTGACACGGAGCCTATATGGCCCTATTTTATTCGTTACAAGTGGTGAATGTCTCCAAGTTTGCGTGAATTTGTGTATGTTATTATTTATTTGCTTAGTAATCATTCCAAAAAATTAATCGTCGCGTCGGGATCCTAGAATTAGATTATTTGTACTGAAACTATGACAGGGTGCCCCTTGAAATCAACTGCAAGAAGGAAAAATTCAAACTGTTTCATTGGATGAAAAGGATCTCATGTGACCTGAAATATGCATGTATAATTTAGAATACTTTATACTATTCATGGCTTAAATCCGTTTGCTGGGGCCGCACAAAATTTTACCTGCTCTCCAGACCCCGCGGAAGGGTCGACCTTCTTTTAGTCGGACCCCAACTCCAAAACCTAGCCTCGGCGTCGACCTCTCTCCGCGGGTGGGTAATGGCACCTACTGACCAGCCGCACTATAGTTTATTACTTTTGAAAGTTCAAAATTAATCCAAACATTATTTTCTTATTTGTATTGCAATAGTCATGCTAACAAAAATGATTTTTTAACCGCTGTTAGCAGCAAACGAATTTAAGCCCTATTCATCAATCACCCACGGAGAGGTAGGGGCAAAAAATACTTCTTAAACCTCATTGTAATTCTCACTTTGATCACATGACCCAAGTCTTAGAGGCATTGGGAAAGTACATGCTACGGTTACCGAGAAAATTATAGTCACCGGAAGTCTTTCAAACCGGTGTGACTGACCGACTTGTGTCAGTTAGTAACATATTTTAATAATGTGCCAATATATATTTATAGATACAACTCTTGAAAAATCATCGATATGTGCAGAGAATCAGATAGAGATTTAATTTGCTTGCCGACTGGTATATGGGTGGGTATTCATCATCATTTTTTTCTTGTCGTTCAAATTCCTTTAGACCAGCCTTAATTTCATTTCCGATCTCATATCCTACTTTTTCTTCAACTTTCTCGCGATTATCGAAGTTATATCCATCCGAGGTTTGAAACGAAATTCCAAGCATATAACCGATTTTCATTCTCCATATTATAGCGATGGCTGTCGTTTTTCTGCAGTTCGAGGGTTTTGTCCTCAAAGAGTTATTTTCTGTGGACGATATCGGTTTTTAAGGCATAATTTTGCTGCGAAAGGATGTGGATGAGGCGTTTATCTCGCCTTTCTTCTATCCATGTCCTTTTTCAACTTTTTAACTTTAGGCCAGTGGTTTAGCTATCCGTATATGACTTTCTTATTTCTCTAACTATTGGAAGTTAAGTAGGTCTCGTAGAAAACCAATCATATTGTAATTAGCTCAAAACGAGTTCTCTTCCTCGGAACATTTGCTGAAAACTGATCTTCAAACCATTGAGCACCCTCGAAAACCAGTAAGCTTGTCAATTAAATTAAACTTACTTACAATAGAATTATTCCAATCATGATGTTGAAAAATCTTGAAAATTGAGATAGATTAGTTGTATCCTTTTGCTCGTGGGAAATGTAAAGCTATATTGTGGAAAATAATCTTTAATACTCCTCAGCGCTCCGATGAAGTGTATTTGTTATTTTAGTTAATCCTTGGCGAAATTAAGTGTACGTTCATTTGTAGAAATCCTTTGGTTTCTTTTTCAAGGAGGGCAGATCCTAGCAATAGGTTCTGCGTTCCAAATCTTTCCTTTACGATGCACTTCGCGTCTTCAAGTGGCTGTAATATCCGATCGTTATTCAGGGAATACGAAAAAATGCCATATTCGCTTGAAATGTGGGTCAAGTTTCCCATGAAAAAAGTCTCCTGCGTGATGATTTCCCGTTTGCGCCTCTCTCTCTCTCTCTCTATCATCTTATCCCTAATCACCATGTTCGATATTCTCTATCCGCCTCCATCGCAACAGGTGCACGGACTACATTTTACCTCCTCACGCTTCTTGACTAATCCCTGAGAGTTTGTTCACGTCCCTACAATTCAGACCCGCCCCACTCACAGCTCATTTCTTTACATTCCGTCCCTCTCTCCTCTCCGAAGGTCGAAACATTTTCATATATCCACCAGTTCCGAGCGTATAAAGAAAAACTGATTGTTGCCTAGTACATTTAGGTTTTCAGGGTCGCGCTGTTTATGTTTTTGTGCCTTGCTAAACCTTCTGCCTTATATTTTTAAATTTCGCTCTCTGGCAGAGCACGGTGTTGCTGTATTGTTCGCGCTATCAATTAATCCGTTCTGCCTGAATGATGCTGGTAGCGTGCCGTACTCCGCGAAAGCCTGCCGTTTCATTCCTTTGTAAGCTGACTTTTTTTATTCCAAATATCTGAACTTTTCAGCACGCCGAAAGACGTACGCCTTGAGGATTTAATGGTGCTTTTCATAATTCAAATTATATTTCCATCACATAAGCGCCCTTTGGTGAGGAATTCAAATCACATTTTTCTCCAAACACTTTTTTTTCTAAATATATAATGGGTTGCCAATGATCGCATCTACTTTTCAAAATTTAAAGCTAAGAAATGGTTAGAAAGGCTTGGTAAAAGCTAGATTTAAGAGACAGCTGATTTAGTTACCTTTGCAGATGGTCGGACGCTGATTGGTCGAAATACCATGGGATTGAAGTCAGGGTTTGACATTCGGACATCCGGAGGTAAACACGGAAGTTTGATATATCTTAGGAATATTCCCTGCTGGTACTCCGTCTACTAAAGCGGTAGAGATAATCAGGCTAGAAAGGCTCGAATAGGAGCAGCAAGATACGCCGAGGTTACACGTCAAACTCATGTTATCAGGAAAATTAAAACCTCATATCGTTCAGGTAGATACGGTGTATATGATTTTAGTCCCACTTTTTATTAGTGGAATAGAAAAAAGCGACACTAGTAGAGAGAAGCAGTCGGACAGCTTGGTGCACGAGTTCCTTCTTCCCTCGCTCGATTTACAGCTGCAGTAGATACGTAGAGATACACTCGTCTATCACGCATATTCCACTTTTCGCCTCCTCCTCTTCCAAGCTCTCTCATCATATCTTCGTCTTTTTTATGGCTGGTGTTTCATCGCCCAATACTGTGTGCCTTAGCGGTCGGTGGCAAGATAGTACGTAGAGGTGGAAACCTTCCAAAGCGCTCTCTCTCGCAGCAATCTCTTCGCTATTCTTCCTTTTGAAAAGGGACGTAAAAATTACTCCATTTTTTAACGACCCACCCCTATCGATGGGTATGCTGCACCTGGTCACTTTGGCCCCTACGCACTTAGACACCCAAATCGTCGACCGAACTGCCCCCACATTCCATTCTCCTTATTTTAAAGTGGCCTGTTTCGAAAAGGGTCAGTGCCACGCCTCCGTCCACGAGACGGTCGTAATACACGTACGTTCATGCATTTATGCATCGATCTTGTATAGAGAGGCGATAGGGCTAATGTGCTTCCTAGAATACTTGCCCCTCATCTCAAAGTTTAGAATCCTGAAGATATTTCACGGAATCTCGACCCCTTCTAAAGTTAGATCCCCTAGGCTCCGATGGAAAGCTAAACTATGGACCCCTTTGTGTCTTCCTGGCTAATGACTACGCGGATTTCTTGTCATCTCCTTCTTCTTTCTACTAGTAATAGGCATTACATCTATTACGAAGTTCTTCAACCTTGGTCTTTCCGTCTCTTGTGTGCTCGTCTCAAATATCCTCTGTCTCCCGCCATGAACTGCCATTTTTTTGGATTCTTCCTAATCCATTCTTTCTACTTGTTCTCTATATTCTCATCTGCACCGTCGTATCATTTTCTTTATGCCTTGGGCGCCCAGTTCTTGCCTGATATTATTTCATACTTTGTCCATTTGTGTATAGCCTGCAGCATCTCTTTAATTTTTGATTTCTGATGTTCGTAGACTTTACGCCTTCAAACCTACAAAAAGAGCCCTTTTTACTCAACTAAATAATGTTTACCCTCACCAACCTATCATTAAATAGTGCACATGAACTCAGTTGACGGTTTCCCCCCCTCCCTCAGAAATAGTCAGCATATCGATTGGAGGAAGAGAGGGCGGAAAGGGTCAGGAGAAATGACTTTGGCGAGAGCTGAGAAAAATGCCCCTTTTGGTCTTGCGGTTCCACGGTTGCAGGTGTTGGGGGAAATTTCCTCGGGAATCTTGAGTCACAACTGCGGCGCCCGTCGCTTTTCAACTGATTTCTCGGACTCTTTCCCGCCTCCCGTGTGCAACGTGTTATTGAGATGCTCGGAGGTCGATAGCGGAGGCGAGAGGTGATGATTGAAGGCTTTGGTAAATACTCTCGCGGTGGTTAAGTTATCGAGATGGGGATCTTCGAGTATCCGCTTCTCTTGACTAGATCAAGGTGCCCATTACTCTCAGAGCACCCGTGAGAATTGTGACCGATTTGAAGGAGTGATCCTCAAACTCTGGAGCAGAGAGCTAATGGGTCCATTTTTCCGTGAAAACGAGTATATTCTTGGAAATGTTTTCATACATGTATTTCCGAGAAATGAACGGTCAGGATGGCAAGTTCAAAGTTATAGGGAATGGGCTTCATTGGCCACCGACAAGCAACACCGATGAGAGAAAGATAGTGGATCAGTGCAATGTTTGCCCTTCCCCGTTTTTGGGCAAGCAGTAGAATAGCATTAACGAGTCATAATCCGGTGGAATTTTCCAGCGTCTGGCCGAGTTGAAACATCCAAATAATAGTAAAGAAACCGATCCTCTCTTTCTCCAAAAAAGTGCTAATGAGCTTTAATGCTTCATGAATTAATCCTTTTATTCTACTATTGGAAACCACCGGGCGTTGGACAGTGCAGAATGCATTTTATAGTCATTTATTCTGAACTTGAAGCCTCTATTTTGTGTAATCAATGCTGTAAATGGCCTTAATTAAGACTTCCATGTGGCTTTTGATAGTGACAATAAAACTACAGCTTCCATTACAGTACACAGACTTCACCGTCCTCATCTGTTAACACTTAGAGGTAATTTGTGTAATGGAAAAGATACCTCTAAGGGAAATTTCTCATAAATAAATAATTTTAGATTTAATAAAGGAATTATGGTGGAGATGATTTTAATAAGTTTTGGAAGATTAGGACTGTAGGGTAGTCACTAGAAGTAGATTATTCGGATCGGTCGGCGGAAGGTGTGGGCCTCAGAGTTTGATAACCCTTAGCCGTGGCGGTTGATTGATGAATTTCCTGAGTAAGTAACCATACGGCGGAGAGATTGGTCGATCGTATCTTTCGGCATCGAGTTTGACAAGCGTGTGGATGACTGCGGTACCGCAGTTCCGTCCTAGCCCCCCACCCCTTTACGTTGTGGAGATTATCATATTAAACGATTCGCGATCAATGCCAAGAGAAAAATGGATCGCCAATGTTTTACATTATTCTGTCCCAAGTTTCTTATGGCAGGGAGCAAGCCGACTTTAT
The DNA here is from genome assembly GCA_963169105.1 of Ceriagrion tenellum. Classification (NCBI taxonomy): domain Eukaryota; kingdom Metazoa; phylum Arthropoda; class Insecta; order Odonata; family Coenagrionidae; genus Ceriagrion; species Ceriagrion tenellum. The sequence continues at coordinate 79,510,390 of OY720635.1, forward strand.
TGGACATTGAAAAGAAATTCTCCTGTTTATTTAGCAGCGTGAGCTGATGTAAAGACATGTAATAAGCCGTAATATTTTGTCATACTATGATTAATCACCAGCTGTTTAAGTTTATATACTTCACATCTCGGCATTAATTCGAAGGATGACAATTGATTCCATAAATGGGAAGTTATATTTATAATATTTAGTTTAAGATTAAGAAATTCTGTGCTCAATATTCCCCCTCCAATTCTTTCCAAGGATTTGGGCCTCAAATGTCACGCAAAGGTTCGAGCTGTTTGACACTACCTGCTCGGCAATGTATCTTTCTCATGTTGCTGCTTTCGTCAGCTCTTGAATTGGAATGCGGGTTTAAAAGTAAAGCCTTCCGTTGCTTGAATATTTTTAAGTTATCTAAGCCAAACGTGTATCCTCCAAGCCTCTAACGGCTCCCAGCCTTGCCCTTACCATCAACAGTATTGTATACACTGCTCGCTCATAGCAGTTTTTGACGAAGTGAGCGAGCTTGCCTTTATTTGGTCCATTTCACGAGTTAAGTCCTTTCATGCATGCATAGATTCGTTCAAGATTGTTCTACAATAAGTCCTAAATGCAGTCAGTACAACAATGCAATCGTCAGTTTGATGGTGGTGTGTTAGGTAGTCTCACAATGAGTGCAATTTTTCCTTAGTCGTAATAGAGGCTATATTCAAACGTCATTTATAAATGTAGGATGTTCCAATAACCATGGAATTAATATCGTATTATCAAATATGCAAAACCTTTGTTTTTTTGTGAATTAACTTCTCATTAATTAGCAAAATGAACATATTTGAGGCTGTTACTTGACTATTTTTTTGCACTCTACACTGAAAATACCCATACAACCGAAGGTTTTTTTAAGGAATTTAGGAAGTCTGACGTGGTGAGTGATGAATTCATTCGTAAAAGCATTTGAGAAAACATGACCTACCCGCCAATCAATTTACCATGCCACCTATGGCTCCAAACTTTAACATTTTTTTCGCTGATAACTCGAAAAGTATTGCAGTCAGTAGTTGATATTTTTATCCGATTTTTTCTTAACAATAAGGCCACATTCTTTAACTTCTATGTGACATAATATCTTACTATCGAATTGCTCGAAGGGGCTTCTCACGCTAGCTTCTCGCACTAACCAGTCAGCATATTTACGCACGGAGGGAATTTTGCATGGAGCCCCTTCCCCGGTCGTGAGCTTCTCTCGCGGTCACTTCGCGACTGGGCAATAGGGACGGGCCGAGTATGCGGGGAAAATGGCCCCGGAGATGCCACTACAAGACCGCTCACGCTCAAGAGCGCCGCGTGTGGGTGTCCGCCGTGGACCGGTTTTATGGGAATGTTAAAAAGAGCCGGACGATCCCCTCTCGCGCGCGACTTTCTACACCTATGTTTGCGTGTTCGTATGAGTTCCTCTGCGTGTTGCCGTTTTTTTGTCTTTTTCGCGCCCTGAAAGCCCCGTGAATGACGACGAGAAAGGGTGTATGCGTGCCTCTCATTTCCTCTCGGACGTCTGGTGCCTTTCCTCTTTCTAACTCCCAGATTAATAACCAAAACTGTTCGCTCGTTGCCCGCGAGTGGTTTATAAGGAGTGTTTGGGGGCCCGTCTACTCGATTCTAAGTGACGAACATGGATGAACGACTTTGGCCTACTGGTTGATGGACCCCAGGAAGGAAGAAACAACACTTATATCCGTAGTCAGATTAGATTGTCCTATCCCCCCGTGATGGGACGTAATATTGGGGGCGAATTTTCCCGTTTATGGGGTCATTTGCATCAAATTTTCGGCAGACTTGAATGGGAAGCGTTGGTCAAATTATGGTTATTTTGTATCTCTCCACTAATCCATAATCCTGCGCTGTGGATCGTAATCGTAATAGCCGGGAGTAGGGAGGTTTTTTCTGACCCGGCAATTTTCTAATTCCATAGTTGTTGGTCAATTATTAAAACCCCGTTCAATGCAATGAAAAATACATTATTAGTACAAAAAACCTGGGTATCTTGCCTAAATGAGATTCAATGACGATGTGCTTGATAGTGCGGTAATTAATTTATTTGGCAATTTATAGTGATGTTTAAACGATTTCAATTTGATTATTATTCCCGCGTGATTTTTATATTTTATTAGAATCCAAGGTATACCAGAATTTATGAAAAGAGAGACCTAAGCTCGGTATATATTAAATACCCTGGAAGGTGCTGAAAGTGAATGATAGCCGCCAGAAAATGTAAGAGAATGCAAGAAATGACAATCCTTCAATATGTGTTCTTCCCTGTACGTTACTTTAGTCAATTTCTGGTGTAACACATTACAACAATCTGGTGTAACATCTGGTGTAATTACATGTAACGTACGTACATATCACTGCCTACAATTGCACAAAGTCATGAATATTCTAGTCAATCACGCAAGTATGACCTACGGTAATACTGCAGAGCATTTATTCAGAAAAAAAAATCTTCGCAACCGGGTGTACGTGACGTCATGTCATTCTTCGACGATTAGGACTGATTATCGAAGTGATTTCGCATCTCTTACCATTGTTTCTACAGTACTATTCGCTAGTTAGGTTTACTGTGGTGGGTATATAGTTAATCGGGACTAATTTTCTTTCATAAGCGAATATTAAAGTTTAAAAAGTGAGAGAATGAAAAAATGGTGTATTGTGGTCCCCTCCCTTCACGTGGCACACCATGAGAAATTACGTGCTAAGGTTTTCATCATGTATTGAAATGTTATCATGGAAAATATGTTTCACGACTAGTCTTATATTTTGTGCATTTTTTTTTTATAATTACTAATGCTTATCATGGTGAAAGCCGTAATTTTCAAAATATTTTTAAACGAAAAACTGGAACTCAGAGTTAGTTTTCATTCACATTGTCGCGATTGCAACTCCTTAAGCTGACCATTTTTACTCTTCCTTGTTTCCATCAGTCCACTCTCAAGCCCTTCAGCCCCTCTCATCCCCTCCCCCCATTCCCACCCTCACGCCATCTCGCGGTACAAAAAGCGGATCTTATGTCAAAACAAATCTTACCCCTCTCTCTGTCAGACCGCCATTCCTCTCGTCCGAGCTTTGCGGTCTTCCTCTTCGGATGGTTTCAATTCAATATCAATAGCCTCGAAACGGCGCGACAAAATCATTGGCGCTTTGTTTGTCTCCATCGATCACGCGGACGGCTCGGGAAGTATTCTATGCGCTCTCTTGTGAAAAGTGCCAATAAGTAGTCTGAGTGAGATGTAACTTCGCATAAAATTCGATGAATTGCGTCTCAGTATAAACGAAAGATCTCATCTCTTTAACGATACCAGAATACTATCCGCTCACCATTGTTCTTTTGGATATGTTTGTTAAAAAAAATTAGAGCCATTTTCCTTGGGAAATGGTACACGTGTGCTCTCCACGGGGACTTTAAACACAATAGGAAATTGTAACGAATAGATCTCGTCATAAACTTGAGTGTTTAGTTTAAGTTTTCTCAATTATGTTAAGAAATAATTCAGTCACCACTATTTTTTACAGAATCGCAAGTATATTTTCGATCAACATTTTAATGAGGTAATCACTGAGAATGTTTTTTCAATTGTTAACGAAGTGTTTTTGTCATCAATGTTACAGTATTTACCTCATGCATCTTACGGTTGCTCTAATTTTAAATACAATTTAAAATAGTCTCTATCATGACTAGTAACCTACTTCAATCAACCTCAGACTACATAAATTCCTTCTGCTAAATCAAATAATCGACGGGCGTCCACCCTTGCCCTTGAGCCGAACGTTTCCGAACAATAGGAACTCACTACTTCTTTCGTTCAGGTCGATAATAATATGCTGCCATCTCTGGAATTATTCACGAAAGAGTGATGTGCGTGCTGCTAATCTCGAACGAAAGCCTTAACCCTGGTGATGTTTTTTCAATTTTTGAGATTTTTTCAAAAACATCTTTGTGGTGTTTTTGAAAATCATTCCCAAATGTTTACCCACTTGCACTTCATTTGAATCGGTTGGTCTCGTGCTTCGTTTGTTCCCGCTTTCTTTGCTATACTTTCTTGCGCTTACGTAATATTTGGAACATAGCTCAGGGCTGGTTTCTCAGTGTCTGGTTGCGGGCTCAGTTACGGGTTCAGCCACGGTTTTACGGAATATTTAATTCTAGTTTTGACTAAACCTTTAACCAACCATCATGCTGCCTGTATTGCCAATGACAATAGTCGTAGATGATGACCGATGCACGGATATCCGCGGATTCTTCGAGTGAAATGGAGAAAGGAACTACAAATGCGAAAGGGGAACATCAGACTACCCGGAATATTGACTTTTCCGGGTGTATCGATCTTTTTGTCCCATTTAGATGGAATTAAATTTATTATTACCAGCGGAATTTAACTGTTGACTTTTTAAATTTAATGAGCAGTGAAATATTTGTAAGACTTGAATTATTATCAAATTAAATTAAATGGGACTGTAAGAACTTTCGCTGTAAGTTCTTACAGTCCCATGATTATGTGAAATGTGAGTGCACAGGGCGGTCGAAAATCGCACGCGGTCCTGTGAAAAAAAATTATTAAATGAAAGCTCTAAGGTCTCCCTCACCTCTTCCCCTGTAACCCTACCCCTGCTTACTCTCCGACCACTCTTTCTCCTCCGTGATAGGGCGTAAAATATCGCCCTGTCGCTGGCATCCATTAATATCCTCGCCTCCTAACATGCACTCGCATTAACTCTTCTCTCGTCCCGCCACTTGTTCCGAAATGGGTGAATTTTCTGCCCCCTCCCCCTTCTTTCCCCTTCCCACGATCTCGCACTCGCCTTCCACCCAGCCATTTCTTCCCCCGCCACCAGATGTCTTTCTAAAGAGGCCATATCGGAGTTGAATAGGATTGAAAAAAATAGGAGTACCCATAAACTATCCGTCTGCATTGTTTTTTGTGGCTATGTTGTTGAAGTGGCTTAAAATTGAACTGCACGCTTCTACTCTTGACCAAGGTATGTCGTAAGTGACATGGCAAAGTAAACGCAATCGTCATTCATTCATAAACCGACTCATCAGCAAGGCTGCGGTCGGGGTAATTTCAAAGAAGTGAACCCATGCTCTTACGGGTGCATGTATTATTCATTGCTTCATCAACAAGTGATCGTGCAGTGATTGCTGTAATTAAAATATCGCATCTGTCTCATAGACCTTGGCCACCATTATCCATAACTTGACTTTTTGACTTTTCAAGAGGAAAATCCTCTGCCATAGCTGAAATACCGTGTTGTATCAACTCGAGTGAGATTTTATGTGGACATTTAACTTTATGGGGACTCTTGAGAACTCGTTCTCTGACTAAATTTTATTTTTCGACTAGAAGATTGTATTGGAATATAAAAAAACCATATGTTGAATAATACACAGGTCGTCTCGGAGTGTTATAATTTCATGTTATTCATAATTCCTGAAAGTGATAAATTATCGAGAAGTGTGCATTATTTTGTAATCAACCGTATTGTCTTCAACTCAAGCTTGAAGTAATGGTGCCTATAAAACTGTTCAACTTGCTGCCATAATTCTTCTGTTCTTTCATAATTCTGTTCATAATTCTGCTATTGAGTATGAATCTAGTTGTTTTTTATGTGAAACTCCAGGTTTTTATGGAAGCATCGCCTTTTTAATCGTGTCCTATATTTTTGAATCAATCTGTACTGGAGCGAATTGCATATTCGTTTTCCAGCATACATCCAAAGTGAGGGCTAAGACTAACTTTCATATTCGTAATCTGTTTCAGGTGAAGCTATCCACTTGGCACGGGACTTTGGCTACGTTTGCGAGACTGAGTTCCCAGCGAGACAAGTGGCAGAGTACCTAAGTCGCCAGCACGTGGATCCCTCAGAGTCATACCGCAGGAAGGAAGTCATTCACGCCACCAAGTAAGTGTTGGCTTGCAGAAAATCTCTCTCTCCCACGTTCCTTTGTTTCTAACACTAAATAAATTAATCATTTTTTGTGTTCATTGTGTTTTTTCTTAATTGTTGTTGATTATAATAATTTGGAGACACTTAGTTTTATAGTACAGCCACAACAATTCTTTTTCCCTTCGCACTCTTTCAATCAAAGCGACAATAAAATTCTTTGGAGAATCGTTTTAAAATTTTTATGATTGAAAGTAAAGGATTTCAAAATGCTTGTCAATGTCATGCTGGTACCCTTGTCCCTCTTTATCAATTCTCAATCTTCGAAGACACTTTGACAGAACGACTGTTATATTAGAACTCTTTCTCTTTTCAGGCAAGTGACCAAAGAGTTAATGGATCTCCTGAACCAGGACCGATCACCACTTTGTAACACCCGCCCTCAGATAATCCTTGACCCAAGTATTCAACGGCATTTAACCCACTTTTCTCTAATCACTCATGGCTTTGGAAGCCCAGCTATTGTTGCCGCACTCACAGCAATACAAGTAAGTTATTCAGAGAATATTCCATAGCTCTATCAGACGTTATTCATTGATAATATATTTTTTAACTGATATCCTTGAATTATTTTGTGTGTTTTGTGATTAAATTCTGTCTGTTCGAATATTGATAATCTTATCACAAACTGGTGTCAGATGATGTTGAAATGAAGAAGGTTTACTCATCACTCAAATTCAAATGAATTGATAAACTCTATTAGCATGAAAAATTGGGAAGAGATAAGGATAGAGTGAGCAAATCATCAGCTGTTGTATACAGTGATATAGAACAGATCAAACATTGGTTAAACTGTGGTGAATTTAAATTTTGATATTACCTCTTACATCTGATATCCATTGGAAAGATGACCTCCCTAATAATCTTTTTTAATATCTTAAAAGTGCCGCAAGCCATTTTGTTCATTCTCATGAGTTAAAGATTTATCATGATCAGTAGTAGATTGCTCATTATCCATGCATCCTTTGTTTGGATCTCTTTAATTTTCACTCATATTTCTCATATTATGGTTCTCCATATTTTTGCGAATTTAGCAAAATGTATTTGCATTTATTCTAAGACTTTTCCAATAAGAAAATAATGCCTTTTTTGGAAAGGAATTGGTTACCATCAGTTAAAATATTATTTCCAATATAAATATTTTTAAAATAATATTTTTATCATGGTTCTCATGCATTTTTCTGTTTGACTGAAACATCAAGTGTGTTCTTAAAATTATGTGCAAATGGTATCAATTCATATTGTTTGATTGCCTCTTTTTGGTTTACTTGCAGAATTTCTTAACTGAATCCCTGAAACATTTGGAGAAAATGTATCCATCAGGAAATGCACATGTCACGTCTGTAACTTCCTCTCAGTCAATGGATTCAAAGCCTAAGGATCTGGACAAGAAGTGAAATTGGTAGATATACCAGACTCTGCCTGGGCAGCTGGTATTGGTGATGTGGCCAAAAGTTACTGTCATCAATTGTTTAAACTTGCCTTGTGCCTCGCCACAGTTTCTGCTGATAAAATGAGGAGACACTTAGCCTACGGAATCGTTAGGGTCATGCTCAGTCAGCTGCTGTGGTGAAAGATGGAAATATTTCTTGGAATGGACAATGGCAAGCCTCTTTCTGAGTCACCGTGGCAAGCGGGTCATAGTTTTGCCTTTCATTAATTACGATGTGAAAGGCATCAAGTGGTTGTGTTGAAAGCAGACATAATTGCAATAATAGTTGTTGATTTGAACCATTGAATTAATGGGACATGACTGCATTTTCCAAGAGTGGAGGATGCCACTCTTTCATCCTCAACCATGTATAATAGTTGTGCGCTACGATTTTGACTTGAGTGAGAAGATGTTTCGTGGTTCGTTGTGGTTAAGTGGATGAAAAACCTTGATTGCAGCTTTCGAAGATGTTGTGAGCGAGTATGTCTGTGTGCGTGAGTGTGTATGTATATTGTGGGGAGGTTAAATTTCAGGGTTTTTATTTCTTAATTAGTGGTAAAGGAAGATAAAAAAAATACTTTGACTGTGTACTTAAATGTGAGGTTGCCGTTTTGGCCTAGATGGTCTTCTCATCTCTTATTGCTGGGTTTTATGGCTGCTCATTATGGTAGCACTCCCAAAAATGTAACTCCTATAAGCAATATCTTTGTCTCCAATGCTGTCATTTTCTCACTTTATGTCATTTTTATTGCTCAGAAATGCACTCAACCTTTCATTCAAAAATACAATAACTGTTTTGGAGAGGAAAGAAAATATAGTATCAATGGAAATGGCGTTTTGTGCATAATGGACAAGAAATTAATGTACAAGAAATGCTGCATTTTCTATTTGAATTGAACAGAGTAAAAAGTTGTAGCTTCCATCCAAAAAAGGTATATTTATTTCTATGTAATCTATATTTCAAAAACAAAGTGAATGACCATCATCAGTGCAATAACATCATACATGTTTGGATTTCACAATTCTCCATCCGGGGAAAGAAAAATAATATTTGTGGACTGAATTATAAATGATAAGAGCATTGGGAATCTTCGATTATGTAGATATTAATGAATGTTGTTGGATATGTTGAAATTCTTGAAAACCAATCACTGTTTCTTTCTAATTTTATTCTTCTCCTGGTTAATTTAAGTTTGCATCTCTTATGATGGATGTTCATCTTTCCTTAAATTACTAATTGTTAGTAATGCCTAAAATATCGCCTAAAGTTGCTATGAATGGTGCACAGAAGTTGAAAACATTGTTACAGCTAGGCTCACTTGAAAAGCCTCTGTTTGAATGCACTACATTATCAAAATCAGCCCCTCTCTTCTCTAAAGTTCAACTTTCTCCAAATTAAGCAGAAGTAACCAAATTTTGAAGTAAACTGAATATCATAAAAAAATGCTTGGCAAGATGGAAAAATGGAGTAAGGAAAGGGGATACATCATGCTAATCCTAAGTTTGCACTGAATGTTATGTTTAATCAAACATATAGCTGTGCAGATTTCTCATAGCCAGGAACTTGCGTGATAAGCTAACACCCTTGGGTACCGCTGGAGGGAACATCCCCAACATCAGATGTTTTTATGCTAATGACTCTTATTCCATACTTTTTTGCTGAAAAGACTTATTTTTGATCCTTAAAATTAAACATTAGTGTTACTTTTTATGCTTGGAAACAAGTAACACGTATTTTCTATTAATGCAGGTGGATGTTTTCTTTTTTATTCACTCTTGACTATTTATTTACGTCAGTGCATTGGCATTCCAAATTACAGTGGACTACTTCTGTTGCCCTATATTTAACTGAAAGTCTTACATTTGTTCCTCTCTTTGTACATTGCTTATGGCGTATTTAAGCTCTGTACTGCAATTAAAGGACAGTCTACAAATGAAACTATAAAGAATTTCCCATTCATTTTTGAAGTAACTGCTCAGAAATCAAGAGGACATTTCAACAATGTTTTTGTCTGCCCATTGTGTTAATTTAAAATGATGGCTACTTGAAGCACTCAAGAATAGTTTTGAAATGAAACTATGCATAGGATATTTTAATTTCCTCATCATGAAATTTTGCTTTCAATTGTCCATTAAAATCATATACATCTCTTATCTAATTTAAAGAAAACAACATTTTATGTTTGAACTACCAATATACAATAGGTATTTTTGAATAATTCTTGAAAAATAAATAAACAGCTCATCATTGTTGTTTCATCCTTAATCTCCAGTGAAATATAGTTACTTGTTTTCAACTACATTGGATGATTCCTTCCATCTCCTATAAATAACATCTGCCTTGCATTGCTCAATATATTTCCAATCTCACAAATATCTGGAAATGTTGATATGATTTGGAATCTCAAGGCTCAATGGTAAAATGAACATGAATAATCACACTTGTTTCTTTATACCATACTTCTAATTGTACATCTTGTTGTAAATTTCAGGATTCTAGATTTTTGAATTTTTGCATTTTCAGTCATTATACCTAGTTTGTATAAGTTTGAAATTTACTAAGTCAGAATTATCTCAGAAGTGTGATGGTTTTCACAAGGATTATATGGCTTACATCTGACCCAGGGGTTTTTATATGCCTGCATTTTAAATTCCTTGAGTTGAAACATGTTTCCAGCTTTGAAGCTGTTGATAAATGATTTGAGTTTAGAGAAATTTTGTTAATTATTTCAAGGAGGTAATCATTTTGCCTAATCAACTTCACTTGACTCAAGTAAGACATTGAAGTTTGTACAAATTGTATAGGTTTAAATGAATAATGGAAGAGGATATTTTCTCGAAACTGAAGGAAGTTCCGCCTTTTATCCTAAGTAAATTTATGCATTGGGTAAAGAATAAAGGCATTGCTTTAAGCATTCAGTGTATGTATGTGGTGCTGCAGACAGAAAATGATCTCATGACCTGTGCCCTCAGAGTTATGGAATGCTAAGAATTCGACTTCTTCCACATATGTATATTGTTCATATAAATATCGGCTACATATTTTATTTTGTTAGGTTTATTGACTCAAGCAATTGATAGATCCACCTTGCATTCAGGTGATCTATCATAAAATTCCTAAGTTTGTTTATATTTTTTTTATCAGTTGAAGTAAACCAGAATGCATGTGATGACAGGAAGTGTTGTGCTGATGGGCATATCGGCAAAGTTATTTTGTTCATTAACCTTTGTTGTGTATCTCATAGCGTGAGCTTTCTCGTGGCAGTCTTGCATAATCCCACCCACGTTATGAATGATGATAGTATTTTATTTGATTTAAATGAATTTCTTATGTTGTTGTTTAATGTTTATTATTTGTTTACTCAATGTTTGCTCAAGTTGTGTACTTGCTCCACCTGCTCATGAGTTGTTATAAGCATTCATTGGAGATTGTCTGTGAGATCTACCTCATGCATCTGCAATTAAGGAAACAAATTTTATAGCGTCAAATCACATTGGAGCTTTTTCATAAAATTGTTTGCATAGAACATTTAAATGTTGTTTTTGCAGCTTAAGGTTAATGTGCAGGACCAAAAGGTCAGGATTAAACTCTATCATTGATGGATTAATAAAATAAACATTTGTGAGAATTTGGGAAGAAGTTCTCTTTTTTGTGACTAAATTAAAGAATTTCCTGCTCACATTTCACTGCAAATGTCATAGTCTTTATGGAAGTGGGGAAATAGCAATTAGTAAGAGATTTTTTTTTCATCAGTGCTATCTGTTAAATTTCTTAATCATGCAGCAATGAAAAAGAGACATCACTCATGATTGATGTAGGTTTTTACCAGTATGTATCATCAATGGCTTTCGGTGAATGATTTTTCCCAGGTGCTTTTCTTCGGCACAATTTGGTTTTCATTTCTGAATGAACGATTGGGATTTCACTATATCTTGACGTTAATCCTCATTCTAAAATTCTGTGATAGGTTAATGGAGTTTGAATCCTGGCTTTAAATTTCATAACCTAGATATTGGGAAGATGCTACTTAAAATTTTGGATAAAAGTGATGTGCAGATAATCTTGCCCAGTAATGCTTAGGTGCTATGCTATGTCATGGTTCATAATAATTTTGTCCAATGGTATTTGACTGTGTCAAGCATTTTACTGTAATAACCATTGAGCAACTGACAACATTTCTGTGATGTTGATAGTTTCTACTGTAAATCAAGTATTTTACTCTTTAGAGAATTGTGCCACCTTGGGAGAACATGGTGTTCTAGCATAATTTATTTCAAGTGCAATCTTTTATTAAAGTATGAATGATACTCTTTATTTGATTGAATTCAATCTACTCTGTTCCTTCATGTAGGATGGGAGCTACAGTTCAATCTCCGTATCCTCAACCATTAACTTAAAAGCAAAATCTTGGATATGCACATTGTCTTTTTTTACTGTTACAGTTTGCCATTGATAGTTTCCTTCATATCTTCTAAGGTTGCTCTGTAGGCCATTCGTCAGACATTGTATAGATCACGGCTAATTATTTAAAGCACTACCAGGACCCATTTGCCACTTTTAGTAAGACAATATTGTTGGTATATTCCTTTGAATGTGTGTACATTAAGAATTGCACAAGCCATGCATAATTGTTAATATTTACTTTAAATCAAGAAGTTTATCATCATGTGTGTATTTCTATCTATGTATGGCAATGATTTACCAGATAATTTAAACAATGCTACATTTCAATTGATTTTTACTTTGGAATTGTGTATATCTATACCTGGAATAAATTCCATTCCATTCTTAACAATAATCATTTCATTAATTTTTTTAATGCTTCCACTGTGCCTGAATCCTTGCCAAGATGACTGAAAAAGAATATCATGCTGTCAGTAGAAAGCTATGACCACCCATGCATTTTTAGTATTAAAATTACGGTAAGTCCCAATATAGACACTATTTTAACTTCAAGGTTAATCGTTGAGGAGAATTTTTTGTGCTGTTAAGGATGATTGTTAGGATCTGTATGTTGGGGGGGGGTGGGGGCAAGGCACTCACCTGTATCCATCCTATCTGGCTCTGTATAGCTGATTTGGAATTCAATGTCTTGTGCAGGGGGAAGCACCTGCCCCTCTGCCACCCCCTGGTTATGCCCATGATCTGAAGTGTTATCTTAAATTTCTGACCCTGGTCTCATCTTGTGTCTCACAGCAACACTATCTAGTCCCACAAATACTTATTTTGTGGAATCCTATTATAGTTACACTAAGAACTTAAATGAGTCATTTATTCACTGTTCCATTTTAAGAGGCTAGATGAGAATGAAATCTTCCAAACATGCAATAAGTGCAAATGCATTGAAAAATTTTGGACATGTAATACTTAATACTATAATAAAATTAGGATCTAATGCAAAAATAAATTAATAGAATGAGAAATCTTAAGTTAAAAAAGCACTACCAAATGTTTACCATTATTATTGGTGGCTTTGGTCGCTGCTATTGAGCCATTTTGCTCGTGATCTTTCATGACATAAGAGCACACCCACATAGCACAAAATATCTATAAAATATCTAATATGTCTTTTGCTAATATCTAGAAAACATCTTGTAATAACTTGTAGACATCTTCTAGACATATTGTAGATATCTGAATGTCCGCTTTTCCTATATCTACAAGATATCTTGAGAAGATATTTTCTAAACATTCATATTCAAATTGGACCCACTGGGAAAATTCAGGATAAATGACTTAAGGCCTGGTTACACGATACATTAACCCGTATGTGTTCATGTACAAGTTCATGAACGAACATATATAACAGTAGAAGTAATAGTTGCTAGTAGCAACATGTAGTTTATACAGAGTTGCAAAATTATCTAAAATACATACTAATAAACAATTTAAATATCTCCGGTTATTTTAAAAATTAAGAAACTTTTAAAAATGAATCTATACTTTTAAACCTTTACCTTCATTTTAATATCTATTAAAACAAAGCAGCTGCCCTATGGCCATCGATAGAGGTGCTTAAACATTTATCCTTTAACCCGTTATTTTGTTCAAACTATTCAACTTTGATATCCAGAATTTTGGGATCTCATAGCTATTACGTAGGTCTATCACTTTTTATTGTTTCAAGATGCTGAGGTTTAAACCTGCTGAATAATTAAATAATGAAGAATGAGCGATTTCTTTGTTTAAATCGACCTTCTGGGTTAACTAATAGTTGGATTTTGATCGGGTTACTACCAATTCGTAGAATTTTTTATCTTCTACAACTTTTGTTGGAAAAGTTATAGCCTTAACTTCGTATTTTTCATTGTATCATTTAAAAAACGACTTTTCTTAACTTTAAATCGCTTTTATAAACATTTGCCAGAAGAATTTCCCTTGCTTTTTTGGTGCACATGTGTACAATGACTTCATCTATCCATCCACCAAAAGATTCCAGCGAAATCACCTATCGCGGTATATCCGTCCACCAAACCACATAGCAGTTACATTTTTTTTAGATTCCGGTGTTTTTTGGCTAAATGCACTAGACATATAGTAAGAGTCGTCGCTCAAAATAGACATATTCTAAACATCTAGTAGATATTTAAAATATCCAAGACATTGAAGACATGATGTAGATATCTAGTAGATATTTTGTGCTATGTGGGCAGAGTTCTTAACTGTGCTCTGAATGACTCCAGGGAAGTAGAAATTCGTCTTATTCGAAGACGGGAGAAAACCCCTTTTATAAACTAAAGATAAATAGGAAATTTTTCGTCGGACAGATTACTATAAATCCTTCCATAACTGCCAATGAAAGTACTATTTTAAATAAGATTCGTATTGCCTCCTAACCACGTGAATTTTCTTATTTTAATCCTTGGAAGTGAATATTTAGCTTTTATATTTTTTTTCTGTAACTTTTACTCGCCTCTAAGTAAGTAAAATTGACCTGTAAGTAAAATTGACTGAATCAAAAAATGTGAAAAGGTTTTACGAAAACGTTTATGCAGATGCCTATGGGTATATCTGCAACCACTATACATATTCTTAGAGCTTAAAAGATGATAGTATTAGGCGCTCGCAGCCGCTTATAAATATAGCCTTACAAGAAAATAATTTCGTTTTTCAAGGAGTAGGCTGGCATGCAAACGCCGCAACTGTCCTTGTCACTGAAAGAGGTCCCCTTACAATTGAACATTAATGTGGCAAGAACTTGTTTCGCGTGCCAGAAACATGTCCTTGGCGTATCACCTCTGGAAAAAATTTAATGTAGTAATCCAAAACTGAATGATGCGTATGCACGCCATTATTTAGTTCATACGTCGGATTTGCCCTTTGCGATGTACTTTCGTGCAATTGTTCCGAAAAAAATGGCAAAATCCTCTCGGGCAGAAAATAATGTTTTTTTTTCGATTCGCGGCTTCCATTTTGGAAACGCGCTAAATTGGCGACGCAAAGGTCGTGGGTTCGGCCTCTCGTCTCGGACCAAGGGTTTCATGTATGTATTAAGATTCTCAGATTGGGCTAAGAAATGTAACTTTGGTTGATAAAGCATCTACGTACTTAAGTGTGTCACTGTTATCTAAAAACTGCCCCTCCATTCGCCGGAGGAGCTCGGGCTGAGGGTATTAGGACACCAGCCGTGAAGGAGGAAGGGAGTGGAGGAAAAAAGCGCTATTCGGTGGGAACTGTTTTGGCCGACTTGGCATCCCTTTTGACAGTCTATGCCATTTTGATCGTTACCCTTCTTGAGCGAACCTTAATGCTCTCTCCCTCCCACGAATTCGAATGTTGCCTCACTCACACAACCCATTCGAGCTCGCCACTCGAGTATCGTCCCATTGCTCCGAACACCAGATGGACGGATTCGTCCGTCCAGTTAATGCAGCGTGATCGTTGGAGTTCTTGTAAAATGGAATTCCATGAGTGGCATTGAGCGGAGGGATACCTATCCTACCGTCAATTGCTGTGTTCGTGCTCCTGGGGCATCCAATTTTGAAGGACTATTTTATGCCAGTTCAGGTACATAAACCTCTGCTTGCGGTATCGCCACCACAGTCGTTGGCCCGCAATGGAGCGGGAAACTTGTGATTAGGCGCTTTTGCAGTGTGATGTTTAATACGGAAGTTTCCCTATTTAGCCGAGTTCAATCATCACCATACTCGACGCTTCAAAAGTACCCTGACTAACATCAGGAGTGGGGTACAAGCAATGCTCCTGACGAAGATTCTGCGAAGGAGTTTATGAAGAATACGAACGAGAAACTCCCTAGGATGAGCCATGGCGAATCCTGTTCCTCCCGCTGAATCTGTACGTCTCGCACTTGCAGCCCATTATCCTGACGAGAGACCCTTGGACAAGTTGTCCGTCGCAACTGAGGAGTTTGTCACAGAATTCCATTGTCCAGCCACAACACTGTGGTAAGTGTCATTTAGTGTGGAGTCCCGAAAGAAGCTTGTGAAAGTGGTGTCAATCAAGCGACCATACTAGGGAATAATTTTAATACAAATTTTTTACCAACTCTTGCTCTGGTACTACTTTGGGTTAACATCCCATATCAATTGTTCTAGCGATTGCTGTGATTCTGATGAGTGATATGAACATTTTAAAATTCCCTGTGATTTGTATGGTAGTGACGGGTTTCCGATAAAATGGGTTGCTCGGTTGCTTGCATATCAACCAGTAATTCTTGTTGCAAAGCCGGGTTATTTAAATAACCCCAGTGATAGCTATTGTTTTCGACGCTAAAAGCCAAATATTTGTCCTTGTACCCCGTGTGGCAAGAAGTATCGAAAATAATTGTGAAGTTTCAAGGAGCACTGTGATATCCAGTTGCTCGAGTCAATATATTAGTCATATGGAATATATACTCTCTCTCTCATAAACAGGAGAAATAATTATTAATCACGGGATAAATTATTTTTCAAATTAACTTGTAACTCAGTGGGGGAGGGCTTAAAGGGAGCCATATTTGCGGCATTTGCTTAGAATATGTCACCTGTAATCCTCAGGAAAGGTGTCTGACGACAGCATTTATTTCCGTTTCAAATGTGAATTTGTTCGTGTTGCTTAATAAGTGTCCCAAGTTTATTGATTTTGACAATGGGAATGTGATTAACGTATTGATAGTATCGTGTGGTGAATGTTCGCGATCATCGGGTAGCATGGCAACTATTATCTTATGTAAAAGAATTCCTGCTCTTATGTAACATTCTGAACAGGCATGAAAACTGTGGTCTTCGCTTGGTGATTTAACCTTTTTGCCTCGCAACGTGGACATCAACTCGGAAATTACGTGTAATAATCATTCAAACATTCTAGCAACAACTTATCAACAGAACAAACTCGAGTTATTTCATCGTCGATTGAATTATAGTGATTAATTCTCGTATCAGAATCATTGGCTATCATCTTATGTGAATTCACTCGTACATGCAGAATCGCAGGACGCACGTAAAGGCATACTTTTCCGAAGGCCAATATGTTACCAGTCTTTCGATTTTTTTCGTGAGAATTATCTTCTTTTCCAGCTAAAAAGTATTGTGAGTTACCGGTGATAATGGTCGTGCAACTAACGTCGAAAGCATTAATCCGTGGTCGAAAGCAATTGCTTACTCGCTGGCCGATCTCCACCATCGCCTAGCCTTCATCCGAGCATCGAAGTGCTGAGTAGGGCATCGGGGTTGGGGGAGCATGGCTCTATGGGTTGTTTACCATCTCCGAAAGAAAGGAATAAACCATCCGTGAATGACCTTCGTCTTTTACATTCGAAATGATCGTATTGAAGAACGTGATCATGTTGATAGCAGGAGGGTTTTCGGGCACTTAACCACTCTCCGGTGACGAACTCACAAGGCTCCCCGCAACCTCCTCGTCGGCCTGTGGGGTTTGGGGTCTTTCCCTCTCATACTGCGGACTCGGGACCAAGTTCGGCCAGAGTGGATATTCGCTGGCAAGAGCATGATTGTTTACGGGATAACTAATGAGCTAAAGCGGGAGGGTACCGATAGATCTTTGTGGTTGACATACATATGCTATGACTTCCATTATGAAAACTCCAACCGAAGGGCTTACAGTCAGTAGTAACGCTGGATATGATGCCGTTTAATCCCAGAATCACGCGATTATTAACTTCGTGTGCTCGATCACCATAAAAGAACATATACCGCGTAAATAGATTCGCATTTACTTTAGTCATTGGCGCAAGTCTCAGTTAATATTCTATGTACTAAAAGTTTGTAGCGGAGAAGTAACTATGAAAAAGTATTTCTCGAGTTAGTACGGTGGATAAGTGTAGGCCTCTCGGCCCAAGGACCCCGGGTGGGAGTGCCGGCGGGCAGAGGATGTTAGGGGAAATTTTCAATCCCAGGTCGGGTGACATGAGGCAATGAGTTTGGCCAATTACGAGAATCATTATTCTTAGAAATAAGAAACTCGGATTATAGTATATTACTCTGTTGGGTATACTTTCTGAGTATCATTTTCGTATTATTTATCAATTTTTGTGTATACCTATTAGTCAAATTATACGAAGAATGACATTTCACCCAAAGCTGCTTTTTGGTCAATTATTTTAGCACTAGTTATTTTTTACTACAGCCTTGGAAAGTTAATTTTATTGGATTTGTGCATTGAGTCTCCACTAACCTTGACTACTCTATTACTCTAACCGTTCACTTAGTTAATACGGTTAAGTTGGATTCACATGGGCGGAAAACGAGACGGAAAAGCGGAAACCAATCGCAGGTCGACGGATAACTTGGGGGCGGAGCATATACCGACGGAACGGGCGGATGAAATTTTCTTATATATACCTTCGACCATGCATAAGCATAAAATTATATATATGGTCTAAGAAATTTTCCGCTTTCCGCGAGCCTAATGTGACGTCGAAAACGATAGAGCAGCTACATCCGCCGTGGTTGAGGGTAAAACAGTTCAAAATCGTGGAACAAAGTCTATAATTTACAAATTATGCAATTCGCAATTTATGATATAATTCTAATTCATACAGTAATGACCTTCATTATTTATTGCAGTTCACTTCTACACTGTAAACTTCATTACCCCGTAAAGGAAATCCTCGCCGACTTATAACCACACAGTCAATATGACGTTTTCGTGACCTATTTTTGACCGTTGTGTTCTCCTTGGGTAAATCAATTAATTATTAAAAGTGTTTCAATATATGAAACCATGGATTAATAGTTTACTCATATCAAGATCTTCTCAATAATTTGTTGCATAATGTCAAATTTTATCGTCAACGGTTAAGTTTTTAAAAAGATACGATCATTCCAACGCAATGTTATATACATAGTGATCAACGATAGTATACACCTAGGCGCTTATAAATTGACTGTAATTATAATGGGCGTATTTAATTGATCATAATTATATGAATCGACAAATAATTTTAGACAGTTATACCCTGAATGAAATTTTTAGGCATACAAATTCTCCCGTATCGGGTGGTCTGTTACGACTTCATTCTTAGCATGAGCGTACGACATCTTAAATTTAATTACAGAAAAAGATATGTATTATTGTATAACTTTTACATTAATATGTAACGCCATTTATTCATAATCAAGTGTAGTTCTTCAATAAGTTCTTCTAGGTAAAAAAGCGCTAACCACAATATTTACTTTCCCTTACCTTTCCACTTTCCGCCTTCCGTCGTCCGCTTTTCCGTCGTGTTTTCCGCCCATGTGAATCCAGCTGTACCCGTAAAGCGTAAGAGATCGAACGCGAATCAAAAAGTACATTCAAACGTTAATTGTTCATTGACAATATAATGATTTAATGAATGAAAATCAGACACACTCAATTCTCTGAAGTAAGAAACTGGAAATATGTCTGTCGTTCTACAGTTTATTGCGTAATCTACAATTTTTGAGTTAATAGTACTAGCAGTAATTGCATTTCCATGACAGTATTGTCATTGCAGGGTTGCTAATACCGTAGCAGCCATTAACCCTCTATGAACGGAATTACGAAACATAAGCATGGAGAATACAGCTACTACAATAGCTTTTTGAAAGTGCTATTCAACCATTATTTCACAAAGAATCCGAACCATTTGATAATAACATTTATTATGAAATGTGACTTATTTTTTATTTCATTTATTTAATTTAAAATAATACGAGGGTGAGTCAATAAATAAGGCGCAAATGTCAGCATTTCATCATCAGAATCAGTCTTAAACATTTCATTGGGAACGCTTGGAACATCCACTGTACAGGCCCGACTTAGACCCCAGTGGTTTTCATCTGTTTGGGCCCCTAAAAAATCATTTGGGTGGCCGTCATTTTGATTCAGATGATTCTGTAATCTATGAGGTTACACGTTGGCTGCGACAGCAACCAAAGGACTTATTTGCTGCTGGCTTTCAAGGACTTGTAAAGAGATGGGATAAGTGCCTGAATGTACAGGGTGAATATGTGGAAAAGAGAAATAAATGTCAGAAAGTTACTTTAATTATTTTTGCCTCAATTCAGTTTTGCGACTTATTTATTGACTCACCCTCGTACTTAACATAATAATATTTACACAAGGTATACTTCAACATAATCTTCATAACATACCTTTTTTAAACTTTCCCAAGTTTATCTTCATATGGCAACGGAAACTTTATTTCAGAGCTCCACCAGGCACGTCATCGTCGGTGAATAGCGTCACACATTCATCCATTCGAATTGTTGGACAAACCGCCGAAAGAGACGCAACTTTCCACACACTTAATACAAAGCGTCGAAATTCTGTCTAGGGCAACAACTAAATGGAAAATCCTCTTAGGAAGCAGATATTTCAATGATATTGAAACGTAACAAATTTGACTCACTCGTCCATGGATGGTTAAACAAACCCCTGGTTTCTTTAGTGTAATTAAGATTTCTTGGAATGTGATCCTTTTCAGATAAAAATTCACGAACTTAGCCCTAAATGCTCTTTACCGAAGGTGCACTGTTAATGAAAGTGGTATGAAGTTCAAAAGGTTTCGCCACTTGTTTCTCTCGTTACTCAATCCCACTTTATCACCTCCTTGCATTCCTCGAGGCGATAGTCTCATTGAAGGCTAAGTTCGCGCTGTCAAAAACTATATCCGGATTGAAATAGGCTTTGAGTCAGATGGTTGAGTGGTGTCTGAAAAATTCAAGTTCTTGAATATTAGCCGTCAATTCTTACGCTTCTCAGAAGCATTAGCTCATTGGGATAGCCTGGCACAAGTTAAAAGCGCCGAGTTTTTGGTCATTTGCTCCAAATACTCTCTTTAGCAGGCTCTTGACGAAGTGAGTTGTCACCACAACACTACTTCACGATTCGGCTCATTATTCTTACCGAAGACAGCTTTCTACTAAGAACACCGATACTCCCCCAACCTTCGTCTTGGACTCTATATCCCAGTATTGCAAGGCTCAAGGCTTAATTGTGTGTACAAATATTCCACTGTACCCTCCAGGGTGACGAATGCCGACACCTCGAATTGTATGAGATTCTAAACGTGGGAGACTCCGATTGATCTTCATCTCTTTTCTCGACTCTTATGGTAAGTCTTGACGCGTGGAAGTGATCCATTACCTAAAGATACATAAGGTAAGAAACTCTCCATTCTGGAGCGATGGTGGCTTACTCAGAAAGTTTAAACCGTGGTCGCAACGAGATGCAAACCACGTCCCCATACTTTGCTGGCTTTTTTTAAAGCAGCAAATTAAAGCTTCGTTTAATGGGTGAACAAACGAGGTCTCTGAACTTGACTATTTTAATTTAAGCTGTTAGTGGAACCATATGATCACAGAGGTCGTGGCAAATTTATCGGTGCCAATGGTGTAGCCAATGTTGATGTATCGATGAGTATGTTATGATATCGCAGTTTTGGTGATGCCCGAAATTTTTTCTCTCGCAAATTTCAACTGATAGGAGCTTCACAATGGTAGCGATCCAGCCGTGCAATTTACGGTTACTCTTTATTTACAGTAGTTGTCCTGCCAATGAATGCCTGAATGTTTCATGCGAAGTGCGGAATGCTTCAGTCAACTCGAGGACGAGCCGAATGCAGGATGGCCGTGTTAGATGGAATTTGATCGACGGTCGACTAACGGGTCCCCTTCGCTATGAACTTGCTAACGGTTTGGGAAATCTATTGCATTGTGGGAGCCACCTGCCAAGAATGAAAGTATGTACCTACTCATGAAAACTCTTTCATTTTTGCCCCTTTCAATGATATGTGATTTGACCGTGATGGAATAGTATTTGACTCCCTAAATCGCTTAAATGACGGAGATGAGACAATTTCACCCATGTATCGATTTTGGTGACTGAATTCTCATGTCTAATCGTTATTTTACTCGCTCTTTATCTACTACGCGGACTGTTTGAAAGCATCGGTTCAATATACTCTCTCATCAAATGGTGGACATCGGGTAGCTGTGGTGGCATTATCACTTACTTCCCATTCACGTGGCCTGAGTGTGACTCTAGTAAGAGACTCAAGATATTTGAGCTCAATTAAAAAAAGGTAGCTACATAAAAGTGTATTTCTACCACTATACGGATTTCGATTTTTTTAAACAGGAATTATCGACCTCTTATATTAAGTTTAGTAATGACAGCCAACACCATACTACTTGGGGTACATGGAATATTTTTCGTGGCATCACGCGACTAACCATGGACAATGCAATGCCAAGTAAACTGAAAAAAATAAAAAACAGAAAATCTCTTAAGCGACAACGAATCTTATCGCGAAATGCGAAAGCGCAAAAATTCAGGATCTACCCGATGTGTAACTTAAGAAAATTTGCCATAAATATTAAAGAGTTAAATTAACAGCTAAAGCGGTCTTCAGTAAAGCATTATTGGAATTCAAAAGTTAAATGTGTGGTGAATTTTTGAAAGATAACCAGAAGGCATTTTGGTCTTACGTGAGGGAGGTTCAAGGGAATAAATCTGCGGTAATGTCACTAAAATATGGTAAAGGAGAAAGAGCTAGGATAAATTAGAGATAGCGAATATCCTTAACAATTTTTTTCAAAGTGTCTATACTACATGCCATCAGAAAACGCCGCTACACTGCCTTGACTTTATAAATATCCAATGCAGTCTATAAATATTTCTTGTCGCGGCATAGAAAGTCGCCTGAAATCCATGAATTCCAAGGAATCACCTGGTCCCGATGAAATTCCCGCCCGAGTTTATAAAGAATTAGCGTCAGGAATGTCACCCTACTTGAAAATTCTCTCGCAGAACATCGTGTCGCTAACGATTGAAAAATGGCGAACGTTACACCTATCTTTAAAAGTGATAAGGAAGATCCTAGCAACTACAGACCAATTTCCCTTACGTCTATATCGTGTAAAGCATTGAAAAATTTAATCATCAGTTCAATTATAAGGTTTTTAGATAATTAAAACTTTTTAATTCCAAACCAGTTTGTATTCCAAAAAGGAAGGCCCTGCGACACCCAACTAGCCCTCTTTCGTCATGTTCTTTTCACCGGAGGAAAGCTTTCCATTAAGTTCCGGGTCCGAAATTACTTTTTAAGCTAGAAACCCATGAAATGCGTCACGATATACTATGCTGAAGTAAAGATTTCATAGATAACCGCGAGCAGAGGGTAGTTCTAAATGGCGTTAGCTCAGGTCACATTCGGTTCACATAGTTAATCACATTCGGTGTACTCCAAGGAAGTGTCATTGGTCCCTATTGTATCTTTTTGCATATTAATGATACCTATCGCGCCCGACGCAGTATTGTACAGGGATGTTAACACAATCAGGTAGAATTGCGCTGAAGAAAGGCCTAGATTCTATAAACAATTGGTGCGATACTTGACAGAATTAAATTTTTTTAAAGCGTCGTTATAAGTTTTTGGAGAAAGAATAACTTGTCTAGCAAAACGTACACAATTAATCAAGCTGAACTAATAAATGTGGAGTCAGTTAGGTACTTAGGTGTGACCTTTACTCAGGATTTGTCCTGGGGAAAACAATCGTAAATTGAGATTTAGTAAAAGAATACTAGGAACATGTGACGAGAAAGTAAAGGAGCGATGTTATTTTTCTCTCATGAGACCTCACTTGTAGTGCGCCGCTAGTATATGGTACACTTACGAACTAGGACTAGTTTCAGATTTAGATCGAATACAACGGAGAGCAGCTAGATTTGTTAAATATTGTTACGATAAACATAGCAGTGTTAGTGAACTGTTGAGAGAATTAGGGTGGGAACCTCTATCCGATCGAAGGAAAAAATATAGATTAAACCTTTTACGAAAGTGTGGTGTAGACTATTTTTTGCCGGAAGTTCAACATATTTTACTGGAGCCAAACTATTATAGTATAAACGATCACTGGCATAAGATTAAGAAAATGGACTGCCGTACCGATTGATTTAAAATGTCATTTTTTCCACGCACAATAAGGGACCGTAATAGTTGCGATCAGTTCTAGGTTACTTTGACTCTGTCAAGGAAACATAGGTCTTTGCACTTGTGCTATATATCCTAACACCATAATTAATCACTTACCTCGCATGTAATTTCCGGCATGATACACTCTTGTATGATTAATTACCTTGTACTACTTATCTGTCGCATTAATAATAATAATCGATAGCTGTATCTTAAGTGGTGTACTGCATGGTAGCATATTCTTATACGTAGCACTCTCCTAATTTCTGGTCTGACCGTGCGCGGTTCTGATTGCAGCTGGGATGAGAGCTTCATGCCTTGTGTGGAGTCACCCCTTCCCACACACCCTAGTGGTGCCTTACACAGTATTTCGTCGATACATGTGTAGAATCTCGACCACTGGTTAGCAGTAGTAGCCTCGTCCGTCAGGGTGGACGCTGAACTATGGACCACTAAGCGCCATTAATAAGTTATTAGCAGTGTTACCGAATTGTTGAAATATATAGGGGTAACCTTAAAATGATCTACGGGAAAAATTAAGGTTTAATCTTAGAGCGAGTTCGAATGTTGCCGGACGTACAACATATTTAACTTGAGCCGACCTATTATGATAGAACAATGATGGAAATAGACTACAGAACCGCTAGATTTACAATTTCATTTTTTCCACGAACAATAAGGGAACATAATAGTTGCGATAGATCAGTTCTACGAAAATCCCATTATTACTGGGTATGGTAGACTTTGTACTTGAATTAATAACATACCAATAATTTTTTAAAACTCGCCCCGCTTGAAAAGTCTGTCATGATTTTGTTTACCGCATGATTAAGGTTTCATAAATTGGTACAGTTATTAATGCTCAAAAGTAAACGTGTCTTAATGAGTGAACTAAATGTTCCGCTCTGTTGCGCTCTCCTGGTTCCTGGGCTGATCGCGCATTGACCTTTATGCTCTGAGACTAGTGGCCGGGGAACATGCGGGGTTCTGATTTGAGCTTGGACGTATGCTGTTTGCCTGGTGTTGAATCACCCCGTACCACACATTCAAGCAGTGGCTTGCTCGGTAATTCGTAGATGCAGATAACTTTAAAGTTAATGTTGACGCAGTTTCTCTCTCCATAATATCAGAAAGATATATCCTCATATGTGCTTCCTCTTCACAACCTAGTAGTATGTCCCCAATGGCACAAAAGGCCTCTGATATTGATCGCTTCTTCTAATAACAAAATCGCCGGATTGTTTGTATGGATCGACTGGGAGAAATGTTTTACGGGTACATAATTTTATAAATATTTGACGATGAGATATTTCGAAAAAATATTTTGGAATTGTTAATATTTTTACTTTGTTTTCATCCGTACTCCGACATGGAATGTGAAGGTTCGAGGAGACGAGCAATCATCTATGCAGACCTTTGGAGAATAAAATTACAAGCTTGAGGAAATGGTCAGGATAGTTGGCTGGATATTTCTATTGAAATTGACTGTACGTGCTTCATCTGGCCGTAGACTGTTCAAGACTGCCGGTGCAGGGATTAAATCATCTGGAAAGTGCAGAGAAACGGTACTCCACCATGTCTCCGTACACCCCATCTAGTTAAGCGGAGCCTCCCCAGTCGACAGATCAGGTAGGTAACTGTTCGAATTTCAAACTTCACAAATAAATATCGGTGGTGTTTTCAGTCTTTGAGGATAACTTCAAGCTCCTGAAACGTAATCAAGTGGCATTTAGGATTTCAAGAATACTGAATCGCGTTTCGCTCGATACTTGATGAAGCACAAGTTCGAAGATTCTCGCTCGATGGCTTCACAGTATCTTGTAGTACTGAACGACCTCCCCGGCTATCAAGCACGATCGCTATCATAACTCACGGACCTGCTGGATTTCAGAATTGATGCGGTAGGTACCCACTAATTGGATAATTGAGCTTATCGGGATCTAGTATCCGTTGACTAATCACGTTAACTTTTAGAAACTATGCGATCTCTACTTTCTAAACTTAGAGCAATCTATTCCGGTGGCTAATAGGAATTTACGGGCCAGGAAATGAAATAGATAGAAATATCATGGGCATTTCTTTTGGTCGTTGGCTGCTATATATTAGTTAATTTAACATTGCAGCAATGTATAAATAAAAATTACGATTCCCAGCCAGTACAAGTTCTATGATCGTGTGAAGCTTTACATGAATACTCAATTATTCTAGATTCCATACTTAATATGGAGTGCCGGCAAGTTTGCTAGGTCTTGTGAAGGATCAAGATAAGTGTGGAACGGGCTTAAGTCTCCCTCGCCATTATTGAGCCAGCGTTGATTCCATGTTTTTGCCCAAAATGAATTGTCGCCGAATGATATTGTATTCAGATCAGAGCAGTAATGCATAGGCATTTGACTAATAGCGGCGTCTACATTGACCGCTGTGTGGTACATTTGAATGCACCTTTCACTGAAAGTCACCGTGGAGACTCCCTGTCACCACTTGATTGGGTCCACTTCAGAGGACCGAGGGACTATTGAAGTGGACCTATACGTCATCCGCCACTAGATTCCTCTTAATTTCCCCATATTGTCTTCTTATTTTGCCCAGAATTCCTATCCTCTTCCACGCTTCCTCAGTGTTCTTTCCTCTATTCTACATTCTATTGCCCTCTTCAACGTTCCCTCTCTATTCATAATGCCCTCCATCCATCTCTTCTACCTCCTCCGAAGCTCAGCCACTAGCTTCGTCTCCTCTCCAGCCATATCCAATACCTCCCCTCGTTCGTCCCTCTCGCCAACCAGCTCGCCCTCGCAATCATTCTCCACATCCACATCTCAAACGCCTCAAGGCTGCATACATGCTCCTTTCGCAATGACCAAGTCTCCGACCCATACAGCACCACGCTCCGTATCAGAGCTATGTCAGTAGTGAAGTTACGTAAGTTAAAATACATATTTCAATATTTGTGAAATGATAAGTTGGCGCCCTCTCTCCATCTTGTAAGACTTCAGCAAACCCTCGTTTTTCACGGTAGGTATTTAAAAATTATCATTTACCATCACTCACAGCGCCAAGCTCTATATTACTTTTCATCATCCTTATCTTCACGTCTCTAATTGGACTCCCCCATATATATTCACTCAGACTGTTCTTCATAAATTTGTGTTGCATTCTATACATCAAGAGAGATTCCTATGTTTTGCATGGCCTACTTTAATTCGGTTCACATCTTGAAACTACATCTTGTGTCCTAATCATTTCTGAATAGGAATCTAATCTTAATTTTGTTCAATCACTCGGACGCTTCGGACGATAGTTGTCCACTAAAAGTTTTCACACAGTTGAGGAGAGAATGCCTTAGGTACCTAAAATGTGTGCATCGTTCGGCTCTTTCTTAAGAAACAAGTTAAATTAAACTCTTTTGGAAGTCTAGAACCGTGCAGCCGGTTTAATTTTACCTCGTTCATTATAATAACTCATTATGCCGACTAGGGAAGTGACTTATGCGACCGACGAAACCAAGATGATGCCTCAGTTCACATCATACGGTCTTGACAATAATGTTCAATTTTCAGTACTTTACATGACAAACTATCATCGAATTATCGTACTTACAGCACTTACTTTGGTCAGAAGTAACCAAGCGTATTTTTGCCGCCACGTTTATGCTTCTTAAGCCATTTGATGTGCCGTAGTTGTAAGCCGTATGTTGAATATGGAATTTAAACTCTGACGTACTAATTTCCACAGATTTTCCTAAGCGCCCTGTTGTTTTCCCTGATTACTTGTGAAACCTTTTCCAATGATCATCCGACTTCGCGTGAATTAAATCGGCTGCGGCTTTTCCCGAATTTCTTAAATAGCACGATCGTATGGAGTACTTGAGTATGTCTTCCTGTGGAATATCATAGCATATGTTTAACCGAATTACGAATAGTGTTGCTGTCAACATGATACAAACATGCGTTAGTTTGTCACCCTATGTTTAATGATTCTTTGCTTCCCTCGAGGGTAAACATAAAAGCTGGATAAAACCGTGCGCAGGACACGTCAGTCGTCCAAAACGCCTATTCTCTTCCTTCCACTTCCCCGCTTGACCAACATACTTCCCTCTATCATTGATTTGAGCAACCCATCGCTATATATTACTTCCTCCAATCACCAAACTTGTCCATCCCTGGTTTCATTCAAAAGTTTCCTTTCATCGCCCACCATCTCCAGCACTTTCTCATTACTCTCCCTCTCTGTCCACCTCACCTTCCCCACACCTGCATCTCAAACGCTTGTAGAGCATTAACATTCTCCTTTCTCAAGACCCTTGTTTCAGCCCCGTACAGTGCTACAGTTCATGTCAAGCTCTTCTCCAGCCTCGTCTTCAAACTGTTACCCTAGGTCTCCGTCATCAGCGCCTTTCTATTACTAAACGGTTCCTTACCCAACGTTATTCTGCTCCTTATGTCTTTGCTACTGTGCCCATTTTCCATTGACTTACTATTAAAGTAAGTAAAATTCTCCATTTTCTGCCCTTCTAATTTTAAAGCATATAATAAATCATGTAACTCCTCCGAGGATCGACTAACAAATGTCTGATCGTCTGTGAATCTAACAGACTTAATCATCTGCCCTTCTACTTTGATTCTCAAATGTAGTTCTTCCCATGTCTCATCATTTCCTCACATCATCAGATGCTTTCCTACTTTGATACCCACCTCAAGTTCCTCCCATGCCTGTCTTTCCAGTTCCTCAGCATGAATGTTGGAAACCTTGGCGACAATTGGCACCCTTACCTCACCCTGCAACCTGTAATTTCCCAACCTGATTCACTGTCAGCCACCCTGACCTGCGTGCTACCTAAGAATGTAATTTAAATTCTCTACCTGCTCGAGTTGGTCCTCCAACTGTCTTTGCATCATATATGGGTTTCAAATTTGTCTCCTGTCTCACCAACCTATTCCCATTTTTCCCATTCAATAAGTATCTCCATTAGTTTATCCCAATTTCCTCTGTCAAAACCTTTTACAAAATCAATTAAGCATTTGAAAACATCCTAGTTATACTCTGTTTCTTCAGGTAAGTGTTCTCATCACCTCAATCGCATCCCGAGTTGACCTTCCATCCGGAATCCAAACTGGCCATCCCCTAAATGGTACTTAGCCTTGCACTCCAACCATTTATTAATTATTCGAAGTAAAACTTTGGCTTTTCCCAAAAATAAACATAGGAAAATAAATCGTTGTGGAATATTACTGTTTTAAATTCTCCCACGATATGTTATTCCACCAAGTAGAGCCGTCAACAGTTGAAATAAAACTTTGCCTGCGTGTGAAATCAAACTAATTGTTCTATAGTCCTCACAATCGGATACATTCATCTTTTTCAGGATAGGAATCAAGACTGTTTTCACAAAGCCCTCTGGCCATACTCCTTCCTCCTAGATCCTACGTATTAGTTCGAAAAAAGCTTGCCTGCCTGTCTTTCCTAAAATCATTATCAGCTCCAAAGGTATGTTATCTACTCCTACAGCTTTTCTTGCCTTCATCTCTTTCAATGCTTTCTCTGTTTCACTGTTGAATATCATTGACCCAACGCTATCTTTCTCTAATGTTCCCTCATCATATATATCTAAATTAGCTAGTCTATCATCGCTGTCATATAGCTCCTCCACATATTCACGCCATCTTTCTTGAACATCTTCCTGCTCAATTAATATTTTACCTCTCTTGTCCTTAATCTTTGGTTCTGTTTTCCCTCTCTTACCTCCACATAGCAATTTTACCCTAGCGTATAATGCACCCACTTCCTCTTTTGCAGTTTCTCCATTTCCTTGCATTGACTTTTCCACCAGTTTTCCTTCGCCTGATTGGTTATTTGCCATAGTTGATTATTTAGCTCCTTGTATTTTGCCTTACCTATGTCGGTGTTGATGTACATATTTCCAATTCCTTCTACATTTTCCTGATCATTATGTCCGTCACCCACTGCTTCTTTTACCTCCTTGTTTCTGCTGCTCCTATTGCTTTCTCAAATACTCTTACTATGGCTGTATTAATATTCTCCCATTTTTCCTCGATTGTTCCTATTTTCTTAGCTGTGCCTATGTTCCCTTCCAATATCTTCCCCTTTCAACTCTTCCAAGTTCCACCTTTTCATCCTCATACTTCTATTAAGCTTTATGAATCGAACCTCAAATTCATCCTTATTAAATTATTATCTGAATCTGCATCAGCCCCCGGTTAGCTCCGCAAGCTCTTCAAACTGTTCCTGAATCTTTGCTTAACCTTTATCTTCCGAGTGTCTCTCTCCAGCACAAAAATTATCCCAAGACTGCCGAGCGTGTTCGTTAGGCTCATTGATGGACATTTAAAAAACACTGGTCAACTCCTGCCAGCAAGGCTTACTACTACGGAAAAACTCAGTAAGGTAAATGTTAAGTCATTATTCTGTAGTGATAGTAAAATTTATTTCAGGTAAATATCCATTTCTGTCACTCACTTTAATAATTTTTTTCCACTCTTTCCACCTCATGGATTACCACCAGATTTCGGTCATATACACTGCCAGCCTTAACCATTTTTTTGATATTTTTCTTTTGGCAATATTATAATTCTAATAAAAATAGTAATCATTCAAACCTTTCAGGAGAGGTTTTTCCTGCCTGCCAGTACACTGTTTCCACTTGTGACCCCTACCTGGTACAGACATCAATGAGTGGCCTTTCCACTGTGACGGAAGCTGATATTTACTCCTCAACATCATAGGAAGTAGGGCTTTGTCATTTCTACCACACCATAATACCCATAATCTCAGATGTTGATGCAGCTTGGTACATTTGTTCCTTTTATGGAAATAGGTAAGCATGCAAGGCTTTGTGAATTTGAAAATAATTATTGTGGATTAAAATTTTTTATCTACTAAAGTCTTCCAAGTTTTTAAAATTTTGTCAAAATAAAAAACTATGAGACCGCTGTGATGATGAAGACTGCTGAGGGCAGTCAGTAGGTGAAAACTGATAAAATTTAAATATTGCATCCTTGAGTGTAGTTGGTAAGTTCATCAATAAGTTGTAGGAAAAATGGAAAAGATAAATTGTTCATAGCCAATTTGCATGATTTAAAGTTTAAAAGGTCTTATCCAATGCAGCTGTTATATCAGTGACTTCATGAAAACTATTCTTTCACAATACAAGAAGTAGCTTAACGTTATCATTGGAATTTAACTTTGTTCACTCCCATCCTGCCATTATTCACAGCATGGATTTGAGCAATATAAAAGTGAATTTATGGCTTAGCAACTCATCTAAAACCTAAAGCATGTATGGTGTAAGTGGTCCAAAAAACTGTAACTATATTTTGATAGAGAAACCATGTGTATAACCAGGGGCGATCCCAGGGGGGGATATGGGGATACATCCCGCCCCGAAAATTTAGTTTTACAAAACAATTTTAACAACTAGATGTAGTTATCAAATACAACGTTGAACACTCCGAATCACTGTCACTGAGGTAGTCCCCCCCCCCCCTCCAGAAAAAATTCCTAGGATCGCCACTGTGTATAACAAATATTCATTCCATTGATGTGCTGGTCAGTATAAAAATAACTTCTTGAATCTGTGTCTGCATTAGAATTTTTTTTAAACTACACGCTCAGTGATCATTTTTTTTCATCCAGTCATGGTAAAACAGGGTGTGATACAAAATGGGATACTGTTACGTGTTTATCTAGGAAGGAAAGTCTTAAACATTTGGACAGGCAATTGATATCAATGACTAATTTGATTGTATTCTTGCAAGATGTCCTTTTTTCACCAAAATGTTAACTTGGAAATCATTGACCAAATATGCATACCTTTCAATGTTAATTATAGCCAAATACCAAGAAACCAAATTGCCAATATGCTTTTCTTTAATGGCCAAATAATGGTATAATATTGTCCAAATTCATTTGTCATAAGGGGAAAACTTATTGGATTTAATTTATAATTATCTTTTCATTATAACCAATCATTGCATTCCCTTATGTTTGTGCCTCGCTCAAAATTCAAAGCATTTAAATCTTTGTAATACAGTAGACCCTTGCTTTACGATATTATTCCATTCCGGAGGACCGATTGTAAAGCGAATTCCATTGTAGGTTGATTCAGCATTATTTTCGGAAGAGGAATTGGTTTAAAGAGCATCAGTGCCAATCCATTGAGTGTACGTGACAGAGCCAATGCATATGAAATATCCTGGATTAAAATCATTTAAAATATAATTAAAGCAATATTCAAAACAAAATTGGAGAAATTGGAAATTTTAAAAAGCACGCGCAAAATCAGCTCAGATCGTAAGTCTAATCCATCGTAAGTCAAACACATCATAAAGTGGAGGTCTACTGTGTAAGTTACATAATCAAAATATCTATACAGTTGATGCTATTTAACATATTTTAATTTTTCTGTGCCTCAATGTCACTGCAGCCACATAACCTTCTTTTAGGCTTATATCTGCAAATAAAATTACCATTGCTGGTACCTAATTGAATCTTCCTGAGTGATGGAGATCTCCAACAGGATATCTATGAAGATAACCTGTTGACACATACCTACCAGTGACCTTGGTACAGTTAAATTGATTTTGATTTGGGATAACTTATCATTACTATGCAGAGACCACATTTGAAATCAGTGCTAGTGTAGCTTGCAGGATTCTCAAAGTTTGCCAATTTTTGTGCTGGCAATTTTTGTGCAATGGCAAAATTTGCGAAATGTAAATTTTAAAATTTTGTGCCAAATTTGCATAATTTTTGTTAGATTTTGCCAAATAACTTTAGTCACTGTAATAATTAGGTGACTCAGCTCCAAGTTCAAACAATGTACATGTAGCTCTAAGATTAATTTTTTAAAGTTAAAATTGTGGTAAAATTATAATTGATACATTTAATAGGAGAACATGTTCTCAACTCATTATTTAACAATTACGTTCCATTACTATCCTCCAATAATCGCAAACAACTTGTATATTAGATTATTGGCAGGCTGCCCTCAATTTAGTACACCAATATCAATGTAAAGAGATTAAAGGACCTAATCAAAACCACACTATTATTAATATATTTCAACATTTTCTTTTTAGTCTATACATTGCTCTGTAGCCACATCAACCTCCTCTTGAGTCTGTATCTGCAAGGAAAACTATCGTATCATGTGCTGGCAAAGAAAACCCTTCTGAGGCATAATCTGAGTCAATATCCATAAGAGTCTCCTGTATCTGCCTCTGTTGGTGGAGTTAACCAAATGTATGGCAGACAGTGAAAACCTTAAAGGAAGGTAATTTTATTGTTTTAGAATAATTATAATTA
This sequence comes from Ceriagrion tenellum, assembly GCA_963169105.1. Taxonomy (NCBI): domain Eukaryota; kingdom Metazoa; phylum Arthropoda; class Insecta; order Odonata; family Coenagrionidae; genus Ceriagrion; species Ceriagrion tenellum. The sequence continues at coordinate 79,543,522 of OY720635.1, forward strand.
ATTTTTTAGGAGGATAAGTTGGGTTAAAATAAAGTTGAAAAAAAGTGGGGTTAGCATAAAATTAGACTTAAATGTTTGATTGAAGAATATCTTGAAGGTAGCTTCCAATTTGCTGATGGTAATTCTTGAATCCTAAACCATCAACACAGATTTTAATTATACTTATTCTGAGCACTAAGAATTTCTTTGTTCAATCAGTATAGTATCACACTCTCCTATTTTAAAACCACCTTACATGCTTAGATACATTCTTAATAATGAGGGATAAATATATTCAATCACTTCCCGATTCATTTTATATTTTCCATAATTGTGATCATTAAATTTTCTTATTACTTGGATAAATATTTTAATAATACAGCAATGGCAAAAATCAATTGATATATACCTAGTGAACAAAATTTAACCATCTGTACCTTTAAACATAACAATATGTATATGAAATTGATGATTGTTGAAATGTAAGTAACAGCTATAATTACTCCAAAAATTTCATCATAATTAATTTATATCATTAAAAATCATTATCTTTATTTTTATTTCATCTACCAATTTTTTGCAAGACAATTTAATAAGTCATGGACATTTTTTTAAAATGTTTATACCAAGTTAATTTTCAGTTCAGTCATCACCCGTAGCAACAACCTCCAGAGCCAGCGAACTTACCTGTTTCCAATTCGCTCGGATGAAGATGATACATGAGAACTTTTGATAAAATAAATCTGTTATGAAAATAATTTCTAATATTTCTTTTCTCTCATCCTTTATTTCTTATCTTATTACATGTTAAAATTTCTTTTATATTATACAGTAAGACATTTTAATGTTTATATCTAAGTATTCTCTTTATTTTTGAATTCTTGCTGTCTAATACCTTAAGATGGTAAGTTGCCTCCTTTTATTATCAATGGATGAAAGCATTTCAACTGGATATTGGTGCCTCCATTTCATTTGCTGTAATATATAGACTATTGCTATATCACCTGTTTCTCAAATATTTTGTGCAATGAGAATTGAATCCTGAAGAGCAAAGATAAATAGCATTAAGCCTGATTGCTAATGTTCACTAAAATATTTTATGGCAGTTAACAATGGGGTTGAGGGGACTTACGTGACTAATAATTTTTTATTATGCTTAACTCACTATCAATTCTTTTCACCAGTTTGAGAACAAAGTCTATTTCAACATAATGTGCACATTGCTTTATTTTTCTCTACAATGCTAACCTTCTCGATTGTAGAGAAAAATAAATCCATGTGCACATTAGGTTGGAATCGACTTTTCCTACAAATATGTAAGAGCCTAATACCATTTCCTTAATATAAGTCCCTTTTACCAAAATCGTTAATAACAATTAAAATTTTGGTTAGAGGATGTATTAGGAGTAAACAGGCTTTGTTGCTATTATATTTACTTTTCTATTCTTAAGGGTTCCATTTCATCCCATACAATGTTAATAAAACAAGTGAGCACAGCGGTGGTCTCCATATTGCCAAAAATGATATTTAGTGACTTGCCAACATCAAGTTATAATGCTTTAGAAACAATTATTTAATCCATAAATGATAAAGGTTGCAAACTTACCCCCTTAGAGTATTGGACAGCAAAACCTGAATGGTGCAGTCTAAATACAGCCATTAAATGACTCACAACCGTTTGGCACAAGGTTTGGCCTCAGCTTTACTTCCTCTGATCACAGTATCACTTGAATCCCAGCAACAGTAATATGGACAACACTGATTACTAATTAATGCTGCATGAACAAGCCTCATCTCAGGAATGGCTCATGCAGACAACATTTTGCCTTCATGTGATGACTTCCTTTGCACTGATGATATTTACACCTGAAAATAAATTAACTGGTTAGATCTGCATAAGGATGGTTTATTCAAAATTGAAAAAGGATATTTGCATCATATATTGAATGTGAAATAAACATGTTTTTCAATTTTTATTTAACATTTTCCTATTACTCAGCAAAATAGTTAATTTACATTCAGTAATAAACGTTTAGTTTATGGCATGATACATGAGAAGTTAAACCCCCAACAATGTACATTTCATTGATTACTATGAAGATCAGCCATATGAAATAAGTGTTTGACAAATTCTTGCTCCTTCGAATTCCACAAAATTTCAAGGAACTACACCAACCACACTGCTTAGCAGTCATTCATAGCAGAATGAAAAATATACAAAGTTTACGTTGAAAAGAGTGAGATTATTCCCTCATCTTAATAAAGATAATGATATTAGAATTTTATTTCTCCTCCATCAAACATTGGCGTTAATGAGTAGAGGTAAAAAACAGACTAATTATCTTGTTTGAAGATTAGTACTTAAAGCCCTGTTTATCATCATTAAAGTTATTGTTTTACATTCTTAGCATGCGTGTCGACTAGGACAGATAAGACCACCATCAGCAGCAGGCAAACTGCCCCAGCCCCATATTTCTATATTTTTCTCAAGGATCAGAATCTAATAGAGCAACAGTAAACAGTATTACTTCTCATGTGCAGGCTGGGCTGATACTTTGAAAATTGATATTAATAGATATTTGATATATTTCTATGAGACCATAGTTATTAAATTGGATGAGTAGTGACATGTCCCTTACATCAACTTCAAAATGTTTCTGAAAATTCATTAGAAAAACTTTACATTTTAAAATTTCCTTAATATAAGTCCCTTTTACCAAAATTGTCAATACCTGTTAAAAATTTTGGTTAATGGATGTATTAGGAGTAAATGGGCTTTGTTGCTATTATATTTACAGTTCTATTCTTATGGGTAACCTTAATTCTTAACCATTGGTAACATGCAGACATCCCCTAACTGTTAAATTCAATACACCATACAAATAACCAAAAAGTAAGAGCAATAAAGCAGGCGATGATGAGACATCTGTTGCTATTTTAATATCAAATAACCCTGCTCAATAAAGCTATCAATTACATTAAATTAATTGCCAATAAATGGCAAGGAAGACATTACAGACATTTTGTGTAATGACGTGGATAAATTTTTCCTCAAGTACTTATCAAAAAATACAAAAATATTTCTTGAATAACCAGTATTTGAACAAATTTTAATTAAAAGAGAGAGGAGCATATGTTCTAATTACATAGGACTTTGTCTGTGCCTCACGTTGGAATTTTTTAGGTAATACTATCATGTGGTCTGGCAAGGGTGATCCTACCAGAACCACTTGTTACTGCTCACAATGGTCCAGTTTTAAATGAGACAAGACAAATGTTAGCCAAATTCAGAAATGATGATAGATTTGGATGCAGCCTCTCATCATGACTCTCCATTATATATTAATTTGGAAAAAGACAACAACAGAAATCAGAACTATGGAGATTTATGAAGGCACATTGAAGAAAAAAGTTAAGGGTAACAAGAGTGAAAGAGTCAAAGACAGCTAAGGAAGGAGCAGACTACCAAAAGAAATTCAGAGAAAAGAAATTATCTCTATAACAAAGAAGACAAGGACAGAAATGTACGACCACCAAAACAAGTCGGGTGTCGTATTTGTCAAAAATACTTATGGAATAGCCCATGAAAGGAAAGTTGATGATAACCATTTGGAAAACAAATTTGGAAACAGAAGAACGGAGGAACCAGGGAGGCCATAATCTATCTGAGACTAATGGTTCTGAAAAATATAAATATGAACAAAACCACTACATAAGCAGCATTCATGGACGAGAATAAAGCCTTCAAAAATGTAAACTGGAACAATGTGTTTGGGAAGATGGAAAAACTTTGACTGGATTACAATGGGAGATTGAAAATAGTCTACATACACAAAGTTTTTGCAATTCAAATGAGAGAAGACGAATGGTAGCCAAAATCAGCAAAGATGATAGATCAGGATGCAGCCTCTCATCAGCTCTCTCCAACATATATTAATTTGGAAAGAGACAACAACAGAAATTAGAGAAAATGGAATCCTAATGAATAGAGATCAAGAGAGAAGATAAATTCGCCGAAATTTGCCTTGAAGGAATATGGCTTGGTGGTGTAACTGGCTAACACACCTGACCGGCAATTGGGAGATCCAGGTTCGAATCCCGGTCAAGTCAAATGATGTTTTCATAGCGAATTTCAACCCTGGTATATATGCACCCGTGTGATTGACTTCGTACCACATCATTTGTTAAATGCAATGTTTTGAAATTTGTCAATTTCGTCGTTTTAATAACGACATTGTTGGGTTTATCCACCGCGACAGTGGCTTTGTAAGCACGACTTCATCTCATGTGCTACAATGTAGACTTGAGGCCTGAACATCTAGTTCACATAAACCCCCCTCGAAATTCACCTTGAAGGAAGATGGCTTGGTGGTGTAACTGGCTAACAAACCTGACCGGCAATTGGGAGATCCGGGTTCGAATCCCGGTCAAGTCAAATGATTTTTTCATAGAGGATTTCAACCCTGGTATATATGCAACCGTGCGAGTGACTTCGTACCACATCATTTGTTAAATGCAATGTTTGGAAATTAGAAACTAGCCCAATAGACCAATGATGATGTCCAAAAGAAATGTTTTTATGAGCCAGAATATGATTCAAAAACATAAATCATTTTTAAAAGGATTCTTCTTAAGAGAAAATAGAAGAATCACATATAAGACTTGTGTGTGAGAAGTAAGAGGAAAGTGTGTAACCAAAAGCCCAAGTGAAGATGGTGCTGATTCTATGCCAAAGAAAAGGGAGAAAAGTCATAGGCAGATAACTTAAGAGCAAGTGTAATATTGCTTAAAGCTACTGATATGGACCTCTGAAAGTTATAATCCGAGGCTATAAATCAGAACTAATGACCAATACTGTAAGTTTGGGTTTAGGAGAGGGACGGGAATATGCGATACCATATGAATATTGAGGACTCCAGTAGTATATGAAACGTAGAATATGACTTTGCTGATGCTTTTAGCTTTTTAATAGACTGCATAAATGCATTTGATGGAATGACTAAGAGCAAAGGTAAATAAAGCAATGGATTCGAGGGATGGATTTCTAGCTATAAATCTCAACATGAGCTAGACAGCCCAGGCAGGTAAAGTAGAGAGAGATGAATTGAAATGGAAAGCAATAGGATGAGAGTGAGTGAGGGGGATCCTCTTTTACATTTGTTTATGAATCTTTACACAGAGGAAACATTTTGAAAAACGAGCAAAGATATGATAAAGTGGTATAAGCCATTCAACCAACAGTAGAAACAGAAGAGGATAGAAACAATGCAGTGTTAATCGAAGAAGGATATCAAACCTTTAAAGAGTAATAAGGAGATGAGAAAGTGTGAATGAAAAAGTAGATCGTCAGAAGCAGTTGATTACACTGGAAGTATTAGACTTATTATATGCAGAAGAAACATAATATCAATAACAGGACAACCAGGAGTAGGCATAAAATAATAACAAATTATGTCCACCCGTAAAGCAATAAATGGTAAAGAAAAATGGATAAAAACTATCATAGATGTGAAAGACCTCCCAGGGAAAAGTTGAAACTATCTAAAAAACTTGAAGTTTAATTAAAAATGTCCAAAAAAAGAATGTTACTCCATGGTGTTATGTATGCTTTTCGTTTGTCATGTTATGTGTGCTTTTTGTTTGTCAATTGTTACCATAGGGAGCAGTACTGGGCTGGCATATGGGGAGTTGTGGGCAGTAATCGGACTTCTGGGCTCGCTGGAGGTGGCCCTGGCTGTGGTGTTGTCATTACTATTGTGTATCGTGCAATAGGCCAATAAATCCTTTTGCATTATATTTTGAGATATATTGACTCAATTAAACCCACAGGACACAACACATGGGGTATGATGAATTATCATTAAAAATGAAAATAAATGCAAGACATTGAAGCTTAACGGGAAAATCTTTTGAGCAGCAGAGATTTTATTTTATAAGGGTAGTTAGGATGATGACACAAGGTAAAAATTATTGAATATGATGCGACTAGAAAAAACAAATTGATAGCTGTTCTAATTATCATAATTTTCTGTAGCAGTTGAATTCACATGAAACATCTGCTGAAGTGTGGAAATACTTCACGATAGTTGCAGCTAATGAGATACATGTGAAGCATAATATTTGCCACTCCCTGATACCCGGAGGTAAACATTAATCCACTTCGAAGTAAAAAAGCATGCACAAGAGGAGCATTAAATGGCTTTTCTTTGGAAGATTAGCACAGACTACAAAAAAACTGAATACTTTACTGAACACCAAGGGTGGATTAACGCATAGGCCTAGGAGGCCCAGGCTTTAGATGTCATGAGGAAAGGAGGCACCTGGGTGCTTTGATTGGCAGAGTCTTATTTATACAGTTATATACAGTCTCAATTTTAGAGGGCAATATAAATATTAGCAAACTAAATAAAACATAGAAAATCAAAAACAAATGTGGGAAGGGGTCACCAAAAAGTCTCTAGCCTAGGGCGCCACCATCTATAAACCAAGCCCAGCTACATACAACGAAAATATTTGAGACCATCCTTCCTAAGCCAAGTGACATCAGTGAGGATCAAGAACTAAATGCTGTAAATATTATGCTCCTATGGATGCAATAAATGAAAGAACTCTTAATATGTTCTTCTAGATATACATAACAATAAAACAAAAAAACTTCTCTTGCTAATGAAAATTGAGTGACGCAAAGTTATTACATACTAGATTTAAACTGGAACCAAGAATCGAATCTAAAAACTGAAGCTAAGAACTGAGCAGGTACTGAGAGAAAGTGGAACTGACCCATTCCAGGTGTTAAGAAAACCAAAATCATATTTCAAGGAATGAATCAAGAAGATACAGTCACATGCAAAACTGGAGACCAAACATTAGTACAAGTTGAAAATTTTTCAACTGAGAGGGATGATAATCATGATGGGAAAGTAAAGATATTAACAGAAAGTATTCAACCAGAAGCAAATTCCACTGACAGCTTGTAAAACAATCCTGGAAGTCAGCAATCACCTTATTAAAACATACTTTTGAAGCTTGCTCTTAAACGGCAGAGAAGCCTAGAGATCAACACTAAAGAACAAAAGTGTTTGGAAGAAATTAAGATGAGGTGTTGTCTAAAAATGAAGAAGATAGAATTATTGGAGATAATCACAATGAATTAAGTCCAACAAAGAGTCTGAAAGACAATGCTTTAAATCAAAACTCAGATAGGAAGACGAGACAAACTAATTGGATATTCTATGCAAAACAGTAGACTATTGACAACACTAATGGAAAGAAAATGGATGGGAAGAAATGGATGGGAAAAAAGAAATGAATGGGAAGAACAGGAGAGGAAGACTAAGAGGTGTACGTATTGATGCCAAACTAAAGAATTTTGGAATGAAGCAATTAGTTGAGAAGAGAGTAAGGTGAAGAGGAGATATACAGCTATACATTTAGCTCATAATTTGGATGGATGACTGCTGATATGTTGAAAGTGATTTACAAAAAAAAACACATTATGCAACATTACAGACAAAAATGAGTAGGCACGGAAACAACAGGGACGTGGGGAGGGAGGTCCAGCCAAATCAGAACTACTTTTAAAGGTGACATGTAAGATATTAAAAGTCTCATTTAAAAATATATAAGGGTGGGCTTCCACTGGCAAGTTAATTTTGTAAGTTTCTTCTGCATGAGTTTCCTGAAAAATATTGCATTTATGACAATTTTCTCAAAAGCATATGACAAACTGGATTGGTTATCGTTTAAACTGCCATCAACATGGATCAGCAATTTTAAATTTGCCAAAAATTTTAAAAGCTCTGAAATAGGACTTGAAGCTCAATTGCTCAACAAACTCGCAATAGTAACTTAAATAGGAACAAAGTAAAACCAACAAGCATTCCAAGAGTTAATTATGATAAATCACAAATAATGATTAAAGAATATTTTCAAATTACCACTAGAATAATAAATAACAATTGAAATAGATTTTTAAAATAAGTACCCAAATAAAGATTTTTCTTTAAAAACAATGAAAAATCATTTTTTGAATCTGTATTTTTTTCCATTCAAGGAAAATAAAAAATTACGTTTCCTTAACTTAATTTTCAAATTTTATCAAATTAATTGATGCATGCCTTGTAGGTATATCCCAAAAAAAGACAGCAACTGAACACTGCCATGAGTGGCTCATACTACTAAGTTCGGCAGGCTCTGTATTAGGTTATAAGAATTTAGTAGCTACTTCATTGCATGGAAAAAGTTCTATACTTAAATAAATAAAGAACTTTAAACAAATGAAGGCAGCAATGGAATGCAGTGCCTGATACTGAACAACACAAAATGATAATGGTGAACAGATGGCAAATACGCTGGAAGAAAACTTATGGAGTTACAGGAGTCATCGGAATAAATTGAGAGCAAAATGAGAACAAATCTGTCAAATAATCCAACCAGATCAAACGAAAGGGGATCGAAGGATGAGGGTGTCAAATAAAAATCATAAAATCCGAAGATTTGTATGGAACTGGGTGGAATTTATGCATGGTGAAATAGTAAACATGCAATTTTTCACAAAACAAAATTTACTTTGACCCAGGTTTCAATGTTGAGAGACCATCTTCAGTTAACAAGAAATACTACGAGGGCACAATTTACACATATTTGGGGGAAAAGAAAATTTGTAGAGGGAGGTAGAGAAGTGGAGTAAATAGACGGGCAATAGCTATTATATTGTTGCCTGCTTTTGTTGACCCAGTAACCTTCCTCTTCATTCCACCCTCTTTTCTCCCCTTCTTTCCTCTTTTCCTGTTCCCCTCTTCTACACCTCCCCAACTACTTTCTATTTTCCTCCTCCCTCCCCGAAATAAGTATAATTTGAGTGAACTTAGCATCATTTCTCACTTGAAGATGATGAATCAACATTGAAACCCAGGTTGAAAGTAAATTTTATTCAGTGAAAACTTGCAATGTTAACTACTTCATGAAAAATATATGCCTGAATACTGCAGTCATGAGGAGGTCTGGCAAACCTTTGAATATATATCACTGTTAGAGAAAGACATATGAAGCAGACTAAAGATGAAAATAAATGGATTGACTCCCTGAATTGGAATTTTTGAGCAATTCAAATATTTCTTCTCCTATATCCTCAAACGCTTTTCAAAAATTAAGAATATGCCATTTTTTAAACAATTCATTCAGAAATGTAATAAAAAATGCCATTGCCATAATGAGTAATGAACTATGTGAAGAAATTAACCCAGAATTATGAAGTTACCAGACCAAGTTTATAAAGTGAGTCTGCAAAATACACATTTACACATATTTTAATGGGTAAAAGCCTCAATAAAACATGATTCACGACATTATAACTACCTAGTACATTTTCACTTTTCCTCTCAAGGTTAACAAAGTGATATCTGACTAATCGTGCCAATCTGCCATAAGGTGAAAAACCATTATCTACATACCTAATTGAACCATATATCATCAGGGATGACAGCTGAAGGTTTGACGGCAGCCCTATTGGTGGTTCATGTGACTCTGATGACCACTAAGGACAGCACTGGTGGAACCATATTCTGCACATATGTAGTAGAAAACTACTGGATCTACCACTCAGATTTATTTGTGCCCTGAAAGATAAAAAGCAAATATATTTCACACAAATTAGCACAACATTGTACACAGTTATACTCAAAATACATAGCTATAACTTGGACTTGGTTTTTACACCAGTCACAGAGTACACAAGAAAGGGAGTCCAAAAGTAACTATAGCTGTAATTATGGCTGTTTCCCAACCACCACTACATATTCTTCATCAATATTTAAAAACTTTCCCATTTTCTTTTTTAAAAAAGAATGACAATAAATTAAGATTGGAAAACCATAAATAAGCATATGTGGAACAATAAAAGTTTAAATTTTGTCTCAATGTCCGATTAGTTTAACTTAAAAATTCAACAAAGTTGATTCTATGGACTTATGCAAAAATTTTTTAAACAACAAAATTAAGAACATATGCTATTGAGGATGTATGGCAATCCTACCCATTAGGTACACATGTAATACCAATGGTAATATGCAGACTACTAATTAAATGAGAGATTCATATTATGAATTTCAAGTCCACTGCTGCCTGGCTCACTTCAGGGAGTCCCACTAATAGACAGAAAACCAAGTATAAATCAACTTCTGAACAAATAATGCTAATAATTTCGTTATAATGAACCACGATTAAGTCCATCAAACATGTAAAAGGAGATAGAGAGGATAGTTGTACCATGAAAACTCAGATAAGAAGGTCCAAACATTAATTCATGTTTTCAAGCAACTTTTCAACTCCTCTATCATCAGTCAACTTGAGCTGTAAAACTGAGGACTCAATGGTGTATTTCATGAAGATAAGGCTATAACTGTCAACACTCACATTTTCTCCAATTCTGTTTCTTCCCCTCGAACAGTCTTCTCCTCCTTGGTCAATCTACCCATCTCTCCACATAATGCAATAATGATCTTAGTGGTCAATCAACACCCCCATTAACACACCAAACAAATGAATAGATGGCTATGCACAAGGGTGTACCCAGGATCAAAACTAGGGGAGGGGCAAGCCATGGTTGTTCACGTTGTAACATTTTAGCACGGAAAAGGCGAATGAAACCAAAGTTTTAAGAAAATTATATATAATTAAAGCAGTGCTTATTAGTTATTACAGTTATTTGCTTGAAAAAAATTAATTTTTATTCTAGTTACATGTCTTTTACTTGCTTTACTTGCAGCTGCCCCCCCCCCCCCTGCCCCTCGCTGGGTACGCCCATGGCTATGTACTGGAATCATCTGCAAAGAGGTAAAGAGTTCTGGGTATGATGTAGGAAGAAAGGAAGGTGCTGAGGAAATTTGAAGGTAGTAAGTTAGATAATTTAGAGAAAATGTATTTTGGTTGACAAAATATGTTCTATGTATTAGGAGATGAGAAAACAATTAGGAAATTAGAATACCATCAATGGGATTTAATTACTATGGGAAGAAGAAGAACATTATGCCAATGAATTGACTTAAGCTTGAGAGGAATACTGTAGTTGCCCTAATGGTACTTATGTAATAATTAGGCAAGGACTTGAAGTAAATTTATGAGACATACCCAGTTAGTAAGCTTTCAACCTATTTCAACACTTACTTACCATACAAAACACTGGATCATTTTGCATCACAGGCAAGAGAAGATGCAGTTGGGTGATGCCAGAAGTATGAAGTTAAGTGAGGATTAACAACAATAGCTAAAATTTCAAACGAAGATGTGAATTATATGTTTTTGGTCATAAGGTATCTAAAGGCAAAATAAATTGCTATTAAATATGTAAGTTGAACCTTGAAGAGGGTTAACACTCGGGGCACTTAGGGTAAATGTTACATCCATACATATGGTACCTATTGTTTCCTTCCTACAATTACTCAGGTTTTGATGTAGCTATGGACCAGTATTTGGAGTGTACCCAGTGAAGGAGTAAAATACCAAAGCTAACACATACAACAGATGTACCTATTATAGATTTTTAGACATACTATTCAAACTAATTAATAGTACACAAAATTAGACAATCATATTTTTAGTCCTAAGGTATCTAAAATTTTTTTTGATACATACAGCATGCTGATTTTTCCAGATATGGCAGCAATGCAAAGCAAAGAGGAAGGAATCATATGGAACACCGTACAGAAAAGAAAAACGAGATGGATTGGACACACCTTGAGACACAATGGGTTTGTGAGGAACATAATTGAAGGCAAAAGAGATGGAAAAGTCCCCAGAGAAACACCCAGGAATAAGTTCATGGACCAAATAAAGAGGAATGTACAGAGGAAGAGATACTAGGAAGTGAGGAAACGAGTATTAGATAGGGAAGGTGGTGGGCTGCAGGCAACCAATCTTAGGATTGAAAGACCAATGATGATGAGTTGAGGGAATTAACACAGCTAGTGAAGCATAGCTTGCCGACACAGAAGCCTCTCAGCATATGTTCAACGATAAGAACTACTTCATAGACTTTACTCCTTTCACCAAGCCCTTGAATATTACAGTAGGAAATGGTGATGTAATTAAGGCACATGGCTGTGGGACTCTAAGTGTGAAGGCATTACATAATAGACAAAAAGCATGTTCCATGCGAGATTAAAGATGTTTGGTATGTTCCAGAATTTATTCTCTGTTGGAAGGACTCTCGAAAATGGGTTTGAATTTAGTGCTGATGCTAGAAGGTGCATCTTCATAAAGAATGGCCAAGTAAAACTTGAGGGAGTATAGACTGGGCTGTATGAATAAAAAATGACTGCCCATCTACCTGAGATCTTTGCTAAAGTGAATGTTACAGTAGTTGACCCTAGTCTTCAATTATGGCATGAAAGGCTCTGCCACTAAGGCAAACAGTATGTGAAGAAGGTAGGTACTCAAAAGTAGGGGGATCGAAGTCCAAGTACTTTAAGATTTCTGCGTTGGGTGTGTGATGGGAAAGCAGCACCGTGAAAGGTTAAAAACTCAGGACTGCAGACCTGATGCTGTTGGTGAGATCATCCATAAGGATCTCTGTGGGCCAATGGAGACCACATCGTTTGGAGGAAATAAATACTTTTTAGTACTGAAGGATGATTTTAAGTTACAACCAAGTATTCTTTTTGAAAACAAAAGATATGTTTCCTCATTGCCTGGAAATATTTTTGAATGAGGCAGGCACAGAAGGTAACAAGATAAAACCGTAATGGGCGATGGTGGGCTTGAATTCAACAATGCCCATGTTAAGAAAATCCTTCAAAAGAAAGGTGTTAAGATACATATGTCCACGCCCTACACTCCAGAGCAGAATGGTGTGGCAGAACGTGAAAACAGAACTCTAGTGGAGAGTGCAAGATCTATGTTGCAGGCACAGAATCTTCCTGAAGGACTTGGTGCAGAAGCAGTGAATACAGCATTCTTTGTCTTAAAATGCACTAGTGCTACAAAGGTGGATGGAAAATCCCCTCTTGAATTATGTCTGAAAAAGGGTCCTGTTAGTACAAAGCACTTGAGTGTGTTTGGTGCAGAATGCTATGCACATGTTCCTAAGCAACGCCAGAGGAAGTGGGATAAGAAATCAACACATGCTAGGCTGCTATGATGGGCCCAGAAAACGTGGGGGTGTTGCAGGGGTGCCTACTATGGCTGTTGCTTTTTTATCTGTATTCAGAAGTGATAGTAAGGGAGGCATGGGGAGATTTGGATGTAGGAATAAAGATAAAAGGGGAACTGATAAGTCAGTGAGACAATCAGATGAACGAGCATTGGGGTGTCAGTAAGCCAAGGGGTGACAGTCAATGATGAATGTGATGAAGGTGCAATGCAAGAGGTATGGGATGAAGATAAACCATAACAAGATTTAAAAATAAGATATTTTCTCTAAGAAAGTGTGCCGTTGGACTGGCCAGCGTTTCCGATTTCATTCAACGTGGGGCGCCACTTACGATATTCAATGCCAGGAGTTTACCTGCGAGGGTGATGGAGACAGCTAAGAAACAGTGACTCGCTGGAAGCCGAAATGAACAGTCCCTGACAAAATTCTTGTGTTCTTCTTTGTAGTTTTTGTGAAAATATATAAGTTTGTGAAACGTTATCCACTGGCTCGTTTCAAATGGTTGCAGAGCATTGTTTCTCAAAAATTCTTGGTCAGGACGACAAGGTAGATGCAGAGACATTGTAGGGAATTTAGCTTTGAATTCTGATCCTTTTGTTCCTTTTCCATGGTCCAACCTGTTTCCCTGTAAATGCCCTGGTGGACCTTAGGGCGAGAAGAAAGTTTCTTTTTGTTGTGTTAAGTATTTTTTTAATTTTAGAGAAATGGATGGTGAGTTGCCGCTAGGAACGAGCTGGGTTAATGACCTTTTGAAGGATGAAGCTGTTCAATACTGCAGGAGATTTAGTTTGCCAGCCACTGGCTCGCTCGATGATTTAAGGAAGGAACATATAGTCTTAAAGAAAGAGTCCTAAAGGAAGGGAAGAGCGACAACAGCTGAACATTTCTAATGCGGTGAGTTTTAATGGAGGAGGCAATGACGGCTCGATCGAGAATAGTGCGATTGTGAAACGGGGATGGATTCAAGAGCTGAGTCAAGATAGGGGTTGAAATTTGAAGGCCATACAAATGAGAGCGTAAGCGATTTTGAACAAAAATGTGAGCTATTTCGTGAGAGTCGAGGAGTGTCGAAGGCAGAAATGTGGAGTTTAGTACCCGAAATGTTAGGAATGAGAGCGTTACTCTGGTGGATGACCAATAAAGTTTACGGCTGAGATGCTTTCATTTCAGAAATACGGGCTGCCTTTTTGCCAGCAGGTTATAATATTCGCTTGAAACGAGAGATGTTTGTGCGAACTCAAGGAGAAGGAGAACGAATGGATGATTATCTAACTGTCATCAGGACGATGAACCGACGCGACGTTTAGATCTCCCCCTCAGCACAGCGGAGTTGCCGCAATTAGTTTGTGAAAACTTACACCCGCTCTACCTCTCCTCTATATCCAGGGCTCATTGCAGTAGTTTCTCAGAGCTATAAGGTTTGGGAGAGAGGTAGAAAACAGACACGAGAAATGCAAGTTGTACCGGCCGCCACCGGGGCGAGAGGGGTTGGTCAATTTGGAGTTCGCTTTTAACTGTAAGCCGCACACGGACGGGAATGAGTCAGTTAAGAATAATCGAGGCGGTTTCCCGGGAAGAGAGAATAGAAGTCAGAGTGCTTTAAACTATTTCGGCCGGGGAAACGGGGCATTTCCCAGGAAGAAGGCCCAATTAACGCCCGTTTTTGCTAGAAGTATACAAGTAAGTTTAGGGTATTCCCCACAGCTCCAAGCAAGGTTGGCGGAAGAAACAGTCCCTGCTTTAGTGGACTCAGGGGACGCCCGTAATCTAATATCGAGGGCTTTGTTTGATAAATTAGTATACCGAAGGGCTGTCACACAAGTGGAGAACGTTCAATTACGGTGTTACACTGCGTCAAGTGAGGCCTTAAACATCTATCTCTCGGCGTCCTCTAAGATACGGATTGGGCATTTTACATGGGTTTTCAGTTTCTTGGTCTGCGACACACACTTGAGAGATTTAATTCTTGGTACGGATTTCATGTCGCATACAGGGATCATTTTGAATATTGCCGAAAAGAAGTGCTATTTTAAGTTCAGCCGAGATTATACTTGTTTCATTTGGAAGGGAGCAACGCAGAACGGAGTGCGAATTTCTTTGACACTTGCTCGGAACAAAATAAATTCCACGCTAGTTCATCTTAAGGGAGGTCAATTAAAAGATATTTCACAGATACTAGAAGAGTATGCCGACGTTTTAACGAAACGGTTGGGGGTAAATAACCTGGTAGAATTCGATATAAAGGTCAGAGATACGACCCCTGTGAGGTCACATCCATATCGCTTAAGCCCCCAAAACTAGAGGCACTTGGAAAGCAAGTAAATGATTTAATTGCAAAAGATGTAATAGAGACCTCGATTTCAACATATTCTTCACCTAGTTCTCTAGTCCCTAAACCGGACGGGACCTACCGTATGGCTGTGGATTATCGGAAGCTTAATGCCAAGATTGAAATTGAATCAGTGCCTCTTCCAGACATTGACACAGCCTTTAACTGGTTTGTGAATGCAAAATATTTCACCACTATAGATCTCAATTCTGCCTATCATCAAATCCCTCTATCTGATAGTTGTAAGCACATGACCAGTTTTTGTACAGGCTGGAAACCAGTTTACCTGGTACCAGTTTTCCAAAGGAACATTGTGTCATCAAATCAAAGCGAAAGGTTTGAAAATTGTAGTTCCGCAAGTTTTAAAGCTCGTCCTATTTGCTTACTATCACTAATCTTGTTTTGGAGGGCATTTAGGTATTCATAAATTTATTCAAAAGATTCGGGGCAAATTTTGGCGGCGAGGTATGGACAAGGATATCGCAGCCCACGTGAGGAGTTGCAAGGTGTGCGTATTCAGCAAGCCGAGTCATAAAGGCCGATATAGGTTCCTTGCCTCTGAAGTGGTGGAAAAACCGATGCAAAATATATTTTTGGATTTCGTCGGGAAATTTTCACGCAGCTTAAAGGGAAACACCAATGATATTGGTAGCAGTCGATGGGTTTTCTAAGTTCTGTTGGAATATGTTCCAACGAGAAGCTACTGTGAGTAGCACAATAAAGGCCCTGCACGAAAATATATTGCGGATGTTTTGTCCGCCACGCAGGGTTATTACAAACAACGGACCCCAATTTGTGGCTAAGTCATTCAAAAGAATGTTTCTCATTTGGTATTGAGCACATAACAACTATGCCCCATTACTCTAACCCATCGTTAGCTGCAAGGTTTAACCGTAACCTTCGTTCAGCATTAATCGCTTTTCACAGTGACGCTCACACTAAGTGGGATGAAAACTTAGGATGGTTGCAGTTAGCTTTTAACAACGCGAGACATAAGGCTCACAAATGTACGCCTTTTGAACTGATGTTGTCCTATAAACCAAATTGTCCATTGTCACTTTTGTGGCATATAGATGACCTATTGCAATCAAATAAAGATGCAGAAGAGGTCCGCAAGACATGGCTCCAAGCAAAAAGAAAATTGTTATGGTCCCACCAGATTGAGGAAAGGAAGTACAATAAGAGACGATTGGACAACCCTTTCGTTGTGGGGGATCAGGTAGTGGTCCCTTCACACCCTACTAGCAGTGTATTGAAAAGGCAATCGGCCATACTCATGCAAAGGTGGAATGGCCCGTATACAATTTCGCGTTTCTTGACGCCCGTCACGGTATCATTGGCAAATACCATGAATTGAAAGTTCTATCGGAGGGCCCACGTTAGCCAATTGAAATTAGGTCCCACTATTCAGTAGGAATATTGACAACAAAAAAATGCCGATGCGAGGTCAAAAGAAGAATGAAGAATGTTTTTGGCTCTTGTTCTATGAGGGGTATTAAATGGTATTTATTTTTGCTCAGAGCATGAGTGGGTGATTTGGCATTATTTTTATTCTTCACTGATTTAATGGATATCTGATAGTTGGGTATCGCTTTCTATTTTTAGGTCCTAAAGGGCATTTGCAGAGAGCCAATTCTTCTAAAAAGGCGAAGCCTAGCCCGGAGATGACGGGGCGAGTATAAACTTTGGAGGGCACATAATAGAGCAGGTCCAGCAGTTTACATATCTGGGAAGTATTTTGGAGAAAGAACAAAAAGGCAGACCTGAATACAAAGGTGGAAGGGCACAAAATAGAGCAAGTCAAGCAGTGGATATACCATACCTAGGTGTAAACTAAGTGACTTTGGCCATATGGGGTTACCTCGGCCACCAGGGTCCAAGGTTAGAGGTTCCAGACCAAGTGATGGAAATAATTTTCCTGACTGGCCAATCAAATATTCCACGCTACCAAAATCCGACATTTGAGAAGCAGCAATCTCATTTGGAGGCATTGATTAAGCAGATTAAGAAGATCACACTGGTATCAACAGCCACAGCATAGGGCAAGAGTGAAGTTCATGGAATCGACCAGGGTACTGAGGTATGGAAGGTAACGGGTAAACTACCACATAAGTCTCCCAAGAAGATGCAGCCCTGCATTTTAACAAGATAGGTGACACGTGATGGCAATCCTCCTGGTAAAATATTCTGGAGGTAAAATAGAATCACTGGGAGGTGTATATCAGTCAGAAAGGACAAGTGCAAGAAAGGGACATAACGTGAGAACTTTAGGGGCAAGTGGGAAACTAGAGAATGTGAAGATAGTAGAGATGAAGAGGCTATACTGGAGCGATGGAGTAGATATACTGGGAGTCAGCAAGATCAAGTGGGAGGGGACAGATGACTACTGCAGAAATGGATATCGTGTGATATATTCTAGAGATAACAAGAGGATTGCAGGTGAAAGCATCATACTGAAGAAAGAATGGGGCAGGAGAGTGAAGTCAGCCTGGAAGTACAGAGAAAGGATTCTAAAGGTGAAGCTGGAAGGAGACCTGACAGACACAGTGACCATGCAAATCTACATGCCAACATCTAGCCATACGGAAGAATAAATTGAAGAAGTATACAAGCAACTTGAAGAACTACTCGGGGAAGTGAAAGGTAAAACGTCATCATGGGAGACTGTAACACAGTGGTAGGAGAGAGAAAAGGAAATAGTGTAGGATATTTCGGACTGGACAAATGAAATGCCATGGTAGAAAGGTAGAGTTCTGCAATGAAAAGAATATAGTACAGGCTAACACTCTCTTCGAGCACCATCGGCATAGGAGGTACAAATGGAATGTGCCAGGGGATATTGCCAGATACCAAATAGACTACATACTTGTCAGAGTTAGATACAAAAACCAAGTAATGCAGAACATGAGCTATCCTGGTGTGGATATAAACAGTGACCATTACTTTGTAGCCATAGACACCCACCTTACATACAAGAAAATCAAGAAGATGAAATACAAATCAAGATGGGACATGAATATACTGGCCAGAGAAGGAATCAGAAAGATTTCCCGCAGCCATTGACAGGAAACAAGAAAAAGAGGCAGAAGAGGAAAAAGAGGCCATGTCCCTTTCCTGCACTTGTCCTATCTGACTGATATACACCTCCCAGAGATTCTATTTTACCTCCAGAATATTTTACCGGGAGGAGTGCCATCATGTGTCACCTATATCAAAATGGGCATCGAAGAAAACTGGAATGAGCTGAAGAGGACAATTGCAGAAGTAGCAGAGGAGCAACTGGTGAGTAAGACCGTAAACACGTAGAAGCCATGGATGGCGACAGAGGTTAGGAAACTAACAGAAGAAAGAAGAATATAGATACTAGAACTCCAGAAAAGAAGGTGAGGCAAACCTCTACTAAAAGCATAGGAACCAAGTCAATCGAGAATGCAACAAGGCTAGGGAGGGTTGAATTGAAAGCTGCTGCAAGGAAGTCAATTAAAACATGAAGAAAAGGAAAACCCAAACAGTATACAAGCTAGTGAACAAACAATTCGGAAAGAGTAAAACGAGAAGCCACAGCATAAGAGAAGCAAATGGGAATATAGAGATAGAAGATAAAAACATAGGGAGTAGATGGAAGCAATACAGTGAAAACTCTACCAAGGACATACGCTGCTGGAAGATTACCTAATAAATAACGAACGCGAGGATGATGAGGAAGATCGGGGCCCTCTGGAGGAGTGAATCCGATAGAGTAGTAGAAGACCTCAAGAAAAACAAAGCACCAGGAGCAGACAACATTACTGAAGAAATCATCAAAGTGCTTGGAAGTAAAGCCAAGGATAACCTGTATGAGATAACAAAAAATAGCTACCAAAGCGGAAAACTTCCAGAGAACTTTCAAAGGAGCATAATGACTTTGATATTAAAGAAGACAACGACAGAGATGTGAGGAGCATTGAACCTTGAGTCTTGTATCACATGCATCAAAAATGCTCACACGAATAATACGCCGAAGAATGGAAAGAAAAATCAAAGACCTCTCGGAAAACCAGTTTGGTTTGAGGGAGAATAGGGGTGTTGTGTTCTATATTTATGTGTTGACAACACTGTGATATTTCGATATGAGTTACAAAGGGTAACAAGAGAGGTTCAATAAAGATGGCGAGATGTCATGTCTTAACTGGGTATAACTGTGAAGTTATTTAGTGAGGATCGCCACAATTTTGGCAACGAGGTAGAGGATGTATCACGTAATTACTTAAATGTTGTGGAGTAGTCGATTAGAGTACTCAAAAGTAGCTTAAATGCTGTTGAAGTATTTAATGAGGAGTTAGAATAAAACTCGCTCACGTGGTACCAGTTAAGTGGCTAAGTAAGATGGAGAAAGAAAGAGAACTTCCCAGATTTGATCCTCATGGTGATAAATCCACTAGAGCTGAAAGATGGAGAAAGTGGTTGAGGGCTTTCCAGTTTTACATGGACTGGAGAGGCATAACTGTGGCTGCCAGAAAAAAGGCAGCGTTGTTACATTACGTGGGCCCCCATATGCAGGATATTTAAGAGAGACTGACAGTACCTGCTGCTCAAGTAGGTAAACAAGCGGAAGATGAGTATTTAGTTGCTATTAAAATGCTAAATGATAAGTTTTCCGTGCAAGGGAATGTGACTTTTGAGACTATGAAGTTTCAAGAGATGTATCCTGTGCAGGGTGAGACGATGGAAGCGTTTATTGTGTCTTCGTCAACAAGCCAAGTTATGTGGTTTTGTGACAGAAGAAGTAGACAGACACATAAAAGACCAAGTAGTGAGGAAATGCCCTAAAAAGGAATTACGACTTAAATTGCTTGAAGAACGAGATACTCTTAACCTGGAGAGAGCAGAAGAAATTATACTCATTTGGGAGCGATCCAGAGAAGAATCAGCAGCAATGGGCAATCCTGAAGGAGCGGTTGCAGACCAAATCAACAGGTTGCACATGAGTGGTCGGCCGAGGAAGAAATTCCCAGAAACCAGAGGACGTGATAGCATACAAGAGACAAGGGACAAGAGTTGTTGGAAGCGTGGGAAAGTAGGTCACTTATCTAGTGACCCCGACTGCCCAGCAAGAAATAAAGTATGTAATAAGTGTGGGTGGAAAGTGTTGGAAGTTGCAATCGTCCAAAATCAGCTGCGATTGCACAGATAGGTCACCATCTAGCGGAAAGTATAGGAATTTAGTGAGCATTGTCACTACTTGTATCTATTTACTTGTAGAGAGGAAAATACAAATAAATAAAGCGTTGTTGTGTGTTCTCGCCAATCTAAGGAGGTTTTTGTTTCACTGACTCCCTGTAGCGAAATAGTGTTTCTGGTAATTTATTTGGCGTGTTTGTTCCAGAAAATTAACTTCTGCTGACAGGTTATGGGCCCAGGCGGACAGTGAGACAAAAATACGTGTTAGAATTCAAAAACATTTCGTGTACGTTTGCAAGATGGAGGCAGACGGTTACCGCGTCGGCGTTGAAAGACTAACTCTAAAAATTGGAATACATGGAAGCCATGGGTAAAGATGGAATTGCTTTTCAAGGAGGCCTGGGAAGCAGTAATAGGATTCCCATATTTGGAAGGCTCCCAAATATCCAAGGCGGAACAGGCGAGATGGACAAAAATCAACCTTACAGCGATGGCGATTATTATGAGGTACATTGGACCAGAGTTGATTATTGACATTTCCGAGAATGAAGATGCAAAGCAGGCTTGGGAGCACCTGGAGAAGGTTTGTTGCAAAAATACTGACTTCGGGGCTGCCGTGAAATTCAGGGAATTGGCGACCCTGAGAAAGATGCCGGATATGTCTGTGATTGCATATTACAACACAATGATGGACATGAACTGGACGCTCGAGAGGAACAAGCTTGGTTTATCTGACAAACAGTTGGCGTCTGTTTGTCTGACCGGTCTTCCAAAAGAATATGATGACACGGTGAAGACATTGGTAGCACAAAAAGAATAAATTAAGTATGGCAGTGGTGAAGCAAGTTTTGTTGGAGGAAGAAGAACGCCTGAAAACAGAGGAATATTCAGCACATCAAGCACTAAAGGTGCAAAAGCATAAATCCCAATACAACAAAAACAAAAATGATGGAGTTTCACAGAAAGGTGGTGATTATGGAGGTAACAAGAAAAACTCGTACCCAAGAATGTCTCAGAATGGGAATACGTTTTGGTGCTATGCGTGTGGTTAGAAAAATGATCACATTGCCTGTTTCTGTCCCTTAAAAATTCAGGAAGAAAAGGAGAGGAAAGAAGAAAAGCAAGCAACCGCAGGAGTAGTGACCAGAGAACATGTAGTACTTTGTGCGAAGAGAACTGAAAAGAAAGGTGATGGAATTTGGGTGGTGGATTGTGGGGCAAGTGATCACATGAGTTACAGGAGGGACTTGTTTACTAGTTTCACAGAAGCAAAAGGGACTGTTGCTATGGGGGATGATGCGCCTGTACAGATTGAAGGAGAGGGAGCTGTTCGTATCCATCTTTCAGATGAGTGTGGTGATATGGATATTACTCTTTCACGTGTGCTGTATGTCCCAAACATGGGGCATAATTTGATATCTGTAGGACAATTGGAGGAGAAGTTCGTGACAGAAGGGGGCAAGCAGGTGGCATCCAAGGGGGAAAGGACATTGTTTATGGCCCACAGAATTTCCAGGCTGTATTATTTGTCAACAGTTGGGAGCCCTAGCATTACAGATGTAAGAGGTTCTTATCATGACAAGAGGGCATGTAAAGTGACTTTCACTACTTGGCATGGTAGACTGGGGCACCCCAATTGGGATGCTATGAAGAAATTGCAAGTATTGACCTCTTTAACTAGTAAGAAGAAGATGGATGAGGACTGCTCTTCATGTATCCAAGGGAAGATGAGAAGGGAGAGTTTTCCTACTGCAAATTATGACAAAGTGAAGAATGTGCTAGACAGGGTCCACACCGACATCATGGGACCAATCACACCAGCCTCATTGGGACAAAAGAAATTTATCATCACATTCATTGATGAAGCGACCAGGTATGTTTCTGCCACAGCCATCAGAAGAAAGAGTGACTCTTTGGAAGAATTCATGAAATTCAAGGCCAAAGTGGAATTGCAGCATGACAGGAGAATAAAGCAAATCCTATCTGATGGTGCAGGGGAGCTGACCAGCAAGGAATTCCAAACTTTTCTGGAGAAATGTGGCATCACGCATCGTAGGACAGTGGCCTACACACCTCAACAAAATGGATTGGCAGAGCGGATGAACTTGTCGCTGTGCAATACTATACGGTGCATGCTGATCCTGGTGGGGGTGCCTGATGCATTCTGGGCAGAGGCTTTGAAGACTGCTTGTCATGTAAGAAATCGATGCCCATCTAAACCTCTGGGGTTCAAGACACCTTTGGAGATATGGAAACGGAGACCACTGAGAGAAACAGATTTTTCTTACTTGCGGGTGTTTGGGTGTCGGGCGTGGGCATGGATTCCTAGACTGAGCCAAGAAGGGAAGTTTGGAGCCAGGGCAGTGGAATGTATGATGATGGGGTATGAAGACGATGTAAAGGGGTATAGACTCTGGGTATTGAAGGAGAAAAGAGTTATTGTGGCACGAGATGTAATTTTCAGGGAAGCAGTTTTTCTTATGATGCCACAGGAGCTGGAGCAGCACCCAGTTGAGCCTGCACAAATGTTTGAAATGCAGGAAGGAGGAGTAGACCAAGTGGATGGTGAACCCGGGTTTGGACATAGGGAGACACCACTAAGGGGAGGTCAAGAAGGGGATGATGATGGAGAGGTGCTGTATCCAGGGGAGACACCACTAAGGGGAGGCCAAGGAGGGGCTGATGAAGGAGAGAAACCATCCAGGGAGGCGCCAGATTCAGGGGAGGCACTGCTCAGGGGAGGAATAGAGCAACAACCTGGGAACGAGCATGACCAGGAGGGTGCCAAGGTAAAGGAAAACGATGGTGGCAATCCAGCCCTTGAGGGACGAGAGAGAAGGAAGCACAACCCAAGAGCACCATGCCACCTACCATGTTGCATGATCACCACAGGAGAGCTGAAAGGGGCTCTCATTGACGTGCCAACTTCTATTGGTGAGGCCATGGGTGGCCCACAGGCTGCTGAGTGGAGGGCAGCCATGGAGGAGGAGATGTCTATCCTCAAGAAGATGAACACTTGGAGCTTAGTTAAGAGATCTGAGGCGGGGAATGTAATTGGCTGTAAGTGGGTATTTGCCCTTAAAAGGAATATCCAAGGGGAAATTATAAAATTCAAAGCAAGACTTGTTGCACAGGGGTTTAGGCAAGTTGCAGGGGTAGATTTTTGGGAGACATTTAGCCCAGTCATGAGAAGAAGATGTCTTAGATTACTAATGGCTACAGCAATTGAGAAACAGTGGGTAATGCATCAAACCGATGTAATATCAACTTACCTGAACAGCCCATTAGACATTCCTCTGTATATGGAGCAGCCAGAAATGTATTTGATGGAAGGGAAATGTCCTAAAAATTTTGTTTGTAAACTAGAAAAGAGCCTGTATGGTCTCAAGCAGTCTGGTAGGAATTGGAACCATTTCCTACATTGAACTCTTTTAGATCTGAAATTCTATCAATGCAAACATGACCAGTGTGTGTATAGGAGGGAAACTGTAATTTTAGGTAATTATGTGGATGACATGTTAGTTATTGGTGAAAAACTGGCTGTAATTAAATTTAAAGCTGAATTATCAGAACTGATAGGAATAAGAGATTTAGGGGAAGTGACAAAAATACTGTCCTTGTCAGCAAAGAAAGAGGAAAGTGGACTAACACTGGACCAAAGTTTGTATGTAGATGAGATACTGTACGAGTTTGGTATGGTTGACTATAGGTTAGTGGCGAGTCCATTGGACCAAAATGCAAAGGACAGAGAGGAGCCAAGTGAGGATGAAATTTTTGATAATCACATGTATCGCAAAGGGATTGGATGTCTTTTGTATCTAGCAGGGGGAGCTAGACCAGATATTTCATTTGCCATTTCAAAGTTAAGTCAATATTGTGAGAGAGCTAGTTGTAAGGATTGGCACAATGTTTTGCATGTACTGAGGTACTTAAAAAGTACTAGGAATTACAAGTTAAATTATGTAAGAACTGGTGAAAAAAATTAAGGTATATGTGGATGCAGATATTAATAATTCTCAAGATGGAATTTGCATCACAGGTTATGTAGTCATATTTGCAGGTGCAGCAATATCCTGGAGGAGCCACAAGCAGGGCTGCACCGGAACCTCTACAACCCACTCAGAATACATGGCTTTGTACGAAGCAAGTACAGAAGTTGCATGGCTTAAGTACTTTTTTCAGGAATTAGGAGTGGGAGAATTTGTAGAGTCCAATAAAAATTTTTGTTGATAGCATGGGAGCAATAAAGTTAGCTGAAGGAACAAATGTCTCTGAAAGAACGAAGCACTTTAGACCTAAGTTCCATTTATAAAGGAATTAGTGCAAGAAGGGACAATAATTTTGGAGTATGTTCAGTCGTCAAATAATTTAGCTGATCTCATGAAAAAAATATTATCGGGTGTCAGGACCAAGATGCTCACTCAGAGATTGGCTTTAATTTAATTTTTTTTGACTACTCATGTACTGTTTTGTTTTAACATGTAAGTTTTATTCAATTGCTGTATGTAATTTTTTGAGCTTTAAGTAAGTTTCTTTTAATCTGTGTTATTTGGAGTCACTATTAAGATTTTCAGTCATCAGTTGGTGTAAAATTTTAATGCTGTATGTTAAGGCTGATTTAAATGATCGAGGGGAGGTGTTGGAAGTTGCGATCGTCCAAAATCAGCTGCGATTGCACAGATAGATCACCATCTAGCGGAAAGTACAGGAATTTAGTGAGCATTGTCGCTACTTGTATCTATTTACTTGTAGAGAGGAAAATATAAATAAATAAAGCGTTGTTGTGTGTTCTCACCAATCTAAGGAGGTTTTTGTTTCACTGACTCCCTGTAGCGAAATAGTGTTTCTGGTAATTTATTTGGCGTGTTTGTTCCAGAAAATTAACTTCTCCTGACAGAAAGGTCATTTTATGAAAGTGTATCGAAAATCAACTAAGCAAGGAAAGAAATACTGTAAAGATATTAGAGCAGTGAACAATCAATGTGCAGAGAACTTGTGTGGTGGAGTATCATGTTCAGAAAATGAAAATTTACCGGTGGAGAATAGTGATAAAGACAAATATGTATTCTCTGTAAGAAATGAGAGCATGGTGAATGCAATGGACTGTTATGTTTCTATTGAAGTGGGGAATGTTAAGATGTCTATTTTAACAGATTCAGGGGCAGAGTGTAATATCATATGTAATTCTGAATGGGAAAGGCTAAAATCAGAAAATATTGTCTGTAATTCTTATCTGGTTGATAGGAAAATATTTTCTTACGGGGATAAGAAACCTCATAAAATTCTAGGAGCTTTCAAAGCAAAATTGAAGCTCAAATAGTAAAGAATTGTCAAATGTTGAATTTTTCGTTTTTAATGGAAAAGGTGCATCATTGTTGGGTAAGACAACGGCAATGGAATTGGGAGAGTTGAAAATAGGGATGGAAGTATGTAAGGAAGTTTCAGTGAACGGTGTGAAGGATAATGTTTGTGCAAATTATGAGGAATTGTGCAGTGAATATGGTGATATTTTCAAGGGTATTGGTAAACTTAAAGATTTTCAGTTGAAAATACCAATGAAACCAGATGTAAGAGAAGTGGCACAACCACTGAGAAGGTTACCTTATAACTTAAAAGAAGTAGTAGAAAAACTGGTAAATGAATTACTGGAGAAGTACATTATAGAAAAGGTAAATGAGCCTTCCCGTTGGGTATCACCAATTGTAGTCACACCAAGGAAAAATGTTAATGGGAGAAAATGGCGTTTGTGTATAGATATGAGGGTTGCTAATTTAGCTATCGAGAGGGAAAGGTTTCCTTTGCCAACAATTGAAGATGTGTTAAATGATTTGAATGGGAGTAGCATGTTTAGCCAACTGGATATGAAATGGGCATACCATCAAATTGAATTGGGGGAAGAGACATGAAAAGTAACAACTTTTAGCACACACGTGGGATTGTATAG
This sequence comes from Ceriagrion tenellum, assembly GCA_963169105.1. Classification (NCBI taxonomy): domain Eukaryota; kingdom Metazoa; phylum Arthropoda; class Insecta; order Odonata; family Coenagrionidae; genus Ceriagrion; species Ceriagrion tenellum. The sequence goes on from OY720635.1 coordinate 79,570,081, forward strand.
ATTTAAAAGACTCATGTTTGGGGTAAATTGTGGACCTGAGATGTACCAAAAAGTAATGACTCAAACATTTCAAGATTTAGAAGGTGTTATTTGTTACATAGATGACATGATTGTGCATGGTAAAAATAAAAGGGAACATGATAAAAGATTGAGAAAAGTCTTTTGTACTTTTAAGGAAAAAGGGTTAACATTGAATGGATCAAAATGTTTGGTTTGAAAGAGATTCAATTTTTAAACCATCACATTTGTGGTAATGGTATCAAACCTACAGGTCATACAAAGGAAGAAATCGAATCTTTTAGAAGGCCAGAAAATCAAAGTGAAGTTAGGAGTTTTTTAGGACTTGTGAACTTTTCAGCTAAGTTCATTCCTAACCTAGCTACCATTGCAGAGCCTCTGAGAAGATTAACGTGTAAAAATGAGGCATTCGTGTGGGGTTTAGAACAAGATCAAGCATTTGATCAGTTGAAAAATAGTATGGTAAATCCTCCAGTATTGGGTTTTTTTTAGACCAAATGCAAAATTTAGAATTTATTGCGATGCCAGTCCAGTAGGTTTAGGAGCAGTGCTAGTACAATTTCAAAAGAATGAGACAAGAATTGTCATATATGCTAGTACGGCATTAACCAGAACAGAACAGAGATATTCGCAGACAGAAAAAGAAGCACTGAGCTTAGTATGGGCATGTGAAGTTTTCCATATCTATATATATGGTAAGCAATTTGAACTAGTATCTGATCACAAACCTCTAGAAGTAATTTTTGGACCTCATAAAAAACTTTGTGCAAGAATTGAACGCTGGGTATTAAGATTGACAAGCTATGCATACAAGGTAGTGTATACTAAAGGTAAAAATAATATAGCAGACCCACTTTCCAGGTTGCTAGATTTAACTAAGCAATATAAGCAATATGAACTAGAAGCTAAGGAAGAGGAGATGCAAGTATTAAGCATTTTGGAGGCAACAGTGCCAGTAGCAATGAAGCTTGAGGATATAATCAAAGCAACAGAGAAAGACAAAATGTTATGTGATCGAATAACTAGTTTGAAAACAAATCGTTGGTCAAAAGAGCAAAGATGTTTTGAATTAATTCAGGATGAATTGTGTGAAGTAAATGGGATAGTATTAAGGGGCACCAGTTTGTCCTAGTGTAGTTTGTCCTAGTGAACTGCAAACAAAGTGTTTAGAAATAAGCCATGAAGGACATTTAGGGATGACTGCCATGAAAAGACTATTGCATAGCAAAGTGTGTTGGAACGGAATGGAGAGAGATGTTGAGAAATGGGTGCAAAATTGCCATGGTTGTCAACTAGTAGCTATTCCTAATCCGCCAGAACCAATGGCAAGAACAAAATTACCGTCTAGCCCTTGGGAATATATATCTATGGATCATCTAGGACCTCTTCCCACAGGAGATTATCTATTAGTAACAGTAGATTACTATAGCAGATTCTTTGAAGTTGTGATCACAAAATCGTTGTCAGCAAAAATTTTGATACAACAAGTTGCAGAAGTATTTGCTAGGTATGGTCTACCAAAATGTGTAATGACAGATAATGGAGGTACATTTGTTGACAAGAATTTTAAAGTTTTTCTAGAGCAAAATGGGGTGACACATTATCATTCCACGCCTTTGTGGCCGCAGGCTAGAGGTAAAGTTGAAAGAGAAAATAGGACCATCATGAAAAGACTTAGAATTGCGCACAATACTAAAAAGCATTGGAAGGAGGAATTAACAAAATTTCTGTTAGCTTATCGGACTACACCACACTCCACGACTGGGATTCCACCAGGAGAATTAATGATGGGACGGAAGATTAAGGGAAGACTTCCTGATGTATCTAATACTAATTCATATAATCTAGATGAAGAATTAAGAGATAGAGATACATTTCTGAAATACAAAGGAAGAGAGTATGCAGATGGAGTTTGTAGAGCTTAAGTTTGTGACTTGCAAATTGGAAATCAAGTATTAATGCGTCAGCATAGAGAAAAAAAATTGTCAACTCCTTTTAATCCTATTCCAATGGAGATAGTTGGTAAAACAGGGAACTCTGTGATGTTGCAATCACCTAGTGGAAAAATTTTTTTTAGGAATTCGACTCAGGTAAAAGAATACAGACAAGATGAGACAAATTCTGTTCTGACTGATGCATGTGAAAATGAAAAAAGGTATTTAAATACAGGAAAATCAACTGTAACTAATTTGCATACAGATAGTCCAAAAAAATCTATTGGGAATGAAGTTGTTACAACTTCAGGATCACAAGATAATCATAGACCAAAAAGGTGGGTACGTAAGCCCTTGTGGCATCAAGAGTATATTACGGAAAAGTAAAATTTTGTATGATTTGAGTAGGTATGTGTTGTCAAATATTAAACATAAGTGGTTTATTTTTATGTTATTTAAAAAAAGGAGAAGCAAATGTAGTGCTCTATATTTGTGTGTTGGCAACACTGTGATATTTTGATATGAGTTACAAAGGGTAACAAGAGAGGTACAATAAAGATGGCGAGATGTCATGTCTTAACTGGGTATAACTGTGAAGTTATTTAGTGAGGATCGCTACAAGGGGTTCCAGGGAGGCCTTGTACTGCCTGAGAGTAATGGTAGAGAGAACAATATATGTGACCAAGCCACTGCATGTTGCATTCGTGGACCTGGAAAAAGCCTTTGACAATGCTGAGTGGAACAAGATGTTCAGACTGCTCGAAAAACTCGGAATGGATTATGACAACAGAAGACTAATAAACCAACTACACAGGAAGCAAGTCGCCACAATGCAAATAAGAGACCGAATTCAGATAGAAGCAAAAATTAACAAAGGAGTAAGACAAAGGCATAACCTCTCACCAGCACTGTTTAACATGTACCTGGAAGATACCATGAGAGAAGCACAAGAAATTGGACTGAGCAGGATAAAGGTAAACGGAGAAGAAACAAACATGCTCCACTCCGCAGATGATATCGCAGTCAGAGGGAAATTGTGATGATCTTTAAAGGCCACTAGACATAATGGACCAAGTTCTCCAAGAATACAAGACAAATACAAGACGAAGACAAAAATCCTTGAATGCAGACGAGAGAAGCTGAATGTAGAAGTCACCTTGAGAGGAGAGAAATTAGAGCAAGTCAATTCCTACACCCATCTCGGAAATACCATCATGTGGGATTGAAAAACTACAACAGACACCAGGCAGAGAATAGCCCAACCTAAGAAGGCATTAATGAGAAAAAGACAACTGCTGTGCTCAAAGAAGAGTGGACTACAAACCACGAAACAGTACATGAAAACCTTTGTGTGGAGTGTGACACTCAATTGATCAGAAGCATGGACATTGAAAAAGCAGACCAAAACAGACCAGAAGTCTTGGAAACCTTGTGGAGGAGGATGCTGAAGATAAAATGGACAGACAAAATAGGAAATGATGAATGGCAAAACAGAGGGAAACATACCCATAGGAAGACTCGGGAATAAGTTTACCAACCAAATAAAGAGGAAAGTACATAAGAAGAGATGCCAGGAGGTAAGGGAACTAGCATTAGATAGGGAAGGGTGGAGGGTTGCGGTCAACCACTCTTAGAATTGAACAACCACTGAATGAATACATGTATGCAAACAGTCATTCCTTGTCTTGTAATTCAGTTGCTCATGAAGCCATATATTATACACGTTCACGCCTAAAAAGATTCTTCCGCAAGAGACACTTTTTGGATCAGTCAGCACCGGGTTTCCTCGTATAAATTCTAAACCGGGTGGGCGGACACAGATTTTCCCTCTGAGAAAATAGAAATGTTTGCCCTTCACTGTGATCGCGAACGCAAGCTGTGAAGGACAAACATTTCGCTCGCGATTCTTCCGTCCTGTTGAGGATTAAGTTTATGTTCCTTGGTAACGGTTGAGAGAAAATAAATACCTACTGTTGATACATGGCATTGTCTGTCAGGTAATTTTTTAATTAACACTCACTAATAACCAAAAATAACCAAGAGGTTATGGGCCCAGGGTTACCAGAGCTTGATTAAAAAAGGAAAATAATAACATTGAAATTAAAATTGAGAAGAAAAACTGTAAAGAAAAGAAAGGCGTAAAAAAATTGCAGCATCGGGTGACGATGTCACGCACATACAGAAACTGAAGGACGCATCTACCTACGCAATGTGGTCCTTTCAAATAAAAATTCTGTTTAGAGCAAAGGAAATAATCGAAACAATAGAAGATAACGACTTCTGCGAAAAAGAAGAAAGAAACCCTAATGAGTTACGAAGATGGAATACGGAGGACGCGAAGGCTCAACATTTCATAGTGTCCACAATAGATAGATCCGTGGTCCAACACATTATGACCTGTAAAACAGCCAAGCAAATGTTCGAGAAACTGAAATTAATCTACGAGAAGGATACAGAAATACAAAAGTGCCCGCGCTTGCAGAAATTCTACTAATTTAAGTACGACCGATCGAAGGATGTCATGTCAAATATAAGTAATCTCCAGAACGTTGCACACCGACTCAATGGACTCAAACAACCCGTAGATGACCTGATGATAATGACGAAGATGATGTCCATCCTTCCAGAAGAATACAGACATTTCTCGAGTGCATGGGATTCAGTAAGAGGAGCAGACAAGACATTAGAGGACCTTTGCGCACGACTACAAATCGAAGAAACAAAGCTCAAGACGGAGAGGGACACGGGTGTAGTATCTTTCGCAGCCGATCACAAAGCTGGTAAAAATAAGTATAAAAATGAAATGGTATGTTTCTCCTGTAAGGAAAAGGGTCACGTAAAAGCTGCATGTCCTAACAGAGGGTGTACAATATGTAAAAGAACAAACCATGTAGAGAAGGATTGTTTTTTCCGAAAAAAAGTTTGTAGTATTTGTAAGAAAACGAATCACAATGAGAAAAATTGTTTCTTTAAAAATTATAGTAATAATAATAATAATAATAATAAAACGTCTTTATTAGGCGAGATTGGGACTAGAAAGTCCCATCTTCCATCTAACCCCGAGTAAGTCGAATGAGAAAGGCAATAGAGATAGAACACAAAAAGAAGGCACAAAAGTAGCTTTTTTCGCTGATACAGAGGCTAACTTAAGCATAAATAATACTTATGAATTTGTGGTAGATAGTGGTGCAACAAAACATATGGTAAATTTTGCTGAGTTAGTAAAAGATTTGCATCCATGCGATGAAAAAGTTAGGGTTGCTAAGAAAAATGCAAGTATGTCTGTTGCAGGAGAAGGAACTCTTGACATGAACAAATATAAACTAAAAAAGGTGTTATATGTACCTGAACTTACCAAAAATTTAATGTCTGTTTGTGAAATTACAGAGAACAGCGGAACTGTATTGTTTACTAAGGACAATGTGAAAATCCTGAAAGGTGATGTACCCATGCCAAAGGAAAACATTGTAATAGAAGGTAAAAAAGGAGAAAATGAAATTTTTGTAGTTAATCTTGACGGGACTAATGAAGTCCTATTGACGCATACAGATAATGTTGGTATGGAGTGGCATAGAAAAATGGGCCACATACATTTCACAAATCTTAAGAAAATGGCATCATTACGTGATGGCATACCAAAAGAAATTGCTAAAGTGAAAGACAATACTTTTTGTACTGTTTGTGTTAATGCTAAACAGACCAGATTCCCTTTTAAGACTGAAAGAATGAGAGCTACTAGAGTTTTGCAAATAATACACACTGATGTGTGCAGACCTTTTGAAGTGGAGACTCATGACAGTAAAAGATATTTTGTAACATTTTTAGATGATTTTTCACATTTTTGTACCGTGTTTCTTATCAGATATAAGGGTGAGGTGTCTGAATGTCTGAAGCAATATGTCAAATCTGTAGAGAATCAATTTGACAAAAAGGTTAGTGTGATACGATGTAACAATGGAAGAGAGTACTGTGCTTCTGAGTTACAGACATGGTGTAAAAACAGGGGTATTGTGCTAGAATATACAGTACCTTACACTCCTCAATTAAATGGTAAGGCAAAGAGAATGAATCGCACTCTACTTGAAAAAGTCAGATCTCTATTATTTGATGCAAACCTGTCTAAGGAAATGTGGGGTGATGCTATTTTAACTGCAGCATATATTTCAAATAGATGCCCGAGCACTTCTATCGACAGAACACCAGTGGAACAGTGGTTTGGATACAAACCAAATTTAAAAGGAGTTCAGATTTTTGGGTGCACAGCATATGCCAAAGTCCTGAAGCCTCTAAAGAAGATGGATATTAGATCAAAAGAATATATCTTCATTGGATATGCCCGAAATGCCTACCGACTGTGGGATGCAAAGAAAAGACAAGTGTTCATTTCCAGGGATGTGATTTTTGAAAAATTTCTAACTAAAATTCACAGTCTTAGAAGTCCACACCAACAGGATGAAGAGAGTTAAAATATGTGAAAGTAAAAAGTTTATTGATGAGGAAGGAGCAGAAGTAGAGGAAAGAGAAGAATATGAAAACAAAGAATCTCAAATGCCTAAATTAAATCAAGATGAAGATATGAGAAAAGATAATGAAAGGGAAGAATTAGAAAACGAAGAATCTCAAGAGCCTAAAGGAAATCCAGATGATATGAGAAAAAATCATGAAAGGGAAGAATCAAGAAATGAAGAAAACAATGAAAAAGTAGGACATGAAGAAAGAAATTCAACCATACATAATTTAAGACCTAGGGTAAACTTAAGAAGACCTCAGAAATACAAAAACTGTGACATGCTATGTGAGACAGATGAGGTACTGTTGATATATAGTAAGATCATGGAAGCAGAAGACAAAGAAAAATGGAAGCAAACACTTAAAGAAGAAAAGGAATCGCTACTAAAAAACAATACCTGGGAGATTGTGGAGAAAGAAAGAGCTACAGGAAAGCAAATCTTAACAAACAAGTGGATATTTAAAAGGAAAGATGATGGTCGTTACAAGGCTAGGTTGGTGGTGAGAGGTTGCCAACAGAAAGAAGGAAATATAGCTTTTAAGGACAATTTTAGTCCTGTGATTGATACCACATCATTGAGAATTCTACTTGCAATTGCTGCTCAGGAAAACCTACAAATTAAGACATTTGATGTCAAAACAGCTTTTCTAAATGGTGAACTGGATGAAGAGATCTTCATGAAAGTGCCTGAGGGATACAAAGAGAAGAGCAAAAATAAAGTGTGCTTACTGAAAAAGGCACTCTATGGACTGAAACAAGCTCCTGCAAAGTGGAACAAGAGAGTAACCACATTTTTCAGAAGAAAAGGACTGATACATACAGAAAGTGACCAATGTATATTCAGAGATGTCGAAAAGAGCTTGTACTTAGGAATACATGTAGATGATGGAATACTAATAGGAAGAAATGCTAGTGAAATGAATGATCTATTAAAGAAAATGACTGAAGAATTCGATATAACAGTAATGGATAATCCAAGCACTTATCTAGGAATGGAGATATCAAGAACGGTTAATGGAATATTTTTATCGCAAGCCAAATATGCAATACAAGTGTTAGAAAAGTTTCAGATGCAAGACTGCAAGCAGGTGAAGACTCCATTGATGCCAACCAGCAAAGAAAAAGTGGAACAGATAAGAAGAGAGGAAAGGTTAGACTACTCCTACCGTGAAGCGATCGGTAGCTTGTTATATATGTCATGCAAGACCAGACCAGATCCTACATTTTCAGTTAATTTTGAAAGCAGATTCATGGAAAACCCTCTTGAAGAAGATATACACAATTTGAAGAGAACCATAAGATACCTGCAAGGAACCAAAGATTTTGGAATATATTTCTGCAAAATAGACATGGGAGATAAAATAAAACTTGAAGCATACAGTGACTCAGACTTTGCAGGAGACCTGTCTGACAGAAAGAGTAGAACAGGCTATATGATTTTGTTTGGTAGTGCACCAATCCTGTGGTGTTCACACAAGCAGAGTGTTGTGGCATTATCCTCAACTGAGGCAGAGTTCATTGCAGCATCAGAGTGCTGTCAAGAAATAAAGAATGCCAAGACCTTAATTGAGGAGTTGACTAAGAAACCAGTGTCTGTGACTCTGAACATAGATAATCAGAGTACTATTAATGATACAGTCTGGTCAAATGAGTAAGAAAACGAAACACATTGAAGTAAGGTTTCGGTTTATATGTAGAGAGTATTCAGAAGGATTATTTGATATTAAGTTTTGTCCATCAGAAATTCAGGTGGCTGATATACTCACAAAACATTTGTTAAAAGAAAGATTTGAAAGATGTAGAAATGCTTTTATTACAAATGATTATTGTGACCAGTAAATTGGACATCTTTTTGTTGTAAAAGAAGAATTAAAAAAAAATTAGATTTGTGTTGAGGATTAAGTTTATGTTCCTTGGTAACGGTTGAGAGAAAATAAATACTTACTGTTCATATGTTCATACATGGCATTGTCTGTCAAGTAATTTTTTAATTAACACTCACTAATAACCGAAAATAACCAAGAGCAAGCTGTGAAGGGCAAACATTTCGCTCGCGATTCTTCCGAATTGGCACTTATCCATGCAAAAATCACTCAAGAGCAAGGCCAGTAATGTGTAAACATAGTGGATGTGAAGGGAAACCCGGAGCTGGGTTAACAATTTCGCGTGTTGCTGAATTTAATTTCAGCAACAGTTCCACGGAAAAATTGAAGCTAATGAAGTGAAAAGCATATTATCCCTTTCTGGCGACGAAATAATGACGTATTTCACCCACAAGACTCAGGCCTAGACAGCAATGACGATTGAAGATGGCACGAGTAATTACGGTTTTTTCAAGGAAAATATCAAACCTAGCGTCTATCATTCACGAATATATCGCCCATATTCTATACCCCGATGTGACCCCAGGGCACCAATTCTACGTTGAGACGGCAGATATTTCAGTTTTTTTCGACGTAAATATCTTCCCTCTCTCAACGATTCACAAATATATCACTGCAGAAACCACTCCTTCCCCTTCAAAATGATCCGTACGAGAGTTGCGTCAACCGATTGACGGAGTCCGCTCAAGATAATCAGTAATGACATTTACTGATTTGGCTAAAAAGGAAATGAGAAGTACACAATTTTTTCACGACCGTATTATGTTAAACAAGGCCACATCTTCAAGTAAACTTTGGTCACATTACTTTCTTCCGGAACGGCACTAGAGAAATTTCGTAACTGGGTGGCATTTCGTACAGCCAATAGCGCTTAAGTGACTTAGTACCATGGAATAATCGAATTTAGAGCACTAGACACGAACTGGTGGGTTTTATTTCCATCTTTAACTTGCTTGTTAACAACTAATATGTTCGTGACAAAAGAACAATGGAGCATCAGCATTACATTTCCACACAAAACGATTAAGCTTAAGTCACACATATACTAATACAAAAATGGACTTTGTCTAGACCAGTCCTGACAGTTTTACGAAGCTTTTGTAGCGGCAAGCGGCGTACCATTGGATGTCAAATGGAACTCCACTGAGTGTCAAGTTAACTAGAACTTTTAATAATATTTCACTCATACTAACGGTACTATTTCCTCTTAATCAAAATTCGAAGTAGAGAATGAGGTATATAAAATTCACATTAGTGCTAGGGATGTTGAGAAAAACCACACGAGTCACATTCCTCGCCCAATCTTACACAACTGATACATTTGAATTATAAATTAATATTGACACTCACCATGCGACTACCCGCGAGATTCGGGAAATCGGTTGATGGCGGCACACATCGTGGGAAGTCCATAGATCCCAAATTCCTCAAAGTTAGCTTCGAGTTGCTTCTTTCGGTTCCACAATTCACGATCCGTATTCCGCACACAACCTTGACCTCGCGCCCTCTAGCTCGAATACTTGTTTGCGGTAGGGCACACTAGAGGGCGACAGATAGCGGCGGTCAACCACGGTAGATGGCGTACTTGCTACTTCACTGTGGAACCGCGGGATTCAAAACCACCCATTTCTTTTCAATCTATCAATTGCGTATTTATGCTTCTCGTTTTACTTTTCGATTTTGTGCCTGATATTAAAGCAGAAAAGCAAATTATAAGCTATGGAGATGAAGATTCTCGGATGCCTTGAGAACAATGCAAAAAAATAAGAAACATCACCATGTGGAACACAAGTGCATTATTGGTTGTATCCCTCTTGTCTAGAAAAATATTACGCCTGAATCACACGATCATTTTTTCCGTCCCTTTTAAGGGATAGCTCCAATTATAGCTCAAATGATCGCTCGAAAATGATCGTGTGACGCGAACAAAGTCAGGGATGGCTCCAGCGATAGGGATCCCTATCGCTTTTTCCATCACTGGGCACGTCCCTTTTTCCATCCCCGGAGGCATCGCTGACTCCGCCATTTAGCCAATCGGTGCGCTCAGCGACAAAGAGCGACTCTAACGCCATGTTCGGCTTTCAATGGAATGAGAGTAGTAAACAAATAGAAATTATGCGAAAAGGGATGGAAAAATGATGGAAAAAGGGACGGCCAAAATGACCGTGTGATTCAGAAACTGATAGCTCGAGCTATCATTGTCATGATCCCTGACAAGCTATCCCTAAGAGTGACAGAAAAAAATGATTGTTTTATTCAGGCTTTATCTAAGTTTGGCTATCCAAAATTTTTTGTGTCAGACAATGGTCCCACCTTCAAGGCAAAGTCATTTCATGACATGCCTTTCTAGCTTGGTGTTAAGCATGTTTTCATGTCCCCTTATTATCATAAGGTCAACCAGGCTGAGAGAGTACATAGAAACTTGAAATGTGCTTTGTCCACTCTGTGTTCTAATGCTCACAGCAAATGGGAAGAATTTTTACCCAACTTGTGTTTTGCTTCTAATTCTGCTGTGGATGAGAGTATTGTTCATTCCCCTGTGAAGGTGTTTTTGGGACGTGAACTGCCTCACCCCGTTGCTAATATTTGGGATGTCCCTAATGAGCTCATCCCTGGGAATGTCAATTTCAATGAAATGAATACTTTGTGGGAAAATGTACTAAGAAAATTGAAAATTAGACACCAGAGACAGTCTGTAAAATTCAATACGCTCCACACACAGGTCAATTTTAAAGTAGGAGATAAACTACTTGTTAAAGCCCATCATTTAAGCTCAAAATACAAAAGGCAAACTGCCAAACATTGTCCTCAATGGGATATATATTATACTTAAATTATAATATGTATATTGCAAGTAAAGTAATACTTAAATAATGAGTAATGATGTGTATCTGTAATATTTATGGAATATGTTCAATGGTATTTATTTTTATTCTCTAGACACTATTTCTCATCCCAGCACACATTCATTTTACAAATTAGTGTGACATATACTTTTGGCATTATGAACTAAGAATTATTGTATCTTTGGGACTATATGATGACTGGGTTGTGGGTCCCTCAGTTTCTAATCTGCTGTTCTGGGGAAAGAGAGATTTTCCTATTCGGAATAAGTGGTCGAAACGAACTGTAGAACCAACCCATGTGGGCAGAGAACTCAAGTTTACCTGCTTTTTCTGGACACATAGGTTCCCATTTTGGGTCAGAGTTTGAGCCCAACAGTAGTATCAACCCAATGTACATACATTTCTTTTGGAAATATAAGATTTCCTGTTCATGGCCAAGTGCATGAAACTACATGGTTGCCCTAATGCAATAGGCATTTTCAACCAAGGGAATAATCTCCTTCATGGGTTGACTGAGTTCACCTGTTGTATCTGGTGTGGAGGTCATGAACTATACACCTTTCTAGCTAAACTGAGGTTTAGTCTGGTCGCAATCAGCAACCAGCACATTTGCTGGTCAGTCCCAAGATTTGGGAAATCCTGTTACTCATTGTACACCAAGGGTTAAAATCATTGAAGCACTGATGAATGTATGTGTTACTCTGTGTCTCCTAAAAAATTTTAAACCTTTCAGCCACTGTCTGTTACTTCTACAGAGGAGTGTTGTTATCTCTATCCGCCCTGTCCTCCTCCATCCCTCTCCTTCACTCATTCTATATATCTAAATTAGTTGCTCTACTATCACTGTCATATAGCTCCTCCACATATACAGCTGTAGTCAGCAGAATAACCAAAGACACCACAGGAGGAAGACAGGTTGGAGTGGATGACCAAGGGGATAACATTGGGGAAGCATGAATAGAAGGGATGAATAGAACCTCAATGGTATAAGGGGAAGCAAAAGAAGTAAAGAATCATATGGGAATTTTACATCAGGAAGAGTAGTGTCATTAGGAGACAAAGAACACTCCATTAGGCTAGCCCTTTGAGTGCGACATGACGTGATATAACATCATGGTTGTCTTTACGCTAGTACTGATGACGTGATATCACGTCAAGGGTACCGTGAGTATCCCAGCTTTCACTTGGGAACTTCCACTAGGCCCCATAGTGAAAGCTGGAACACTCACGGTACCCATGACATGATATCACATCATCAGCACCAGCATAAAGACAACCATGACGTTATATCACGTCATGTTGCACTCAAAGGGCTAGGGAGTTTGAAGACAGCCGGGGAAACATTAATAAGGCCCACGGTCATCCACATCCTTCTGTAGCATTCAGTTTCCTCTATTACAATTTTCAAGTATTATCATGTTCTTCCACTGAGATTCTATTTTATGTCATTTCTCTTACATTTCTTTATTCTCTTCAGTTCTTCCATTGTTTCTATCTTACATTGTTATAACATTTCCAGTTTCCATTTTAGATTTTTTCTCCCTATTGCATGACTGTATGTTAACAGGTATGTATACATCAATCAAGGCAAAGAATTATGCATCCTCTTTGGAGGGTAATTCCTGGTGTCAGGGAATACTTCAGTGTTCTGTAGAATTCTTCTTCCTCCAACATCCTGCCTTTCCCTTAAGTCCATTAATTGAATCTAACACTTCAGTTTTGCTTTCCATAAAAACAACTGGCACCTATAGACATCATCAGGCAGTCTCAAAATCAAATATGCTGGACCTTAACTACTTTAAACCTTATTACCACTTACTCCTCATACTTGGTATTCATTGAACCCTGAACTAATTCCTTCTATATGAATCTAAAATATCATTAAAAACGGATAAGTCTCACAAGTTAGCATAACTCATATTGGTACAGGATGCTTAAGAAAAAAACCTAATGTGCATCCTCAGGGTGGCCATTCAAGTATCAGACTAAAATTCCCTGACTTTTCCAGTTTTTCCAGACTACTTTCACAATTTTCCAGGCTCTTTGATAATATGTATTTAACGGAATATTAACATATTTACACATGATAAAAAATGATTAAAAGCTGTTAAAGATTCCAGTTTCCATTTAAGATTTTTCCTCCCTATTGCATGACTGTATGTTAACATGTATGTATATATCAACCAAGGCAAAGAATCATGCATCCTCTTTGGAGGGTTATTCCTGGTGTCAGGGAATATTAACCCTGAATTAACCCCTGAATAAAATTATGATATAAAATGTATTCTAACAGTTATGAAGCATAATCTGAATGACATAATATTGAACATACAAATATTTGATGAATTTTATGACAAGCATATAACTTCAGGAAACGAGTTGAAACGTTTGAAATGAGAGATCTTATAGCACTGCATGCATTTTCTCAAGTTTCAGTCCATCGAGTGAGAGATAAAGCTGAATTTATTTCATTTGTATATTTTTTGTGTTACTGCGTAAGGCCGTTGTTACACACACAGGTAAAGCCAGAGCTGAGGCCAGCACTGGTTTCATTGTTTCTTAAGTGCACACTTGCCCATATGTCTAGTTTTCCGGTGCCAGAAAATACAGTTTTGCAATTTCATCCAGTCCTCTCATTGCTCTATTAACTTGCAGAGCCAAAATCCCTTCCAGTCGCTACTTTGCTCCTTTCCTGAAGATTAGCAGTATTGAGTATGATGTTTACGTTGATTGATTCATTTGAGAGTAAGCCTTCTTTATGGAACAAGACTATGATTCGTTTAGAAGACAATCTGGCGTAAAATAGGAATGGAGATAAGTTCATACGTTTTTGGAAGATGATTTACTTGAATTGGATCAGAAGACATCTCCTGTATTTCTGCTTAGGGGGGCTATATACCTCGGCCGAAAACGCTACTGTGGACGTCAACTTTGCCTTCTATCAAGACTCTGCATTGCAACTTAAAGCAAATTTTTTTGTGCAAGCGCCTACAATAAGCATAGATGTCTCCTTTCAGCTTTGTAATTTGTCGTTACCGGAATCTTTTACTGCTATTTCAGCAGTGGAAAAACGTAAATTAAAGGAAAACGAGCTGTTCTTCCTGACATTTAGGACGGATATTTGTAACAATATTTATGCTCACAAGGTAGTGGCCATCAAGTATCGCTTTACCTATAGCCGATGTTTACACTAGCTTCGCAGCAAATCTACAGATTGTTTTTTTCTTCTGCATAGTTTGTAAGCCCCCATTGGTTTCTTCGTGCCACTACTGGATCGATGGCAATGACAAAAACATTGCGTCGGTAAAATCCACCCTGTGTGTAACAGGCCATATGCACCTCATCAGTTGAGGGGAGCATTCCTGGCAAATGCATGGTTGTTCAACTTGGATTGAAATTGGACTAGCTGTATGTTAACTCAATGATTTAGTGCGTCAAAATGGCTATCAGCAAAGCGTGGGATGTTCAAATATCGAAGATATACCCATGTGTAAGAGGTTGAAGAAAGTTTAGGGAATTTTCAGTCGATTTTTTTCTAGTCATCATGGAGAATGTACCTGAACATAAATTTAATCTTTCTGCATTATGCGACATGTTTGATTTTGTAAACTTATTGACGCATAATTTGACATGTTAAAAACCCAACTTCTCAATAATTATGAAAACATGCATGCTTACGCCTTAACGAGTATAAATTACCTAACCTTATTTCTCTTCTTACATGGCATCGAAAGGCGGGGATGTACTTGCTCGGTACAACGGGGGATGAGGAATGGGGTAGGTGCACCTGACCAGTCAGGGCATTCCATTTCCTTGGTATAGTAATCTTTCCTGCCCAATTTAATCAATTCGAAGAGTATTGAGGGTCAACTGAGATTAAATTCAGTGCGCGGAGTCCCCTAATTCCCCCATCACCCCCTCACATACTCCCATCCTCAATCATATTTTTACTGCCCCTCCCCAAATTCCTCCCCACTCCACCTTCGTTATCCAAGTAGTAAGGATTAGGATTACAGTGGGCAGGGAGATTGCAAGAGGGCAGTTGACATTTATGATGGCACCAAAAACCAAACTCACCATGAAGGCTGAGTGAGAAGGATATTGCTATTGTATAATTTTATGTGGTATCGAATCCACATCAGATTTTCCCACTGCTTAGCATTATGAAGATAACT
Source organism: Ceriagrion tenellum (assembly GCA_963169105.1). Classification (NCBI taxonomy): domain Eukaryota; kingdom Metazoa; phylum Arthropoda; class Insecta; order Odonata; family Coenagrionidae; genus Ceriagrion; species Ceriagrion tenellum. Next base: position 79,585,447 of record OY720635.1, read on the forward strand.
TCCTGTCCTGCTTTGTATCAAATCAGTTTTCAATAATATTCACCACCTCAAGACAATCATAAAGAAATCAGCAAATAGAGGTAATTAGAAATAACAATTAGTGGATAATAGAATAGAAGTGCGTTGAAAAATAAAAATGTTTTTGTATTTTTAAAATTACACGTCATTGAAATCTAAAAGCAACCATTCCTCCCCTTCCCAATGACTTAACATTAAGTGCCCCCAATTTCTGGGATATAGAGCAGGGTAGGATCATTGCTAAGGAATACGCATGATAATTGGTAAGGTGGCAATGGAAAAGCTGTTGGATTGGAATGGGTAGGAGGCGAGGTGGCAATATTTCCAGGAAATGAAGCCCTTTTTAGTGATTCTAAAAAGGGTGATGTAAAGGACAACATGTTGTCATAATAGAATATAATTGAACATGCATGTTCAATTATATTCTATTATTAGAAAAAGAATTTGCTGCCTAATTTTCGTGAGTCAAAGATGTGACGGTGTCGGGATGCATGGAGGAAGACTAGTAAGAGTGGAAGGGAATCAACTATTTATTAAAGTGAGAAAAACTTTTACAAACCATAGAAAAACACACCACCATGACCCGGGTTTCGACGGCCGAGCATCATCATCAGGTGATACGAAAATGTACAGCAATTCCTTATATACTATCAGTCAGTGGTAAGGGGGGGGAGGGTGGTGGGGTGAGGGGGACGTGAATGGTCAACGTAAGAGGAAAGGATAGGGTATATCCTTTATCCAATGTAGATGAGCTAATCTCATGATTAAGCCTTTCGTATACACATTCTCATTTCATCTGATTGCCTGGAGCTGCTTTTACCAGCTGCATATGTTTTTCTTTGAGATTTCTGCATTTTTCTCGCCTCGGCTATTGGAATGTGAAGGTCAAAGAATCCCTAAGTCACTAGCTTCTCATTTATATTTCACAAATATATTAGAAACTCATTTTCAAGGGCCTTTTTGATTTGTTTTCATACATAGGTAGCTAAGCATTTATGTATTTAGGTTATTTCATTGGCAACATTATTAACACCAGGCAAAACAGAACCTATTGACTTGAGTATAAATCTGAGTACATTTTTAATTACAATGTTTCAACATTTCAGGGTAATTCTTAGCCATTAGTCAGCTACAAATGTTCTGTTCAAGAGCCGTTCAGTTTGCCAAGCAGAGCTGAGTGCCCAGCTCCTGCACGTCTCCTGAACAGCCAAGCGAGTTCATGAAGCATGCACACAGTTTGTGCACAGCTGATGAACACTTCAGTGAACAGCCCATTTTCACCAGGGATACTTCTTCTTGGGTAGTAATTCTCTGTAGCTCATAATTTTATAGTTCACCATTAAATTCTTGTATCATAAAGGAAGAGGACAGGTACTCAAATGCTTCATTTACATATACATCTGTTCCTCATATCGAAAGAAATTCAAAGCAAATAAACTTATTCTTATTTTCATTTCCACATAACAATACAGCACATGGGTGTAGCCAGGAGGCAGCAGCCCCCCTCTGGACGAAACATTTCACACCAAATTTGCTACACGGAGCTAGACAGGATGATGTCCTTTCCCCCCTGGCATATATCTACAGCTGGGAATGGGTGTTCTCCCCACTCCCCCTAGCATAAATCCTGGCTACGCCCATGATACTGCATAGTCTATTTCACCTAAGAGAAAAAATGCATGCAGCACCTTTCAACATAGTAATTTGATATTAACCATTGAAGAACCAAAAGAGAGTGGCACATTATTATGCTTTACTCAAAACTATCATCTTATGCTTATGTCATTTAATGTATTAGTACTGGACTAGCGACATGAGTAGTCTCCCAAAGTAGTGTTACTGCAAATCCACAAAGCTCACCAATTTAGGAATTGGTTTTGAGCCAACATCTTTATCAACAAAAATTTCAGCAGCCTAGTCACCAAGACTTAACTTTAATGTATATGAGTAATATCCAAGAGAACTTACCATAATTCCTCATGCAAATGAAGTGCATGCCCTAAATGTTGGATTCATGCATGGAAACTCAAATAATAATACTGATAAGTTTTAAACAACGAGCATCGATCACCATACATACACACTGAAACAACCAAAAACAAAAGCACTACACAAGATTAATCCTGGATTTCTTCCGAATCATGATTGAGCAGTAGGTTTGAGTACTAGTCATATTAACCCGATAACTATTCAATTTGTTCTAGAGATAACAAGGAAATACATTTATACAGTATTGATAAATAAATTTTCTGTTGTTAAAGGGTAAAGTTTATTGCACATGATCATATATCGTTTATTTAGAAAAAGAATTTTCACCAAAGCCTTCAGTTCTGCATATCTGGTTTTTCCTTTTTAGAAATCCCAGCCAAAAGTTTCTTTACCTCAGCAATAGCCCGAGCAGGGTTGAGGCCCTGTGCAAAAGTACAGAATAATACATTTATAAGATGAAATTCTTCTCTTTCATTATTATCAAGAATAGTCTCTAAAATAAAGAGGAGGGAATTTTTTCCCTGCCACAGTTACCTTTGGGCATGTTTTCGTACAGTTAAGAATTAATTTGCATCTATATACAGAGTCTGCATCTCTCAACCTGTCAAGTCGCTGAGTGGTAGCTTCATCTCTTGAGTCCAATATCCATCGATAAGCCTAAATTAATGGTGTCAGAGTACAGAGAAAAGTTAAGTATTATGAGTGTAAATTCTTTAGAAAATGAAATAGGTAGATGAACAGTAGAGTAAAATGGCAAGGAGGAACAACAGTGCTATTATGGACAGATTAAGAAGCAAGATATATGGGGCAGGTGGATATGGAGTAGGCATAGAGAAGAGAGAAAGAAGAGAGAAGGACAATCAGCTATCTAGTATTCCAATCAAGGTCTTTGACAGCTTCTTTTACGATGTCTCCTGGAATTGGTTGGCATAGCCAAGAATCTTTGCCTTGTCACATTGCATGGTATGGTTGTTGGTGATGCTGTGTTCAACCACCGCAGATTTCTCAGGTTGTCTGAGCCTGAAGTGTCTATTGTGCTCCTTAATCTGGATTGCAATGGTCCTGCCAGCCTCTCCCACGAAAGCCTAACCACCATTCCCATGGAATGCGATCCTGGGGTAAGGAGGCCACAGGAGTCTTTCACCTTCACATGTTGATGTCTTAATGTGGAGTACAGCTGGAAGTGACTCTCAATGCCATGTCTGCTTCGCATCCTCAAAATTTTACTGGAAATTGGGGAAACGTAAATGGCCCTGGTCTTTTTTTTTGGGAGTTATAATTTTGTTTTACAGTCTCCAGGATTGAAGGTCCTTTTCAGGGCCAAAGAGGTGTCCCTCTCACTATATCCATTTTGGCAAAAGGTCTTCTTGAGATGTTTTAGCTGCCCAGGGAAGACTCAGTGTATCGACCATGGCTTTGGCTCCATGGAGTAAAGTGGATAAGACAGCTATCCCTTGGGATAGGTGATGATGACTGATGTTGTTCAAGTATAGGTCCATGTGTGTTGGCCTGTGGTAAATGCTATGTCCTGAGCTACCATTGTCCTTCTGTTGGATAAGAATGTCCAAGAATGGAATGTGGTTATTTTCCTCTGTCTCCATTGTGAACTGGATACTCGGGTTCTGTATATGGTCCAAGAAAAGATCCAGGGAATCACGTCCATGTGGCAACACAATAAACATGTTGTCTACACAACAGAAAAAGTGCTTGTGTCATAGATGGGCTGAGGAAAGTGCCTTCTCCTCAAAATCTTCCAAAAAAAAATTGGCAATCATGGGAGATAATGGTGATCCCATTCCTACACTGCCAGTCTGCTCATGGAATTTGCCTTCACGTTTGAAGTACGTCATGGTCAGTGCATGGCGAAAGTGATTCACTGTGTCAAGGTCAAATCTATTTTCCAGGAAAGTGTCATGTGAAAAGGACCTTCAATCCTGGACACCACAAAACTGTAGAAGAGCACCCAAAACCAGTGGTCAGGACCGTTTAGGTTTCCACAATTCTAGTGTGAGAGGGACATCTCTTTGGCCCTGAAAAGAACCTTCAATCCTGGAGACTGCAAAACAGAATAAGAGCTCCCAAAACCAGTGGCCAGGGCCTTTTACATTTCCAAGATTTCCAGTAAAATTTCAAGGATTCTAAGCAGACATGACATTGAGAGTCACTTCCAGCCGTACTCCACATTAAGATATCACCTTGTGAAGGTGAAAATCTCCTGTGGCCTCCTTACCCCAGGATCACATTCCATGGGAATGTGGCTTGGCTTTCGTGGGAGAGACTGGCAAGACCATAGTGACCCGGAACATGAAGTGCAATAGACACTTTAGGCTCGGACAACCTGAGAAATCTGCTGTGGCTGAACACAGCATCACCAACAACCATACCATGCAATGGGACAAGGCAAAGATTCTTGGCTATGCCAACCAATTCCAGGAGACACTCACAAAAGAAGCTATTGAAATTAGGCTGGAGGAGAAAAATTTCAACAGAGGTACGGGAAACCATTTCAGTACCGCCTGGAAACTGGTGCTCAGGAGGATTCGAGAGGTCGGAAAAAGGCAGAAAGATCTTGACTAATCAGGAGCCTCCTGACCTTCCTGCCTGGCCTATATATTCTGGAACCCAGGAAGTCACAACATTCTGCCCTGAAGAAGATGGATGACTCGGCCATCAAAACGTCGGCACTTATGGAGTCTCTCATTCAGTAGACTTCCTAGATAGAGCTACTTGACATCTCACGCTGGGAAAGCCTCAGATCTTACTTCAGAGGATCTGAATTTGAGATCTATAGAGGGGAATCTATACTTATTCAATAATACTTCGATTTTTACATATTCAAGGATAGGACAAAAAACCAGTTGTCTCATTAATTACAAAAATTCCTCACAAATATTGGCAGAAGAATATGATGGATTGCCTTTTCCAGAATTTTCATACATAGTGAATGTTTTTCCAAGAAAGGGTCAAATTCATTCAGCAACTTTCCCCTTTTCTGGAAAAACAAAGCATTCTAGTTGATCCAGTGCCATAGTGTATTCGCCTTAAAAATGCCTCACAGAAAAATCGGCTGTCCCAAATTATACCATCAAAAGCACCTAAAATCCTTAAAAATAAAGAAAAATATTCCTGAGCCAACAAGTATAGCAGTTTAAGTTAAATTATACACTTTATCATAAGGTAAAATATTTTCCCAATGAAACAAAATACAATACATTGCAAGTTTTAAGAATAAACTTATTTATAGCAAGCTGCTAGACACACAGATTAGCATTGTGCCCCTATGTTCGTGGTGTCTTTGGCCAAGTATCCAGGGGGACCATGCTTCAACTTGGCATTGGGCCTGGATAGTGAAGGTTTGGAGATTGTTAGAGGCATTAAAATCCATGCTACCTGAATTTTACTGACTCATCTCCAAACCCATGAATTTTAACTTGAGAGAATAATTAATGTCAGTTCATCATGATTATTTACTTCTAACTTTAAAATTTAATGTTTAAATATTAATGCCTAAGTCTAAAGAGGGATTAAATCCCAAACATGAATCCTCAACACTTATAAATCATTATTCAAAACCATATCAATAGTGGGAAGTCCCCATAATATCCAGGGTTAAAGTATCTAAGAAATAATGATAGTAAAACTCATCTGAGGAAACTTGTTCTTCCCTAATTGTGTATTCTGGAATAAAGGAGTTTATTCTGGTAAAAAGAGAAAGTATAAGACTATTCAAAACCTTGTTGAATGGTAGTGCTATAAAATTAGAAGGGGGACAGGAATGGGGAGGGTGATAATGGATAAACATGAAACATTATTCCACCGACAACTGCTCCAGCAAATAATGAAATAAGTTTCTTACAATGGAGGGATTACATTGTTTTAGTAAGTAATAAGTGCCTATTGCCCAAAGTACGGTTTTATTATAGTTATTAAAACTATCCCATGATTACCATCTTACCCTTCTGAGAAAAAAAAAATAATTTTCACTCAGTCAAGATTGAGGTTAAAAAAGTATAAAATACTCATGTCCACCTGCATAAGAACTGCTGGCCCCAAATACTTGTCTCCGTTCCACCAGTATGCAGGACATGAGGTAGTACAGCAGGCACATAGTATGCAACTATACAAAGGCTCCTAAAGAAAGAATGAAGCATTGAACTAATAATAGTGATGAAAAAGTTTTCCACCAAACAGATAATTGACTTTGCATACCAATTTCTTGCTGTCCCTAATACTCTGGAGAAATTCTTTTGATTCTGTAGACTTCACATCCTTTCTCTGAAGCCATGGCTGAACTGACTTGTACTGAATAAAGAAGTGTTTCAAATCTGGGATAAGATCCTTTATGACAAACATATGTGGTAGTGGATAGATTTTCAAAGGTTTTCTCAAGTTACCATCTATCCTCCTACAATATAACAAACAAAGAAAAACTAAACAGCAACGAAACCTTATTCTTCCTTCTCACAGGGAGAGAGATTGAAGGCATAAAATGCAAACAGTCAACATTCTACTGAATGGAAGTAAAATTGGGTTACTTACAATAATTTGCAAGAGAATAACATGACTAGATTTAGTAGTTAACACCTTGGGGTGCAAGGGTTTGGTTACCATTTGGGAAACCCAGGAACTTTAGGTTATTAAAAATTAAAGAGATGATGATATCAGTCCAAAAATGAAACTTAAATCATAGTGGATGGCCAACATTCATTGTAGTCCATACATGAGAGAAATAAGTTCTTAGTAATTTATAGGTTTACATGTAGGTGGCTCGAGTTTTGGATTTCGACAGCAAGTTATAATGCTGCATCCCATACTCTACTTTTCGTTTGCTCCTGGGCTTTCATGCCTGAATTGGTAGGTAGCCCTTTGCAGTAAAAATAGAAGGAACAGGATAAGAAAAAATACTTGATAATGAGAGAATCTAGCTTAAATGCATCAGTAATAAACAAGTATGAAAGGAGACATCTTCACTCATACTGCAATTTTGAGGAATAACTTCCTATATAACACTAAACATTGATAAAGTATCAACAGATTGTCTTCAATTTCTTTTACCCTGAATATTAATATGGTGTCTATATCGCATTTCATTCCTTAACTAAAATTGAAATACATGCTTTGTATATCACTCAATACCTATGAGTTTTTGCTACTTTCCTTCACGGAGTGTACTGATCAGAAGCAATAATTATCATTGTGTCGTAGGTAAGCAGATTACATAATATAGTTTCAACGAGTGTAACAGCTATGGTTCAATTGCAATATTTAACAAGAGTCCTGTGCTCATCTTACATTTCAAGGTAACTGTGTTGAAACCTAGGTCAGTACATATTAACTAAGAGTGGAAATTTACTAGTTTTATTCTCACCACTATGGAAATTCAATTTTCCCTAACTTATGCCTGAAATACTATCATAAGTCCTGTATCTGAAGGGAGAACAAATTCAAGTAAATGTCTAGCATATATGATACAATTACTGAAAAGTCTTGGAGAAGCAATCACCATTTTTTGACATCTCATGAATATTTTAAGGTTTTAGGGTGCAAGGGTGCCCATCCCCCCAATGCTGATGGCGCATTCCCCCCATAATCAACAACTCCTCCCCTCCCCCTGCCAGTATATAGCTACTTACCAGGTTATAATTTAATAGCCTGTCCATGGTTGTATGGAGTAACGCCGAGGGGAACGGAGGATTCAGGGAGATTTTAATAAATAGCTTCACAAAATCGTTTTTAACACATTTCTGGCAATAAAATCATCAATCATCTTACACGTTGTCGCCCACAATGATATCCATATTTTTAGACTTAGTTTTGAGGGTTTCGCTATAATGATTTATGACCAAACCCTCAAAAACTAAGTCAAAAAAATAGAAATAAAATCTTAAGCAAACTATTGCACTTATACAGGGGAACTAATTAAATCTTAGTACAATGCTACAAAAAACCATAAGGATGTGAGAGTTAATTATTTGTGATAGCAAGCTTAAAAAAGTAATAAATTGTAAAAATGAGAATCGTTTAGTTCTTATATTTTGTTAAAGTAACTGAAGGCTTCTTTCATATTTCGAATTACGAAAAATATGGATATATTAAATATTGTACTCCTAAAACTACACAGCTGGATCCTGTATTTAACAAAATAGGCGGTCAACTTACTGCAAAGGCACTATTATGATACTTTATACCACACCTTACAGCTACATACAGCTCTCGTGAAAGCTTATGGTGTTCGGATGTGCGGCGTTTGTGTTGTCCACATCATACAAATTCTATTTTTTGAAATGCACTCATGCATGGCACAACTGCCATGTCTTCGCTTTCCCCTATGTCCCTTTTCCCTACCCCTTCCACCAAACCTTACCCATCCACAACATCTTCTGTGCATCCGAATGCCATAATCTTTCGTGAGAGCTGTACCAGTGAAATGCACAAAATATAATGACATCTAAATAAACCAAGCATTTTAAATTAAGATTTGTATTTAATTTAATGGAACTCATTTACCTATATCATTATTCATAGCTCTTATTTATAAATTATACTTGTAAAAACTCAAATAGTAATAATAAAATAATACAGATAAATTAGTGCTGGTGGTGGTGGTACCATTTTCACTACCCTACCCTTGATGTCCTTTATACAGTAGTAGTTTTTTACTTTGCTCAATTGACAAAGCAAATTTTTCTATAACTTCACTGGTATGAATAGATTTTATAATGTCTTTTGCGGAAGATAGGACAAGCATGTCGGAGAGCCAGACATTTCCCATGCTGCTTCTCAGCCTATTTTTTTACAATTCTTAATCTGCTCATAACCCTCTCTGCTGAGCAACTTGTTGCTGGCATTGCCAGAAGTATCAGGTATCACATCGTTAGGCAAGGAAATCCAGAAATATTTAATAAACACCTATAAGGCCCAATGAATCCTTTCTTGATCCATTGATTCAGAAATCTTTGTTCGGCTATATTAGGCCTGTACTTGGACCATCAGGCTTGTCGTCACTAGAATCTTGGCTGTCACTTTCAGCATTATTTTGGCTGAGACTCTCATCACTTTTGCTCGACCATCTATGTCGTGTTCACTCTCTTCAGCCATATTCTATTGGCTGGATATGGGGCTTTTTTTTTAACTTTTCAATTAATATGTGATGTCTTTTGTGGCCAGACATGAACACATGGCGCTCTTGAAGAATTGAGAACATGTCCAGTACTTGAGGACAAATATCCATGGACATGGTCAATGACCAAGGAAAATCTGTGAGAGCCACACCAAATATGGTAAGCTTTAGGGCACTCTCTGAGCACAAATGGCTCAATTAAATCGACCATGCATGTTTCCCACACCATCCATACTCTGTCATACCATAACACTCGTGTCAATACCTATTGTTCGTAGAGTATTAAAAAGCTCAGATGACAAGTGCTTCCACTCAGCTGGTTACCTCCCATTGCTCACTTAACGTCACTCTCTGGAGGGGGGGAGGGAAAGTCACTGCTGCAGATATCCCGTCTTCGACACACAAAAGAAAGGGATTGGGTAAGGGGATGGAACTGAGGGATGGGAAAACACTCACACAAAGAATCACACTCATTCCACAAAATTCATTCTTAGACTAAACATGGAAATTAGGAACGTGATCTTCCTCGATCGTCTGCCTAGCTTTGTTGCTGTGTCCAAACGGAGCCGGTTACAATATATATTTGTCTTCTCCCTTATTTAAAAATTTGATTTGCACCTGATGATGACTCTGTGAGTCGACACGCGTAGTGTGACTATTTAAATTGTGGAAAAGTGCTTAAGTTTTTCATTTATGGATACCTTCCACTACATCAAGCCTGCATCTGTTGATATCATTCAATGAAAGTATCATGTAAAAATCATTTATCTCTGTTCATATTTTAAGTTATTTATGATAATTGCATGATCTTTCATGCATTCAAAATCTGGACACTGGACGTCAATATAATAAAATATTTATGATAAACTAATATAGTTTTACAATTAAAAACCTGAAAATAGCGTCATTCTATTATATCTGGCTTTGCTACTTTGCCTAATTTCACACAATCCCGAAAAATAAACTTACTAAAAAATAAGAAAGTATTATTGAATTGAAAGTTTCATATGTAGAGACAAAGCTACTTATCAAAGGGGAGGAGGATACGAGGGGTTGAGACAAATGCTACGGTTGTTGACTAAGGGGAAGTGGGAGTAAAAATCACCATAAAAGGTAACGTGCAGTGTATGCACAATCCTTAAGTCTAAGCCATTTGACTGTACTGCGATGTGACCCGTTGGCAGATGTTGGGAGGAGGGGGCGGGAATAATGGAGATATGCTGAGTCAGTTATGCTACTGGGTTGCGTTCGGGGATCTTACGGCGGCCTTGATGGCAGCATGGTGCGGCAGCCAAGGAAGAGTATAGAGAGACACTACTGAAATAAAAGAATCTTTCCGCTGGCTGAATGATTCTCTACAACAGAATGTTTTACTCTACTACACTTAATGCTTAACATTCATTTATCGTTACAACCTTTCGATAAGAATATAAATTACTGTAAACGGGTAAAAATATTTACATTTAGTGAATTTCTTTATGCATTTTAAAAATCCCCCCCAATTTTTTTATTCCCCCAAAATTTTTTCCTAAGGCGCAACTTTCTCCATACATCCCCCCGGTGGGTGGCCCTGTTAGGGTGAAACACAAACCAAAGATTCATGACAAGGTGACAAGTAGAGAGAGAAGAAGGGATTGACTGGTTGTCATGTGCCAATGCAGGGAAAGAAATTCTCAAGAGAAATTTATGATGATCATGATCATTATGATCATGAAACTAGATCGACTGGGCAGGTGGGTAAAAGGCATCATGAGAAACAATTCTGAAGAGTAGAAGAATGTGGGACCATGTGAAAAAATGTTGCTGGCTTCATTGAAAGCACAGTTCATAGCACCTTTCTTGCCTATTATTGTGAAGGCCATGAGTTCGAATCCTGGCTAGGTTTTCATCATCCAGGGAATGGTTGTATGCATTCATCTGAATATGTGTTAGAATATTTATAATTGGCGAAAGCTGATAAAAATGAATTATCATTATGAATGTTAGCACGGTCACAAGGAATTCATAAGAAATGTAATATGAGGGCTAAAGAGAAGGGAAGGACTTACTTTAGCTAAAAAAACTTAAAAAATGATAGCGGACTCTTTGCTAGACTTGCTTTCTGTCCTTTATGTTACCCCTTTTGTATCCTTTTCATCCCACCAAATGTCAGATTCCACAAAATTCTTTAGCAAGAACCTTTTAATCCACCTTTCCTTGAGCTATTACGGTGAAAGGAGTAAACACCTCCATTATTCTCAGTGAATTACTGTTTTGAACTTCCTTCTGATGAATCAGATCGATATAGTTGCCAATGAATTACGACATTTGTAGTATTATATCTCCACCTCAGTAATAAGATTCAGCTCCTGTTCACAATGATGTTTTTTCTGAGTGAGAGAAAATCTGATCACTTGGTTGCAATTGTTAAATATTCTAAACAATTATGAAGTCAAAATGATAGTGAGTTTAAAGAGAAAATAATAATTCTATAATAAAAAAGTACAAAAAAACTAAGCCAACACCACACACCCCTGACCATGGAATAGACAATGGAAAGAAGAATGATTACACCTCACAATACCCACTCAATTTGAATCAAACAAAAAGCTCGGTGGCAATAACAGAAAATAACTAAACAGAGATGAATATTAAATTGGACTTCGGATTCAGAGGTATTAATATAAAATGACGGATAACAGGAAACTAATGGCATCTCTAGAATGCAATAGGTACCTGGTATATCTTTTTCTAGGGAATAAAGGTATTGGATGATAACATGGCGATTGCCAGCACATGACGTGTTAATATGGCGACTAGCCGGAATTTGTTCCATGCTTCCGGACCACCGTATGCCGCCCCATCATCTCATTGGCTGGAGGTCCAATTAGATTGCGCGATTCCCATGAAGGCAACGCTATTTTCCAAAATCATTCGTAATCGAAACATCCTATAATTGATCTTACGTGATACAGGCCAGTGTATTTACTCCGCCAATATTCATTGCGCAAGAGCCGCAAATACCCTCACGACAGGATCTTCTGAACGCCAACGTTGTATCCATTTCATTCTTTATCTTAATCAATGCATCCAGAACCATATTCCCGCACCTTTACAAAATTGAGGATAAATAAAAATTATCATCGCACAATGGCATAGGTAGGTCTACTATAAGCAAAATGTTATGCAAAATATCATACTTACTCGTTTAAATTGATCTGATAGTCCATCATTCGAGGCTTTTCCGAGGGATTTTCTGGGTTCCACCTGTATATTTTGAACGTTTTAGTTCTCGCCTTTTCTTTAGTCGCAGAAGCAGCGGACGCATTTCGCACCTGAAATGAATCGCCGAAAGTCATACAAAAATTTGTAGCAACGGAACAACTACGCTCGAATCATTTCACTTCGAATTTGAAATAAAAACCATGCCATATAATGACTTCTGAAATTAAAGAAGTTGAATATTCTCACCTGACAGAAGTATCGTTTACACAGGTTTTTTAATAAAAGCTCTCGAGTCATCGCTAAATACTTCGGGAACCCAAAAGGCTCAGATTCAGCGAATTGTTTCAGTTCCAACAATCCTATAATGCAAAAACAGCGGTTGCTGGGGGCTGTCTGGACGAGCATCAATTGAATATCGTTAATGCTCATTTTCAGCGGTTCATTCGCCATTCAACAATTATTATTTTAATTATACTCAAGATTTGAATATTCGATCGGAGTAAAGGGTGTTCGAGTTCATAGTTGTACCGACAGATTTCGCCTATATTCAATGACTACCAGGGTCGATTTATTCGATTCGGTCGATTCCTTGTTGTTGTAAATTTATTGTGACCCATCCAAAGGGAAATTACAGCGTGTAAACTATTTGTAAATAAATTTTTTATTATTATTATATGTTGCACCAGCGATATCTTCGACTCGAAGAATCGAGGTATCGGACGACCTTGATGACTACCGGCTAGGTCCTTACACCCGGGCCCAAGGATAATAGATCTCTATAGTCCGTGCCCGGGTCAGAACACACTCCTACAATGCACTCTGATTTCTCCATTCCAGATCGGGCTCGACGTTCCGAAGCACAACCAATCTTCATTGAGTAAGCACAAGTGTTTAGCCTTGTCCAATGTAACAAATGCTCGTATTAACATGAAACTGATTTTGAGCTGTAAATTATTAAAGCACTAGGCAAGCTGTACGAGGTATATTGGTGTACATTAGAGATAAAATATTTCTAACGACGAAACAAGAATTATCTCTCACCTCGTATTTTGGGATAACCTAGATAAGCTTCTTCAGTGTATTATGGCACATAATAATTATCTCTGCATGTCTATAAATCACTATCATTGTGTCTAATCATAATTAAGCGTGAGTAGTTGGCAAAATAATAACTTAACAGAAAAACTTAACTCACAAAATTTCCAGGCGAATAGGGGCCACCGTCATATGTATTTGAGGCAATTTATGATTTCTGTGCTAGTTTCCTCCCAAATTATGAAGCCAAAAGTGTTATATGCTAATATCAATTGTTATTGTGTACAAATGCCACCCTTGGAAGGAATATAGAGATATTTTTCCGCAAAAAACGAGCACAGACAAGGTTGGAAGCCTACCGGAGCCATTTTTAAAATGGTAATTCACGTTTCATGGGCGAATTCTCCGTAGCCTAGAGGTTAGCGTCCAAGCCGGTCCAAAGGCAACGACGCAGGATCGGAACCCCTGCCCGTTACTTATTTTTCGCTGCTTAAATTATTTTAACGATTTTATTTAAGGTATCATTATTTCATTCATTCCCGCGGACTACAAACTTGACGTGATGGAAGCGCTTGCGTATTCCAAAGACCCCAAGAGCTGGACTGGCGGGAGAAATTCATATTGCTCCCGGTAGGTCCACCCGTGCCAGATAGGTCGCAGGGTAGGAGCCAGGCGAAAGGTAGTCCCGTGATGGTGTTACGTGAAAAACACTGTTGGGAAGTGGGTGTAGGAGTCCCATCCCAACAATTTACTATCTAGAAAAATGAATGTCACTCAAGGAGAAATGAATCCCGGCAACTACGGGATGCCGCCCAGTAGGGCGGGTGTCGGGCCCGGCATTGGGGGAGGCAAGGCCCCCGAGGTCGTCATCTCGGGAAATCCTTGCACAACAGAGTCATCACTTGATACAAGAGCCAAGGAATAGAAGAATAAAATGAAAAAGAGAAGGAAAGTGCCAATAAATATATGGACTTGGAAGGTTAAGACAATGATGAAGGCAGGGAAGCAGGCAAATATTAAAAGGGAAATGGATAGGGGGTACATAGATACCTTGGGGCTGTGCGAGGTGAGATTGAAGGACTGGAGCGATAGTTACAGTGTGATCTATAGTGGTGGGGTTGGGAGTCAACGTGGGGTAGCTATAGTCTTGAACGCAAAATTGAGGACAAGGGTAGTAAATATTGAACAGGTGAGCGACAGGATACTAGAGGTAGAAATAAAAACTAGCCCTACAAATTTCGTCTTGGTCCAGGTGTACATGCCCACAAGCAATCATAGGGAGGAAGAGGTGGATGGGGTGCATAAACAGCAAGAGGAGATAATCAGATAAGTCCTGGGAAAGAAAAACCTAATAGTAATGGGCGACTGGAGCGCAGTAGTGGGGGAAGGGAGAGGTGGGTATGAAGTGGGAGGGTATGGATTAGGTACGAGAAATGATCGCGGCGAGAAGGGAGATGAAATTTGTCCGAGAAATAAATTAGTGGAAACAAACACTTGTTTTAAACACCATCGTAGGAGGAGGTACACATGGAAAATGCCAGTGGAGACACTGGGAGATATCAAATTGATTACGTCATGGTTAGGCACAGATTCAGGAACAGTATGAAGAACTCGCGGAGCTATCCGGGGGCTGATGCAGACTCGGATCACAATTTAGTAATGATGAATTGGGAGGTCAAATTCAAAAAGCTTAATAAAAGTAGGAGGATAAAGAGGTGGAACTTGGAAGCGTTGAAAGGGGAAAAAAGGAGGGAATACTTAGAGATAGTGGAAGGGTATATAGGCGAAACCAAGGAAATAGGAGCAGTCGAGGAAAAATGATAGAATATAAAAACAGGCATTGTAAGAGTGGCCGAGAAAACAATAGGAGCACGGAAACGAGGAGACTAAAGAAACAGTGGGTTACGGCAGAAATGACTAGGAAATGGAGAAGAGAATGAATAGGAAAAAGTCAACACCAACATAGGTAAGGCGAAATACAAGGAGTTCAATAATCAACTGCGGCGAACAACCAACCAGGGGATAGAAAATTGGTGGAAAAGTCAATGCGAGGATGTGGAAAAACTGCATAAAGAAGGGGAAGTTGGTGGGTTATACGCTTGAGTAAAATTGCTATTGGGAGGTAAGAGAGGACAAACGGTACCAAAGAAAGCACTGAGGAGGTAAGATACCAATCGAGCAGGAAGATGTTCAAGACCAGCGGAGAGAATACGTGGAGGAGCTATATGACAGCGATAGTAGACCAGCTAATTTAGATATAGAGGACGAGGGAACACGAGAGGAAGATAATCTCGGGCCATTGGTGCTCGATGCCTTCGGAGCTGCTCAGGGATGTTCAACGAAACTAAAGTCATGGTTCCGGAACGGTTCAGAGTGGGTTCGGTTTATATATATATATAGTTTCGGTTCGCGGAACCGGACCGAAAGTAGGAACAAAAATCTCGGAACGAAAGTGGTTCCGGAACGAAAATATTTTGAACGAAAACCCATTGGAACGAAAGAGGAACCGTTCCGATTCCGGTTCGGGCTAGGAAAAGTTTCGTTCCAACCTTCCCCCCATTGGTTCCGGCTTTCGTTCAGAGGAATATTAAAAGTGGACATTGAATTTTCAGAATAACCTGCCGTCATGTCATGTATTCCACTTTCGGTATAGTTTGGGGTGTTAGTCAAGGTGTTTCATCATGTTTGGTAACAATGGAAGAAAATGGAAAAAACCACATTTTTTATGCAATTAATGGCAAAAATTTTTAGCAAAAGGAGGAATTGTAGGTTACACTGTGTTCTGTACAGAACAATACAATATCTCCAACGGTATGGTACAGCTGCTCGCTCGGGGTTGATCTCAAGGAATTGTAGACGAATATCCCTTCATGTACTCGCAACAGCAACAGCGTAAACGATGGAAATCCTTATGGTATGCCAGCAGATAAATCTTGAAATCAGCGGAAAAATGAAACTCTCGGATATCTGAACAGCTTGCTCCGTGTCCCAGCATGTGTCCGGTGGAAATGCGGCGCCTACTATGCCGCCACCCCCCCCCCCCCCAGTTCCCCGTCCCTCACTGTCAAGATCGCGCCCTAGGGATCAACAGGAGAAATGCAGAGGTTATCGTCCTCTAGGTATACACATGCGGACGGAATATATGTAAAAGACTTCACGCAAAGCAAAAGACACGGAGAGAAGAATAGGGCATGGGAATTTTTGTTTTCCCATCACTGTATGAGAGCCCGGCCGGTAGTCTATTGGGCACCCTTGTCCTCCTCCTTGGCTGATGCATATCGGATTAACAGTTTACAAAGGGTCACGGTTTTTCCCGTCTCCCCTCCTTCGTCGGAAGAGACCTCCATCCCTGTGCACCAGTATTTACCATTTAGTTCGCAAACTCTTTGTATCTGCGCCGTGACCACTTCTCCCCCATTTTGTTTTATAACCCTTCCACCATAAACCCTTCTTAACCGTTTCAATAAGATCAGTGCCCTGTGTCCTTAGAACACGGCTCATCCGCCGGGGAAAATCCCTCACGCTTTCGCTAACCCAAGACTGACCGCCAAACCCCTGCCAGGGAATCCCAGACGGTGGGGAGGCGGGGGTGAGAAGGCGATCCCCTTATTCCTCCTCCACCCCCATAACTGGGGGAAAGAGAGAAGGCGGAGAGGGTTAGGGGGTGGGAAGAGTGTCCGGTGGGCCTGCGGCGCCTACCTTTAGCCACTTCGCACGCCCCCCCCTAACCTCCCCGTCCCCAACTGTCAAGACACAAACTAAGTTAACAAACTTAAGACGCAACAATAAAACATTATCGGGGATCAATCTCTTTTCACTCATAATAAGTAGGAGTTTCTAAGCAAAATAACTTCCAAACACTATTCACTTATACATGGGGGATAATACTAAAATTTTCTAAGTCTGCCCGACACAAGTGGGCGGAGAGCGCACGTTTTTACATTAGAAGTAGATGTTAAACGAATTACGAAGCAGGCTAGATAATATGTGATTGGTGGATATCTTGAAATCGTTATATTATTAATACAATTAATAATTTTCAGTTAAAAGAAATTGTTTTAAAATATCCTATATTTCTTCGATTACGGAGATCGCAAAAAGTTTTAATTTCAAATATTACACTCGTTACCATCTCTGAAATTATTATATTTTGCAATGTCTCTAACTGTTACAAGTTTCTGATGTTGCAGTAAGCAAGTAATGTGTTTTTGAGACGCGTAAGATGTTCGCTGTTATGGTAATCCAATGGTTCCATTGTTGCGCAGTATCCAAGCCTGCTTAGTAGGTGTACCATAAGGTTTCCCATCATTTACCTACGCTGTTGCTGTGCGAGTAACGACGACGATACCCTGATATAAGTCCCGAATGGGCCCGGAACCATGATTGTGAACCGAAAGTCCATCCGCCACTTCACTTGAACTGAAACTATTCAAAAGAAGGAACGGTTCCGGAACGTTATATTTCGTTCAAAATTCTACTGTCGTTCCGTTAACAAATATAACAATTCCGTTAACATTTCGTTCCAAGCATATAGTTTCGCTCCGGAACGAAACTATATGCTTGGTTCCGGTTTCGTTTAACATCCCTGGAGCTACTAAAGAATTTAGGAAAGAAAGGTAGGCAGGATTTTTTCGAACTTAAAAGTACAATCTACGAGGAAGGAGTATGCCCATAGGACATCGTGGAAAGTCCTGATTCCTTTCCCGAAAAAGAAGAATGCATTAGAATGCGAGGACTATAGAATAATCAGTTTGATTTCACGCGTAGACTAAGTTTTACTCCGAATAATCAATAGAAGCCCATGAAGCACAGACGGTTGGGCCAACGTTGGGAAACGGTGCCACGGTTGGGGAATTGTTCGGTTACCTTTAGGCCGTTGGGCCAACGTTGGGAAACGGTGCCATTTGCACTGTTATTTCTTATCCGTTGGGCCAACGGTGCCTTTTCACGGTTATTTCTCCTCCGTTGGGAGATGGTAGAAGTCGCAATCGGAAGGAGGAAACGCGATCGAGATATCGGGTTGGCATCGAGATATCGAGTTATCACCAAGTAGGTGGATCGGCAGTTTTCATTCGGGTTAAAAAACGAAAGGAGGCATGGACGAGAACACTCATTGGCGAAGGCGAATCGAAAACGTGGCTTTTTGCATCATCTTCGCCTTAACAGTCAGTTTCTAGGAATAGCATTACCTTCGAGTTTTAAATTACCTAGTTCTGACGCAAATCAAACTTGACCCCCAGGAACGTGTGCCTGAGTGAGACCTACGTGCCGACCGCAGTGGCGGAATCGAGTTATCACAAAGTAGGTGGGTGGCTTAGAGAAAGGGGAAGGTAATTAATTCGGCACTTGCCAAACCAATCAATGTTGCCTAATGGCAATACACATTAATAGAAAAAATGGTTGTATGATTGTTGGTAAATGGTGGGGGAACTGTTGGGCCAACGGTTGGGTAACTGTTGAGCCAACGGTTGGGGAACCGTTGGGCCATCACAGATAGGTTGGATAACGGTTGGCAAAACGGCCATGAATAACGGTTGACCAACCGCTGTCCACAACAGTTCCCCGAAGTTGGCCCAAACGTTGGTGCTACATGGGCTAGGTTAGGGCGTAAGGCCAATAACTACTTGGTCGATGACCAGTTTGAATTCCGGAAGTGAAAGTCAACTCGGGATGCGACTGCGATGATGAGAACACTTATAGAAAGAAATATAAGAGGATAACCAGGTCGTTTTCGCATGCTTCATTGACTTTGAAATCGCTTTTGACAGGGTAACTTGGATTAAACTACTCGGGAAAATGGAGATACTCGGGAAAATGGGAATAGTTTGGCGAGACAGGAGACTAATCCTAAACTTATTGGATTGGATTTTGGTAGGGCGGGGGGCAAGGGGTGGAGGCGCGAGGGGGGCTACCGATAGCTTCCGAAACTTATGTATAACGCAAAGGGCGCAGGTGAGGGTGGCTGACGATGAATTAGGGTGGGCAACGGGAACAAAAGGGAATTAGGGTGGGGTGTGGTCGCGGGGTAAGGCAAGGGTGGCCGTTGTCGCCATTACTTTTTAACATTTATGCTGAGGAAATGATAAGACAGGCATGGAAGCTACTTGAGATGGGAATCAAAGGAGGGCATCTGATATAGTCAGTCAGATTCGCGTACGATTAGGCATTGGCTAGTGGATCTTCGAAGGGACTGCAAGCATTGGTAGATGCTTAAGAAATTCAGTGTGGGATATTTGTAATGAAGATAAACCATAAGAAAACAAAAGTACTGAGATTCTCTAGGATAATGAAAGCGAGGCTGGTCATAAATGTTGAAGGAAACAAACTCGAGCAAGCAGAGCATTTTAATTACTTAGGTAGTACGCTAGAAGAAAATGGACATAGTAGCAAAACCATACGTGAAGCTGTGGTTACATGATACATTAACCCGTACGAGTTAATGTGCTACTGCATGAACGCATGAATGAACGCGAAAATTCATCGTGTAACCACACCAACTCATATGAATGCATGAACGCGTGAACAGGGAAATAGAACCTGTTCTATTTGGTTCAAGCATTCATTCATGAACTTGTACATGAACACGAACAGGTTAATGTATCGTGTAACCAGGCCTTAAAGGAATAGTGCTAGCTAAGAATGCATTTAGTAATATGTAGTAGGGAGCTGATGATAGGGACCTTGGGTAAGGATGTGAAGATCAGGTTGGTAAAGAGTTTGATATGGAGCGTAGCATTGAACGGGGCCGAAACGTGGGCCCTTTATAAAGGAGGACGAGAATAGGCTGCAGGTATTTGAGGTGTGGGTGTGGAGAAGGATGGTGAAGGTGAGGCGGATGGAGAGGAAGACTAACGAGGAAGTGCTTAAGATTGTGGATGAGGAAAGGAAACTACTGAACGAAATTTGAGATCAGCAGAGTAGGTGGCTGTAGGATGTAGTGAGGGGCAATGGGTTGCTCAAGAATGTGATAGAGGGGAGGATGTTGGGCAAGTGGGGAAGGGTAAGAAAGAGAATAGGTTTCATGGATGGGATGAAGAAGGGTAGATCATATGCAGAGGCGAAGAAAGATATAATAGAGGGAAATAGGCCCCTTAATATGTAGAAAACCAGGAGGAGATTCTCTGACATTCCACAAAACTACCTTACTGGTTGGATACATCTTTAAAAAATTAAGGATTGAAAATGTTGAGTGAAAAATCTTTTCTTTCAATGAGTCTTAGATATTTATTAGACAAAAAATGTCAAATTACAAATATTTTTCTTTCAATGTTTAATAACCCTTGTACTGGCAGCCTCCATGAGCGGGTACGTGCGAAAAACGCCAGGCCTATTTTTAACGACTATGTATCTCTTAGGTATAAAATTTATTCACAAAAATTTGATAACATTTGAATGCCTTATTGTTAATATTATCTCCTCAAACTCATTAGGCATGTTATACGATTAATTATGCTGTCTACATTGATTTTTTATAAAGAAAAAATACTTATACCTTCAATCATAAAAAATGTTGTGGATATATCGGCCCAAGGCATTATTCACACATACCAAAGTAGGTACATACACAAGGGCTGATAGATCAGCCCTCTGACACTAAAAGGGTTAAATATTTTATACACATCAAAGATGTTGATAGGAAAATATTTCCATCAGAACCCAAGTCGAACAACAGCTGAATGCACTCCATTACAACAACATCAGTCCATTTTACTAAAGTTAGTACAGTGGGACCCCAGTAATAGTTGGTTCATTTGGCACAAAACTTAAAATCAAGAATTTCCAGATAAAATCGTCCCTGAAGTTCAAATAAATTCAATTAAATAAAAAAAATTTAGTGATGTAAAACTTTTGACCCGAGCCCTTAAGATGCATAAATTCCTTGAGACAATCAGCTAAGCATTGCCCAGCAAACAAGATTGAAAGGGTAGCTTTGTTTTTTGGCCCCATCATTTAGGGTCAGATTGGGTGGCAAGAATACCAGCAGCAACACTCAGTCTCACATCAACTTGCTTTAATTAACTCTCCTTTTACTGTTGTGACCTGGATATAGGTGGTCGAGTTTCCATCTCCTCCAGATAGAAACAGTTGTTTTCCAGTATTATTTCTACTACGGACAACACTTCTTTGCAGGAGCATTGTGAGATACCAATAAACGATCGGAATCATCAACCTACAGCAAACTCTCGCTTTGAACATTGTGATTGACGAACAATATATTGCAGCATGAAAACTTCAAATGTTATTAATCCATCTTTCATCGTTATGAGCCAACAAGTACCTGTATATGTATCTGTAAATGCAAGGGTGATGCAAAAAATCAATACTCATTTCACATGTGGCTGCCAGAAAAAGTATAATGAAAAAGATAACATGATGGGTATTCCAGAGCAATGTTAGAATTTCATTCACC
The DNA here is from genome assembly GCA_963169105.1 of Ceriagrion tenellum. Lineage (NCBI taxonomy): Eukaryota > Metazoa > Arthropoda > Insecta > Odonata > Coenagrionidae > Ceriagrion > Ceriagrion tenellum. The sequence continues at coordinate 79,607,223 of OY720635.1, forward strand.
AAGGGATGAATTTCGCCATGAGAAAATCATTAGACTTTGCCAGAATTTGATTTTAGATTTCTCAATTGTAGATTTGCAAGCCAGTTACACCAACAAGCCACCTTTGTTTAAGCCGAATTTCAATGGGGATTTAAGCAAACTATAAGAAGATGTAATTCCAAAAAGGTTTTCAAAAACTGACAGAAGACTTGAGTAACTCAATTGCAATGCAAAATGTTTTAGGAGACATTTGCTATTATGTGGAATTCAAAAATATATTACTTGTGGCAAATGGTTGCACATAAAGAAAAATTTAGTACTTTCTAGCCCTTCTATGCCTGAGTTTTCTCAAATTTAATATAGCTACCTTATTGCTTCTGTATCAAATGAGCCAAAATTTTTAAGAGCTCGTTTCCTAGATCCAATACATAATTTGGGTTGTGATAAAGTGCCCAAGGATAACTAAAAAATAAACACCTTACTACATGGTTTACTCTTATTTCACAATGGTTAATGCTGCCATAGAAAATTATTAAATGGTGAAAGTTAATGGGACACAGTTAATCACTCATGAAAGAGGTTCTTAATTTTGTTCTTCCTTCAACTACAGTTGTGAATTATTTGAAAAATGATTCCTGAAGTGACAGCATCATCATCAAATAATGACGATCATGATGATAGCTCTTAAGATTGCTTAAGAATTAGTAGAAGAAAGCAACATCTCAACTGCCTCATGCCACATCATACCAACAGAATTTTGGAATGTCTTACACAAGAGAAAAGATTGTTCCACTTTATATGACCAGTTAACAAAAGAGGCACCTAAGTTTGATTTCATTCTGCTGTTAAACTTCACGAGATCATGTGAAAAACACAAAGGAGACAACAAGACAAATCTTCCCAGGCAACACTCAATATACATGGCCCACAGTGAATTTTTCATGCTTTGAAGACAAAAATCCTCAACGAAATGAAATGGATATGATGCAAAGGCATGTAGAAAAATCTGATGCAGCAACTATTGTTGATTACCAAAACTGCATTTCTGAACAGCTTCCAGAAATAGATTGGGCCAGGTGTGTACAAATGGAGGGAAACAATTTGAAGAAAAGTATATGAAACAACTTGTAAGATTGTTTAAGTATTTTTTAAGTCAGCCCAAAAAATTGTGTAACAGGCCTAGTATGGAAATAAATATCAAGGAATCATACTTTTTAAAATATTTATTTTGTCTTATAGATGTTAAAATTTCCTCTATGTGCTTACAATGGGTGACATATAAGCAGATTTTGTGCAATTTTAATACAATATGTATCCCATGATGGGGTTCAAAAATGGTGAGAGAGGTAATCACTTCTTTACGCACATTTGGATAAATATGTGCATTTGCAGGGTTACTTAAACACCCTGTACCATTTAAATTTCTACCACCTCTTTCCTGTGGATATTTCAAGACTAAATTATCAATACCAAGCAAAGATTTTTGAAGTACCTGCCATTGTATGGTATCTCCGCAAAACTCATTATTTTTAAGCTCTTCCAAACACAACACTGGACGGACTATACACAATACTACATTTACAAAAATGGAAGTTAGAATATAATGAAGATTATCAATGGGATGCAAGTGTACAGAAGGAATCATATGCAATACATTCTTAAAACAATATGCCATGCCGAGAGTAAGATAAGTTAAGAATACTTTGGTTCAGCTTCAACATTTCTCCCAATACTAACTTTTGACTCATTATGATACACAACTACAATTTGGGAAGAAATTTCTTGGGCTTCAAAACCATTTCCAAAATTGATTTTGAAATACAGTAAAGATAATGTCTATAGCTTACGGTTAGAGAACCCTTACTATCACTTAACATATATCACAATATTAGATTGGCATTATACTTTGTACAAACCTTTAATCACATAAGTCATTAAGGACATGAACATTCACATGCCCAATTCCAGATGATGACAGGGAAATTGCTTTTTTAACATTATACATTAGAGCAGTTTTTATGACACAATAAAATACACAAAATACACTGAGACATAATTTGACACTGGTATGGAAAGGGTAATTCCATTTCAATCAGGGATAAAAATAATTTAGTTCATTATAAATGCCTCTGAATTGTTCAGAGATTTCTGCAGACACCTAAGTAGAAAATAATATAATTTTAATGATTACACTAATTGAATTGGGATCTACTTTCACAACCAGAGAACAGTTTGATCTAATTATATTAGATAATTCTTCTCCAAAGTTGCAAGAGCAAGTTTATTTTTCTTAAGCATTGATTTTCATATTGTACTCACCCTTATAAATTTCATGAACATCATCATTTGCCACCAAAATAATATAATAATTACCATTGAATATCATTAAAATGGTATATACATACACCATTGTGCACAGGATAAAATATCCTATGCATTTTATTCATTAATTAAGTCAACTGAAAACAAGTAACAATGACTAAATCTCGATTCCAAAGTACAAGGTAATATCTGTTCAAACCAAATTTCACCATTCATTTCATTGAATTTGAGGACTAGAATTTGGAATGGGACAGTTTTTATAAATTAAAAAGAAACGCATGCACTAATTTAATTACTTTAAGTTATATATCCAAATCATTGTCCTTTATGCAAGAAATAATTTCTTGAATAATACCACATTGGAAGCATAGACTCTCTAAGGCTACAGATAGTGTATACATGGTAGTAATTAGATTCATTTCCTATGGAATATGTAAAATAATACTGAGAGTAGGTTCAAGTTTTATAAAACTAAGAAAATGTATACATATCATCAAAAACCATTGAGCAATTTTTAAAAGTGTGGCAGGATTTTTGTTTGATATGACAAATTAATTCACTCCATAACAAAATGAAAATTTTTGAAACTAATGTAATATTTTAAAGTCTAAATAAGTACAAAGACATAATTAGAGATCAGAGGCCATACAAATAACTTTATGTATTATTTGCTAAAAGATTTATTCTCACAGAAAGAAAATAAATTACCTTCATGACAAGGTATCAAACTATAAATCAACAAAATTTCAGGAAATGGAAACTGTGGCAGAGATTAACAATTAAGAGTCATTTGTCTTTCAGGAAGGAAATATCAGTTTAGCATATAGCATGGCAATTTTTTTCTCAATGAACCCGGTTTCTTTGCTGGTATGAAAACCATCATATATTGATACTAATATATGGCAGGTAACTGAAGTATGACTAGCTTAAATAATGCACCAACTTTATTATACATACTCAACACTAATCTAACTGTTTTTAAGGGAAGAACAGATCAACAGCTTGAGAAACTGTTAAATGGGTATGTCGAACAAACACTCTATTACTCTATCTATTTATGTAAGTAAAGAATGTTTGTAACACAATGATTTCATGGTTTGATGGCATTAATCCATAGTTTAACTTTTCATGGAAGGACACTCAAAAGCAAAAGACAGCATAACTCTTTTGAATTGAATCCTTTACCTCTGCCAAAAATGATTCATGAACTTTGGTAACATACACTGCTGATGCAATGACTAGACAGCAACATACCAATATTCATTTCAATAAGGATGGTACTCAAATCAGAGAACATCCCTACATGCTTACTCCTTACTGGCATGTATTTATTCAGAATCAGCTGCTAAGTTATACACTCCATTGGTATAAACAAACACAATTATACATTACCAAGTTCAGTAATTACCTGATTATTCTGAACTGATTCATCTGGCAAACTAATAATGTCACACTTAGTATCTTCAGTGGGAGTTGTTGCTGGAGAGAGTGGAGGGGTCCCTAGACTTCCTCCAGGTTGCCTTGATGTGTATTTAAGCTGGAGGACTTTAGCCAAAAAATCAGAATTGGCATTTTCAAGCATTCGCACTTTCCTCTGTAGCACGTAGACCTCACGTTCCTTGTCTCGTACAACACATTCAAGGTTGAGTGCACTGAAAACATTAAAATAAATCAAGTATAACTCTTGCCTTAAATACAACAACAATGCTAATAATACAAAAATATTTTATGACTTTACAAGTCTACAATCTCAGCACTTAATGTCTTCCATCAGACTAAACACTCCTTTGTTGAGCACATTAACTTAAAAATAAAGGAACTTGAGAAAAGGAAGAAAGTTTCTTTATGCCATTCTCATTCATGAAATGAGATTCAATTATTCAGCACCATTATCTTTGGACTAATGTCTCCAAAGGGTACACATGGTTATTTGTCAAAAATGCCAATGAAAAATCAATTGAAAGTGACAGTACCTGAAATAAAATTTGACTGGCAGAAATTCTTACTTTTATGGGATCAGTTATAAATAATTTACTGCCATGTCACCGATTTGTTTTTAGAATACACTGCTCAACAATTATCTCAGAGGAAAAAATGACTTTTCTGCAAAATATTTGGTTTTGGATTTAGTGTTTTATTGAAATGTCATTATCCAGCAGCTACTTTGGTTCACTCAATACATTAACCTTGATCTGCCACGTGTGCCCAAAAAGCCTCTTTCAATATTTCCACTCACAGCCGTGCATACCCAAAATGTCCCACTAAGTTTCAGTGTGTCTTCGCTGTGTTCACAGTGGTCCCCCTTGTTCAAGTACTGGCTTAGTGCAGTGGTTGGGACCCTCAGAAACTCATCTCACTCCCAAGATAAACATGTCAGAGATCACAAATTTTGGGTGGGGATGTTAATGCTTCAGCTAAATGTGCCCCATGTTAAAACTGTCAACAACCTCTCTCAGTCCAAATGATGGCCAGCAAATACATCAATGAAAGAAAGAAGCAGAAAACCATATGCTTACTTGGTTCAAAGTATATTAGAAAAAAATCCAATTCCTATAGACATTTTATCCTACTGGTTCTGCAGTTTCATTCAAGCATCTCCCAGTCACCAGAGAGCTATGAAAACATTTCTTGTGCCATAAGTGAAGTGGAAAGATTACTTTTTTATTTCACACAAGAAATGGGTTCCAAATGTGAATGAATGGCTTTAGAAATTTAAGATGAAATGGTTGCCAATAGTAATTCGGATTCTAATAACAGCCAAGTGTAAGAGTGGAGAGTGGCAATGATTCTCAAGATCTACCTATCTATCAGAGACGTATCAATCGATAATCCATCTTGGGGATGCACAGGAAATCTGGAATATACTAGCATTCCTAGAGTGCACACAGCCCAACATAAAGAAGCGATTCTGACAAAGCTAAAATCATCAGCAGCAAGTCAACCCCTATGTATGTTTAAAAAAATATTTTTCCTAAAGTTTTCCAAGTATTGGTAGATCAAACAAATAGTTATTACCTGCAAAGTTGCAGTGATATTGATGAAGGCCCATTCTCTCATCCTAATGAGAGTCTACAGCAAAATGTGTAAGTCCATGATAATTTTTTTTACAAATGGGACACTGCACCTGAGACACAATGAGACTATTGGTTCACTCTTGAATAATTCCATACTCCCTACTTCAGGGTTGGATTGAGATAACTGCTTTACGTTTTGATATGCTCAATGATAACTTTGTGAAGTATTATCACCCTAGTGAGCACCTGACCAATGATGAAGTCATTGGACTTTCCCAGGGAAGAGTGACATTCAAGCAGCACATCCCAAAAACACACAAACATTTCAGAATCAAAATTTACGCACACTGACTCTACAGGCTCTACTAATGAAAGCATACTTAGGCAAAGATAGGCAGACCATAGCATTGGACATTACAGCATTTCACGCAACTGTTACATGACTAAGAGGGTTGAAGGAATTGGTAAAAAATTGTACTTGGACAATTGTTTCTCTTCTCCAACTCTTTTTGATGACCTGATGGCAAAGACAATTTTTTACAGTGAAATGATGAGATGTTACCTCAATCGAATGCCTGGAAACAAAGTCTCTAAAACTGAAACATGGTGACATTCATACGATGACAAGAAGAGATTTGACCACATTGGTATCGAAAGAAAAAAGGGAAGTTCCTATGCTCTCTAACATTCATCACCATCCAACAGAAGGAAACTTCTGTGATGACCATAGGCATGCTATCTATTTAAGAATAGTAGAGGACTACAACTGCCACATGGGATACGTAAACAAAGGTGATAGGATGGCAAACAGTTACTCCATCAGCTATGGTGCTTGGAAATGGACTTACAGGTCAAATGGCCTTGCGGGGACAGCAACTCAGCAGTATGATTCATCTAGTGAGTTGGGAATTGAAAGACAGCACACACTGGTCAGTAAAAGTGCTCTCACAGTTGTGTGTGCTCATCAAAGGGGATTGACTTTCACACAACATTCAGGTGTGGTAAATGCAATGTTGGACTCAGTATTTTCTCATGTTTTGAGAACTTCCGCACAATTTCAAGATTTGAGGTTTTCAAACACCACTGAATGGACATTAGTATGAGGGGAGGAACTATACCACAAAAATGTTATTAAATAAGACATAATTATTATTTTTCCTCGTAATGTCATAATTTCTCCCTGCTGTAAAAAGTATTTGCAATTTTTAAAATTTGTGAAAAGTAAGTTTATTAATATTTCAATGTATTTGCAAAAAAATTATTTTTGTTTTATGAAGATTCAATTCTTATTTCACAAGATGTCAAAATTATAATTAAAAGATCCATTTCTTTTAAGAAATGCCTGGCTCTGACAGGGATTTAAATCAGGAGGATAAAGGTTAAATGCTTAAGTGCTCGCATGTATGAAGAGTCAATCAATTCATGCATCTATGGTCAATACCTAACAAGCAATTTCCTTTTCTCTTCTTGCAATCGACGGTGGTCAGCTTCCACACGCCTCCTAAGAGCTTCTTCCCCACGCTGAGCCTTTCTCTGGACAGTTAAGCGTGACTGCAGACTCTCCACCTCACATTGCAATGAGCTTAATTCTACATCCAGTCGATTCCTGAATGGGATTCAAATAAAATATTAAGCTATGTAATTGATAACACACATGTAATAAAATAAACTTCATATAAGAACATAATAAATTGCTCAAAATATTTTAAATCCAGATAATCATCATTACAATGTTAAATTCTAAAAAAAAAACAAATGCAAACAAAACTCACAGTAAGAATAGACTTTATACACAGAATGTAATGTAATACATAGTAAGTACATGATAATGACCTGTTTATGGTCATTAAATTCCAGGTAGGTTATGCTAAGGTTGATGAGCAATTGTACTGACATATTTGAATTTTCAATAATCGATACCTCTATATCCTGCTAAGACTAATTTTTTACAGATTACATATGCATTACACAATTTTTGAGTAAAATAAGGCACAAGGATAGTACCTATTTCGAAAGTAATCAGCATAAACATATGAGGGTTAACCCGAGAGTAAGTTCTTTAAAGTGATCAAGCCACAAGGAAATGTTTTGGATGACAGTTGGCACCCTGGCCCCCACCTCCACCCCACCTTACAAATAAATGGTTGCCGAGCTAGCTAGTTAGTCTATACTTGGCAGCCATTTCATCAGAGCTCCTGATCATTGTTAACACCACATGCAGACCTCATGTAATCATTGGATTACTCAATGCAAAAGGTGTTCAACCTAACGAAATTCATAATAAGTTGACTGAGGAGTATGAGACTTGGAGTTTGGATATGAAAAATACGTGCCAGTAGTGTGGAGATTTAAAAGCTGGTTGTAAAGAAATCCATGATGCAGAAGGAAACAGGAGACTGTCAAAGTTAGACAAGACAATCACAACAGTTGGAGAAGTATTGCATCAAAATCCGAGGATCACCTTCCACAAACTCTCCTATTTGATTGCTGAAGTTTCAAAGTTCACTATTCAGATGATTTAGTCACAAAAAGTCACTATACTGGAAGGTTTGTGAAAGGTAGGTCCTACAAAAATTGCTCTCAGAAGATCACAAATATCCATATATGAAAGCTGCCAGCAAAAATCAAGGAGACAATATGCTAGTACTTCAGCAGCAATATGTATTCAGGTGAGGTAGTTAAAGCAGATTGAGGACAAATTATGGACTGTTCATCCTCAAAGATAAGTCAATTCTAGGTTAAGTCTAAGACTTTTCTTCGGCTGAAAAGATTAAACTTACCTTTTACTCAGACTAAATTCCATGATCTTAGCATAAGTTAAATTGAAAAAAAAAAGAATTGGTGATGATCTCCCATAGATGGCCTGGCCATAAATACAGAGAACCACTACAGATGTAAGGATAAATATTGCAACAAAACAAGGCAGGCAGAGAAAATATATGAGTCAAATTTCCCATTGAAAATTATAGTTAAGTTTTTCTAGCTGTTGCAAAATCATGTGGGTCGATACCCAAAAACATTCCTTGCCAGCATTATTGTACTATGGTGCAGTAATAATCATGTCATCCTTGTAAGAGTATCACTGTTCCCTGCAACATCTGTAGCCTTTGCTGTGGCACCCAAAGCTTCATCAGTAAGAGTTGGTCACAATTGATGGAATGAGAAAGGTCAAAAACAAGAGGCCATGTGATACATGCTTGCGGAGTAAAAGGGCGGGAAAAATTAAACAGTAACTCCAAGTGCGCTTTAAATATGATCAGATATTGTTACATATATAGGCAGGATTAAAGATTGAATACATAGGTGATTCTTAGGAATTCCTCCCCACAAGAAACTATGTTTTACATTCACATAGAAGTTCCCTGTTTTACATTCACAAAGATCTGTGGTCAGTAAGTTATCGTTGAAGCACACATGGTTGAGCAATCTAAATAGTTGCCTGAAGAGAAGGATATTACCATCCTATAACTGAGAGTGAAACAGATATAGTTAAAACAGCAATAATGAAGCTAGTAGATAGGTGATACATACTAGTTTCAATGCATAGGCACCCTAGAATCAGCATCATTGTTATTGATGTTTTATCATCATTAGTGCCTGATGACAATGCCAAAGCATTTTAACTAACAGTACCTAATAAATTCTGGTAGAAAAAACAGTATTTTTAACTTTGGTTAACTTAACACACCTTTAAAACCTGACTCTCATATCCATCATTTGACATGCATTTTCTTTCCTTTAATTTCTGTCCAAAATAAGCTTGTCTTGTGTATACTTGAAATATTTTTTCAACTTTTGCTAAAACTTCACCGACATACAGTTTAGGTAAGCACATACTCACTAACTAAAAATCTGAATTTGCATCTGAGCGATAGCTCCTTTCATGGCCAAGTGTTATATTCTATCGGTACCAGTGGATGAATTAGCACAACACATAACAGTAAAACAAAGATGCAGCACAATACCATAATACACCCATTATAACACTTACCTGAGGTCGTCAACTTGTGCTTTCCTCTTAGCCTTATACTGCACATGTCTGATGGCAAGAGCATTATACTTCTCAATCATAGATGATAACTGTCCCCGAAGATTCTCAGTTTCAGTCTGAAAGAAATTGATATAAATGTACATGAATAAATGTAGAGGGACAACTATTGATTTCATACCATAAATACCATATAATACCATAAACTAATTATTATTAATGGAATAGTCTATCTTTGAGCATTCTACCAGCTGATAGGAATGTCTTTTACACAGTGCTAAGTATTGACTAACAAGGACTTAGGTATTTCAAATTAACTATTCAACTTAAAACACACATGTACCTGCATTTTCCTTATTTCTTCTAGCCTGACAAGTTCACTTCGGGAACTAGCTATTTGAGAATCCAAAATGCTGGCAAGACGATGGGGAGAGTCTATAGGAAGACTTCCTCGACCACCACTTTCAGAAGACAAATGAAAGGTTGAAGAAGATACTAAATTTTGCAGGCTTGCAGGAGCAGAGTCAAAGCATTTCCTAATTGAGGAAAAAGAAGAGAGGTTTATTCCTGCAGTGTGAAAACAGCATCCATGAGATAGAGCAGAAGTAAACTCATCAACATAAAAAATATGGCAAAAAAGCTTAGAACCATGTTGAACATATCATTATTTCTGAATTAAAGAATTATTGATGCTATTTTTCATAAATACTCTTGAGGCAGACCAGGACACAACACACCTCAAAGAACCCTACCACTCCAAAATGAAGCCCCATTACCTTAGTCAGAAAAGAGAGCACATTCAAATTTCATTTTTTTTAGATTTCACCATCTGTAAGAGGCATGATGTAAATATTTTACCACTGATGGTGATAGAGTAATACTTCGCACATCAGAACTTCTCAGTAATTAACTCAAATGCATAAATAAGTCTTCAACTTGGCTCATTTTTTTTCAAGCTGAATGCTGAAAATGCCTTTACCCCAAAAATGTTTTTCAAATAAAAAAAATACTGCTATGAGTAATCAATTTACTCAAAAAAATTGGGCAAAGCTAATTTGAAACAACACTGTTACATTTCAGACTAGATTTATGCATAATAAAACCCTCACTTTTGAATTGATGTCTGTCTAAAGTGAACACCCACGCAGTTTCCCACGGAAAATGACCTGCATTTTTTGCAAATATATTGAAAAGTAGAGCAGAATTTGGTTGCCATATTGGAAACTTTGAAAATGTGGAATACTTTTCTTAATATACAGGTTAAATACATAGAATTTTATGTGAAATGATATCTCACTCAAACTAACTTAACAATGCATTCAAGCAACTGAAGCCAGATACACGAACAAGTTAAAGTTCTCATATGTTCAGTCAACCTTCCACCATCCCCCACATGAGAAATTAGTAACATTATTGATAATAAATGAGAAATTCAGGTATTATGACATGCCCTGCTCCCAGCTAAAAGGAAATGCAAATATTTCAGTCTGAAGTCTGCATTTAAGGGAGATGAACATCATGACATGAGTGATTAAAGATTAAGATTTCCCTCCTTTCTATTTCCTCAAAAATATTTAAGCAAGTGCTGTACAGCTGCATACTGTCTATCCTAATTGCTTGAAATGTTTAATAAAATTCTCAGTTTGGCTTTGTAAGCAACAGATCAACAGTAACAGTTATTTTTTTACTCTACTCATGACTTTTCACAAGATTCAGATAAATAAGTAAAATTCGTTTTTCCACATTTTCCACAACACAAAATCTAGACCATTGGGAACTTGGTAGAGCAGTGCTCGAGTGTCCTGGTTGGTCACACTGTGACCACCTCAAGGAGACACTGCAGCCAGACACACTAGTGTTGTGACACATCTGAGCAAGGGTCGCAACACAGCTCCCAGAACCATCTAAACAGAGACATTTGATGTCAGATACTTAGGAGTATCAGAATTTTTCCTCTAATGTAAATATGCAGCTTTCGGACAGTAGCTGTGAGGTTAGCTTCCGATGGTGATCAAATGAGTAGTTTGCATTTTGGATAACAATAATGACAACATGAGAGAAGGAACTGTGATAACACCCCTGATAAGGAATTTACAATTTTTCTAGGCCAACTAGCTTCCGGTGAAAATGTTTGCAGGGAAAAGTAAAAATGCAAGTTCCAAACCCAAGGAATAATAAGTTCAGGCAAGCATGTAAACATAAGACATGCAAATGGACATCAAAAGAATACTTACAGTGAATCCACAGGCCCTGTAGAATTGGAGTTGACATCTATGATCCCCTCCTTTTGAAGTGCAACTTCTCCAAGTACAAATGAATTGTTACACACTTTATTGCTGTCTCCAGATCCTTTCAACTGGTTTGAATTGCCAATCTCATTGTAATCTTCATTTTCTCCACTACTACTCCTCAAGGGAGAGGGAATGTCACCTATTCCAGCCACCTTCCTCAAGATTCCTCTAGAGATGCCTTTTGTGAAAGCGGGACCCAAAGTGTTGGCTAATCCTTTCCCAAGAGGGCCACCCCACAAAACATTTAGACCCTGAAGAGCGACCCTTTCAGTACCATTATTCACTGAAAGCAGAAAAGAATAAAAGTTAGCCATACACATCAGGATGCCTACTCATTACGCAAAAGAAAAATCATGACAAGTGAAAATTTATCAGCATATTCAATGAAAAAAATTTTTTATGGCAAGAAATTGGAAAAAAATAAAAACTTAGGGATTCAAGTCTACTAATGAAAGATTCATTAAGACTAAAGCACGATTGAAAGTACGAAAAATACAAAAAAATTCACTCAGAATGTAAAATAAAACACTAATAGTCACATTACCCAACTCAATGAAGAACCTAAATAACTCGGGGAAGGAACAACAATGAACTTGACTTTCATATCTCAATCCTTGGCAGATCTATATGCAAATAAATAAGTTCTCTCGTTGAGCATCTTGTATATTTGCCTCATAAATCAATTTGAAATGTAAACTCTGCTTGATAAATCAAAGGAAATCAAAGAAAAACAAACTTTCATTTTACTACATCTGAAGTAAGAATTTTATGATTGTTGCAAGAAAAAAAGGAAGCCTCTATAAAATAAAAAACGAAATTTGGGGACACCAGGACTGGGACTAGATGGTTTACCTTCACAGAGTCACTAGAAAGTGCACAAAAATGAAAAATTTCACAAAGGAAACATCATTCACAATGACCAGGACTAGAAACTGGATCCTTCGGTATCATGCCTAGTGTTGCAGCCAGTTATGCTTCTAAGACATCCTTCTCCTGATTAAATTTTTATAAGGGCTATAAAGGAACAAGATGTTCCAGACTGCTGGACATCATACAATGTAGCAAGTATTCCAAAGCATACAATTAGCACCACAGTCCACAAGGTTACAGCCAAACTTTGAATACAATGTGGTGTTCAAACATTTTGAGAATAACAGGACTAACCAAGGCGTTCCTTCCAAGCCCATAAAAATGCAACATGGTGGTAGTTGCCTTGGTAACTTAACCAGCTATAGCACTTAGTGCAATATTGAGGGATCTGTATTCAAGGTGCAGTATGACATGATTTTTCCTTAGTGGAATTATGCACAAATATGAATTACTTAAAAGGCTATTTTACATGGGACTCTTCACCAAGCAGTGTGATGGAGCATTAGTTAGAGCAGTCAAAGGCACCATTGCACCTTGCAAGAATACGAGCCAACAGCTTTACCCGATACATACATGTAAGCAACTCTAGGAGAAATTCCTCTGAAGACTGTGTGTATAATAGGTGAGTGTTTTGTTTGACAGAGACAATAGATTATGTGCTGTATTGCACACAATCACTAAGGATTCCCAAATTATAATGGGAAGAGATGGATATAGCACAGGCGAGGCAATAATTGCTTCTCCAGCAGTGGTGGGGATTATTTTACGGACTTGATAGAAAGATGCAGTTAGCAAAGGGCAACTTGGGACTTTCGTAGAGATGTGGAGGAGGGAAAGGGCTCATAAATGTGGAACAGCAAGACTTGGCAGTGGGAGATGCTTTCTAAGACATTATGACAATCATTCAAAGAGATATTACATGGTTACTACAAACCATAAATAATGAGATTCCATGACTTTTCTGTCTTCCAGGAAAATTTTTTTCATTTAATCAGGTGAAATTATCCATTCCTGGATGTGTATTTTAAAGAAGATGCAGGAATAGGAGCAGTGTACATTATTCATACGGGGGGAATAAAGTTTATTGACAAAAAGAGCAACACCACTATCTCTCAGGAAGGAAAAAAATCAGCTTCCTAGCCAATGGCATATCAAATCATTCTCAGGTCTTGGCCATGATGTGGGTCACAAATGACTATAGTTCTCGCAGAGTTTCTGTGCACTGGAGAGTTCCTCCAAGCCTAACTGCCCATGGTAGATGAGCAGCGATTGGCTGCCGGTGTCCAATCCCGTATACCGGTTCTTAGCTCAGTGTGCGCCGTGTACGAATACTGTTAAGTGGCGACCCAAAAGAATCGGAGAAAACGAACGCTATGCCTCGCCAACGCGAGGGCCTTTAGAAAAGAAATACTATGGACGAGAAACTACTGTAGATATCGAGTCAAAACTCGCAGTGATTTCAATAGTCATCCCAGTGAGGTTAGAAAGTAATCCCCATCGGCGCAGGTCACTGTGGTTACACGATAAATAAACAAAACTTTAAGTCAATATTAATACAGTATTTGTACGCGGTGCGCACTGAGCTAAGAACCAGTGTACGGGATTGGACGCCGGCAGCCAATCGCTGCTCATCTACTATGGGCAGCTAGGCTTGGAGGAACTCTCCAGTGCACAGAAGCTCTGCGAGCACTATAGCACAAAATCTGAGAAGAAATAAGATTTCCTTTTCCTCAGCATGATTTAATACAGTAGGACCTTAAGGAAATTTTAGGGTCATAGTACATTGCTTAGCACCAGATACGAGTTCCAATGCCTTGTTTTGGCAAGGAAACCCACCAGTGCTTAAAATCATATGATTAATAAAAACAATCATATTCTTGAAAATGCAAATTTCCCAGCTGATTTATCATTTTCCATGGCTTTTCCAGGATTTCCAGGTCTGTAGCAACTCTTTATTCACTCTCATGAGGGATGATATTGATCGGAAAGTAATCTTGATGAGGGATGTGGCATCTTCTGTATCACTATGCAGAGCAATATCTCTCATGACCAGCAATCTCTTCACTTTTCTCCCGAGTATTCCTTATGTCGATTAGAAAGAGTTTCTCTGGTATGAGAGAAAAAATGACCATGTACTTAGGAGACCAGCACATTAGGTCATTCTTCCATAAAATTTTATAATGAGACTGATGATACTATTTTTGAACAGGAAACACTCCCCTGGATTCAATCAACTCCTTGTGCCATCAATAACACCAGATGGCAGCTGGAGTGTGTGTTTTCATCATGTTTTCTTTCAGGTTTCCCTATATTTTAATACTTCTGTGACATCTACAGGATAAGTATTGCAATAATCGCAAGAGTGTAGGCATAGAATAAGAGCAGCGGGTATTATCCTCACTTTCATTCCATTGGAGCAGTTCTTTGCATTAGATGGAGCAATTTTCACCACACATCCATCTATCAGCCTGCACCGTTAAGAGCCCCATGTGAAATGGCCTTGGAGAGGTTGCATTTAAAGGTTGACTGCAAACCAATTCCACATTTCTCACATCAATTAAACCAAGGCACATTAGACACTATCACTAATTGGTTGATATTTTAGTGCCAATAAAGTAACCAAGTGAGCATCGCATGTAAAATTGTAGGATAATATTAAAAATTCAGCAGTGATGCTACATAGACAACAATCATGCTGAATAGTGCATGTAATCTAATCTATCATTCTTCTAAAGCTTCTTCATAATAATTAACAAGCTAAAAACAGCGTAGAAAATTTTCCAACACATGCAAGCTGAAAGATGATAAAAAAATTAACCATGCTGACATGACAGCCATATTCAAACATGACATGGAGAGTTATTCACAAAGGTCAATGTGATTTACTCACACACACCTATTTGTCTCAATTGAGTCTCTCTTTCTTCTAATTCAGCCAAAGCCTCAGACAACTGTGATAAAGAGTGTTAAATTGTTGATTTGTCATAAAACCATGGACAAAATATTCTGTGAGAACACATGAAATCCAAAACATAATTTTTACATTGGCCATAAGGGAAACATACCTTAAACGCAAGCCTCTCATTGTCCAACTCCAGCTGCTTGGAAGCCCTCTCCAAGAGCTGAACACGCTCACACATTTCCAGCACCTCTCTTCTCAACACTTCTTTCTCAGATGAAACCTAGAAAAAAGGCATAACATTTGAAATGAAAATAAAACATCTTATTCATAAAATTTTTGGAATTCATTCACAGATGGAAAATTTAACAAATCACATAATATTGCAATCTACATGGCCTGGGTTTTAATGCTAAAGCATTATCTTCAGGTGTTTTATGAACATGCAACAGCCCTTGTGTACTTAAAAGCATTGGGGTGGGGAAGAAGAGGAAAGAACCTGCCTATTTGGTTACAGTAGGGTATTATCATTTCGCCAGTTTTTGTCAGATGGTCACCAAATTTAGTATTCATCAATTATTTGACATTCTGAACAAAACTAGATATGGGTGAAAGCGCTGAGACGACAATTATAAATATGGTACTTATCTTGATTACGGATGGGTACCTCGTCAGCTTTAGCAGTCATAACAGACGACAATAGACGATCGAATCAACAAGCGGCTGGGCGACAAGGATTCCCCCTTTTATTTTAAATTATTTTGCTTCATTTAGAAGGGAAAAACTTACCTCTGGTTCATAGTTAGTAGTGCAAACTGAGATGTTGCCTAGCCGCTTGTTGATTCGATCGTCTATTGTCGTCTGTTATGGCTGCTGAAGCAGACGAGGTACCCATCCCTAATCAAGATAAGTACCATATTTATTATATTTTAATTGTCATTGCAGCGCTTTTGCCCATATCTAGTTTTGTTTATAATGTAAAAAAAGTGATGAATCCTAAATTTAGTGACCATTGGACAAAAACTGGCAAAATGATAATACCCTACTATAGCCGCCTATTTTCCCATCCTCTTGGCTGTTGTTAAATAAGCACTCCTCACTCGTCCTCATCAAAACATTTCTTCCCTTCACCTCTCTCTCTTTCTGTTTAGTACAGAAGGAAGTAATTACATACTTGGAAAATACCAAAGATGATGCCCATTCAGGTTGTGTGATATTTTGTGGTTTGTGAAAGTTTCCATCCAAAACTAAATTTAAATGAAATGAAAATCCAAAATGAACATTAATATTATGTATAAATGAGTAGAAGACATAAGCTACCACATATGTCAAATGGTTAAATAACGTTCAGTAAATGACACTTGCCTTCACCTAGTGAAATTACAACACCCTCATAAGAAATAATCTTAAATATAAACAATTTAAATTGCTCTTTGAACAAGAATAAATCAATTCAAAATCATCACTCACTCATTAATCATTTAACGTTGGAGTAAAATAATAAGCTGAGAGATTAAAGTAGTGAATTCCAGGTAAAATAGCTTAAAAAGTTATTCAGTCAAATACTATCAATTGATAAAAGCAAGTTTCTATGACAACCACTACCTTCTTAAATACAACTACATAATGGTCACTTCTCATACAATCAACTACATTAAGAAAATTCTTAAACAGTCAGCATTTCAAAATAGAAATGAAATTAGCCAGATTAGCCCGAATATCAGTTTTCCACAAGAGTCTACAGCAGCAGCTCTCAACCTCCTATGATTTCCATTCCTCTAGGCCACCCATTTCCAAACTTTGTACCAATACCATTAGAAAAATGTTCATAATTTTTATTATTATTGCTATGTGCTTCAAACTTACTTCCACCATCGAATAAAGGTCACCTGAGTTTTGGAGGCAAAAGTTAATACACTCAATGAAAAATTTTGCTTTGAAATAAACTGAAGGTCAAGGATATGTAAAGAAAGGGTAAAACATGAATTTTTTTCAAACAGCCTACAAATAACAAGACTGCCAAAGCTACAAAATACAGAAGAAAGTACAAAGAAAAAGAACTACAAAAGAAAAGAACCAGTAGTTATAATACTTTTAAGGGAATTAATAATTTTAATTAAAAACTTAATATAAAAAAAGTAAAATGCATTTGTTGTTCAATACAACTAGTAACACTTCATTTCTCCCATGCAAAACAAAATAGAAGACTTTCAATTATTAAGCAATTGAAATTAAGTATTGGTATGAAAAAAGAGTGTCACTTTTAACAGATTAAATCATTTTTTGTTTCCATAAGAACATTGCTAAATAATACTATTACTGAAACATTCACACAAAAACACTTGAAGAAAATGAAAACATAAGCTTTGTTGCTCAAAACATTTACAGTCAAATATGAAAAAATTTAATACTATACTCACTTTGATTATTTCAGAAAGTAGGTCATTTTCCTTATTTAAGCCATTTACACCATTTGTTCCCTTCAGTTTCTTGAGCACATCAAGTTCCTCCATTAATTTAGCCCGGTCTGCTATTAACAGAGCAACCTGTAAAGAGAGTCATCTCTTAAGAATTGCCACGAAGTAATAATAAGGAGATATAGGTGTACAAAGAAACAAATCTATCTGAGAATTTCAAAGCCAAGGCAGGAATGTAACCAAAGAGAGTCTATTGGCACAAACTTTGTGGAGCCTACAGATTTCCATGGATGAAAATAAACACATGTACAGTTTCCACACTTTAATTTTCATCACACAAAAATAAAAGTGTGGTAATTGTACAAGAGTTTCTTTTCAAATAAGGAATATAACCCCTGGCCAGGGATCATAGATTGGCAAATATCAAGGAACAATTTGCCATTGATGCATGCTATTTACATCAAATCAGCCAATAAAAATACTTAAGGAATGAAAACCTTGTATCTATTACAGTTTCCAATGAACAAAACAACTCTTTAACTATCTCCAATGATCCATCAAGATATTAACTAGAAATTCTCTCCCTTTATGCATATTCTTTAATGAACACAAAATCACTTCATTTTTACCTTCTAAATTACATAGTGATTGATGTTCACAACTATAAAGCATTAAAACAACTGAAGTAAAAACTTAAACTGATGAATATCCATCAACCATTTTAAACCATGCAACACCACTCTAGTAAGTACAGAATCGAAAATAATACCAATACACAACTCTTTGATAATTATCTGAACTTCATATTTCAAATATTATTTCTACATTTATTAGCATTGATTAGGTGTAGTAGGGTAGGTTTATATGTACACCATTTTATTGTCTTTCACTTTCACTATTTAAAATATTGTAATTTGTACTAATCAATCATCAATTTCTCATGGTATATATTACATGCCATAACAACAACCAGGGTGGTACCACACCAAAGAAG
The DNA here is from genome assembly GCA_963169105.1 of Ceriagrion tenellum. NCBI lineage: Eukaryota > Metazoa > Arthropoda > Insecta > Odonata > Coenagrionidae > Ceriagrion > Ceriagrion tenellum. The sequence goes on from OY720635.1 coordinate 79,625,997, forward strand.
GGCACATGAAATGGGCTGGTTTATCGTAATTGGCTTTAGATGGGTTCCCTTAGAGCTTTGAGGCACTCAAGACCTAATGATTAATTGAGCCAGGCATTTAAATGAAAATTTACCCTTCTACCCTTATGATCTAAAGGCTGGGATGTCTTCAATGGGCCAATTTCTGTATCCATAAGCTCCAGAGAGGGAGTATGTTGGTGCGAAATCTGAGCCTTAGCAACAGCTAGGCATTCACACATGTGATCTCCTTACCCATTCCACACCATCTGCAACTAGGTATCTCTATTCCCATGTTGTGGAGGTGTTTTTTCACTCAATAGTAGCTGGTTATTGCAGCAATGGGTGCTTTACACCTACATATATGAGACATCATCCAATAGCTGTAATACCTGCCTGCAACTCTGATTGGCAACAATTGCTGCTGTCAAGCAGATCTGTTCCTACCTATCTCACATATGAAGGGTTCAGACAGCTTCAAACGTATAAAGTTGTCTCAGGACAAAGTGGAACAGAAATTAACTTTTATGTCCAATGGTTTGGGTCTCCATGAAGTTTCTCATCGTTATCAGGTAGAGCATTAGTATTTCAAAAAGTGTAAAAGCCAGACCTCACCATGTTTGGCCAAAAAATGGAGAACTTGCAGATTTAAAAAAAAATTAGGTAACAGAGGTCAATGAATATTGCCCAATGGAAACAATCTGAGGCCTAAGTAATGCTTAGTTCCTGATATATAAATTCTTAAAGTTATCAAAATTCCAATGGTGCAAAACACTGCCAAAAAAGGGGGGAGGGCATGGTCAGATAGGATGGGTCTGCTATCACTCCTGCTATTCAGAGGCTGCAGCTGTGGCAGACCTGGTGTCTTTCTTGAAGACTCTGGGCGGAGGATAGGGCTCCTTAATTTGCTCCAGTTTCCTCAACTCTGAGCATTTTTGTACCAGGTGCCCTGCTATGCCTGAGCTATTCAGCAGAAGCAACAATGAGGATCTGTTCATACTCTTCTCTTGTTTAGGTTTTTACAGACAAGCCATCAGTTATTTGCCAATCTTCATGCTACCTCTGAATCTTAACAAAACAAACTGTACTGTTTCCCAAGCTTTAACTGGGTAAGTTTTCCCCATGTTTTCCTTTCATTAACCACATTTCTCCCTTGATTGTATAGTTTACCTCCAAGCACAGGTCCCTTTTTTGCATTGGGGCTCCTACCTTCACCCTCCAAATATAATAATTATCTTCAGAGGAATACCTCCGGGAAAGTAAATTGTTTTGATCCATCCTTGAGAGCCTTAATTGTTACTTGAACTTGGGTTCCATTGTTACGGAGTCAAAAGCATCACTTGACAGCTGTTTTTTGAAGTTTACTTTGTGATCTCCCTCTCCCAAATTGCAGCCTTCCACAGTTGTCAAAGTTGTGGGTGAAGAGAAGAAGAAAAAAAATAACATCTCATCCCATTGTCACCCATCCTATATTGTACTGCAAACTGTTTTTGCACTTGCTCAATTTCATGGCTTTTCTCACATAAAAGGTGCTTCTATGACGGAAAAAGTTTCCCAGCAAACAGAGTGACACCACTATCTTTCTAGAGAAAAATTGACTTCCTTTCCAATGAGCTTTCCAAGGCACTTTCCTTTCCCATTATACTAAGGTCTTGGCCACAATGAGGGAACTTCAAACACAATAAGGTGATGAATTCATGGTCAAAGCTGGTGATGGCGTACTGGCTGCTTGCCTGCTCTAAGTGTTATTCGTGCTGGCCATGATAAAGGAGATACATACCCTGTATGCATTTGAAACATTTAATTTAATCTCTCTCATACTTGCTGCAGTCTCCTCTGCATTATTTCTGTTCCCTCTCCTTTTTCTCCTTAGCTTTGCTCTTAATCTCACATACTGGCATTGACCTGGGATTTACCACCATGCATGAGGGTTTCCTATCATAATCATGAGTACAAACACATGCTCAATGAACTTTTGAAGCACAGCGGTAGACTTGTATAACAATTAGGTTATGCAAGTAAATAAGCTCTGAATGAATGTATGAATTAATTAACAGAACAATAAAAATTCAAACTGAGATATGGCATTTTACTTTTGACTGATTGATATCGGTAAAATGCTGAACTATTTCTTCCGAATGCTTCAGGCCAGAGTATATACTGGCTTGTAGCAAAAATGCTACAGCTATCATATAAATACCAGCATATAAAAAATATCTGGAATATAGTATTTATTCAAGATGAAAAACAAACTTTTCAAAAAATAACGCTGTGTTCATAGACTGATAACTTATCATATATTATTTCCAGTGCCTTCAATTCATTCATTTTTAGTAAATGCAAAGAGAATTAATATATCTGGAGTAGATTCTCGGTTGTTCAAATTACCTATTAATTTCATTAAAAATGTAATTGAAACAAATTTTCTGAGCCCTTAATAAAACCAGGCTCGACATAGTGTTACCATGTTTTCATGAATGGTTATGCTCATGCTTCACTAAAAATCAGCATTTGATTTTACCCCCAAATTAATCAATGACTCCTTGAAGTCATTACCTCAATGCCACTATTATATTTTGAAATAGTGTAGGGTGCCGACCCAGGGATGCAACCTTTCATTGTCTCTTGATTTCTAATGTTGACATTCAGCCATTCCTTCTGAATCCTCCCACAGGGAGAGAGCACTTTCATGAAGACACAATTATGGGAAACTGTATGATCCAACTTCATAGGGCCCCAAACCCCCTCGGAGGCCAGCTATTCATGCAGGAAATACCCTCAAGGAGGGAGTTGTCATTATCCTCCTACCCCCACTCCACCTCAGCTCCTCACGACATAGGCCCACAGGACACCAACAGACCCGAGGTACCATTAGCAGAAACCACCAGGCCTGTGCTAAGAAGATGAGATATGATGTTTTGTCTCACTGTATTTCTAGCCTTCACTCCCCCTTCCTTTACCCACCGCCTGGCCCTTGACCACGCTTTCCAACACCCTCTGCTGACCAATAACCATTCTCTCCCTCCCTTGTTCCTCCCCTTTCTCTCCACTCACACTACCTTCCTATATTTGGCATAGCACGTTTGATATACTCACCAAATGATGCCATAAAAGGCAAAACCTAGGTCGCATAACAAAGTTTAACTTGCAGAATTGGCTCCTTTTGTGATGTCTCTTGCAAAAGTAAGTTCAGGGCAGAACGGTTTAAGGACACCCCTGAGAGGATTCCATAATCGATTAAAAATTTCATCCATCCTCTAAAAATCCTTCATATCCTTGAAGAACACTGCTGTCATTGACAGAGATAATAAGGGCATAGGAGTGGCCAACAGGTCTCTGGCCAAGGTCATAAATGGATGATCAAGGGCAATTGAGCACAGTTGTCCAAATAGGGACCAACCTCATACGTCCTCATTCCATGCATTATTTAAGTACCCTAAACCTATATTGCTCTACTAGGCAAGCCCCATCCTTCTCAAAAGAAACTGTTTCCTCAACACATACCAGCATTCGATTCCATTGAAATTTTCTCCATTGGCTATCCAATATTTTAAACTCAATAGGGATACCAGGCATAATGTTTTGAGTCTGTATCCTTTTGAACAAGGGTTAAGAGGCTTATTCATCAGCTATATTAGTAAAGAATGTTTTATGAAAATACAATGTAAACCCATTCCATACTGGGACCTAATTTGACGATTCTCCAAATGCCATAATATTTCATTACCATTGCATACTCTAGCAACTGATCGGCAGGTTTTTGGATAGTCTTAATCCTAACATCCCAAATTCTACATCTACATACTACCCCGCGAGCTGGCACTAGGGCGTGTGGCAGGGGGTGGTTGGTCACCAGCCGTTTAAAGATGTAAAAGTTTTGGAGGTGAAAAGGTGACATGTCCTATGAGAGTGTGTTTGGAGGAGCTCAGTTTCTACTGTGGTCGCTTATTGTGTGCAGAAAGAATGAGTTTTTGTACCTGTCTTTTCAAGTATCTCTCTTATTTTATTGCATCTGTCAGACCTAGAAATATAGTGAGGCTTCATGATAATATTCTCTGTGTCGCTCTGAAAAATATCAGTTCTGAATTTATCAAGCAGCCTAAGCCTAGCGTGCAGCCTCCAAGTCTCTAGGGGCTCCCACCTTAATCCCTCAAACAGTCGTGTTACACTATATGTTCGTTCGTGGCAGTTTTTAACAAAGTGTGCTGCTTTTCTTTATATTCCTTTATTTAATCTTAATTCTAGAGCATTATTTCCTTTACCTCCTATAGATGGTTTTCCTTCGGATCTCTGACACATTTCTCATACTGTCCACCTCTTCTAGTTTCATTCAGAATTCCTACCCTCTTCCTTTCTAATCTACCCTTCCCCAGCATTCTCCTCTTATCCATCCTCTTCAACATGCCCGCACCTCATAAATGGCCTTCCACCCATCCCTTTTCCCTCCCAGCTTCTACCTCCTTTCCAACCAGGTTACCCTCTTCATTCTTATCTAAACCCACATTTCAAATATCTGAAGTCTATACATACTCCCTTTGAAATGACCAAGTTTCTAACCAAACTGTGCCACACTCCACGTCAGACTGTCCACCATCCATTTCTTAACAGCAAGTGAAAACATCTCATGAGACTAATTCCTCCAATGATTGAACATTGAAATTGCTTTTGTGGTGGATTACCTAAAAACATACGTATGTGTTATAAACTCAGAAAATATTGGCTAGGAAGTATACTTCATATGCTTGACAGGGTATTTTCAATGTTTAATCGTATCCCTACAGTAATTATTAACAAAGCTCTTTTTGAAGAATGCTCACTAGAATGGGGTTTAAGATGAGAAGCTTTTCATTAAATGCAAATGCCAAGTGGAACACAAGGAACATATTTTTGAGCCGACATTTTTTGAGTAGTCTACAAATAACTTATCAGTATATCCACAGCATGAAAATGAAGTTGACCATGGACACATTCAATGAGAGGGGCAGTCATAGAAAGAAATGTTTGAGATGACCTCCACCTTCAGGCTTAGTAAAGGGTCAGGGATCAAGCAGGTAGAGCCCAAAATAATGCTAAGGACCATTTTTCCTCAAAAGAGAGAGGTATAATTATTCTCCTCTATACATAGTTTCTGCCATTCATGACAGATATTCATAGCAAAAGGGTTAAAGGAGAGGAAAAAAAATCTGGGTTAAGAAAAATGTTTAAATAAAATGCACAACTCATTAGATTAACTAAATAGTAGACTTAATTTCTAGTAGGGTTCAACAAGAACTTGTTTCATAAATAAAATACCAACAGCATCCAATATCTTCCCACTTCAAGAAGCATAAATTCAGTCAGCAAGTACGAACAGAAGAAAGACACAAATTACAAACTTCAAAGCTGAAGAAAATATACCATAGACTGATAAGTCAATGACCAACAAGAGCTTTTCTGATAAACAGGACTTCTCAATTAAGCTTGGTTTAATGCCAAGGGAGACAATGCCTATATGTCAGCCTTAGAAGGAATTAGGCCACGCCCTCAATGAACTGAGGGCCCTCAGGCTCTATTCCAGCCACATTGAGCTTCTCAATACCAAATGGACTGATACCCTGTAGATTACAGTGCACTCATTATCCCTTGGGCTGCTATCTGGATATTTCATGTGGGGTCTATATGATGATGTTCGGACATTTAGCACAAGTGCAAAACCTACTTTACCCAGGGAGGGTCAAAGTTTCCCAGAATTGATCTATTGCTATTCTATTCTTTCTATGGTCTAATCTAATATTACGGTCGGTTAATGCGTGTGGAAAAAATGATATTTTAAATGTATTGGTTCTACTGCCTATTCCCTTGATTTTATGCTTGAGATCATTTATACCATAATAGTTTGGTGCTAGCAGAATTTTCTGAATGTCTGGCAAAAAATAGTCCACATCAAACTTTCATAAAAGATGTAATCTATATTTTTCCCTTTCATAGGATAGATATTCCTATCCTAGATCCCTCAACAATTCAGTAACACTATAATGCTTATTGTAACAATTTTTCACATATATTGCTACCCTCTGCTGTATTCAATCTATACTACTTATCCCTACTTTGTAAGGTAAGTTATAAGTTATTGGGCTGATCTCATCGGTTTTATTAAACATGAAAACTGAAACTAGCTGACATATCAGCAGAATTTCTCATGGTAATATAAATGAGACTGTCAATTTCCATTGCTTCCAAAAAGCAAATGTAATACATTCATTTTCACCGTTTAACTCACAGAGGTAAATCACACCTTTGAAACATTATGAATTAGACTTAGTAGAAAAATATAAGAATGGTTACTAAGACAATCATGGGCACACTATAGCAATAAGGATCTTCCTGGATGAAAAACCAGATGACAGTAGAGTTTACCGTACAAGGTATCATCTAAACACTGTGGGGGCCAATGAAGTCAGACCCCACACCTAATTCTTAGCTCAGTTTTTCTCTGCGAAAGAAGTTAAGACTACACAGATTTCTTCCAGTCATTTAATATACAAGGCAAAGCCTAGTCTGTTACGCCTGCATCTAATGGAAGGCTATTGTACATTATATTGTATTAGGATTTTTACAACCAACAGCTAATTAAGTATTTAACCCTTTGAATGCGGCATGACGTGATAGCAATTCATGGGTGTCTATACACTGTTGCTGATGATGTGATATCACGTCAAGGGTACTGCGAGTGTTTCAGCTCTCACTAGGGAACTTACCCTAGTCCCTCTAGTGATAGCTGGAACACTCATGGTACCCATGATGTGATATCACATCATCAGCACCATGAATTCACGTCATGCCGTGTTCAAAGGGTTAACGGTGACTGGGATACCTATTACTTTTTTCAAAGTTAACACACAGCAAATTTGGAAAGAAAATGTATCTTTACATCTAAATGATGTTTTTCTCAACAAAATTATTTTAAATTAACTGAAAATTTTGGTATTTCTGGTATAACACAGCACCTTTAAAAAAACAAGACTTTTACATAAATTAACTCCTAGGTGTGGCATATTGGTCATTGGTCACCTGATGAATTCAGATCATGTTTAGTACATTTTTCCCACAGAAAGGAGCCCAGCTAGATGAAATATGTCATTAGTTTACTAATTTAAAAACTATAGCAAGCTTGATGTGCCATTACCCCTGCTTCAGTTCTCTGGGTGGCCAACTTATGATCAATGAAGAAAAAAAACTAAGGCAATACAATTAGCAAAGATTCCAGCTGACACCGACATACTTATTTTGCAATGAAAATGAATTCAGAAGCTACCAAACTACCATAAAATATTGAATAGCACACAAACACTTTTATCCTGGCCTGATATTTACCAAAATATAAGAAATTAAAGCTTACAAAAAATTCTCAAATAAATCCAAAGCGGGGTACAAGAAAAAACTCATAACCCAAGTGACTTTTACCGCGGGTAAAATTTGAAAAATGACCATTGGACCACGTAACATGGAAAAAGTTACCAAAAATCCACGGCTAGCCTCACAGTTCATTAAAAAGCTCATCCAAATGTGGCCAGTCAAAGGGGTAATATAGCATGGCCTCACATTTCCATCCCAAACAATTACGTACCTCGGCGTGGACTTTGCACTTCGGCGATCATTACAGCCAATACACAGAGAAAACGCCCAGACCATATTACATATCAGTGAACCAGACAGAAAAATCCCCATACATAGGCTCCGGAGGCATCAATTGGTTCAAAATTCGTTACAAGTTACCTGTTCTCCAATTGAATCTTCCGATGATACTCTAAGCCCGCTCTGCCGCAAAAGATTAGCTAATGTTGTAGCTTGATGCTGAGAAGACTCTAGACGAGATCGTAAAGCCTCCGATTCTGATTCCAAAGTCTCAGCTCTTTCTTCAGCCAACTCCCTAATATGGCACATGTAACTCTCCATTTCCTGTATTTAAGAAGAAATAAATATTTTGAGACAACTCGCTACGGAATATTTGCACTAAGAAATTGATAGTTTCACGCCAAAAATTGATAATGATACACAAAGGAGAGTAAATTTATTCCACCCAAATACGTTTCTCAGCCAAAAATAAGTTCGTGAAACAGGATTTCACACAGGGCCGGAAAAGAAAAAGCAAATTATATTTGCATCGTAGGTCTCTTTTCATGGATAGTAATCGATGCAAGGAAAATCACTTGCCTCCATTTCCTCACTCTGAAGTTCTCTTAATTTATCCAACATTTTTCTGGAGCTCCTCAAATTGCTTTCTGCGTCGACTAACCACCGCCAAACGTGAAGTAGCCGCTCCTCAGCTCCCAGACTATTGAAATCCAAGCCTTCCTTTTCGAAACGCTGCTGAATTTCAGTCCATTCATCTTCACACTATAAATTTAAAAACATACAGATTAATGGAAGCGAAAACATTGGAAACCGTTTGGAAAAAACAAAATACATTTCAGACGACTTACCACACTGTCTTTTGAGTTGCTCATTTCCTTAAACGAACGGTGAATCAGATAAATAAACACACTTAAAATTTTTCGCGTAATATAACATTGTCACCACTGAGCATCTGCATTACTGTATGTAATCAACGACACAACACAAATACGCCCACGTACAGATAGGAACAGACGAACGCGATTTCGTTCACTGCCTTCAGCTGTCATCAAAAGCAACCTCAGCTGTGTTGGGGTTGGTTGGGGTTACAAAGGCCTGCGTGATTAGAATATCGTCCTTTCCATAAATTCGCGATTCTTTACAGAGCTTATAAAATACATAAATGTCAAATAAATTTTATGGTCACGAATGTGACACAAAATACGTATTATACGTGAAACAGCTCATAAATTGTTATTCAATAATTGCGCAACACGTTTTGGCGCCAGAATCAAATGTGTTTTCACACGCTCAGCGACGCTTCGTGGTGTCCGTGGCATGGGAATACGATGTAATGACAATAAAATGATAAAATTTCTTCTTGTGTAACTATACCTTTCCTAGAACGTTGTCCAAGAATCATGTTTGCCAAAGATCTAGGAATGAGGAAACGAATAAGTAAGTTAGATATAATAAACATAATATTAGACCTACGACCTGGTGTTTGCGTTGGATATGAAATTTAAAAGCTAAAACATTTATTTACGTGAGTATTATATGAACCACTTCCTACTTCGAGCAGAAAAATAAAAATTAAACTGGCTATTATTTTCATAGCGGATCGTGCAGGGAACCGGAGTCTGATACCCGCAATTTAGCTGCTGTGGGTAAATGTGCTACTCACAACTTATTCATCACACATTTGAAAACGATAGACGATAATCGGTTGGTAATCATATCAACTAAAATCTTGAAGTCATAAAAATCAGAAAATGTGATTGCTCCTATAAAAATTCACGATTGGGTGGAGAAGCACAAAAAATAACCTACAACTAAGTATTTTAGCACGGGAGTATGTCATGCAAGAAATTATTTTTAAAAATTCTCAAGAGTAAAAATAAAAACTGACAAAATTTCACAAGAAGGAGAAAAAATTTAGATAATTCGGATGAGACGAAGGTGTTGGTATGTTTTATTCTGTTATAAGTAAAGCCATCAACACAAGATAATCAAGTCTCACATATATCCGTACATACATTCATGCTATGCTGGTCAACGTGATACGCAACTTATGGAAATAGATAGGAATTACTTATGTGTAATATGGTCATCTAAATGTCAAAACCTTACAAATGACAAAAATGGAACCAATTTGGTAAGTATAATCGCTGAAAGAGTATTTTAGAATATGAAGGTTTTTATACAATTATTATGTCACATGGAATACCTATTATAAGCCATCGAGATGCATGTTTTGGCATCGCAATACTTCTGTCCTACGTCTAACACAACAATTCATTAAAAATATTTAGCTATTCTTATCTGCATTCACATACTTGCTCGTAAAAGAGCAATACATAATATATGATACGAAGACTCCAAGTTTGAATCGTGTTGAGTATTGTGCATTCTTAACTCCTCTCTTGCTACCTCTAACAAATACTGGTGGAGCTCAATATAAATTGGCTCCTAAATACGAAAACGCTGGAGAAACTATCGAAGGTGTTTCTAAATATATCACTTAAATAACCCGAGCCTTCAAAGATAACAGTTGATAAAAGCGATGTGTCCCCAGCTCATTGAGGCAAATAAAAGTCACAGGCTTAAGTCCTTATTCTTGTAATGCGTTGCATTTTTCTAGAGAAGGAGCTATGGTGGGAAATATATACCGAAACTGGAACTATGAGCTTATATACTTCCAAAAATGCAAGGAAAAAGATACTGTTGACGTTGTATTCTGAAGTGCTCTGCCTTCCATGGCTCTGCTTCCTATTTTAATAGTTCTAAAAACCGCTTTACATATGCCCTTCATTTCAATTCCTACGGTACAGCGCGAGGACCCCATCGACGTAATTTTTAATGAGGTAAACTTACATTATTTTGCCTTCAAATATCTGCTCCCTGTTATTCCTGGTTCACACTCAGAAGTGATATGATGAAGCAATAGCACCAGATCAATAGTTATGATGTAAACAAAATATTAGTTCACTATTCATCGTGATATATCGATTTAGGTATCTAAAGATAGATATTAGTAATCTTTTAAAATCCGCAGGGACTTTATTTCACAAGCGATTCCTTTCTTCGGCACGGCATGCGTCCAATCATCTATAGAGCCTTTCCCACTTAACCAATATCCTCATATCGATCATAAACGTCGAAATTCTACCGCCACTCATTAACTCACCTTCTCTATCTCCTCCTTATCTCCTTCAGGCCCACCATGTAGAGCTTCTACTCGTTTGTCTTTCTTTCCGTACATCATCCTCCTTCCATTCTTCTTCACGACCTCATCTAAAACGCCTCTAATCTAGTGTGTTCTCAAATCCTACATACCAGAGGTGCCCACTATCCTTACCACTGGGAGCCGCGAAGTTTGGAACTGTTTCGAATCGAGAATTGTTAAGCGACTAATAGTCAACATAAATGAAGAAATTTTTTTTCATAAATCAAGAAAGATTGATTTTTTATCTAAAGAAATAACAGCATTGACCAATATTTTAACACAACAAGAAAGAATAAGTTACTGGTGTGATGACACTAGATTGAAGCAAGAGCCTCGTACGGCTCGCCAGCCACGTTGTAGCCACCCCTGCTATATACCCTTTCTAAAATGTAACAAAAACCCTTTTATCTTTCATCCTCATCCGCACTTGATATGCCTTCATGAGAAGGCCCTCATATTTCATCCTCTTTAACAGGCCTCTGAATATGTCATCCTTCAAATAATTTGTCCAACATGCAACGCCTCTCTGGTAGATTATGACTTTAGAGTCACAATAGTGCTAAACCCCCAAATCTAACTCGTCAAAGTGATAGTAGCAAAACATAGAGGGATCAAGTTCTCTTTTCAGACGCTGTAGGATGTTAAGATTTAAGTATGATTCCTTCGAAACAACTTCATTTTTGTGAAGGGCCATTAATAAAAACATTTTTTCAGGAAATGATTTCCACGAATCTTACGAAGTCCTTTTCACTGCATAAATCATATTTCTAATGTTAGAATTACAAAGTTATCAGATTTATTTGCTACTGCAGATTATCGCTGACTTGGAGCAGACAAGAAGTGCGCACGTCATAGGCATTGGAGTCAAAATTTAACGTAAAGAAGAAGCATCTGTGAAACAGAGCAAAAACTGGATAGCTTCACGAAAACTTCCTTCGTTGTCCTTGAAAAGTTTATTCTTTCATCATTGGAGATACCCCCTAATGTAAAACTGATACACCGCAAGAGACTGAAATTTAAAATACCTTGAAACTAAGATACAAAATTAAATAAATAACTTACATGATTCTAGTGGACTTTCAGGTCTGCCTCTTGAAATATCTGCGCTCGAGTTTGTCGATGTTTGATCGATGAAAGAAGAACAATAATGGCGATTTCTCTCCAGTACGGGTCACCATGGCAACGTGCTCCATGTTCCGATAGCGAAAGCGCGCTAGCGCTTGAAACTTCACAGAAGATGTTAGGAATGTCGGATTCACAGTAAATTATGGCTTAAGTACCTAGATGTGTGAAAAGTTGACCAAAATAAGTCATCACATTATTTAAAATAACAAATAGGCCATTAGGACAACAGTGAAGCGAGCTATGCCCTTAGGTTTTGAATTCAATTTTCATTCAAATTACGGTTTTCTACAGAATGGGGTAGCAAATGCCATATTTTTCGGTTACCATGCGATATTGTCCAGCGCATGGCACCCCAAGAGGGAGAGGATAGTAAAAAAAAGTAATATCAATAAATTGTTGCTATAAAATTCAGTGCATTTTCTCTCTTTTGGAAATAATTTTTTTGGCATTTTCAAAGTTACAATACAATAATACACATTTCAAGCATAAAAAGCGCCTTTCATCGATCTTCGGGTTATTTGTATAGCATTTCCTCCCATACGTAGTTTCATACGTCACTGCCAATCTCATTTTACGACCATCATCTCTTTTAACGTGCCTCGTGGCGTAAGGAAATATATGATAATGAATATCTACTTCTTTAGGTTGCAAAGGAACAAGGAAATCATCAGTTAGAACCAAATACATAAAAATGCAAAAGTGACAGAATTTCAGGTTCTATAAACAGATTCAGATGTGGAAGTGTGTCAAGCTTTCGAAATAGGAGCCAAGCTGGGCTAAAGAGAGGGAGGCATAACACAGCTTTAGGGGCCTGTTTTCAGAGTGGTAAGACCTTTTTAGTAAGGCCCAGAATATTGTGCCATATGAGAGGTGAGCTTAAATTTTAGAATTAAAAATTAATTTGAGGGTATATATGGCTAAATTTGGGGCCAGTTTTCCAATCAGGAAACTATCAGACATTATTTTTGTCAGTAGATTTATATGTAGGGACCAGTCAAGGTCTCTCCTAATGTGAAGTCCAAAAAACGTAACAGATTGGTATCTGATGAGGGAGCTACCATTGATACAGAGTAAGAGGCTTGAGGAAGGAAGATTTTTTTATTGTTAAACTGTAGATGCTGTGATTAGTTAGTTTTAATGCTGAGATTGAGCAAAACCATTGGGCCACATTGGCGATTGAGTTTCTGCAGAGACTGATAAGTTCTGATATATGTTTTTTATTCTTACATGCAACAGGGGTCATCAGCATTAAGGTACAATTTAATGTTGAGAACTGCTGTGGGCAGAATATTTATAAATATTATGATTAGCAGTGGACCCAGCATTGATCCATGAGGGACCCCTTGGTGGGCATCAAGAGGCTTCAGTAATTTTAGGATCTTGGATGTGTAATGGCGATATTTAACTTTCTGCAGCCAGTTTGCTAGGATAGATTGGATCCGACTCAGGCTATTAATATTTGTACCCAACCTCATCAATTTGGGATACATTTAGTCATGATTAATGCTATCAAAAGCTCTACTAAGGTCATAGAATATAACCAGCCCAGTGATTTTGTTGTTTATGGCATTGTAGATTTCGTTAAATAACTGGTAAGTCATGGATATCTATATTATACATGTGAGTGATAGTGAGTGACCTTACATTTTTCCCTATTTAGGAGAGTAAATAATAAGTTGTTCCACGACAGAATTGAAATTAAAAAATACGAACAACGATGCTAAACCTCTTAGGTCTCGAGACTCACTTAGCGCTTGCTGAGATTGCGAAATACATCGCCAAATAAATAATTTATAAAAATGAGGTTTTCTCTAAACAATAAAGCTAGGTTGGTCATAAAATTAGGAGGGTGCGCACTGGAGCAGATAGACAATTTTAATTATTTAACTTCATTATCCCGAATACAGCCCAATGGACCAATTTATATCGGGTAAATAGCAGTGATAACGGACGAGACACAAACACCCATGGACACAAACACCCGCGACCCTCTGAATAGCAGGTTACGACTTTACCCCGCCGCCACCGGGGCCGACGATTAATTATGGTGGTAATATGCTAGAGGAAAATGGGGAAGGTGATAAAAAACTTAGAATATGGATAAATGTAGCAAAGGAGGTGTTCGGTAATGGGAGAAAATTGATGACAAGGACCTTTTGTAGAAATGCAAATGAAAAACTACGTAGTCTTGCATGAACTATAGCGTTGTATCGTGCAGAAACCTAACTCAAAGAAAAAAGAACGAGCATAGGCTGCAGATGCTTGAGATGCGAGTGACAAGGATAATGGGAAAAGTGCGATTGACAGAAAGGAAGGAGAAAGAGGAGGTGCTCGGGATTTAAGGAACGGGAATCACTCTAGAAGATTGTGGGAGGGCGGTTTCTGAGGTTAAAGCGAGGAGTGAGGGGTCGAGGTGATGCTGGAGGGCGTGGTAGAAGAGATGATGCTGAGAAAGTGGAAGAGAGAGAATTAGCTTAATGAAAGGGGTTAAGGGACGTCTGCCGAGCTGAAGAATGAAACTGTGATATAAAAACTACCATAATACCTCCTCTTCTATTTAAACCTACTTTAACCGGAAGCTTCTACGATAAGACGAAGAACTCTACGATCTCCAATGTCATATATCTCGAATGTATAGTAACACCCCGACTTGTATTATCTGAATCGCTTTATGGAATGGTTTATGGAGCGCCAGCGAGAGAAGAGAGACTGAACTAGAGGATATTCATGATTAAGATTTATTCACTACGCTTACCAATCGATCTCACTACGTTCACCGATCGACCTGAACTCAGACCAATCTGAAAGTTCCAAGCGAGCCGACTCAGATCGACTGGCTTACCAACACGGACTGAAAATATCGGTATTGATCAATCGATTCTATCAGCTGAGGCACGATCGACCCAGTGTGTAAACAAGTGCAGAGTTGGAAATTTCCGTCGCATTCCGAGTGATAAAAAATTGCCCAAAATTGCTATATGCTACGATATCATCAATGTCACATAGCTCTTCATTACTGCACTCTTATCAATACTGGTTTCAACACGCCTTGAATAATAACGATTTTTTCCCTAATGATAACTAAAATAATGATAACGAGGAGCGCCACAGATCCGCTGGTTCAGATCAGTCTGAAATTTCAGACTGGCTGAGATATCGGGCCGAGCCAGCCCGCTTCTCAAATCGATCCCACTAGCCCGTTGCGTTTACCATACCTAGCGAATCCGATTAGATCGATCGGAGATCGTTTGGTAAACGTAGTGTTTGTTAGAACTCATCCTCGACTTCATTTAAGCGGCGCGAGATGTTTTCCCGTATCACATGCATTTGATCCTATCGGTGACATTACCATAAAGATCGATATCTGGTACATGATCCGGCAACGAAAAATTTAAAGCGGTGATATTGTTAGGATCAGTCAACTGAGTCATCAATGTATTATTGCGCGTTTATTTGGACGTCAAATTACTGGTTTAAACAAGCGGTGAAGATGTGAAATCTCTCTATCGGCTCTTTCATCCACATTTTAAACACGTACGCTTTTATGATGCTCTCCTAGATGCATGACAAACACCTTGGCAAACGTACATAGCTATAAACGCTCTAATGTACTCTTTAAGATGCTCACAGCCAGCAGTCGAAAATATGGCGCAGTTTGAAGACAGACGTGGGAATTGAAATGCTGCCGGTTTCATAAGTTATTCCCATCGATTAAAGCCATCACGTGGTCCCACGTCACGTTGCCGCCGCCATTCCACCGCCGAATCCTCGTCGAGTGAAGGGCTCGGCAGCTGCTGCGCGGGAGTCTCTCGTGCGGTGCACGGGGGCCCGCCCAAAGACGTCATCATCGTCATCTTCCCCATCACCGCAGCCTCCTCGTCGAATCGTCATTGAAATACCTGTGCCGTGACGGAGGAGAGCTGCTTCGCTTGTAAGTACATACGCCAGCATACGTCACGGCGGTAGCCCGCGGGGGCGCCAAGGAACATCCACTGCCGGCCGCTTCGTCCGCCGCTGGTAAACACTGTGCCAGCGCAGCGACGAGAAAGATAAAAGGTGAAACGACAGAAACAGATCGATCTCTATAAACTATTCAGTGTGGTTGAGGGTATGTTTTCAGAGCGGGGAATTCAGTTGAACTTTTGACTCCCAGCGCGGTGAAAATGTTACACACAAAAGATGCTTTCTTGAGCGCACTGAAAGCAGCGATAGTGCTTTCATGTATCACGACTATGACTTTTTCCCTTTAGCGCTGCTGGTAAAAGTTATAGAATGCTTTTCCCTGCTGAATTTTTTATACTGCGAATCATTTTGACGGGGAAAATCAACCCAAGACTATCCATAGTAATGATCCATAATCATTGATCCATTAATAATCCATTCATAATAATAGATCCACATTTTGTCTACATTATCATAAAAGGAGAATTAGATTAAGGATCCCACTAAAAATAGATCGATCTCCATAAACTATTCAGCATGATTTAGGGCATGTTTTCAAAGCGGGGATCTCTTGGCTTCGAGTGCGGCGATAATGTTTTTGTCACACACAAGGGATTTTTTCTTGAGTTCACTTAAGCGACAGTGGGGAACGCGTTCACCTACCAAGAAAATGGGTATTTTTTCCTTTAAAACTGCTGGTAGAAGTTAAATAATGCTATTATTCTTCATAGTTCAATATGACACGAATCATGTTGACAGGAAGAATCATTCAAAGATCATTCATTTTGATATCTAATTGATACACATTTTCAGGATTATTTATTGAACATCTGGTGAAAGCAGTAAATATTCATGAATTCCATCATCTTTTTAGTTAAAACATGATTCTGATAATTATATTATCATAGAGACCTAATGTATAATTCCAGGCTCGTTCTAGAGGCATAAAAACATAAGGATAGGTATGAAAACATGTACATTTCCCAGCCCACTGGAATACGTGCCTTACATTAGACAATTTTTGGCTTAATATAGAGTATTTAAACCAGACTTAATAGCAATTAATGGAATAATTTAACTGAGATTAACACCTTATAAAAATTATAGAGAAACTTTCACTTTAAATCAATCGAACAAATATCCACGATAAACCTTGAAAGCACGACTGGCTAATAAAATAAATAATTTCACGCTGAACAGAACAAGCGATTATACTTTTAAAATTTCCCTCGCATACCTACCCTGAAAATATTGAATGGTATCTGATAATGCATTAAAAGACGCTGGGAGCTGATGCCGTTCTGCCTCAGTTAATACCTGAATAACGCTCCGCTAACAGATTTGTTTGTGTTGTAAGCGGCATTTATCGCCACTACAATGATAACGAATATCTTAGGCATTCTCTCCTTTGGTAGCAGAGGTTCTAAGTAGCATTGACGCAACAAATTCAAATTTAAGCTCTCTAACGGAATTCTGAAACAATTAAAGACGAAAACTGGGAGACGGGAGAAAAGCTGCCTCGACAACTAAAATATCACAAAAGTGAATGAAAATATTGGAACAAAATCGGGTCTATGTGCGCTTTGCACCCATTTGCGTATAAAAATAATTGCATTGATTAACATCTAGAAAATTTTACCACCTGGCATAAGTCTAATGCAATGCATTGCCAGAATAAATCAATGAATCCTTTTTAAAATCAAAGAATATCAATTTTATTGTATTTAAGAATGAGAAGCTATTCATTTTATTAATGTTTCATTTCTCAATTCTAATCTTGAATCAATCCCACATTTAACCATAAAAAACACTCGTTCTAACTCGATGAGTTGAAGACATTGGACTCCCTATCATTCCGGCTTCTAATACTTGATACACAGGTCGCCAAAAATACTGACCTTTCAGCTGAGGAATAGCTTTTCCATTATTTATGGACGCATAATCGTGCTTAATGCGCCACGATCCCACTTGTGTTGATAAGCCAGTTAAATATCCATAACTTTTTAATGCAGGCCTCGTTGTATATCGCACCCATATGAATTAGGTCAAAGGAACGAGGACGAAGTTATAAAAAGCGTAGTTGCGATTTTATTTGTAACCTATTCTTCACCATATTCATGCGCTGGAGTAAGTTTGAACTTCGTGACAGATTAGTAGCATCATCTTATTTCTAACCCTTTCATTCCAATGGAAATTTGTTTATTCACTTTCACAAACCTACCAGTTAATTTTCGTAATTAGCAAAAAAGATTTTTTTTAAATTTCGGCTGTTTTACTGAGTAACCTTTATCCTGTTTTTGATTCGCAAGGAAAAATTATGTTTAAACAAGATATAATGCGACATATAGTAGTACTTATTCATTTTGATATGAAACGTAGTTTTAACAAAAGAATTTTTTATTTCATCCGATATATCGGCACCTTAAGATTCTAAGGGTTAAGAAACTATTATTGCAGAAATTAAACAGCCTTCCCTAACCGGTCTTCTGAACCATGCCGAAAGGTGCTGCAATGTAATGAAAGCTAGTTAAGTGACAACATTGAAATTATGAGGAAAAACTTGTTTTGAAATGGAAGAATTTCAAAGAACTGCATGACGTGAGTCTCATAGTGAACAGTGAACAGGAAGCCGTGAAACATTAGTCCTCGGCTGAATACGTGGTACTGCTGAGTCACAGCATCCAAAATGAAATGCAGACCTTAAGAGGGAGAGAAGGCGAATGACACGGGGAGATGGCCGGTTTCAAGAAGGCGTTGCCTTGAAGGTTGGCCACGGAATGCCTCGAAAGATAATGTAGGGATAAATTAAGTGCATTGGCTTGGTGACGGGGCCTTCTTTGGATCCCCTCCATTATATCTAACTAAATAAGAACTGGTTTTCAAAGCAGCAAGCGCCTGACACATGGAAAAAACACCCGCGTGTGCCAAGAGCCTCTGAAATAAGCTATGGTTAAATGCGTGGATTTAGACTGAAGATCAACCGAGATCGAAGACAGTGATCAGTTGAGTTTAGTAGATACTTATGAAATTATTAATGCATTTATTATTTATTTATGTATTATTTAGATTTATGAAATATTAATTTATGAAATTTACGCAAACATTTGTGAGAACGTATAAGCTATGTTATCAATGCCGTGAAATAATCGTTCTTGATGGTGTCCAATAAGTGCAAAAATCACCGCCGTTCTCAGTCACGTGCGCGGGTGTAAAGTTTAACGTCAATTTGCGACTCGCCGCGGAAAAAATCATTCGAACAGACCGGGATTTAAACTCGGATATCTAAATTGCAGGTGAGGCGTGTACTCGAATGTCAACAACCAATTGGAAATAAGTGAATCCAGGTTCGATTCTCGGTCAAGGGAAAAGACATTTTTTAACGGTCTATATCTTCTCATCAGTGTTATTTATTTGTAGAGTATTGTACTACCAATGCCAACAGTGCAACTATGATTTTCAAAAGTAGAAATGGATTTTTTAGTGGTCTTGGATTTGTAGGGGCTCCTATTGCTAAAAACATAGCCCTCTCTCTGGCCTCCGGTGGAAATTCTAATTTTAAAACAAACTCTATGAGGCGGGGTACGAACCCGCAACATTTGAATTATTATGATTGTCAGGGTAAATGGCCTCTGGTTGCCTTCACTCGACCATCATTATTAGCAGCAATCACTAATCAGAAGATTGGTTTACTACAGCTTCAACTCTCCTCTCAGCCAACCGCTTCATTTCTACATAAATTCTTTATTTCTTCCATACCTTATGTGCACCGTCATAATTTACCTTAAGAATCCAATTCTTGGTTTTCCTCTTTGAATCTTTCCTTTAATTTCTCTCTCTATTGTCTTTTTAAGTACTGTAGTGTCGATGAGCATTAAGTTTGTCATTTCCTCTGCTCAGGCTTTTTCAGGATATATTTTATCTCTCTCACTCTTCATAAGGAATTCATTCGTGACTTTCTTGTCCATTCTTTGATAACACAATGACTCCTATGCTTCCAATCTATTTTTCATATCAGCCGTTGTAATCAAGGATTCGCGACCATCGGAGAGTATGCACCAAATATATTTTAAGAATTTAGTTCTTCCTAACGTCCAGGCTTGCTCTACTTAATGGGATACGCTAAACGTAGCTGTCGCAAAGATTCCATTAAGTGCATTTGCTTTGATTTTACAGTATTACGTAAAATATTTCTTTCACTCTCAAATATATTATTGCTTAGAGTACATTTCATCACTTATAATACTTAATATTCTCAGAATTAATCCCAAAATGG
Source organism: Ceriagrion tenellum (assembly GCA_963169105.1). Lineage (NCBI taxonomy): Eukaryota > Metazoa > Arthropoda > Insecta > Odonata > Coenagrionidae > Ceriagrion > Ceriagrion tenellum. Next base: position 79,646,153 of record OY720635.1, read on the forward strand.
AAATCCGATTCGATTAATTGACTCGCGAAGTTATTCACTCAGCCCCATTAACTTTTCTCCATCAATTTGTCCAATTAATTTAGCAAAAATGTATCGGTTTTTTGCGAAATTGGTGAGTTGAAAACATTCTCTATCGAAGTGCTAAACGAAAATATAATTATTAATTAATTAATGCATATTGATTAACAGTTAAAACCCAGAAGCTAAAATTATCCACACATTCAGAGCTCCAAACTCGGGCTGAATTTGCCTCGTCGCATTTCGAAAATGCAGCCGGTCGTGATTTCTGACTCAACTGATTGAGGCAGCGGGCTCATTGTATCACCTTGGGAGTGACCATGACCAAGAACGCATGAGGAAGTCGCTTCTTGCGGGAGTCTCACATTTCTTCGAAGGACTGAAATTTTTCGTAACCGTAACCTTGACCCTCATATCGAAAATTCTATCTCAAGAACCCGTACCATTGATGGCTTTCGCAATTTCAGAAAGTTACACAATCAGAACTATCCCGCATATCTTCCTCTTTAAGAAGTTGTATTTTATGATAACTGGAACACCGATTGGAGAAAGTAAGAATGTGAAACTCGGTCGAGGTTTTGTTCTCAAAGCACAATATCAGTTTCGTAGACGCCTAAGGCACTTATTTATTATTTATTTTAATGGGTAAGACTGCACAAAGAACAGTCGGATAATTACTGACCTATCGGGCAGAGACAAGACAGGAGGCAAAACTGAATGACTCCGAGAAACCAAAGAAATGAAATCCTTGATATATCTCATTAAAAATCTAATTGGATAGAGTGAGAAGTGAAAACATCAGAAAGGACTCCAATAATGTTGACAATATCAACGAATGGGCAAACGGGTGGAGGCAGGAATAGAATGGTAACATATGTAGAAAGTAATATGTTAGAATAATTAAGATTGCCAGAGAAAAGATTCCTGATGGAAGAAGGGATGAGGGCAAGCCAAAGAATTGACGACGTGACACTGTAGAAAGGGAATCATTTGAGCTCGTGGCGAAGAAAATAGGCGCAAGCCTAGGAAGAAAGAGGGAAAGAGGGATTTCAATAATTAAGATGATCAGGTTTTTAATCCACAGACCAGGAAAAAAATTTTGTTTCCCTCGGAGAATATGCAGTTTCCCATCGATGTTTTTATAATCAAATGAAGCATTGTAAAAGTTGTCCCTTATTTAGTGCTGCAAGAACCACTTTTCCTCAACCTAAATTGATGCAACTTCCTTGCGAGCTTTGGGTATTGTGTAAGTGTAGGAATGGATATATAGAAAATATATATTAACACTAGAACGCCGGTGCGGTCATTTTGACCGCAGTTGGAATTTCAGTTTCATACCACACGTTTGATTTTTGTCGTGTAAGCATTTCCTTTCTTGAATTTTCCTTACCTTATGATGGCATTATGTTGGCGAAATACTTTTTTGATAAGTATTTTAGTTATTTTATTATTACTACTTCTACCTAGAACGCCTGAGCAGTCAATTTGACCGCATATGCAACGCGTGAAGATGGACTGTAGATTTTCTGATCTTATTTGTTTTATAATGAATGTAAGTGTTTTTGTTTAGCAGCAGGTACATCATTTTATGTATCTCATAAATTATAACCTTCTGGGTTGATGGATGGCGGGGGTTGGTGGGTGGCGGATACGCACAGTCTTGCATCAGATATATTCTAGTACCGCTTGCTCTTTCTGTTACATAATATTTTTGGTAGATTCCTCCTCTCTCACATCTAAACAAAGTATCTCTTGCTCCAAGTGGCTTATAAAAAATGTTACATTATGTTATAAGAAGTAGTCGCTTGTAATCCGTCATTCAAACAAAATAACACCTGTACTTAATGTTTTTTTCGAAGAACGTGGAAGATATCTTCTGTCACGCATTCAAACATTGTATCACTAGCTCTTACTGATTCGCAAAGGTTGTACGCTGCATCATGGTGTAAGACTTAGTTGCTTGTGAACCTACACCTGACTGTCTTTACATGGTATGTAATCCAGCGTCGGTAAATCCTTGGTTACGCTAGGAGCGAATATTGGGGTTGCTGTTGCTGAATACTCAGTGGGATTCTGACTGTGGCGAGGAAGGTTCTCTCGTGATTGTGTGTAGCGTTTCTTAGGGATGGAAAATCGACGTTTGCGCACCCCAGAAGCTATACTGAGAGAGCTGCGGAATACCGCAGAAGACAGCTCCGATGGAGAGACCACCTCTGGATCGGACACGAAACGAGACATTACGCAAAACGAGTGATAGACGATAATTGCGCTAGTGCTTGGATACTGCTTTGTAATGAATAAATGTTGAAGCACATTCAGAAGTGCACTATTGCAGAAGCTAAGCGGCAGCTGCATTTCGATGATTGGGAACTCTCTCTGAAAGAACTTGATGCATTTATCGCTATCCTGTATCTCAGAAGAACTCTTGCGAAATCCATCAGTGTTCATGATTGCTGGTCAAAAAAATGTGGACCTCTAATTTTTGGGCAGACTATGGGAAGGAACAGCTTCTGTGCTAAAATGAAATTTTTAAGGTTTGACTTCAATATCAACGAGGAAAGAAAGAATAAAATCTGATAAGTGTGCTTTTGTTTCAGAAGTTTGGGATGAGTTTATAAAGGACTGTGGCGTTTGTTACGTTCTCGGTCCCTATTTGACCGTAGAGCAGCTTTTTCCCTCAAAAGCAAGATGCCCATTTACTCAATACATATCAAGTAAGCCGGATAAATTTGGTATCAAGTTTTGGATGCTGACAGATTTCGACTCAAGGCAAGTGTGTAATGCAGCACCTTACCTCGGGAAAGATGAATTGCAGCCAGATAACATCCCCCTTAGCGAGCATGTGGTCATGAAACTTGCAGAACCTTATCTATAAAAATGTAGGAATATCACTTCAGACAACTTTTTTACTTCTAAAAATCTGGCAGAAAAGTTGAAATCTGCAGATACCAGCCATGTTGGTACTCTGAACAAGCAGCGCTGTGAAATTCCTGATGTAGTTTCCAACTTGAAGACACCGATTTTTGACACTAAATTTCTGAAAAGCAATTTCACAACCATAACCGTTTATCAGGGAAAAGTGAATAAAAATGTTTTGGTTCTAAGAAATCTTCACCCCTCAATTGAGATTTCAGATGACAAAAAAAAAGATCCCGAATCGGTGAGTTTTAATAACTCAAGTAAATATGTTTTGGACTTATGGTACGAGTGCCATACGTAGAATGTACGACCAAATGGCCCGAATGTATTCTACCCGAAGTCCAACAAGACGTTGCCCTGTTCACGTATTTCAAAATATCTTGGACATTAGTGTAATCAATGGGTGGGTCTTTTACAAAGAAGTAACGTGAAAGAAGATCTCACGCCGAAACTTTATTTTACAGCTAGCTGATGAACTTAGATGTGAACAGCCCTCAAATTCTGAATCGAATGGTCAATGTGACAATTTGGTCTGTGATACTACTATGAAAGGTGAAAAAATCAACCGCACAACTTGTCGCGCTCATAAATGCCGTAATAAGACTCAGCAAGGTTGTCAGAAGTGAAATAATTAAAATCATCTGTGTAAAATGTGCATCAAAATAACTTTAGCTAAAATTTTCTGTATATCTAAAAACTTTTGTCCAAATAAAACTTCTAATAACACTAAGTTGTAAAAATATAACTTATTTTAAACACATAGGAAAACAAAATGCCTTTCTAGAGACTATTTATCAAACAACTGTAATTATTAGACATAAATTAATGACATTACTAACTTCAAATTGGCATGTTTTTTTCCATTTCTGGTACCTGTCTGATAACTCATTTTTGTTCCAGAAGTGTGATCAAATATATGAATCACGTCTCGTAAATTTTATTGTCATAACATCTATTGACGTTTAATATTGTTTATGGAAGAATAATTTAAAATTTATCCTTTGAATTGCTTCAGAAATCAAAAGAAAGATCTCTTTACTGTTCAAAGCTGTTTGACTTTGATTGAATTAAATTGTTAAGAATTTTTTCTCGAATGAACGCAACCCCACATTGGTCCAAATGTGAAACAATGCGCTATTTGTAGCTACGAAGACTTTCTAAAGCTATTATTCTGACAATATTATTGAACGAGAATCAAAATAAAAACATTTCCTTATGATATATCAAAAAGACCGCTTAGGCGTTCTAGGTAGGAAGGAAAATTCAGGCGTTCTAGTGTTAAGGCACTAGAGAGATAAAATAAATGAAATGTTTAGGGGGAAGATAATTTCAGGTTAATAAAAAAGATAAATACTTTTAGTTATTTTATTGAGGGAAATTTTCCTTTAATGGAAATATTAAAGTTGAAGACCGGTACAAATTAGAATAAGTATATTAATTTCGCGTGTTTCTCTCTTTTGCTACATTAAACTTATTCTTATCACCCAAAATTCCTTCTCTCTTCTAACCTCTTTCAAGAATTCCCCTAAATTATATCCTCAGTCAGCCTGTTTGACCTGCCTCCACCTCTCATTTTTTTCACATCTCAGCCATTATTTTCTTCTCCCATTGCTGATTCTAAAAAAATACCAGGTTTTTATCCATAACAACCAGTTTATTCTTTGCTCTCCACTCCACACACTATTTAAGAGTCCCAATTTTACTCTCGTACTCCTTGCGTAGTGGCTTGAATTGTAAACAATGGTGAATCTATTCTCCATAGGAACGTTTTGATGATAGATTTTTCTCTCTGACTTCGTTCAGAGTTCGACTCATCAAACCCTTGCACTTCCTCCATTGCGTCATCTCAAAGGAACACACGATTGATTTTCACCCACTGCTATATTTAGGTCAATCACTAAATATTTTCTACTTGCAGCGATCGAAATATGGTGATGATTGCTTGGGACGATAATGATAACCAACGATCTAAATAAATTGGGAAGCATGAAGTATCTTTTTAGTTTCTCTCAGCAATGGGATGTACATTTCATCGTAAAACCATTTCTTTCTGTTTCCTGGATAAAGCGTTGACCACCTGCTATTTATTACGACACACTGTAAATCAAACTGAATACTTCCAGCCTAAGGAAACCCTACCTATTGATGACCCAATGACATCGATTGACCCATTTAACTTTAGAAGCGTGGAGGAATTCATTAGTCATTCTCGAATATTACCTAAAAGCTTCACTTATTATAAGGAAGACAACTGAACTCTCTGTAAGTCCTATATATTATTAGTTCGATAGCTGATAGAAATTCTTCATGAACCAAAGACTGGTTTCGTAGTACTATTCTATCCTCAGGAATTATTTAATTTTACCAAAAGAGTTTTGATGTAGATGTGATTTGGAAGGACTCGGTACTCACAAAGAGTACGATTTGCCAAATTTAAAGCAAGTTATTTATCCTCCAACACAATAGAATATGGAAATATTTTGAAATAATATCGGCATAAGACTTGGGAGGGTTCCCACAAAATTATATTAGCGTTAATAGCTTACGATCCGTCATACGATGAAATTCATGAGCGATAACTGATTATCCGGCTTCTTATCTGCATTAGGATCAATATACATTGAAAATGCTCTCAGGAAATCCAGATAAATTACTTGCAATAAATTGCCCATTTGACATCTCCTCGTCAGATTCCGCAAAATCATCTGAAAAGATCCCAACTACTTATGTTTATAATTATATTTTTCTGTCTTTATAATCCTAATAAAACAATCATGAGTAATCCATACAGACCTGTGTTATTTATTATTGCAAGTATGAATTTAAAGACCATATAACTGAGAGAAAAGCGTAGGGCCACATCATGGTGACCTATGAAAATAAAGATGAATGAAAAAGGAATTTATTTTTTGACATCCACAATTAACTCGGCACATCTCAGAATGTTCCTCATTTACTCAGATTCAGAACACAATTCAGTCGTGGTAAGGTTGAATGTCTTTGAATCGAACCACTAAACGAGGCAAAATGATCCTACCTTAGAAATAAAGAGACTACCTTAGAAATGCGGGTTATACAATTTAGTAATAATAGATTTTGTCACTAAAGTGGCAAAGATATATTGAATCATCATTTTTAAGGTAAATCAAGAAAAATTAAATAGAGCGGACGACGTGGACAGGGAATAGAAATCGACTTGGTTAAAGATGCTTCAACTGCTGAGGTTATATCACATTGTAGAGAAGACCTTGGCCCTAACTCTGACGAAGCATAATTACTTTGCAGAAATTCAACCCTTGTGAGCGATCTATGAGTTCCAAGGGTGGTGTGCCAGTATCGATTCCAAGCGTCCAAATTAGAGAAAAATCATTTTCATCACTAATACTAGGATGATTCTTAAGCTTCCGTGGCGTTGATTTGTGGATGTTCTCTCTATTCCCCGAGGACTTTTCGACAGTAAAATCTACAGTATTAACTAGTTTTTAGGTTTATTATTTCTTGCAAATGGCGATGTAGACGTTGATAGATGTTATGGAAATAATTGTCGTGGAATAATAAAACTTTTAACTATTCTCTACACTATGATTACAGCAGAAGTCCACAAAACGGAACCTCGGGTAAACCGAAATTATTAACAAACAAGGATTGATGAATTAAAGAGCAAGCCGAGTGAAGTAGAACAGACCTAGCTCACGCACGCTGCAGAAGAAAATTTTCGGTTATTTGAATAAAAAGACTATTTGTGGTACAGTTATTGATTTTTACGAATTTATCAATTACCACCAAATTTATCATTGAATATCAGCCATCGACTGTTCGAATAAACGGACTACCCGAAACGGCTCCACTTCCTTTATTTCGTATCAGCGAGGTTATACGAGGAGGTAATTTTCATATGAATTAATTTCCACAATCCCGAAAACAGTTCCACTAGGATTCTACATCGAGTGTGTGAATAAAAACAATAAACTAACGTAGAAACCCATGCCTGGAGTGGTGAAAAATCCAATCTGGTGGGTTTCGAACCCGCATCTCCGAGATTAGCCGGCGAGGATTATACCCCGTGTGTCAACTCCATAGCAATAGTACAATTGTGCATGCTCCTGGCGTGGTGTACTTCTTCGCACGCCTTTGCAGATAATGTTCGGTGCATCGAGAGTGCGGAGACAGGATGTGGTCTGGAAGGGCGCGCTTCCATTCGGCGCCCGCAAAGGCCTTGACCGTCTCTCCGCTCCTCCTTCCGCGGCGGGGCCCCGATCGAGAGAGATTCCGCGGAGAGGAAGGCATGCGAAAAATTCAAACTTAAATCCCAGAATTCGATGTCTCATCATTCCCCATCCCCCTCCCATTTCGTTACGCGATTGAGAAGATTCCCCACAGCGTCCACAGCCTTCAATTCTGTGATGCCCCAGGGTGGCGCACGCTCTTCAGAAACTTTCCAACGCGTGGGCGTTTTCTTAGGCAGTTGCAAATGGGAATTCACAACAGGATCCGCACGAATTTTCCCTCCATTTCATGTTATTTCTCTTAGATGGCGAACAAATGGTTTTCTTCATTCATCAGCAAACATTCCCCGCTATACTACAGTCACAATTATGTGATTCAGGTGCCTACTGCAACAATATATTGATACAATATTGAACAATAATATTGAATGCCTCTGGGATAAATAGTAGCGCTATTTTTATGAATCAGCGAGTTAATTTATGCTGACTTCTTAGAGGTCAATCACATTATGAAATAAAAAATTGTAATTATGGTGCATGTGACCGCACTGAAGACTTCTGTACCATGCTCCTAGCTCCATGCTCCTAGTGTAAAAGTTCTGGTACGAGTTTTACGACAGCTTGGTGGCATACTGGGTGCGGCGCGGCGTAGGGATACTGAGGAGAAATTCAAGGCTAATAAATACGCGATAGCTTCTGAAGCCAAAAACCTAAAGCCTAGTTACATGAATATCAGAGCACCATATCATTCTGGGACGCCATATACGACATAGGAGGCAAGTAATTGACCAAATTTGACGGTACAAGGAACAAGCCGAGGTCTTTCTTTCACTGAGTCACCCACGAGTGCATAGAAGAGCAATGTTTTCAAAAAGGAAAAAAAAGATGTGAACCTCCGGGAGACTCCGAAAGTAAAACACCGCAGCTAGTGTTCAGTATCCTCAAAATTTGTCAATAAGTTGACATCTTAGGCCAGTCGTGAATACCTAGCTCCTTCGGTGTTCACAAAAATCGACTGGGAATAAGGATTGGTACAGTAACTGACGAAAAAAATCTTCATTTGAATTGACCTAATATTGAGGCTTTATAATGATAAAATATATTGACATATTTCACCAGAGACTGCGGCAATTTTCAGATTGTAGTAAGAAGGGGAATTTAGAACAAGAAACAAGAGCTGTGATTATATGATCACAGTAGTCGCTAAAAGAATTAACATAACCGATATTCCACAAATAAAGGTCGTCTACCTAGATGGAAGGCCGTTGGGAAAGCGGGTTAGTGGAAGAAAGATAATAGGTTCTGGCTAGAATTGAATAATATGAAAGAGCTGAAGAAGTGTAGGAAGCTGAAGAAAGAAATAATAAGAAATATATAGAAAGGGATACAGCCCTTTACATGTGAAAAATCTGTAGGATTTTTTCTGACTTTCAATAAAACCTACCTTAAACCGGTAGATTACTTTGATAATAATATTTACCATCAAGTTTAACTCGGAGTCTGAGGTTAGACTTCCGTGTAACTAGGGGGTCAGACAACCAGAATCACATTGCTATTCGTACCACTTTTGATATCGGCAGAGTAGGTGGATGGAAAATGTAATAATGGGCGAGAAATTGCTCAAGAATGTGATAGAGGGAAGGATGCTTGGTAAGTGGGGAAGAGGAAAGAGGAGAATAGGTTTTATGGACGGGATGAAGTACGGTAGACCGTATGCTGAGGCGTCAAAGGATATACTTGAGCGAGATAGGTCCCTGAAAGAGTAGAAAACCGGGAGGAGATTCTCTGTCATTCAACAAAACCTTCCTTAACTGGTAAAATACTTTAAAGAAAAAAATTCGTTCCACTATCGGGAAAAATATCTGCGGACACCCCTACTCGCCAGGAATTAGGAACGAAGTCGGGAAGACGTTCGGAGTCGAGGACGGAATAGGAATATCGGAGTGATTCGCGCCCCTTAACCTTCGCCGTGCTAGGCGTTTCCCGGGAATCAAGGCAGTCGGATTTCCCGACGAGTGAACAAACGCGGATTTGACGCGTTGCGGCGGAGGCAGACTTCTTCTCGACCGTGGCGTCCGCGTCTTTAGAGGACGTGCGGGTGCTTCGCAACCGTGTGGGGAAGTAGGGAGGGGGACAAAGAGGAAGGGGAAGGAAGAAGAATCTCCCTCGTCGTGTTGATCCTCCTCCTTCCCTATCTCCCACGGCGCTGACTTCAGGCCGGTGTGGCTACGGGAAGAGAAGAAGACAGAAGGGAGAGGAGGATTAGGGAAATAATGATGGGGGAAAATCAGGTTGAAGTAATGGCTAGGGTGCTGGCTTCCAAACTTAGGCTCTCGGTTTGATTCCCGGCAGTCATGAAGAGTTTGCGGTGGAATACCAAGTCTTGATTGGGTGTCATGTGGGGGCACTTCAAGAGCGGTACTATGGCAGTAAAGTGGGACGAGAAACTGGACCTCTTTGGTACCTTGGGTGATAAAAGACTATTGCTGAAGCTGGTTTTTTCTCCACCCTTTGATTCACACACCCTTCTTACACACTGACTAGCTTGCCTTTAAAGGTAAGTGAAAATTACGACGATCGAAATTTGCCTTCCTGAAAAACTAACCTATCATTTTCGAGTAATAAATTGAGGTTCATTCCCATTCCTAGGGCCTGACTTCGAATGCCAAGAGTTGGGGAAAATTTTCAGCTGAATTTGGGAAAACATTTCAAGTGTTATCCTCTGTCTTTCGGATAAAAACCTCCAATATAGTAAACCCCTTCCGCTAATAATAGAATAATACCGACACCGGGTTTCCCTCTGACCCTCTTCCATTTCCCAGATAATTAATCCCCCAATTACGAATTTACCCATCCGTATTCAACACCGCAAATTACTTCAGTTGTAGGTCGCCTTCTCAAGCATACCAACCAACAAACAGGCAATGGGGAAGAAAGAGGAGGGAAAGAAGAATGGTGAGGTGGGCGTATATCTTTCATCGCAGAGAGGGTGTGGAGGGAGGGAAGGGTTGGGAGGCGACTGGAGGAGGAGGAGTGGTAGGAGGAAGGATGAGCCCCTCCGCGACGAAGAGGAGGGAGTAGGCGGATGGTATAAGTGGCGGTTAATGCTGCACGGCGGAGTCAGTCACGCTGGGGCATCGATAAGGGATACACAAACTGAGTGGAAGAGAAGACCTGCCTCTTGCGGAGAGAGCGTCAAGTGCGTGCGTGTGATCGAGCAAGGGAGACCACAAAAGCTAGAGTTGAAGGAAGCTCAGGGCGACGACATCCAGCCACCCCGAAGACTTCGACCTCCGCTCGCTCAGATCCGGTTGGGGGTAAGTGCGCTCTGAAGACGCTTCCCGCCTTGACGCCCACGCCTGCAAGCGAGAGAGCATTGCTTGCACAGATTCGGACGCTCCCTTTTCACCGAAAGCAAAAGCCTGCACAGGAGGTTATTCCTCTCCGTCGAGGCCCTCATCATCATCATCATCAAAGGCAGCCGTCATTCCGAGAACTACTTTTCTGCCGCTCTCCATTCAAATTTCCATTCAGCTAATCGATTTTTTCCTTCATGTCTCCATTTACATATCACGCCTGTTGTCTGATGTCTTCCAACCTTGGTCTCACTCATATTTATTTTCCTTTTATTTATCCTTCCTCAATAGTTTTTAAGAGGCTGTAGCTGATGCGCAGATATATAGCAGCATGGTCCATTAATATGCGCATTACGCTAAGGTGCTTCCTTATTTATTTCTCTACCTGCCGCCTGCTCTAACTGGCAGTAGACTCTAGTTTTGATAAAATGCCTTCTTTGCTTTGGGAATTCGGCTCAAACCATCTTTCGAAATTCGTCCATTGCAGGAAAATGATTCTCTCCACCCTTGACAACTCAACTCAGGCTGTTTGCACTATAATAATTCAGAGAAATTCAACTCCCTCCTTTCTCCAGCCTATAATCGTATTCACATTGCTCGGATAATTTTTCTGCAACACCACGAGGCAAAATTCATGGTCGAAAGGATGATATTTTTGCTCAAATTTAAAATATTGGGAAGGGCTAGACTCGAAAAAAATAAGTCAATAAAAAAGTAAAATAAATAAAAAATAACACACTCGGGTGTCACTATGCACACGTTTTTGCGAGGTTACATATATTTCTTAGTATCAAATGCCCACGTATATAAGGTAGCATAACTAAGGACCTGAGGTCAGTCAAAATAGTATAAACTTTTTTATGAAGATTTTCAGATCGTATTACCACGTACGAAATTGAATATTACGTTGGCTAGAATTAGGAATTGATTGAGTTAGCAATTATTTATTCCTCACGGTACGCTACGAAATCTTGAGCATAAATTAAACTCTTCGAAGTAACTTTGAAGCATTGGCGTTAAGACATGATTTTGAGAAAAAGATACGAAGTTCATCCTACGGTGTTGTTCCATAGTTATAATGGGGAGATGATTAGTTAAATCGTGTTTCAAGGCACGAAATTTGCTTGAATTGTTAAACATGGAATTGTATATAGTTTCCGTTAATTAAAATCTTCCCTACCGTTCCCACTCCGTTTGAATAGCCTCATACTGGATTTAATATCGGGTAAAAGTCATTTTTAATGTAATAATTAACAAATTAACGCTGAAAACTCCAGTTCTAGACTTTAATGAGCTAAAAAACGTATTTAATAGGCGCTGACCTTAAGAGAATGAATCTTGGAGAAACTGAACATCACAAAATCTTTCTTTCTCGACATCATCAGATTATTAATGAGAACTTTTATTTACGGATTATTTAACATGCCATTAAGTTTGAAGTAATCTTTCGAGAGTAAAATTAAACTCCAAGAAATATCGCACTTTTGAGTCGATCTTTTTAATTTTCTTTAAATTTAGTATTTTCACTTTCTTTACGAAAATAAGAACCACATTCAGCAGCGAAAAAATATCACTTGGTTGTACACTAGGTATCAATATTTTGGAATTATGATATGCAACGCTTGATACCTTTAGTTTCATCTTTTAAAACTCAGTCCACAGCAACCTTAGTTTATAGTTCCCAATGGTGAATATCAATAGTTTATATTCAATGCTTAATTATTGATTTGAACTTCCTGGGTTCTCCTAAAGAAGGATTGGGTTCCTATGATGTACTTCGTCATCTTCATGGCCACGGTAAAATCACTTCAATGGAAAACGTAGCGCAAAAAAATAACTCTTTATAGGTATACATTTAGATTGACAGTATAATCGGTATATTTAGGTCAAAATAGGTTTCACGACATAAGACAGTAAGTTGATTACCTCTATGTGAAAGAAATTACAAGTAAAAACAAAACCAATCGCTTATAGATATACTACTTTGAGAACATGACAAAGTAATAGGCATCTAAGAAGTAATTCTCAGTATGCGATGCGTCTCAGGGAATATTGGGAGGTGATTTCAACAGCATATATTTGCAAACCTAATGCCTTATTGACACGCGCATCCCTCAGAACTACGAACAGCAGATTTGCGATACGGCCGTAAAATCAAGACTATGGTATCCCTTTTATCAATAATCATTTCATATCCTGCTCAAATTTTCAAAATTTTGTTTCCAAGAAATGAAATAAATGATTTCCCTTGATAATTATTGATTTTCACCGTATTATGGGACAGGATTTTACGTTTACGGTCGCGGTGATGCTACCACCTTCTGCGTAGGGATCGAGCTTTCTGCGGTTGACATCTAGGCATGACTTCATCCAAACCATTCTCTTCCTTTCATGTCGCAAGTCTGCTTTGTCTTGTAACTTGTCATTTTGTTGTGTCACTTGAAAGCAGGCAAAGTGGAAATGGCGACATCATAACCTCATCCGCAGAGCAAAACAATGATGACCCTATAAGTCGTCCCACGCCGAAATAAAAAAAAGTCGAGGCGGAATAATGGGTTACTCGCCTTGATGAAGTGTCTCTCCTTGCAGAGGCGTTGTCCGCGCACATACGTATGGGCATAAAAAATGACGGTTAGAAAAAAATGCTTTCCAATGTTGACAGAAGTTACGCCTGTTTCCAAACAAACGAATGTCGATACTTTACGTTTGATTAGTTAATACCGCATAATAGCTATACACGCAAGGGCTCCATCCAAATAATTCGACAGTGAAAAATGCTCTCATAGATTTAGAGACGAGGAAAAAATTCACATGGCCAGTGTTAAAATAATGTACGTTTAGGAAATTTTTGGTTGCCATGGTAAAACCTCACGACCGTGAACACCATGAATGTGTTATAATATTTTTATTCTTTTTTTCTTGGCAAAACCGACCAAAATGTTATGAATGAATTTCAATTGATATCGCGACCTTCAGACTTTCATATTGTTGTTCTCAAATAAATCGAAACTTCGGCGAGGTTTAATGTAAAATTTGTTTTGGTCATATCTCCTGATCCAAAAGAGTTGACACAAATTTTTTTAATCTATGTATTTTGTATCTTCTCTAGCCATGGATGTTTTCTTTTCTTTAAATGGTGCGATGAGTTGGGAAATGCAAAATCCAGTATCTAGGTTTTCTATGGCCCCATTTTTATTTTGCCTCTATAAAGCGTCATAAATATGTTCCCTACCCACAGAAAAAATCATTGGAATAATAATCAAAGTAAGCGCACTGCCGTTTAACAAAAAAAGGCTACTATCACCAGTCCAACAAAGCAACAACAAAACAACGGCAAAGTACAAATTTATGGGTATTATGACTCTCTCTCTCTATGTTGTTTCATTCGGAAAATTCATTTTAAATATTTCTATTTTATATTTCTATTTTTTAAAACTGTAATCTGTATCATTAAGGGCAGTTTCAATAATATAGTTGATGACTAATGCCAACTTAACAGGGAATGAATCAGCTGATGAATAAACCGAATTTATCATTAGCCATGTTGGTGAATCGGGGAAGTATATCTTTGACGCTATTAAAATGATCTATGCAAAAGCAATTCCTATTCGGCTACAACCACTCTATAGACAAAGGGCTTTATGCAAAGTAGGCAGTCAAAATGCAGCCAAAAACTTGCCAGTTGCCAATGGAATTATCGTGGAAAATATATCCGAACAAAGAAAAATATCCAGGTTTTTCTAGAGCAAGGCAAGTATGTTTCGTTAGGTTATTTAGTTTGATTAAATAGTAACAGCTGATAAAGCTACCATTTATCCGTAGAGTAGATTTGTCTAATTTTACTGAAATTCCCATTGATTTTAATTATTTCAAAAATTTAAATTTAATTCTATTCTTAGATGCGCACATCTGATGATGTAAATTTGAGCTAAAACTGACGGCAAGAGAAAAAATGTACATAGCTTAAATAATTACCAAGCGCTTAGTTAAGTTTGGATTTCGATATAGTTCCAACGGACAGTTAGTTAATTCATTCCGCAAGTTTTTGGCAGTCATAACAAAACTGAGAATTTGAAATAAATCAATCAAGTGAACTGCATAGATACCAACGATGGCTTTCTTCATGTGAATGGAATTTTGGAACGGTATAAGGCCTAAACTATTATATTTCTCCTTCCAGATATTCATTATGACTATGAAACTTAAACCGACGAGTACGCATTTGCGTAGCCCCATCAGCGGAAATATCACAGTATTCCACGTCGTAGTGTAGCGCGGTCTATCTAAGGTATGAAACTACAGTAGTTATGAACGTATGACAGTACCATAAAAATTCCCTTTAATTGGACATTCCTGTAATTGCTCCATCATCGCCGAGTTCGCTGTAATGGAGAGGAACGCCACCGCTTGTGCAGTGGATGTGTACCTATTCCTTCCCGTCCGTTCTACCGTGGAAGAAGTCTTGTTTACTTGACTCGCTCATCTCATTTCCCCTCCCACGAAATGACCAAGCTCTTCTCACCGTGCACGACTGAGCTCTTCGTTCTGTTCCAAGAGGCGCGACTCCCTTCCCATTGTTCCTCCTCTCATCATGGTGACGGCCGCGAGTTTGAGTCACCGACGGCAAAAAATAAAACAAACTCGTTATCCTTTGTAGCCTCCTTTATTTTTTTTGCATCGAAGCGCCAGGACGCAGGTCTACTTTCGCGTGGGCGAGTGTGATGACTCTTCCCGCATCGTGTATTCGGGTGGGATGTAGGTATGTGAACCTCCTCAAGATTCATTCCGCGGGATTCCGTCATCGAAACTGAAAATGCCGATGAGAGACGGTCGTCGCCGGCACACATGACGTACGATCCATTTCTTCGTTGTTTTCGGCTTTTGCTTTTCCCACTTTGTACAGGGAGATTTTGAAGTAGTATAAACTAGGGTCGAGTTTTACTCGATCCAACTGGATTGAATGGCTCAAGGTAGCTGGAGAGATATTCGTGGGTCATTGAAGCGATATATCTAAGGTTTTTCAAGTAAGCCGAAAACTAATTCTATGACCACATTGCATAAAAATATATCAGGTAATGTGGGGGAACTCACCATACATACAGCAATTTAAATGATCTAAGAATTGCGTTCTCAAATTTTCCCTTTCATCAAAGAATGCTATGAATTAATTATTCGGCGCGGAATTTGAAATTTAGGTGAAAATTACATTTTTCTAATTAATTAACATTTATTATTTAATTTTAAAGTATATTTAATATACTTTTCAAATCTTTGACTCAGCGTGACACCTCGATATTTACTAGCAATCATTATGAAAATATGAAATATACCTATTATTTCACGATTAGTCGAAAATATGTACTAATGAAGTCAAATTATTACGAAGTACATCTCAGGTCCCATAAGGTTACGTGTTAAAATAATATGGGATTAAAAAAAAAGCCAAGCATAAAAATGGAAATTTTTGCCATCTACAAATTTACTTACAAGAACACTTATGCAGAGTTTCGCGCGAATCTGTGAATAGACTAAGCACTCAAATATCTCATCCAAACTTGATCCATACAGTGAGTTTAATTTGAAGACACACAATAACTATGACGGATGCGGAACTCGGACCTGCGATCATTGAGGTACCATTCACGTATACACTTTTGGAAAGTTTGCTTGTGATCCTAGAATACAACTTATCAGTCGGTTGGTGGGTAAATTAAATGAGAACGACAGAAAGAGATATTATTTTGCACTGCCCAGTGAGGGCACCAAGAGTTTGGGAAGAAAATCACCATCAGATAAAGAAGATAATGCGCAAGAAAGATATATCAGATTTGTAAAAAAAAATACTGTGGTTAGAAAAAGAAGATTGAATGGATGCTAAAATTATCAAAAATGGGAGACAGTTCATTATCGAAGACAGGGAGCCAGATGAAGGCTTTGGAAAGTCTCGGGGAACCAAAGTTGGATTATTATATATATAGCACCCATGAGAGTAATATACTCGCTCATTATCGAGGAAGTAGATTAAACAAGGGAGATCAGGATGAAGTAAGGGAGATAGATATATGGACTGATATAGGACTGGTACTCTCGCGTGGTTATTGACCATTGCAGAATCACGATAAATAACTCTTAAAGTTAATTGAAACATTGATACCTTTGCGCCACACACTTTTTGATATACAGTCATACAATTATAGATTATTTTTAACATCCCCTGCTACACGCTCCGGTATCGGGGTATATTGTAAACGTGGAGGTCGGCACATAAACGCTAAATGTGCGGTGAGCGGTGGGGATTCCAGCCCGAGAACACCGCGGTCGTGACCACACGAAGGTTAATGAGATGGATGGTCGGAGGATGGCGTTTCAACACATCCTGCCTGGTGCGTCCCTAAAAGTGAATAGCAGGATGGGGATGGGAGGGAAAGCAAAGGAAGGACAGTGGCGTTCAATCAGGTTTAAGACAATTTATATCGTGTTCGGTGACTGAGCATGCGAAGGCGCATCGCCATTGCAAACAATAAGAAATTCCCGATAAGCTATTCCTTCAGCATTTTGGATTTATGCAGCATGAACGAAAGGTCGACATAATTGGAGGTCATGCCTATCTTTCTGACCCGGCCTAAGCCTCTCGTACTAATCATTCACGTTTCTCACATTGAAAGAAAGCTGCGGGAACTTTGGATTAACGAGACTTATTATTGAAAGTAGAAATGCCTTTGAATGCCTCATGTACGATCAAAACAGCACATTCTTCGTGACTGCATAGCACGGAAATTCCGCGAGAAACTTGCAGCTCTGAGGTAATAAAAAAAAATTCGTTTTCTTTAGAACACGTGGAAATCATCAAGATTCAATAAAAGCCCGAGTTCCTCCCAGTACAAAATTTTATTGTTGAGGAATTTTGTTTTTTTTATGACTGTTCAAATACAATTATCGCTAAAAAGTAAAAATTACCGCTTATAGATACAATAAAGTTAAAGGCTGGAAGTATTTGGATAGTTTAAAGAGGTAATTAGTGATTAAAGCATGAAATTACATTTACCCCTAAAATATTATTCTCCCGCTCAAAGCGACATGGTTTTATGACTAAAAAGAGGGCATATAAATTTCCCTTATTCCAAAAAAAAAAAACAAAAATAAACCTGTACTCAAACTTTTCGTGGAAGCAAATATTATTCACATACCTACCTTAAATGTAGTCACTACTCCCTGCTAATGATAGTTCGCGTGTATCTTAGGGATATATTAAAATGTGGAAGAAGCACAGGTATTTTAAGAGTTTTGGCATTGATTTTTGACAGTTGGGAATTAATACCGTATCATTGTTCCATAGCTGTAATGAGACCGCAATCTAAAACAACTAGATAAAAAGTATTAAAGCCTACACCATTGCACTGATTTCGAGATATTATAACAAATTGGCAGGTGTGCACTATCGATTTTCGCTAATTAAATTTTGTCCATTTAAAGGAGGAAGCAGGGATTTGATGGTGAGTAATGTCAATTCAAGGGAGAAAAAAGGAATCTAGTATAAACAATTCGATTCTGAGTAGCGGTTTTAATTATGAAAAGCAGTGAGTAAATTGATACCCCTCTACATTTTGAGCAAATAGTATTTCGAGCACTCATCGTCTAAGCTTCAGCTCCAACTGCGAAGTTAATGATTTGGAACAACGCCAGCATAGGAAGCCCTCCTACCCTCAGGCCTAACGGAACGATGACTAATCCTCCGCCCTTCATCACCTTCGTTTCCGGAACAAATGAGAGTGATCCCTTTGGGTCTAAAAAAAAGAAAAAAGCTAGGGGAAATCTAATGTCTTGTTTCGCTGGCTGTTGAACTGTAATGCGATAATCGAAAAATCAATTCACAGGTTCATTGAAAAGCTAGATGCTGAGAGGATGGGGGGACATAAACGTTTGAATATCAATGATTAGAGTGGAAATGGACCATTGAAAACTTGCTCTTAACGGTCAAATGCAGTTTAAGAGTGTAAGCAATTGTCAGATAAGCTACATCAAGCGTTGATTCATTCCGCAATGGAGTAATTAGTAATTACATATTTCCACTAAAATTGATCCCATACTTAATTCAAGGATCAATAAAGTACGTAAGATTAACAATTTCTCCTTATTTTAAAGTCTGGGACCTGATAAATTACGAATAATTTCAATTTTTTAATCACATATCTTACCAACAATTTGCTGGTGCTCCACCAAATGGACGCAGTCGACAACGAAGAAGCATCAACCCGGCTATAGAGTTCACTCAAGTTAGCAAGGTTAAAGTTGACTGTTGAAATGTTTCTGATGAACTGTAGGCGTAAGAAATTGAGAATAAGGACGGATATGACACGACGTTGGCGAAAGGGAAGAATACCTACGGATGACTGTCGCTAAGCTCTGAATCATTGAGTTCAAGTTGCATTTTCTCTGTGAAATGGGTGGCGTAATTAACGTGGACAGCGTTCGGACCTTTTTTTATGGAAGGCTCATGGCGATTGCCCAATTGAAACTTTCGCTTTCACCACATGATTATCTTTCGTGTATTATTTTGACTGGTAATTTGTGGTCATCATAGTGCTGCGAACTTGAGACATTGCCGCGGCCGCATTGGTCCCTTTACAAAGCAGGCTTAAATAGCGTACTGATTCATTTGAGTGAACGATTTCTTCCTAATAAAATCTTTGCTCCATTCATCTATTTCCCATCCCCAATTCCCTCATAATTTCACTATTTTCTAAGTTTCCTCGGAAGAGGATAACATATTTAAGCCAATTCTCAAAAAAACAATTTTGTAACTTACGTATTTTTAGGCCCACAAAATGCTCTAGTAAACCCGCAAACCTGAAATCTGAAATGAAATCTAATCTAAATCTAATTTTTATAAAAAGTTTCCATAATGCATAACTTTCGTACGTTACCGACATTGTATCATGCTTCGCAGTCAACACAAACATAATGCATTGATAAGTAGCGGAAACTCCAATATAACTAAACCTTTGATAAATTACTTTTTTCAGAAGGGAAAACTAGGACATACACAGGTATAAAATTTTATTTACTATCCACTTCTTTAATCAGAAACTATTTTACACCGTATATTTTTGTGACTCTTCACAAAAACTGAAATATATAGGTTAATGCAGCGAAAAAGCATGAAAATCAATTTTCAATTGGATTTGAAATGCTTTAGTGTTGACATGAGGTAATACAATTTATGAGCTTCACGTGAAAAAAATATAACCGCTATTCTAAAATGTTTTTGGCATTATTTTTCATTACGTGGGATTATCCACGAGAATGGGTCCGTCAACATATTTTGTTCAGTGCTGTAGAATAATTGATCGAGAACTTCGAGCGGTTCGGAGGGATTAATGAAAAAAAAATTACCTCGTCAAAACAAACCAAGGCGATAACAAGAATAATGGGATCACTGTAAGTTAAATGTATGTGATGTTTTTAGTGAATTTTAAGTAGAAAAATAAATGGATGTTGGAGTAAATGGTGTAATGATTGGAGTTTCTATCTCTATTACATAATTAAAAAATCATCCTCAGCATCTTTAAATTTAATCAAGAGTGCTACTAATTTTCAGGATTTTTTACTCCACATCTACTGTTAAAGACAAGACTTCGGTATGGACGATTAGTACTCTGCATACCTATTGCTGCTATTCACGATGATTTTCTTCAGGTGCAAAAATAACATTAGCCATTTGGCTTGATTATTCTCACAGAGCGCAGGGTAGAGTCTTCAATTAACGCGACGCGTTATCATTCCCAGCGTGAGAAATTTTTAGTTCACACCAATTTTGTACCTTTGTTTAGCTGTAGCTAGTTTTATAAACTCACGTAAGCCAAGAATAGTAATGTGAGAGTGAGACTTCCGGAACCCACGCATATGGGGAAGTAATTATAATAAAAGTTAAAAAATATGGAATGAAACATACAAGACCTTTAGCTCCGAGATTCAAGAATATTGCCTAAGAAAATATGTTATGGGCAAGTATAGCAGGCCTAACCTGTGGAGGAGTTTCTATGCCATTCCATGTAGACACAGTACACATATGGCTTCACTGATTTATTTTTTATTTCTCTATCAGGAAAGTATAACTCAGTATTGGACTTCTATTTACTGGCATAAGTCATCCATTGGCAATAGGATATGGGTCAAAGGGCATCTATTTTAATAATACTTAGGCTACTGGTGTTTTTCGAGAAATGATAAAAAATTATATCGTTTTCCGTCGAGGAAGCCGTTGATGAAATAAATGAAATGGTCAATTAACTCAGTTGGCGATCAGAAATAGAATTTAACAACTAAACTTGGCCCAAGAGCATAGACAGTAGGGGCGGTATCATTTCTGTCACTTTGGGGTATTGCAGACGAGTGATTATTTTGAATTCCCTAAAATTTTTGAGTGCTTACTTTCGGAAAGAAATATTAAAGTACTTATCAGAGAAACTCACCATGAAACAGGGGAACGAACATATTAAAATTCAGGCTTCATAAATGCTCAAATTTCTACAATTCTCATCGTATTCGGACTACCGCATGGGCTCTTTGGACGTTGACACAAACTACTCACACATTCATATACACCTTTGTCTTTGGATTTTTTTATTTTGGGAAGCTGCAACGTGTGGGGCTTCGTCCTCAAAGCTTTCAAGTGGTTCACAAGTCACATCATTTGGGATGAAGACGGTAATAAGGGAAAATTCCATCCCTGATGATGCGCCATGTAACGGACGTGAACGCTGCGGAGACAATTATTGCACACGCTGCAGCCCCCGAAAATGACGAATGCAAGTGACTTACGCAGAAAAAATCTTTCTCACAAAAGTTTTCGTTCCTCATTAAAAGAGGTTACGTTGGGAAAACTATAGGGAAATTTTTATCCTTAAAAAAAATATTATTTTTAGATAACTTGGGGCCATGCGCCTTTTAGTACGCGCTGAGAATCATATAACATCCGTTTCCGAATTCTCAGGACAGTAATGACACACGATTGGTCTCGCATGTACGAAGGGCCTAAAATTTAGACTCTTGACGCCATCTGCTACGCCCATACGCGGAACAACATTCCTTAGGGAGACCCCCGTTGAGAAAATGACACGTCTTCAACGACCTCCAGAATCCAACGCAGATCCAACGATCGACGTTGCACCTCTCCTCTCGCAAGGGCAACGCAAGAGGGCGTCCGCCTCATCCTTCAACTCTTGATATCCTCCCCGGCCCACACGCTGTTTTCTTCCTCACACGGCGTCCACCGCCTCCTCGTTTAATTTCTCGTTTCCGAGAACTTGGTCGGTCGACGATGTAATCTTTCATGCGAGGCGCTATGGGAGGAGGTGGGGTGAGGTGAGGAGGTGGAGGTAAGAGAGGAGGGGATGGGTTAATGGATTGCCTTTGCGACACTGCGATGCGTCGACTGCGATATGCCAGAGGAATCGCTCTGCGTATCGATCGTCCGGGCCACGCAGTGTATTGAATTGCGATAAAATGCGACGTGTGAAACAATGCGATGTATAAAACTATGTCCTGATCGATGTGGTGCGATCTTCTTCATGATGCGATGCTTGATATCAAGCGATTTCAGTTGTCCAAAGAAACGATACCATAAGATACACGAAATACAGAGAGTTATACGAAAACACAAGAGACATGACACTATGTGGTAAACAATAACATGCAATATTATTCATGCGATATGAAACACCCCTCCAAGAGGTGGAACATCCGAGAATTCTTCCTTTTGCATGCATCAGATTATTTTGAATGCATCAGATTATTTAGAATGCATCAGATTATTCATCGACATGAGATTAATCGTGCAGGTGAAAAATGAGCTTAAACAACTTATTTACTGATTAGGGTACGTCCTGCGTCATAAAATCCTGCCTGAGTGCACTAATGGAAGGAGTAACTGACGGGAGAAATTACCAAGGAACATAAAGTTTGGAATACATCGACCAAATTATTAAGGGTTGTTTAAGTAGAGAATTATGAAGGAATGAAGCGGGAGAATTATGAAGGAATGAATCACTTAAGATTGGAAATCTTCAGCAAAGCCAATCCTAGATCTGGTGACTGATGATGACGATGACTAGAGTTTGTTGACTTAAAATTCATATCGCCACTCGAAGTTGAAATCTTCATTTCACACAGCCCTTGATGACGATTGTTCACAATCTACATTCACTCGAATATAGATTTTTAGCAGCTGAGCACCGATTGGTGGAGTGGTGGCCTTGCATGGTAGGAGGGATAGAGTGAGAGAGTGACAGAGGACAAAAAACTGAAAAGAAGAGGCGGAGAGTAGTCAGGTGACATGGGGAGATATGAACAAGGAGAGAACGAGGGCCATTGTCGCTTCAATGGGCACTAGCAGAATTTGGATGAGCCTGTGTTTATGGGACACTTAACTCGGGCGCTCGGTGACACTCGTGTTCCTGCCCGCTAACAAGATACATCGCTCCACCCATTCTCACATTTTTTCCGTAACGCTAAAGAGACTTAATGAGAGTAAAGAGATTGCAGCTTTTTAAACGTTTTTTTAAAGGGTGTAAAAGGGTTCAAGCGTGGTCATGGAGTAGAGTATCTAGAGCTAAAATTAATTAAGTTTGCAGAGGGGAAAATGCATTTGGATGGATTTAAATCTAATCGTATACACATACAAAAATGATTCTATGGTTAAACTCAGATCTGTTCCTCGAAACTCTGTCGCTTTCACCAAAGATAAATCTGAAATATTCAAGTCAAAAGAAATTGATGATGATATAGGGAAAATTTTAGTACGATTCAGCCATCGGCACATTATACCATTATAAACATAACTGTCTCAACTGCAGCAAAGAATACGGTCAAATTTTCGCAATTTATAGAGTCTATCAGCGCAAGAATATAATTTTTTAATGAAAATAACAGCGGAAAATACGAAAACGAGGCCACTAAATACCCACGTCATAAGTAGTTTGATTTTCATGTCAAATGGGTTTTATGCATTTCAAAATTGCTTGAAGAACAAAGCACATGTTATTCAAAATAACATAAGGCATCTAGCTAACTATGCATTTTACAAGATTGGAATGCTTGTTACGTAAAAATAAGAAAATTCCTGCGGAAAAAGGAATGTTACCGCGATTATAAAAATGAAGTAACGTGGTGAAAGAATATCTTGTGAGAGAAAAGCTTGCCAGATGACTACCACAAGCCAAAAGAATAAAAATTGAAGGGATTTTCATGAAACTCTTTTGCCAACGAATTGAGCTAAGATCCAAAGCCGATCTGTTTTTCAATTTCAACGGAATACTGCCCATCAACCACAAATACTTCTTGCCGATTGCCCTGCTTACTAGGTCAGGAAAGCTCCCGCATTGACAATTGTCGGAGATTCGCCTGAATAGAAAGTTGCAGCGTGTTAATCTTATCAAAAATTTGCAAGTGTATCCATTTCTGGCCCAGTTCATTAAGAGAATGCGTTTCAATAATCTAATACACCACACGACAAGTTCACCTGCCCACTTTCTCCCCGCAGGTCGCCTATCTCTTACTGATTTGCCTGCACATCATCGTCATCATCATTTACCAGCCACTCCTAATTACGCTGTCACGCATACGCCGGCAGGCGGGCGGGTGCGGGCTTCATCTCACGCCTCGCGTGAGAAATCCCCGTATCCATGGGGCGTATAGGAAATCCGCCTTTTTAAGTGACGCCGTTCACGACGGCCGAGCCGATGTACGGGGCCCCACCGCTTGGCAACGCGGAGTACGTATGCAGGTGGGGAAGGCGGCACTATCGGCGCGTGTGGACGGGGAAAAACCCCGAACTTCTCACTCGCCAATGCCATTCGAGGTCGCGCCTCACAGGAGGCGCGTTACCCTCCTCCACCGACACACTGAGCGAAGAAATGAGGGTAGCACGGCTGGATACATTGACAAAGTAACCTGCTGGAGTCGACCTGCCGCAGTGAAGGCTGAAAAACTAGTTGCAAGGGCTATCTCAAGTGTCGGCAACATTTACATACGTAGTTGTCCATATCATGAGCTTGAAGGACTTTTTTCCCCATCGCACTGAGGTGCATCTCAGGGTGACTTGTCCCTGAAATCGTAATCTGGGCGACCACGAGCCGAAAAGTCAGGGTGCATAGTTTTGCCAATTTCAGACAGGCGTCCCTCGAAAAAAAATCTTTCGTTAAATATAACAGAATTAGATGAATGATTTTGGGTATCTTGAGATGGGCCAACTAGGAGCGAAAGGTAATTTAAACTAGTAAAAATATTATTTGATCAAATATGATTTGAACAAAAGGAATGATCTTTGGTGATTTTTCATCCACAAACCAATCACAGACCGCCTTCAGGCTGTAAAAAGCCACGATGAACATTTTTATTTATATTACTTAGTTTAATTGTTTGATTAATGAATGAGGATAGCCTGTAAAATTTCTATTAGGGGGCATTAAAAAACTTGCATTTCACTCAAATGCTCATTTGCAAGTGACATAGATAAAATATTTATAAGAAGTCGATAATTTGTTAGAATAATTTGGCAGGAGTTTAACATGTAGATAACCGCTTCAGGTAATGCAGCCAATGAAGACCCAAGATGGCATATCTGCATATCTTGAAGCACTTATCACACATATGCTGTCGGTTAGCATGGTAAAGTAGTTCCTAAATACTCCGGTATTTACCATTTGTCGATTAATACATTTATGATTTGATAAAGACTTTAACATCGCAATGAGACATTCATCATGGGCGGAGAACTTAATCCAACGACGATTACTAATTAATTTATCACTTTAATAAATACCAATACCTAAAACACCTATGGGCCAATCTTATGGCGCAGTCTTCAAAATAGCTGTTTTAGGGCCTGCCACTATAATGCATGACAATACACATGTTATGGTATTGTACATTTTAAAATTTAGAACAAATTTTAATTTCACTGAAAAATTGAAAACATCATTATAACAATATAAGTCCTTCACAATGATACGATTATTCTTAAACCTCTTGTGTATGAGACGGTCTTACATTTTTGCTGGGGGAAATTAATTAAAATTTACCGAGATTAGCGCGCTGAGTGAATGTTAATGCTGCTTGGTTTATGAGGTTAGGGATGAAGGCTGGCGTCTCTTCTAGGGGAAAGAAGAGGTGTAACGCTTTTTTCACAAGGAGGAACTCATGGAGAATTAAATCTTTTTTTTGACCTTACTACGTGCTGTTGCAAGTTTTATCTTAAAAAAAGAATGATTAATAGAACTACTGACCCATTTCGCCATCAACTCAACAACATCCTCCACATTTCCGTTACGAGGCGGTGACTATTTTATCATGCGCATTCTTATCCGTCTCGTCTTTCAACGGAGAACTCGGGGCAAAAAAATCAGTCTTCTTTAAACTTTTTCCTTCACTTCAATATGTTGGGAGAGAAAGAATTTCTCATAATAACACTGCAACTCAGTTTACTCTTTGAATGAGTCGTAATCAATAATAACGGTTCCCTCTACACGAAAGCTTGCGGCCTTTGTTTTTCTGAATATATTACTGGCAATAGTATTAATTAGTTTGACTTGCACGGTGTAGATACGTACATACTGTAATCCTGGTATGATATGCTCAAAGTTACGATCGGGAGGGACATTAAGCAATGGGAGGAACAGATATTTCATCCAACTGCGATCTTCAATAACTTTAAAGAGCGGGGACAATTCACCCAAAATTCTTTTCGTAATTGGATTTCGTAATTTTTTTAACGTGCGCACATATTTCCATCTCCAGCGATGGAGCAGGTCTATGAGCAATCTGCACGATGGGACTTCAGCGACCGAGCGAATTCAAATGATTTCCGATTTTAAATGCCTCCATTTTCAAGGAAATACATATGGAATTGACGGACATAACGTTTTTACTTAAGCAAAACATCAGAAGAAAAATAATGATCACTATACTCATTGAAATTATAACCATTAAAAAGGTGAGAATTCAACATCGATAAAGGAGAAGGTTTCTGAGACCATAATGGGAAGTAACTGCCATTGGGGATCTTGAAAAGAAATTATAATGCAATGCAAATTTTCATTACAGCAGTATAGTTCAGATACCTTTAATTGATGCCTCGCTTCAAAACCGTAGGTAAGCGACAAAACTTTAGGTTGATTGGCTTCACTTTTTGACACGCCAAAACAAATGGTTTCCCTTGAACATATTTTATTCATCTACTATTACGCATACAGTATGGGCACAATTGAACATTTTATGGACGATTTCAACGTTTCCCTTGATTCAATAAATATTCCATGTTCATCTTATATGATTACCTAGGGATTGAAAAACAAATTACAGTTCTCATCACATTCCGACCAAGCTAATTTTTCACAACTCTGATGTACGCCTAGCATTTTCTTAATGTGTTCTAGCGACTGGAACCAACTGTCGTGAAAATAGAAGGACAAACCTGTGACTAGCAAATTTCTGAGAATTTTTCTCTCGGGGAAAAAGAAACAAAAATCCAACAATCACGCAGATCCCGGAGAAAAATGTCACACAATCGATTATCTCAGTACCTAATGACTATCGACTGTGTTCCAGCATTATGGATTAAAAACTCTCTTCTCGTCCCATTCTTCAAAATTTATCTAATAATTTTTTTCTTTTGCAGATTCCGATAACTTTTTGGTGTCATTGCCCTGCGTCATCGCACATATCGGAGACGAAAATGAGCCCTCGCAGCAGAGAATCTGGGTGCGCCTCGCTGATCCTGCTCGGAGCGCTGGCTTTGGGCGCCGCCCTTGTGCTCGTGTCTCCACCTGTCGGCGCGCGGCCCTCTTACGTGCTGTGCGCCTCCAGCCTGGATTGCGAAGAAGACGAGTGTTGCGTGCTCGGTGAGTGGCGATAATCAATTCAGAGGAGGGGTCATAAAAAGTGTTGATGGGATCGTAAAAATGGCAGCGCATCTCTTCACGAGGAAAATTGTCGTGACCTGTTGGTTTGTTCCCACGTGTGACTTGAGCGTGTAGGAAAGGGTGGTCCAAAGAAATCAAAAGTTTGAAAATTGTTCACGCTGTCTCCTAATTCAATACTCAACGACTAGATAAAAGAACGCCTTGCGTGAACAAAACACTATGAGTCCGCAGACGACCGTGTGCCCCATGCATTTTTATATACGCTAGGATTTACGATTCCGTTAGTGATAGACAACGTGAGGGTGGAAGTAGATTTTTGCATCCGCAAAGGAGAAAAATGCGGGCTCGAATACGGGAGAACAATGACGGAGACACGACAAGTTATTTGCCTCAGTGATAAGAATCGCCGAAGAGGCGGTTAAGTAGTTACCTTGAGCTACTACGCATATATGCTCAAGCAAGTCCAGCATTATTAGTAGGTGCAGTTCTAAAAAATGAGCTCTCACAGCCAACTTGAATTGAATATTCCTATTAAAATCAAATACCCCAAACGACCATTGAGACGAGAATGAGAGAAAGAGAAGAATACCCATAAATAAACACCAATTAATTGTAGTAACAAGGATATAACAGTCCTATCCAAGCCCAGTCTTGTAATAGTTTTCATCACCTCATTCCTTTAAATAAGATGAAGTTCATAAGTAAGAGGCAGCTGCATGTTAAGCCATTTAATTTCAGGAAAATGAAAGTAAAAAAAGTGGTGCACCTGGATAAGAAGTAATCAGATTTGACCTTCTCTCTGTAGAAATTGCAGTCACGAGGTAACATCATTTCGTGAATGCATTTCGTAGGTAAGACATGATTTTTTATTTACCCTGAAAGGAGAAGGATTACTGATAGACGCAGTATTTATTTGGTATAAATGTAAATATTATCAGTCTAGTCGAAGAATTTTAAAATAAAAGAGGAAAATAAAGAAACTTCCTCGAAGCGATTTCCTGCCAACAAACGACAAAAGTAAGTTTCACGCAAACATTTAGGAGAACACTGATTAAATTACCTCATGTTTTTATCTTAATATTTTATTGTGTAATGCAAGACGAGAAGGATATTTCTAGGTGGAATTTATGAGTTCAAATCGAATGAAATACATGTTGAAGTTACGAATGCACTTAAATAACCCAGTAGAAAATTATGATATGACTCATTGCCTCTTTTGAATATCTGGAAGAATAAAAATTTTAACGCACGCAAATTTTTTTAAAGATATAATGAATTGCTATGTGTGCAAAATATAAAAAAGGTATTTTCCTTTCGTTTATTTGCAGGGATGAACCGCTACAGCATTCCCCAATGCATGCCGATGAAAATCGAGGGAGAATCGTGCCGCCGTGAATCACAGCTGATCCACAACGTGACCGTGGGCTATCCCAACGGTGACACCGTGGACTTAGTGGGTGTCCACCACGTAATGTGTGGCTGCTCCCACGGGCTATACTGCAACCAGGACAGCACAACGTGTACCAAAATAACCAGGAAGCAGAAGGTGTCACAGGACCGGACTTGAACGAAAAAATGCTACAGTTGAACATCGAATGGCGATGTACTTCAGAAGACGTACTGATACAGTGACCAAAATCCCCCAATTTATTTATGGGTGGTTGTCACTTTTACAAAGTGATTACTTTGTCTCATAGAAATGGCGCAATGCCAACTTACAAAATGTTTACCAAAGCCACAGTATTATGACTACTTAAGTTATTGACCATTGAGGTGCATCAATGCACTTTATTTTTGAATAAAGAGTTTTAAACAGGGGTGAAGGATAATTGAGAAGTGATTTTTATTTCTTGAGAGAAATTCCACGACACTTTGATTTGGCGAAGATGAAAGAATTCGGGGTTACAATGATCATGGGTGATTTCCTTTACATGGACTAATATAAGATCGGTATTAATTCATTTACTAATCTCAATTTTAGTAAATTTATTTCCTAATGGTTTAATCTGAAATTCAGCAAGTTCTGGGTTAGTGATTTTATTTACCATTAACATATTTGTTCAGGAAATGACCGTGGAAAAAGAATACTGAAAATTACGAATCCAAATTTTCGCCATGATTAGTAAAAGTTAATGAAGCCTTGATTCCTAGGTCTGAGCTGGATACCACCACATACTCCAAAGCATATTACCCTAAGAGAGTGCATATTTTTGAATAGATGAGAGTATATATATTTCACGATTCGATTACCAGCCTGAAATTTTTATAGGATAATTGACGTCCATTGGTATAACTGAGGCAGAAAGTATGGTATGAGTGAGGAAAAAAATGAGTACTGGAGAAATACATCGGATTGGTCAAGGAGACGTACGCGGGTGCTATGGGACCATTCAAATATTATGTAAGACGCTTTTGGGGTTAGGGTTTTTCGGGATTATGTTACTTTGTCTCATTAAGAAGGGAAAGGGGGTTTGGAAACAATTTACGTAAGACTTTTGTCCGTCATGAAGCATAGTATCGTTTCCAGATATCCTGTGTATTTTTACAACTTCATCAGCTATGGCACTGTTTTACTCTTAATGTTAATGAATGTGGGTCTCCAGCACTGCATAATTATACGATATTCAGGGCTTAAAGCTGTACGATGGAAAGATGAAACACCTTAACGAAGAGTAGATACAAATATCTAACGTCTTACGTAAGACTGAGAGGGATTAGGGGGGGGGAGATTGGGAAAATCTTACATTGTCTTACGTGAGGGGAGGATGTCAAAATGGCATAAATCGTCTTACGTAATACTTGAATGGCCCCTATGACATAGGTTAGAATTGATGACGGTATGGCAGAGGGCTTTAACATGAATGTCAAATTGGATCAGAGGTCAGCACTGAGCTCTGACTTGTTTGATATGGTTATGAATGTAATGACTAATGGCGTCCGAAGCAATGCACAATAGAAAATGATGTTTAACAACGACATTGTTCTGTGTGAAACCAGCCAAGCCAAATCATAGCAGAAACTGGAGGAGGTGAGGAAGGCTCTAGAAGAGAGAGGAATGAAAATCAGTAGTACGAAAACCGAGAATATGGTAGCCAACGACCAGCAGAATGATGCCCCAGTAGGACTTCAAGAAGACGTCTTACGAGCGAAGAGGAGATGGAGGTACCATGAAGTAATCCTGTAGAAATATGGAGGCCTGGAAGCTAAGGTATTCCCTATAATCCAATGCAGATGGTTGATTGGAGGAAAATGAGGGCTGTTATGCGACAAGAAAGTGAGCAACAGAATGAATGGAAAAGTGTAAAAAATGGTAGAGACCAGAAATGACCTACAGCGCTGGAAGATGGGCAACCATCAGGGCAAGGAAAGGTGACAGAGATGAAAAAAAAACTGAGAAGGATGAGTAGAATATCCAGATATGATAGAATATGGAATGAATATGCTAGAGAGACACTTATAAATGGGACTAGTAAGTAAAAGATAAGAGAAAGCAGCATGAGGTGGCTTCGGCATATCGAAAGGAAGAATGAACATTACGTGGAAAAGAAAGTGCAAATACAGGAGGAGCCTAGGAAGAGAAGGGTTGGAAGTCCAAGAGTTAGATGGAAAGACAAGGAATCAGGAGATCTCAGAGAGAAATACTGGAAGGAGGAGGAAGCCCAAAACAGAGAAGTGTGGAAGAACAGACTAAGGAGAAGTTAGGCTGACCCCACATAGGAGTGGGACACAGAGAAAGTGAAAGAAGAAGAAAATCAATGTCCATTGCTAGCCATAGCTGCAGCGTCCATAGAAGGGTGGGTTTACTCTGGTCAGTTCAATGCGCAAGTTAACTGCAGCAAGCGATCTTTGACGTCAATAATACAAGTAAATAGCTCTTTAAGTTTGCTTACAGAAGTTTCGAAGATTAGGTAAGTCACTTGCCGAAGCATATTGTTGCCAATGCAAACAGCAGCCAATTTATGCACCCTTTGCACAAACTTGTGAAACATTTTCGCCATAGTGAAATTCCGTGCAGAAGAGACTAGCGAGTGTAAACCCACCCTGACGTACCATCATTTTCAAAAGTTGAGGTTAGATAAATAAGGGTCCTAAGGTTTTGAAATGCCGGTAGCCCAGTTTTCAAGGGTATGGTCGCTTCTCTAGGTAGTGGGAGGACAACATTCTACTTCCTCATCGATGCCGTCTTTTAAAGCACTGTCTCAGATAACGCATATTTTTTTCAAATGAGAATATACAGAACTATGATGTACTAATTGTAAGTTACCTCTAGGAGCAATCAGGCAAGGTGGTAATTCATAGCCACACAACAAAAATTATGAACACATCCATCTGTTTACAGGAACCATTCACCCCGGACTCACCGCTTATTATTGGTAAAGAATTTAGGAATAAATTACAGAATAAAATATTGGAATATTAATGTGAAATCAGTACATCAATGATATAATAAATAACCAAGTTCTGCATATTTACAAAATCGGCTTTTCCCAACAAAATTGAAGTGTACTTTGGGAAATTAAGGAAAAACCGGCAACCTAAGCCTTTTAAACTGCAGCAGACAGGACAAATAAATTGAATGAAAATAATTTTCATTGAGAAAAAATAGTCATTACACACCATGACAGAGAACACCTACGACTCGTTTTGAACAATAAGTGAAGTAATTCATGATTTACTTATATAAATGTATTCTTACACCACGTCCGAGATAGACTGACCGTCCCGACTTGAACTTAAAAACAAAGCAGACGGATCTTAACGTCGAATATCCCCTCTAAATGCTTCATTTACTCGTACCAATGGATTGCTAGCATATTCAGTCGAAAAGCTCGAAGTTTCATGATGTCATAAGATTCCTGCGATATTGAGTGGAATTTATGCATGATGCAGAAATAAAAAATTTGCAATTATCCACATAAATAAATTTTATTTATAGGGAGCGTTCGCAGACCTCCAGTAGAAACCACACTCCAGACGGGGCGGAGTTAAGAAGTCGTACTTGCTATCATAATTGTATTTTTACTGGCTGTTTTTCACCCTAGTTCCCTTGCCTCGTTTTCCTCCCGCTCCCCTACCTTCGGTTTTCCCACCCACTTCCCCGCCATTCCCCTTTCCCTCTCTTCTTTTTCCATGACTATATATTGTGTACACTTATTTATCACCAGATGATAATGTAAAAACATCGAAGCCTAGGCCCCAGTAAAACTATATCTGTGGAAAATTGCAAATTTTTCTTTTCTGCATCATTGTTCTTATTCCATTTTCAGAAAAAAATTGTGAGAGACTTACCTCGTGTTATGCTGGCTGTGACATGCCAGATAAATTCCGTCCTTGAATTCCGCATTGTCCATCAAAACGTAGCGATTAGTTTGGAAGGGAAAAGTCTTTACATCTTCACCACAAGATCAAGGCACCAATGGATAAGAATAATGGTCATACATTCACTGTAGATGGGTATTATTGTGAATAATTATGTTTTCATTTGCAACAGTTTAATGTTTCTTCGTATGATGAGAACCTAGAGAGGAGATGACAATCAAATTCAACTTTAAAACCAGAACACTATTTATTGCACTTAGCGTTAATTTCTTCTCACAGAGAGAGGTATCATTATTAATATTATTATAGATTTATTGTTGTTATTGCCAGTATGCAAAGTTTTCATATATTCATAGGCTATGTACATGGGTGTGGAATGAAAAACCAGCAATATTTTCATGAAATTCGGTGACACAGTAATTAAAATACCGAGTGAAAAAACACATTGCGGATTCTCATTAGAAAGGATTCGACACAGAAATGAATAATAGAGTATATTCAGACGGTAGATCAGCGCCTAGCGAAAGAAATGTTTTCTCTAATGCTGTACCAATGTTCACTTTTCCCTCGAAAAAACCCGAGCATGAACACGTTCGTAGTAGAAGGTTGTTCCATCGCGGCTATTTTCACCATCGTTTCATTCCTACTCTTCTGAGAGATCCAGAAGGCTTCCAAACAAGGGATTACAAGTACCATTCGTGTGTTCTTTTCAATTGCCACGTCGTTATATATAACGGCAGCTCCTTTCAAATCAGACATGTGATGCTCATCTTCAAAAACACTCGCTTCACACTCCTTTCTAGATGAATGTGGGCAAAATTGGAGGAGACATTGGAAGAGAGGGGTTGGGATATTGGAACATGGAAACCTGGACATTTTGGTGACGGGATCCTGTGATTCTACTGTCCATTCCAAACTCAGAAGGCACTTTTTTGTCGAATGGCAGCCCGATTATAAGCGTTTTAATTTTTTCGGAGCGTACTTTCGTCCTGCAAATACATTAGTGACCAGACAAGTATATTCATTCCCAGTTTCAAATCTGTATCTCTCTCTGATGTCAACATACGGAGAAATCTTTGGAGAGGGAACTTGAGAATGATTAATGGAAAATTAGTGAGAGAAGTAAATGACTGGAGGCAGGCGACACTTGATGAAATCTTCTCACGTTAAGTATGTCGAAAATAAATCATCACGCGATACTCCACTTAAGTTCTTTAACCCGGTTGATATCAACGTCTCTGCGCCATTATCAAGGAAGCATTGACCTTGACGCACTGATAATGATGTATAGACGTTGAAATCCAACCGGAACATATATTCTAAGGGGAACCTAACCAAGCAGTTGTGCAATTCTAGGTGGGCCTAGGGTAGTCTTGGGAAATTTCAGTCATCCTTAAGCCAGGATTAGGCTCACTTCATGCTCCTCCGTGGTTACTTCTTGAGCGCTATGGTCATTTCGAAACGAGACTATCACTCTCCAGCTCCCAAGGTCCTACCCAGTGGTACAGCGAATTTTGCATCGTCTGGCAAGAGTCAGCGTGAAACCCAACCCAACAGGAGACACTCTGACTGCGGCAGAAACACACCACGCTCAGCTGCACAAATATTTTTTTACAGAAAACAGCTAGAGTTAACAAGTTCTCGGCGGCGGTAACTGATAAATTTGACGGTAGGACACTCTCCTTCCCCATATAACAATCGTACTCCTGGAATACTGATAGTGGAAGAGATTGAAAAGATGATACCCGTGCAAAACTTCACGTGCGTCCAGAAAGGAATTTCAGTCTGAAAGTCGCTCCATTGAGATTGTATTCGGACGTGCCTTTCGAGGTTGAAACAGGTGGTAGAAAAGGGAGGGGTTTGGAGGTTACCAA
The DNA here is from genome assembly GCA_963169105.1 of Ceriagrion tenellum. Taxonomy (NCBI): domain Eukaryota; kingdom Metazoa; phylum Arthropoda; class Insecta; order Odonata; family Coenagrionidae; genus Ceriagrion; species Ceriagrion tenellum. The sequence continues at coordinate 79,680,784 of OY720635.1, forward strand.
GTGGTATTTTGGGGGTAAGAGGTGGGTGCCAATGAATTAGGGTCGATGGACTAACTTTTTTTCCGAAGCAGAAGAGGCTTTGTGGACAGACTGTAGGGTGACGTTGGCGGTGGCAAGGGCGGTGCTGCCGTATTTAACCGCGCATGCGCACTCAGTCAGTCAGTCACACGTGCACAACACATGGCGACAGAGAAGGAATTGCTTAAAAAAACGTAGGACAGTCATAAAAAGAGCACACACTTCCGAGAAACAGTCGAAGGTTTTTTTTTTCACAGTTAATGTACTTATTTTGACGATGAATAACACAGACCGTGGAGCCTAAATGTTTTCGCCTCAAGTCCCAATACGGCGTATTAAAAATTTTCTACAAATCACAGCTCTGGAATGCCGTAAAAGCTAAGGGCAACGACTGACAATAAACGTAATTACATCGATACGTCACAGATCTGCTGCCAAGAGTCGGGATTACTGACCCCACTGAAGCGTTTCCCGCTTACTCGTGGGCAAAACAGGTGACTGCTGGAAACATCTCTGCATGAATGACTGCAATAACCCACCGTAGCTACATTTTTGCGTCAATGTAGACCTATAATCTAGAGCATAAGTTAGGTATAAACATTGCTAGGTAATGGCCGCTTATATCAATATATAACAACACAGGAAAAATTCAATATACACTATAGTTCACGCATGTGATACACCTAAAAAATCAACAATTGGATTTTTCCATCAGTCACGCTGAAGTTCCCGACTCACAAAATGTTCTGTGACGTATTAAAAACCCAGTCCGCCTTATCCAAAGCCAAAATGAAAGGCGGTATATAAAACACACGTAGCAAGTGCTGATTGGTGTAGTAAGTGTTATACACGGAGAAAAGGTAGATTACTCTTTACATTATCTCTGCTGTAGACATAAATTAGCATTAACAAGGTAATGAGAGAAGCCATCGAATTCAAACGATCTCCAAAAGCATTCACAACTTGTTTTGCGGCCCATTTCTTGCAGGCCAGGTAAATTAAATCACATTATCGTAGTGTTATTGAGGTAAAAATATTTTGGTTTTTGAGCAAAAAATCACATTTTTGATGGATAAAAATATACATTATCGTCAAATTCTAAATCAAACTTTCATCCTCTCCGAGGATTCAACATCCGTTAAAACGTGAATAGTGGCTCAGATACCTTTTTGAGTTTCCTTAACAGGAGAAATGAATTATTGCAATTAAACATGGTGAAATTACGTCACAGAGCACCGAATACTCCGGTAGGCACACGCCATATTGTATCAACATGATTGAAGCGGTTGTTCAAGTAGTCTTAATATTTTTCCCCGGACTCATTTTGGGGCACACAATGTTTTTGCTTTGTGCACACGCAAAAGTTGATTTTCTTCAAGTAAGATACAAACTTTTTTGCTGGCAACGTATTGGATATTTTACGTTTCCTTTAATCCGTAACAAGCCATGTATTTTATATATATATATGCAAAAGTTTAACCAAGAAGAAAATTACGTTTTAACGACTGAATTCCTTGAACATTACGATGGTAAAGGGTCCATTTTGGGCTTTGTATTTTTTTAAACTACGTTTCATAAATATGAAATGCATCTTTGGAATGTAAGTGTACAATTAACGTTTTTATATTTTGGAACCTCTCGAACTAGAAACACATCAAACTACCACTGACAGCTCTTAATTTAAATATAGGTAGGTTATTAGCTTTGTCGTATAATTAGCAAACTCTTAATCGCATTATTAAAAACATTATAAACACAATTTACACTCTACAAACTGTTAGTAGATATAACAAATAGTGTCCCAAAATGTCTGATCAATTAAAAGACTGGAATACATCTCCTTTCAATGCTAAAACGACGTTTTCCTTAATATCTAAGACCTAAAAACTTAGGTGATTATCATTTCAATTAGGCCATTTCACTAAATCTCTTTTCTCTACACTCTTGTGTTCCTGAAGGTAATATAGTCCCAAAATGTTATTTATTCGTTATGCATTTTTTTTTACGTTGACGCGGAGAGATTAACATTTTTCTCTAGTAAGTGACAGGTCAAATGTTATATTTAACTGGTGATAAACATGGACTGAGATATAATCTGTAAGTGGATATGGTAAACACTATTTAAAATGGCGTAAAAACCATTTTTAGAACAAATGTTGCTGAAAAATGATGACTTTAGGCTAACTGCTCTCGATCTAAATAAATTTTGCGTTCAGCTACTGAATTATTACATAATATGCTAGGTACTAAGGGTTTATATTAATAATAGCTCAAAATTAATCTAATAAAATTGAAATATTTACGAAGAGCGCTGCGTACGTGTGGCATAGCCCTGCACTTTTAGATTTAGTACTTGTTTAGATTTTTGGATGATGTGGTTTACCTTCACTCCTACATCAATATAGAAATGTATGCATACTTCAAAACTGGTCTTCACTCCCCATGCGGAAAGAAATGAACCAATCCCAATTTAGTGCTTATTTGATAATGGATAGGGAAAACTTATTCGTGGAAATGGTTATAACCACTATCCAAGTTTTTAAGCATCTTAGGTTTTTTTTAAAGCTTATCCCAATGTTTTTGTTACTCCTAAGAAAATAGTATTGATTGGTGTTTTTATACTTGCGATTTCGAGATGTACTTATTCACTATTCACAGCTAATCCGTTTTGCATTTTTACGTTATACCCCTCTATCTACTTCATTAACCTGCACTAGTAATAAAAGGATTATAAAAACAGAGTGTGCTACATGGGAGAAAGCACTATGTAAATGACACTCATTGAATGCATTGTTACACGTGGACAAAAGAGAATACTCTCTTTGGCTTTCAAATAAATTTTGGACTACATATTTATAACAAATTAAAATAGTAAAATGAGTTTTTCACTGAAGTCTACGGTCTATCGCAGCTGGATTCAACACAAAAATCCAACGGGCAGACTATTGTTCCATCATTTCTAATTGTTTCAATAGTAATTTGTTAAGTATTCTGTCCTCCAATGAAGACGATCGAATTTAGCTCCAGAAAGCGCTAGGAATCATTATGCCAGCCAGTTTTGATTCTATTTTCAGCTGCAGATAAAGTCGAGCCGATTCCAAATTGATTTGGCCAAGTATTACGTAAGTATCCAATATTTAGGTTGAGCTATAGTATACTAACTTAAATAGTTTATAAAACCTTTCCTAATGATTGCTATGAGTGCTATGCCCGCATGTAGAGAAAGAGAACTGAAAATTCAAATCATATCCAGTAAAGCACTGCTATGTACTCGCGTCAAAAGCAGCAAGTTACTTCTTTAGGAATGCAATTACATTCAATGAGGGTTGAATAAATAGATATTGAGGGGAAAAACTGATAATGGGACGTAAATTGTTCATATTATTTGAAAAGGAAAATAGAAAATGAAAGTAAGGAAAAATTACAACATTTCAAGAGAACCAAAGTCAATGACAAGAATAATTATCAGAAACAAATATGAATCCATAAATCTATCGATTCAAGTACACAACTGGTATTTTATTACAACGGAATTCACGGTAGTTGTAATTATGAAAAGATGTCCTAGTAAATTTCAGGCTTGCTGCTTCATTGTGAGTACATGAGAAAATATTTCGCAATTATATGTTGAAATGCTAGCCAAAAATATCAAGTATTGAAACTATATAATCAATTAGGCTAAAATCACTTTTGCAAAATACACATCAATTTTACGTTCTAATTACTGTGTAGCAAGGACAGCTTTTAAAATTCATAATAAACGACATAAAGGCTTTCGGAAACCACCACGAGGACGATATAGGAAATATTGATTTGCCGAAACATTGATTTTCATTAATAATAGATAAAAGATTTTGGATGTACCACTCGCTCTTTTTCATTTTCCCTCGAGTAGATAAAATGTCATCAGGGGCATTCCCTTACATTAAACAGCTCGTTTCAAAGGTAGAGAATTGTAAGCGTCGCACCGTGATAAAAGCATTAAATTATCAAAAAATACCCTAAGTATACTTTAGGCGTTCATGACATGAATCTAGAAAATATTAGAACACTGTAAAAGCATGACTTGAGAAATTGTAAATGAACCCTTCGCCATTAGATCACTATAGTAAAGATAAACACAACCTTAAAATTCTACCAGTCAAATGGTATCACGATTTCAAACTATAAAAAAACGATTTTATTATCATAGCCGTAAACATATTAGTGACTAGAGAATGTATCGCAGGGTACGATATACCTGAATATTTGGAACACATCTCAGTTAATTCAAAATAAAAAGATGATATATACAATCAGTCTCTTAAGAGTGTTTGTGGAAATCATTAAATCATCACAATGGCCTAGGATGACAACGATGTAAACGGAATTCTTGGCTAATTCATTTTTTGCCGGCTTTAAGCTACCTAAATGTTAAATAAGTAACCTGAAAATTATAATTTAATAAAGTGGAGCAACTCAACTGTTGCTTAAATCTGCTGACGGTACACTTCGCGTTTAGCTCTTACAATTCAGTATCTTTCTCCAAGTAGTAATAACAGGTATTGTTATATTAGAAAAAGAATTATTTTAGTCTGATTCCTATCCAATATTACTTAAAAGAACTAAAAAAATTGTTGACTTGTCATTACTCTTTAGGTTTACCAATCTAATTATGACGAATCGGATACGTTTTTATTTGATCGACCAGCTGAGCAGCAATTCTTCCCCGAGATAAAATTCATTCCCAAACTCATACTTCTAAGTTGCTATATTGTAATAAGCCGATAATTTGATGAAGAGAGAATCTGAAGAAAAATTATACACACACGGTATTCAATTAAGTAAAGGCATATTGAGCTTGTTTTAAGCCTACGCCCTACATCGACATACAGCTAACATCAGACTGCATACTTTTTTTACCCACTTAAAATTTAAAATTCATCTCGAACTATTAACGTTTTTTAATTTACTCACTAATGGAAGAATTTTTGCGGAGATCTCAGTGGATCATTCACTGTCACCGAGTCTTCAATGCTTAACGAAAAAATAAAGATACTCTTATACTTATGCAATCTTCTCTAATTACTTGGCCAAGCTTACAGCTGGACTTCCTCAAAGCCCATTATTCATTTAAGTACACTGAGAATACTCGTAAGCCTTATAACGTTTTAGTATTAAGAGACTCATTGGCATAGAAGAATGATTTAAAAGTCTCGCACTTCCAATCGCTCACACACTAAATCAGGAAAGACCCCTTTTTTCATGCTAAAGAAAACAAAAATTATCACATTAGTTTTTCGACGCTTTTCAAAATAAATCTATACAGTAAATGTCGGGAACAAATTTTCAGGAAGGACAGTGGCAATAATTTTCTGACAGTTCAATGGCTCCACGCTATAATTTTCTGTCCATCACAAATCCCACTTCTTATAATACAAATCGAAAGGTTTCGAGTACGTTAGAACAGAAACATTACCGGACCAATAACCTTCTTCAAGAATCTCATCCTGCTCAACGTTGACGAGCATAGGAACTGAATAGATGCATGAAAAACGCCGTGTCGATTAATTACTCCTGCGGCCGTGGAATTCTTTGAAAGACATTATTCGTACGTCCGCTGAGAGTGTCAGCGGGTGTATGATTTTCTTTGAAGGTGTATCATGGCAGTGCGCTAAGTAGGTACGTAGAGAGCCGCTGCTATAAATCGACGAATGCTGCTATCCTCTTCCACACTAGAGCTAATAAACGCAGCGTTCTGTGTGCTGTTACGCGCAGCACTTCAATAATATTCACTCATCCTTGCATCAAATGCAATAGTTCAATATAGGTACTTCCAGTTTTACTTTGGCAATCCAACCGGCAAGCAAAATAAAAAGCTCAAGAAAAAAATCCTTCCTTTCTCGGTTCCAAAAATGCATGGGTTTTCCAACATTTCCGCGGTTTGCAGACTGAAAAGTGCCTTCAAGGGAGCCTTTACAAAGAATGTTTTCGCGAATGCACTCAAAATTTTGCACCCTTTTCACACGCATCCTTCATCACACATCAAAAGTTAATTTACTTAGTCGATATCTTTCACGCGTTAAATGAAGGTTATCCACTGCCGCCGTAGTTCCTTGTTCTTATTACACATTCAAAAACTTTACACTGTTTTTTCTTTGGCAACCATGGTATTTGATAACCCTCCTCATTATACCTTATGTTCATTTACGCACCCGTTAAAACTTACAGTTTAGCAAACACTTTATTTTTAGTTGAATTGTATTGCTTTCATCGGAAAACTCAAACACACACATGCAATCTCTCTGCAAAATGACAGCCTTAGGAAGCGAAGGGTCATTTTTCACTTATAACACGTCGGCACAGTAAATAAACCCCACTGCTGCAATATGATTATGTCCACATTCCTTCCTTCGTCGGCGCATGACGCTGGAGCCGACGAACAAAAGAAATCTTGCGACAAAGGCAGCCGAATTAACCAAGTGAAGACAGACTGCCATAAGCCTATTCCACAGGAGCAAATTATTATTCCTTTCTGACTAGGTTGATCGCTTATGCAATGACGAACCAAAACTGCTACAAACAGCTATTAACCACGCTTTCCCGTCCACTAAACCACTCACTATCCACCCCACAATCACGCCACGAAACTGCCAAAATGCCACTATGACTCGGTTTAACAGCTCCATGCGTTTCCTCTGAGATAAACCCTTTCATCCCCAATGCCGCCCTTGTAGATCTTAGCCGCCTAACCTTGCAAACCACCAGTTACACTTCACATTATTCCATCCACTTCCACACCGTCATTGCCGACTCCTAAAGGAGAGTCTCCGACTGTGTGTCGTCAGCCTTCGCCTGCTGGGGTTTCTTCTGCACTGACCGCTGGAGGGAGTCGGTCGCGGAACCTCCGGACCCTCCTTCGATGCCAAATGGGAAGACATTTAACCTTCTCCGACCTCGACCCTGGGTGATCCGCGGGGTCCCACTACCTCCACCACCCCTGTATGGGGCCGCCGCTGCGATCCCCTCGGACTTGCCACCCATAGGGTCCACCGCTCCGCCCCCGTCGCCGCCACCACGCTCGCCTCATCCGGCCCCGAGGAGGCACAGGGACGAGGCCCACTCCGAGCGGAGAAGCTCCTCTAGGCGGGCCGCGAAGGCCCCCGCGGCCCCCCCGCCACCGACCGCCCCTGCTACCGCGCCGGCCAGGGGCGACTGGGGCGACACGGAGAGGACGACCCTCCGGCTGGTACCCCCTTCTCGCAACCTCCACTCCAGCTCTGCCCCCGAACCCGGGGGCGTGCGGCGGGGGGCGGTTTGGGCCTCACTCCTGGGGGCCTCATTGGCCTTGGATCATAGCGCCGAGTCGAACACTTGGAGAGACCTCGTGATAACCTCGTCCTGGGAAAAGTGTAGAAAGAAATGTATTTGAGTACAGCAGTAGAGTAGATACATTAAGGTAGAACCAGCGCTTCGAAGTACTACTTTCATAAGACAAATTAACTATGCCGGAACAAGATAAAATCGCTCAAAATGTTATTATTAATAATAATTAATAATTTTCAACCACTCAACTTGGCTATATTGAACATGAGTTTTCTTCCAAATGAAGTAATTCAGTGATATGAAGAAAGGCTTATATGTTGACGTCATGTCTCAGAGAAACTTTCAAGTTTTCTCATTAACGACAATATAATTGCAATAATAATAAAGATAGGCATGAAATGAAATAACAGAACTAAAAATCGCTTTTTCTCTTTCCATAGAAATGTAATTAAAACAAGTTTATTAGACATTTACAGGCGATAAACTTGACAACACCGTAAAGAAACCCGTGTTGCACTGCGGTAGACAACCTTGTTCGTTTGCGATACCTCGTTGAGTTTCATTGCCTTTGCTATTACTTTTCAAGCATTTAGCTTCAGTTTTACAATACGGAATTTTGTATTGTAGTTACCTATTATACTTCCTCTATTACTTTAAAGTGCGGCTATTTTTATAACTGAGCTCTTTTGGGCAGCGTAATTTGGCTGAAGGGAATTGGCCTTCATTCATTAGTGGAAATATGAAGGTGATAAAGGCCTCCATAATTTGTTTAATACCTTGAAAATAAAATACAAAGTAATAATTGCTAAAATTGTTGCAGAAATAAATGCCTGGTGAAATGTATGTTATGTATTTCTTTCAAAGTATGTAAGTACATATATTGGGTTTCTAGACTTGCTTCAAGCCATAAGATTGCTGTCAGGCAAGATGAAATGTCTTCCTGAGATAGTCTTCCTGAGATAGTCTTCGGCAATCGTACTGACATCAACACGTCTGTTGAGGGTATTCAGCACTCATCAGAATGTTTTCGCCAGATGTATGACTTATCCTTGTTATCAGGTAGGTAGTGAAGTCTCTAGAAGTGAAGTTCACTAGAATGTCTCTTTCTTCAAGTGTTAGAGCAACACAGCCAATGTATCATCTACCTTTTTTGTTACCCTGCACTTGGAGTTGGAGAAATGTGCAATTTGCAAAGATCATGCTGATTAGTGGTAGGTCATGTAGTAGGCTGATTTAAATGTTGCCTATTGGGCCAAAAATGGTGTCCATTTTTTATATTGTATAGTGATATTGCATGTCTACATGAGATCATAATTCCACAAGACTTCGCAGAGAATTTCTCTTTCACTGTAGTGGATGATATGCAGGGATACTTCTACAACATTCCTACTGTTTTCTACTGGCCACAGTTGGTCTCTTGTAGTAATACATATAACATTATGATGTATGTGCATATAAAATTATGATAAAATTTCTCATTAGACGACAGTTGCAGCAACAACAACTGCAGCTACATGTGAATTTACGTCAATACGCTATTTTCCCCCTGAACAGTAGAGTACAGTTGGTTTATTGTAACCAGTAGAAGTCAGTAGGCTATTGTGCCCATGACAGTAGAGAACAGGATACAGTAGAGTTCAGTACGAAACACTAGAAAAATCCTACTGCAACTAGTAGCCATTTTTAGAAGGGAAAATATCAAAATAGATGGACTGGACATTTAAAAATAGTATTATATTTAAAGGAATCTTAATACTCATATCCAACACATCTGTAAGTGGAAGCCCTGAAACATAGGTATCAAGAGTTGATATGGATTGACCCATATCGGCGAATAATCGTGGGGATAATGACCATTCTGATGAATTAACTACCAATCATCTGGCATAATAACAAGGGACATCATGAAATAGATATACTGCTAAAAACTTATTTCCGGAGGAACTAGAATAATTATATAATATGCTTACCAGAGCAATTAAGCTACCCCAGACAAACTTATTCATTCAGTCGGAGATTTCATGGGTAGTCGATGAATGAGCAGGTTCAGGAAATTGCATTTCCAAACTAATTGGTACCTCTTAACAATAGAGTCTCGTTCATATCCGTACAAATCATATTATCGAATTATATTCTCAATTACATAGTTGATGAAATATATTATGTGGGCGATCATAAATTCGTATTCAAAACAAAGTAGTATATTCTGCAAGGTGAAAACGATGACCTTATATTTCGAAATACACATTGAAATGTTGGAAACAGTCCTTTGAAGAACATATAAACCCTCGTGATTAGCAATAAAGAGCGTCTTTGTCGCGTATACAGCGACGTCTAATATTTTCAGGGATCTATGATATTCCGGGTAAGATAACTGCCATGTCTAATACAATTTGAGCGTACTTAGCTATTGCTTGAGTAACCAGTACTGACAGGTAATATAATACTGGATACACGTCGTAGCATAAATCATCTGCAATCGTGACGTGAGGCATGGATGACGGAGGTACTGCGCTGGTTTATTTTGATTCTTCCCCTAGCATTGTTGCCAAACTTGTTTCAATATGGCGGCCATAGAACGGAAGTTAGACCGGAAGTTAGTTCGAATTCCGTATCGCAAAAGTAAGTCACAATGAGGCTCAATAGAGACCAAATTTTAAATAAAATCCTTGAATCATTTAATTACTTAACTAGATTATTTTCTACGTATAAAAAGATGTCCTTAAGTAAAGTGCGATCCAAGAATATTTTTTCAATTTACTCGAAAAGTTATTAAAAATATGCACTCAACGACTAACGGCTCGCGCTCCGACCACCTTAAACTGACATGACAGAAATGAGCCTTGAAGTACAGAAGGCATCACTTCTCACCACATTGACTGCCATATGTAGCCACAGAAGTTCTAAGGGGTAGGGACAAGTTCATCTCATACTACTCGGAATGGTTTGCATCCATGCAACACTTATATTTTGCTGCATAACATACAGCCAATACAAGAGTACATAGCATCACTCGGTTTCTGGGTCTTATCAGTGTTTATCCACGATGCTGGATGACGGGTTAGTACCCAATTTACAAAGAATCCTAATGTCCGCAAATTATGACTGAGTTGTCCGGGAAACTTTCGTTCGGTGAGTAGGATCAATACGGAAACTCGAGGTTGGACAGCCAAATACCTACTACATAATTCTTTTAAATACGAAGGATACAATGTTATTCTTTTATAAAATTTATCAGCGTTGCTAATAAAGATGCAATAACTTCTTTTCATAAAACTCATTGCGGAAGATATCGCAGCGATGGTTTATGGGTAGTTTGATACCTAAATGTGAATTTTGGTTAGGATGATCCTTTGCTAATTAACTGCTACCACATATATAAGGTAAATAGAAATTTATTTTTAAATAGAAAATTTCCTAAAACGAATGTATCATTAAAAAAAATGAAACTAATATCCTTTTATACCTGGCTATATTGTGTCATAAATGGCATCATATAACGGATTCAATTCCTAGAATGTATGAAAGTAGTAAGAAGGGACATATACCATTCAAAAGTCCTCGCAATTTATGTGTTAATGACTAATGGCCTTCTAGGGTAGCTTTAATCCATTTCTCTACATGGTTCCTAACTTTTTGTTAGAGAAAAACGTCTCCGAGGAAATACAACCCTTCACCGTAACAATAGAAGTATGAGAGTAGAAAATATAACACCATGTCGTTCCAATGTTAAACGCATTACTTGCCTTACGCCAGCGATAGAGAGAAACATAAATTACCTTTTAAAATGGGAGAACGGCATATTTATCTGTGTTCGTAATAATATTGCAAATGAAATGGGTTTGCCCAAATCTACTTCACCTTAGCCATAAAAAGATATCAGACGACAATGGATCACACAAAGAAAAGAACGATTATCATGATGTTAAGTACGAAAACAGAGATCCGACAGTTTACAGAGCAACTGAATTTCAAATGACGAAAAGTTACTGAAGAACAATTTGGCGGTGAAATGGAATAACAAAGGATATAGATAGGAGATTGATATGCTTACGCCTACTGATTTTATCTTCTGTGTGAGGTCATTGCATTTTGCAACTTTAGATTTAAATTCACTCCAACTGAGCAATTAATGCTCATATTCGTTTCTGGTCAAGTCTTCAATGGATGCCAATCCTTTTCGTCACCTCTATTACAACGGTATATTATTAAAATGCACCTCTTATCACCTTAGACTTGATCTCCTTAAACTTTTCTTCCACTTCAAACTACCTTCCTCCTCCATCTTCGGTCCAAATACGGACCTTTTCATTTCCATTCCGGTCCAAATACGGGCCGGAATTTTCCTTGATTCAGATCACCCACCTTCCTATCGTGTAGTATTTATCGCCACCTTCAATGCTCATTTGTCCAGCCATGTTAAGAGCTTTCAATTTCCTCATGCTTTCATCATCATCCTTCCAACCACTGTCTACAGCCCCTTAAATTTCATCTTTCTCTCCCCCACTTCCATCTATTCTCTGATATTTGCACTCAAATATTCCTACAAACGTTCGTCATCACTGCTACGCTCATCATTTGCAAGTTCTCCTGCACCTACATCCTCATGTCCCCGCTTAGCTTCATTATACCCGACGCTTTCACTGCAACTTCCTCCTTAATGTCTTTTGGCACGTCTCTTTTTCACAACTATTCACTCTTTTCTCAGCACTACCACTCCAATTACCGGTGCAACGCTTTTCGAGTTCCGTAAGGTACTAGGATTCCCACCGGGTCTCGTTTCATTAAATTTACATCACATAGCGCGTTGTCTCCAAACGTTCCTCCTTGACCGCTTTCTTTCCTTCAAAATCACGGTCTCTCCAACACAAAACTTTCTCTATCTCAAAATGTTTGCGCTCCAGATGGAAAAACTTCTCAAATCTAAGAATGTACCAACCCGCATTGGGAATAGATATGCGATATCTTCTTCTGTGGTGCGATAGTGGTCACTTAAGACCTTGAATAGAATTGACCAAACCAACTGATAGATAATAACTCTATAACAAGTCTACACATGTCAGTTAGGGACTTAAAAAAACTATATACTAAAATGAAGGAATAATAAATTACGAACAAAGGACGCCATCGGTTCCATATCGACAATATTGGTAGGTTTGCATGAATAATATCAATTCGTGCATCATTGAATCGACAACCATAATTATGATTAAGCATCAATATAGAATTCCTAACTCCTCGGATTTACGACTCTAATTAGTGTTGGAATTCACAATTTTGAGGGACCTGTATTTTTCAATTTTTAATTCTTGGAAATGAAGTTCAAATAAAAAATTCAAAATTCCAAGTCCGATTCCAATGAAAACTTCAGCTATTCCCAATTGATTACCACAAAAGCATACGCCTTCACGTGTGATTTACTCTCTTCCAAAATATAAAAAAATAACACAAGACAGTCTGAGATGTGCAGTGACTTTACAAGGGTGAATATAACAAGGTCGGCAAAAGAGCTGAAAATATGTTTATATTTTACAAGGCTAAAACAATACAATCATACAGTAACATTTAGTCTTTCGGCATTCCAGTACGCACTCTCATCGACGCATGTTTCAAATATTACCATAATTTCATCAAAAAGAAATTCATTTTTATAAAGCGAAATAAGAATAAAAAGGTGAACACGAAGTACATTCGCTATTCCTCGAAAGAGTAAAAACAGTGTTTTGCGGCTGCAAGATACAAGACAACTCTACCTCTTAAGTTGCCATTCCGATTTTCGCGAGAGAGCTTATGATCGCCAATTCACGGCGAATGCTCTAAAATATCTGGAGCGAGTATTGCAGAATCCAGCTGAAAACGGAAACGGGCAATTCTTTTTCCTGCGGGGCAATTCTGAGCCACACAAACGTAATTGCTCGCTCCATTAGACAGCACACATGCCCTAGGTTCTCCAAAGCGTACTCGGCAAACTCGCTTGACTAGACCATTAAAATGCTCAATCGAAACCATTTAAGCCGATTCCTCGATAAGGATTTGAATCCACTAATCGCTTTCCGATCGCGAAGAGGCGTCGTGTAACGAGAAATTCTCTCCATCTCATTCCCTCCCTCTCCGATTTTATTTTAATCCCACCCGCCCGATAAACAGCAGCAATACAGACGTTAATTAAAAGGGTAATGGCGATTTACGAATCGGAGAAACGCTCTGGGTAAATGCTTCCTTCAATGGATACAGCACTGTCCTCGATCGCTCGTTCTTTTCCGTTTGAAGAGCGCTGGCTCCGATGTCACGTGCATTTGCTCTGCCGAGCTGTTTCATTTGAACTCGATGGTCCGCACTCTCTCAGTTATTCCCTATAAAGCTTTGGCACTCCCTGGCATTGTGCCCGAGAAGGTAGGCATGCACTCTCCAGCCTTAGCGGAAAAAATTCCGACATTCGCCCGATTCTCTTCATTATCTCGCAATGGAAGTCCTCTGTCCCATTCTACGAGCCTTCGAGAAAATGACTCTCCGCTTTTACAACCTTCTACTTACAGAAGCTAAGCTTTCTGTTCTCTCCTTTTCTTCTTCCGAGGTTTCCCTGCATTCTTGGCAGCTCCTTTCGAACTGATTATTACCTCCAACCAAATTAAATGAAGCCAAAGTTCCAAGCGCTAAAATGAAAACGAATTTCAAACGTTTTAAGGACTCTACTAATTCAAATGAATTTCTTTTGTTCCCTTTAGATCTTCTAGAAATAAGCAGAGAAATTGTGAAAGTAATTCAAAGGAAATTATAATTTCTACACATTAACACACAATGATTGAAGGCATACAATATCATGGCAGCGTCGAAAATAACATAGGATAAGGTTGGCATTTAATATTTCAAGCAAAGTTGATAAAAAAGTGACATGACGTTACTTGACGCTTTAATGCAGTACTCGCGGCCAAGTGCCGTCGAATACAGTATCGCATAGTACAGTATTCCAGCCTCTGCGTATAATTTACCTCTACTATAAGTGCACTCAGGATATGAGGAGATTCCGAATCCAAGGTCTCAGAATTTCAACCCACGTTTCGTTACAACAAGTAACTATAACTTATGAAACTTGTACGACTTAGATCATTGTATTCGACGCTTCTAAGTATAATGGTAATATGCGATTCTTCGGTCTGCAACCTTGATGTGGTGGATGGGCTTGCGCGTTCCCATGACTCCAAGAGCTGGACTGACGATTACTCTCAGTCCAGCGAACGTTGAAGGACACAAACTTGAGCAAGTTGAGTATTTTCATTACTTAGGCAGCACGCTCGAAGAAAATTGGCACAGTAGCAAAAACGTAAGTAGGAGAATTGTGTTAGCTAAGGAGGCGTTCAGTAGTAGAAGGGAGCTGATGACAGGGACCTTGGTGAGGATGTGAAGATAGGGCTGACGAAGAACTTGATGTAAGGAGTGGCATTGTCTGAGGCAGGAACAGGTACCCTCAGAAAGGAGGATGTTTATAAGCTGCAGTAGTTTAAAATGTGGGTGTGGAGGAGGATGAAAAAGGTGCGCTGGGCGGAAAGGAGGACGAACGAGGAAGTTCTTGGTATGGTGGGCGAGGAAAGTAAAATTTCGAATGAAATCCAGGAGAGTCAGGACAGGTCGATGGAGGAAGTAATAAGGGACGATGGGTTGCTCAAGAGTGAGATAGAGGGAAGGATGTTGGGCAAACGGGGAAGGGGAAGAAAGAGAATAGGTTTCATGAGCAGGATGAGGAAGGGTAGATCTTATGCTGAGGCGAAAAAGGAAATACTAGAAATCAATAGGACCCTGAAAGTGTAGAAAACCGGGAGGAAATTCTCAGATTTTCAACAAGACCTACCTCTTACCGGTAGAAAAAAAAGTTTTCAAGTACGCAAACATGTGATTGTATAAATGACTTAAATAAATAATAAATCTGAAGAACTCCATTATATGAACAGGAGGGCTCCTAGTTACGACAGTAATATCTAAAGAAAATAGATTAAAATTAAAACAGTGAGTCCTACAAGATTTAATGAAAAATACAAGGTTATTTCTCACTTCATTGGGCATTCCCAACTGTATAGGTACTTGATAACGAATGCCGAAAGTAGGGCAGACTGACTTATTCTTTTTTTTAGAATATTTCGAAATTAGTAGACCAACGGAAATATGGTGAAAGCTGCGCTTTAAACCTCCACCTCTGAGCTCTGGCACTGGTGAAATATAAAAAACGAACGAACGAAAAAAAAGAAACGAACTCGTTATGAGAACATTAGAGCAAAGAAAATTCGTACAAAATTATTTAAAAATTGTACAAAATAATGCTCTTTGCGTAAAGGCTCCTTCAAGAGAATTTTTCTGTGAATTTAGCTCCACAATTACGTGGAAATGCTGTTATGAATTAACGCAAAAAGGTAAATGATTCATTATAAAACTACCAAGAGGCAGGAGCAAATAAAAAAAACCATTGATTGATTCGATTGATATGACACTGGAAAGAACTGTGTCGATGTGCTTCAAACACCAGGAGACAAGCGTTTGCTATCACATTCGCTCAAGGAAGAGGAACTTCTGTAACACTCATGCTCAATATGTACCTTTAAGTACTTATTATCTCACTGCTCTATGATCAAAAATCCCATTTCCTGTTCAAGACGTAAGGGTAGGGCCTTCTCACTGCTAATTATTGGGTTTTTAGGATAGCGATATTAAAAACAATCCATGTTCTTGATCAATTTTACATACATCGACGACCAAAAGCCTTAGTTCATGAACTGTACAATTTAAGCTATACAACTATCAATGTAATCCAAAAGAGGAAATATTAAATTAAAAGCTTTCTACTTCAACCTAATTTTCACGGATTTTCGTAAAAATTTTAAACTCCACAGCCGAAACGAAAAAATAAACCTGACCATAATATGACAATCACTCGCACTTACCGTAACCACAGGTTAAAATACTTAACGGATAATTGTCACATTCTTGCAAGTTAGTCAGTTATTACATCCATAAGCCTTCTCCAGCCCTTATGCTCCCTTGTCCAAGCTCGATGAAATACCTCTTAGTCTTATTCTATTTCTCAATTTCTTCACCATCTGCAACATTCTTTTCAAAAGTGTCGACAAGCTTGGGTCCCTATTTTTCAATTTGCTCTCGAAGCAATTACACTCCTCAAAAACCCATTATGCCTTAGAACTCGTGCTCGTGCTCTTCGCAATCCCATCGGATTCTCCGCAGATTTTCCCCGCATCAAATAGATTATCGATTAGAGGAGAGCCGGCGAGGATCGCTTTGGGACGACCGCTTTACGCAATAGGGGAAGCAGTTGGATGACTCAGATTAAAAAAAAACAAAGTGAAACGAGTTGAGATAAACAATACAATGCGCATGGGGCACACGGCATTGAAATAATGGAATCCGGCGGTAGGCACACCGTAATTTATGCACGCTACCAACACTTGAAGGGGAGAGTGCTGTGCTGGGAGGGTTGGAGAGAACGGAAGTTGTATGGATAGCAGCAGGAGAGAAAGAGAGAGGAATGGAAAAGTCAGAAAAAGGATGCAAGAATGTAGAAAGCAAAAGAATGACCGTGTGGTTGGAGGCGGTTAAGAATGGGACGACACTACAAAGAGAGCAGGGGAGAGATGAGAGAATGGTGATTAAAACAAATGAGCGGAGAAGTTGACGTCGTCAGGAGGCCATTTCATAGCTTACCAGAGCGAATAAAGGGTATTGTCGAGGGGAGGAGAACCGGAACGCCATTGAGAGAAGTAGAGAATTGAATGGGCATATGTGGGTGCGAGTTAGGCCGTGTAAGTGGAAGGGAAAATGGGAGTAGGAAGGATTAGAACAGGGCAGGAGGAACGGCTAGGAGAAGGGCCGCAAACGGCTAGAATATCGCGAGAAAAAGAAGGTAAGAGAAGACTGCGGAACGAGAACAGAAGATAGAAAAATATTTATTTTTATCAACCCCGTAAACATGCGGCAAGGCAGGGCAAAAGAAGAATGCAGCCTACGGCAGCAGACACACCTACCTCCAGCACTGCGGGAGAGGCAGGGAATAGGCGAGTGCGGAGGAAGAACGTACCTAGCTTGTATTTAGAGTTAAGTCTGATGGAAGTATTTTACAAACCAATGGATGGAATAAAAAAAATGTTTTTCACCGAAAAATAGCGTTAAGAATAATGAAAAACAGTGAGTATAACGGACTATTTTATAACTACAGAAAAAAGGGGGTGCACCATACCTTCTGAATATATTCAGAATTCTAGGGATAATTGGCATAACTGGAAAATTTTGAACATAAAAAATACAGCTGGCGCACAATGCCAAATTCCTCAGCATCCTTTGGGCACTTGAAATAAGTTTCTTCAAGGGAGAGTGAAACTCAAAAAGATACTGCGGATATTGAGTAACCGACGATGAATTTACAAACACACTTGCCTCTACAATCGCGAGTAATTGATGAAATATAGGATCCATTAACGGAAGAGAGAAATTTGAAAATAAATGAGATAGTTACATTGGAGAATTGTCAGTTTATTCCTATTCTATGCCAACTCTCGTACACTCAAGCAGAATGTAATTCCAACATTCCTCATCATTGGCACAATAAATCCATCCCATAATTCCGCCCTCCATTTACCTTAATTTTACATTTAATATAATTCTGCACATGTACAAAATATGTCTCTTACTCTTGGCGGATTGTTCTCTTCATTTGCTTTTCTTCCGACATCCGCAATCCATTTTTTCTTCACTAACACCTAGTCCTACCAGTCATGCTTGGGTTGTCAGTTCTTCTGCAAGATGCCTTAGGTCTTATTTACTTTCTGCCTTTAGAAAGGTACCAGAAAAAGGTGCACCAGAAAAAGGTAACATATTGAGTTTGGCGTCTATCTTCAAGCCGGGAGGCAGGACTTCTCTTCTTCTCAAGGTGTCTTCTAAAGCCAGGTTGAAGAGTATAGGAGGCACACCATCACATTGTCTCACTTATGTTGCAATAACAAATTCTTCTGAATACTCATTGTTAATGTTGACCTTACTCTTGATCCTTGTATGCATATTTTTACAATATTTATTAGTTTTTCTACTTTTTAGAAGTGCCCAAATTATTCTCTATTTATAGAGTCATGGGCTATTTTCAAGGCAATAAAAAGCAAGTGCGTTTCTTTTTATACTTCCAATACTTTGACAATACTTGTTTTAGTATGAAAAGTTGGTCTATAGCAGACTCTTGGCTTCTGAAGCCAACTTAGTGATCTTCTAATACTTCTTCTGCATATACTTTTCGTCTGTTGCATAATACTTTTGATAGCATTTTACAAGTTATATTTAATGAGGATACTCCTCTATATTTATAACAATACAGTTTATCTCCCTTTTAGTGGATTGGGATAAAGATTGTTCTTTTTAATTCTTTACGTATGTCTTCTGTTTACCATATTTTTCTTATTAGCCGACAAATTTCTTTAACAGCCTTGGACCTCCATTCTTTATCACCTCAGCCGGTACACCATCCTCCCATGGAGCTTTATTGTTTTTCGGTTATTTTCTGCTCTGTGCACTTCTTCTTTTGTCACATCTTCCTCTAATGGTTGAGCATCATGAATTGGCTCTGGTTCCGGTATTGTCATGGCTTTCCCTTCTACGCTTAGTAAGTCTTTAAAATAACTTTCCCAAGTTTTTAGAACAGCATTAGAATTCTTTTCATTGACTGTTCAATCCTAAGATTGACTGACTGCAGCCCTCCACCCTTCCTTGTCTGATGCAAATTCTCTTACCTCCTGGCATCTCTTCCTATGTACTTCCCTCTTTATTTGATCCATGAACTTATTCTTAGGTCTTCTTCTGGGGACTTTTCCCTCTATATTGCCTTCAATTATGTTTCTCACAAATTAGACTAACATGTTACATTTCCAGTGCAGTGATTAAACAAATATTGGTAGAATCAATAGAAAAAACACAATCATGATAGTCATAAATTTTGAGGTTATGACAAAGGGCATCACTGAGCGTTCGAGGGCGACAAGTTTTAACGACAATTAAATATATGACTGGCTTACACTATGTGAATCTTGACCTTCAGCTCAGCAAGCTTCCAAACCAATCAGTAACAGAAAGGTAAGATACTGTTTTTTACTTTCCTCAAGCCCAATGACCTCTGATTCTCCTATCAAGGTCGTTGGGATCTTAACGACTAAAATTTCCTCCATTCATTTTTTCTACTGCCAAATAAGTTCCTCCCAAAGCAGAGGAATGTTAAGCCGGATATGAAATTTACGGAGGAAAGGTAATAATAAATCCCGAGGAAAACGAAAGATGGCTTGATTGAACACAGTATTTGATATGAAAATTTGGACAGATACTCAGGAAAGGAAAGAAGAAAGACGAGACAATGAATGGAGGCAGACAGAGGATCTAAAAGTAGCAGTTTTGGCAACATTTTTTGAGAAAAATAGACTTATATTAATGAATCATCACATCGAGAAACATCGGCACGTAGTAATCTGCGGGAATTACGTCTAAGACCAGAGATCAGAAGTACTGAATAAAATAAGAGAGAGAGAGACAATCACATTAACATTTTATGAATCGACAAAATATAAAAATGTATATTAAGCCCTTTCGCATGAAGAACACGTTTCAAGTTTAGGGCAGCGCGCATATTTGGCGATAGAATGCTGTATAAATGACAGTCATGCTCTTAAATACTCTCTATTACCTTTTAATGGACAACAAAGTTGACGTAGTAGAAGGACTTGCGCGCTGTGATGCCCTTTAGACCTTTAGACCCGCTGTTGCGGTGGGAGTGATTATGGTTGCTGTCAAGGAGGCTTGCGAGTGAAATGATAATAGCTTCTGGCAGGGCCACCTGCGCCACATATATCGAAGGTGAGGAAACATGCGATTGTCCACCGTGGCTCCTCTGATCCTCAGTTGCAAAAGTGTCTGGTCCCAGATGGTGAAGGCTTAAATCATGATGCCACGTCAAGTTCAGAGCTGAGAGGGAGAGCCCTAATAATAGATACAAAGAACTCCTACGTAATAACGAGATAAATCCCATCTATTGGTGAACTCATATCCTAGCACAGATATACCCGACAAATAAAATCAGACGTAACTCAATGATCATAGCAATGAAAATGGGGATTGGTGAGAGGATAAAATGAGATGGGAATGATGATAGGAAAGTATGATACAAGAATACGGAAATACCATGGGGAAAATACATCGTTCGGGAAGTCATGCGTTCAGTTTCTTCCCTTATTCCTCGGGAAAAGAATAACAAAAAAAGGATGGTAATCATGATAATAGCATTCGTAGTTTCAAAGGAGTTTCTTTTCGAGGGTAATTAGCATTGATAGAAGAAAAATAACTATTAAATCAGCTTTCATAAGATCATTTTGAAATTGCCCGAATGAAAGAAGTTGTTATGGAACCAGAGATTAAAGAAGAGTTTTGATGTGTGAAAAATGTAATATTTTTTTGGAAAATTTCGGACGAACAAATTTAAAATATTTAGTTTCGATAGGCCAAAAAACAGAACGAAATTAAAAATATTTACCGCTTCGGTAGTTCAAAGAAAAGAACGGGAGATCAAAAGAAAGAAACTCATCCTTGATCCCACAGCTACAGCATTATCTGTAGACTATTTCATCCATGGATTACTTCCTCATGCATTTTAAGCCTCCCTCATTTGGTTCATAACGACATTGGAAATATTTTGTAATGTATGATCTATGGGAAAATAAACTAAAAGGCATATGGTCTGTCAATCACAACTCCAGAGCAACATGCCATCCAAACTTCGTCTTAATCCGAGGATATCCAATATTGGATACTCCCTTCTTCAGAATTTCTTCGAAATCACCCTAAAATGCCCACTGAGAGCACAGCCGGGTCTCTTTGCAATTACGATAAATCGCAGCGCAGAGGTCTGACTGCTTGATGGCATGCGGGCCTCCATCTGGTCCAGTGATCATGCTCGTAGAGCTCGCGAGGGCGGCGTTGCGATCGATCGAAAGAGTAGGTACTTGTTCGAGCGGATGACGAGGGAAAGCATATAAAGGGAGCGAAGAGTGAACGGCGAGGCACGAGAGGACGAAACGGAA
The DNA here is from genome assembly GCA_963169105.1 of Ceriagrion tenellum. Classification (NCBI taxonomy): domain Eukaryota; kingdom Metazoa; phylum Arthropoda; class Insecta; order Odonata; family Coenagrionidae; genus Ceriagrion; species Ceriagrion tenellum. The sequence goes on from OY720635.1 coordinate 79,702,212, forward strand.
GTGCGACCGAAGTGAGAATTGGTTCAGCGCGAGAAAGAGAGACGTTCGGACGGTGACTGCCTCGATCCCTCAGCATCCCCGATCTCGCGCGCGGGACGGCCGCGGCATTCCGGCAGTAAATTCGGAGAGGCGGTGAAATCACGCGGCCGTTAAACCCTTGGCGCACGAGAACACTGAATCGTGAAAAGGACGGAACCCCACCCACGCCGTTTACGTTCGTATCCCCGTCTGTCGCCCTCACGTATATGGAACGGTCAATGCACGACGGCTTTCCTTTTCCTTCCGACCTTCGTCACCCAAACTTGCGTTCCGTCGTTCTGTAATTCCCCATCATTTCTCTCTCGTAATGATCCAGAGAGATTGGTGTTTACTGTTTCAGGCTTCACATTGCGATAGTTCTAAAAATAAAAACTGAAATCAAAACACTTGTGCTTTTCAATAAATTTTTCTTAAAATGTAAACGCGTGTCGCCGACTTACGTCATCATTAGAAACAAAAATATTTACAGAATGTACTTTTCGCAGAAAAGTTTCTCGGATATTCCACCGGATAATAGGCTTCATAGCTGTTTAAGTTTCAAAGAGGGAGTTAGGATATCAATAAAAGATATTTTTACCAAATGCCTACAGGAATAAACAGATTTTGAAGGCCTTTACGAAGATGTCCTTTGTGACACAAGAGAGCTTTATTGGTGATAAGTCAGAAATTCCGTTGTCTACAGCTTTCCTCCCTTATAACCACATCATATCGGGAAGGTTTCACAGCATTCTCCTGCGCAATAATATAAAAACTATTCGCCTACCATCACCTTAATTAAGGAATCAACTGGTGAAGGCGAAGGATCCCATCGATCTGAAGACTCAAGAGGCTCATCAAATCCTCCATGAGAGCGGTAAGATCCATTATGTGGAGCCTGGGTGAACAAATGAGACCAGACAAAATAAGCGTCAAAGGCACTTCAGATTAGCGCAATCGCAAAAGTCGGCAGTACCGGAATGTAGCATCAACAAAGACAATGCCATTCCATGATAAGATGCAAAAATTCTAAGTCGCACGATAGCTATTGGGACCGCATAATCAAAGAGGCCATCGAGATCATCTTGGGCAAAGAAATATCAACTAAGACACATGCTTTCTATGAAGTAGTGCCGAAAAACTAGTTGCTAATGCGTTCCATATGAAAGGGCTAAGAACAAAAATCAATCAACGGCTATAAATACAAAGTGTGCAGGATTGCTGCGAATACAGCGGTGAGATACGTTGAAAATACGATGAGTAAAAATTGGTCTGGACCAGGAATCGAACCGCTGACCTATGACAGTCAGGGCCAATGCGCTGACCACTATGCGACCCAGGCTTGCTAATCGTTTTGGTAATTTATAAGGATACGTATCACACAATGCACACTTTGTATACAGTGCCAAGCGCGGCTTTAGCGCTGGTGTAGGATACAGTCCTCATTCTGTGGCTTCCTTGAAGCACGTTCTCCTTTGCGTTGCCATTTTTGACGGACCGCAAAGGCTTAACATCTAGTTTATACGTATCCTTCTAAATAGCTAAGAGGATTAGAAAGCATGGGTTGCGTAGTAGTCTGCGCATTGGCACGGAAAGACAAAGGTCAGTCGTTCGATTCCCGGTCCAGATCAATTATTACTCGTGGCAATTTCAACGAAGGGCTATTAAACCAATGAGCCAATCGGGAGATACCTGATCCCGATTGTTGGTATAATTAATGGTCAAATTTAACGACATTAAGAAGCACTGAAGCATTGGAGAGCAAGTCACTCCTTGAAACGTTGGCAGTTACGAAGCCCCTTGCCCGGTGGAACACACGTGAGATTTTTTGCAAGAGAATCACCCGAAACAATTTAGATCTGTTATTTAGGTTTGTTTATTTTTAGTTGCTCGCTATCGTGGCTAGAGGGTGGAAATATAGCGGTGGGGAGAAGGTTGAAGAAGGCAAGGGTCAATAACATTAAAAACATAGGCTGAAAAATACTTATAATCGATAGAACGGAAAAATTGCCTCAAGAGGAAATGGCCATCATTGAATCAAGCTGATTGGAAACCGGCATTCAATCGCCTCACCAAGTACTACAGAATAGGCTGCAGTATTTGAACGAAGAGTAATTGCAGCTCTCGAATGCTTCTTCCGAGCTAATGTTCCAACAGTTAATCACAAATATGAGTTTATTTCAATCTATTAGAAAAGATAAAAGAAATTTGTGGACTTGGACAGTGCCAAATAGTAAGACTTTTTTGCGATAATTAGTAAAACATTTATCACTCACGTCTTTACTGAATTGAGTTGCACACAATTTTTATTTACTGACTGAGCCACAGCAAGGCTGCCAACGATTATAAAATTTCAGTAGTGCATAATGAACATAATATTTGAAATAATGTTCAGCGCAGTATTGAATGGAAAAGGCAAAGTAAAAGAGTGAAATACTATTTTAATAGTCATCTTAAAAACTTTGTACGTTATGCATGAATTCTTCCAGGAAGCAATTTTAGAAAATTAAGGTCCATTTTTACTGTCATAATCTTCGGTTAAATATTTCCTCAGTATGAAAACCAAAGTTGAAAGTTCCTCCCATCGATAGCCCTAATGTTAACTAGACAACAGTCTGACGTATCGAGCGAAATCATAATCAGTAAACAAGAAGTCAACGAAAAGTCTGTGTCAACTATACATTAACGTAAACCAAACAATATACCACAGTGCCTAAGCTGAACCGATGACTTGGTCTATTTTCAACCAATGGTTTTACATATCCCCTCATCTTAGTTTAATAAAATGGACATACTTTTTACCTTTCCACACCTTATTTCCCAACCGGTTTCAACACGTTCGTCTCATCTTCAAAAGACTGACAATGTATAGTATTGGGGAATCCTTCAATAGTGCAACAAAGGGAGAGGGGGGGAGGAAGGAGGGCTTGGACCGTTACGGAAGAGGTAGAATGATGGAGGGAAGTATGAGTAAACTTGTTAATACTCATTGTGAGAGGTAGGGGGGTGATGGAAAGGGAAGGTCACTCTTGGGATGTGGCGAATGTCATGGGTAGGGAAAACGAGGTCAGGGGTGAACATTTAAAATCAGTCAAATCATTTAAAAGATTCGGTGAGCATTGTCGTTACAATTTCCACTTTTTCTAAAAAATTTAGTTTAAGACCTATTTCATTAACATATAAAATTTTTGGGGTAAAGTTTCCCCGTTGGTCAGTTTCAATCAAGTGTTTTGCATACATGGAACTTCAGTCGTAATTATTAAAAGAGTTCTTATTTTCATTAACTCTAGTCTTAAATTTTCTGTTTGACCAACGTACCCCGTATTGCATTCTGCACATTTTAACAAATAAACACCTCACTTTTGTTGCACGTCAATATAGTCTATAGAATTGAAAAACAGTTTACCTAGCATCATAGTATTATAAAAGCACGCTTTAAATACATATTTAGGTAGTCTTCTAGCTATCTCTTGATCACAGGGAAATCTAGATTACGGATACTGAAAAGTCAGTTTGAACCATATCTATGATTGGTAGGGGGGATTTTTCGAGGTAGGTTAGCAAACTTAACAGACTAAAAATTCCGGTTATTTTTTAATAATTTAGGAACTAGCAGTCGTCTGTAATAATTGTGGTGGGATATTGTTGTCATTGTTTTAAGTTCCTCTCCGAAAGAATTTCCAGAAGAGGGATGGTCATCGAATTATCATCATTAATCATCGAATTGATGGCTGAGATTTTGTGGGAAAAATGATGGTAGGAGACGTTTGGAATAATGGCGTTTTACGAACTCATTTAAAAACATTATGTTTCTTATTTAAATAACTTCATTACTGTAGAGATCACTCTGCTTAAATCATCAACTTACTGATTAAATTAAGGATTTATAGTATCTAAGAGGAAGAAAAGATGAATGGAGAGCGAAAAAGGGCAAAAAAGGAATTGGAAGGAGTCGAAAAAAACAATAAATACATAACAATACATATGTTTACATGATTATCTAAAAAATATACTGCAAAGAGAAATAAAAAAAATACGACATATATGAGTTGAATCACCTCCAACCTACCGCATAGGGTTACATTATTTAACGGACACTTAAAAAAAAAAGAAATGAAAGGAAACGTTCTTGGAAAATTGGGTAATAATATTCGTGCGGAGGCTATAAAAGATCAGGGGTGGTGGAACGGTGCATTAACGAAATTTACGCTCGCCTCTCCGAATACTTTATAAAATTCCACCTAATGAAAATTTCGACGGGGCCAAAAATAAATGGGGAAGGGAGAGATAGGGAAATGAAATAAGGAGCGGACGGAGGGAGAGAGACCAGGAAAGGATTGGGGGAGGGGGTGAATCAAGGGGAAGGGCACACACCGGTGAAAGAAGTTCAAGCGAAGGTAACATAGATGTCGGGATGTGCCCGAATCGACTTGAGGCAGCGAGCGGAAGGAAACGGCGGAAGGAGATTTCAGGACGCTCCGCCTTCAAACGACTAAAAGGCCGATTGATTCACATTCTGGCTACCCAAAGAAGTATGTATTTTATTTTGAATGAACAACGAAAAGAAACTTACACCAAAAAATTAAACTTGCAATTGCTCGGTATTCAATAAGGTAATAAAGTAGTCAAAAACATTATTTCCTTACTAATATACTCTCGATTTACACGAAAAAACCGTGATTTAGAAGCAAAAACTATGAGGAAACCGAATAAAAATAAAACAATGGCGTTACCCATTCAATTCTTTTCAGTTGCTAGCTAATTACCACAATAATTTAACCCTTTGAGTTCGGCATGACGTGATACCACGTCATGTTGTCTTTACGCTAGTGCTGATGACGTGATATCACGTCATAAGTACCATGAGTGCTCCAGCTTTCACTATGGGGCCTAGTGAAGGTTCCTCGAGTGAAAGCTGGAACACTCACGGTATCATTGACGTGATATCACGTCATCAGCACCAGCGTAAAGACAACATGACGTGATATCACGTCATTCCGTACTCAAACTGTTAAGTAGGATTGCTGTAACTCAATATAAAATACGTTGATACCGATTACTAAGGCTGGGAAAAAGTGTACACTGGAAATTTACACCATGAATTGTAAAATATTTATAATTCTACATTGTTTTTAACATATATAGCAGGCCACCGATGAATGAAAATCTTTATTAAACAAAGCAAAAGAAATGTTAGAGGTGAATAGTTGTTATTATTCCCTACGTCGGTGAGGAACCTTCTTTTGGAGAAGTATCGGAGGGGTGGAGAAGAGGGAAAGTTTGGTTTACGTCGTAAGAGAGGGAATGAAACGGATGACGAAAGAGGGGTGGGGACTCGCAAGGGAGTTGCACGTATTCATCAGTTCGGGTGCAGGGCAGGGCGATTCCCTGTCTCGTGCTAACCACCAAGGAAGGAATTGCAGCTGGTGTGAGAAATGATGTCATTTGATGTTAATGATGAGTTTCAAGAAAGCAATGGATTAATAATAAAAGACGTTGCAACATATCTTTTCGTTATAGTGAAGGTATTTGGTTCCCATCAATATCATATATTTTGTTCATTTTTTCTCATTGAATGAGTACATTTATTTTAATAGTAACATCACCCCAGGTCATTCTTCGACGTTACCCATACGTCCCTATTCACTTGCATTCTTCTTTTTTCTTCCATGTATTACTTTGGAGTGATAAGACTTCATTGAATTAATACATACGCTTGAATGAAGGAAACTGCGTCTACCGAGAAATGTGCTGAATGTTCTCGTAAAAAAATCAGTTTCAATATTCAAAGTGTAACATCAGAACAGGGCGATTAGAAATTTTGATTTTACTACTAAGTAACAACGCGATGAAAGCGTATTAGCACACGATCTATTACGAGTGTGGCAGTGGTGAAAGATTTTTACAGATTTTTCTGCCGACTAAGTACTTAAAATGGACATTCTATCGTATACTGAAAAGACTGCAAAATACTTGAACTCAGATGCACGTAAAACCATGTCGAGATTAAAACATTAAAATTTTTGAATAAGGACATGGACTATTTTCGGGAGGCGTAGGAGGATATTACGTAAGACTCTCACGACATATAGAAAGGATCTTAAGAAGGACAGATACAAGGAACAAAACACACATCAAGCAGAGGCATATAAAAAATTCTTCTTTCCCAATCAATTCTCGTAAATAGAAGAAGTAGAACAAAACAAAAATCCACTAGAAAGATCTTTTTTCACTTTTTACGGATATCAATATTCTAGAGCTGTAAACAATGAAAATTGCCCAAATTACTATGAAAAAGTCACGAAACGACTTATTAAGGAAGGATTAAAAGAAGTAGATACGTGACTAAATCAAGGTTTTGACGTCATAACATCAAAAAGTGTCATCTTATCACACCGTAACAAAGAATATATCCCGAGGAAGATATTAAGATTTCGTCCAAGCCTTCCGCTCCGAAAATATCGATTCCTTCTTGCACTAGCTCTTATATGAAAGAAAAGATTTATCGGGATCCCAAGGGAATACTGGGTCCTACGAAGACCTACCAGACAGGTTAAATCAAATTAGTACCTGTGTGATTGCGATTGGATTTATTCCCTCGATACACTTTGCTTTTCGTACAAATACACATCTCAATACATAATTTCCAGGTATCAATCGAAACTTCCCATTAGAGAAAGTTTGCCTAACCATATATTTTCGCTTGAGGGACTTTAATTTTATCCATCTTAATTACCGGTTTATAATCTGAATTTAGGGTATCAAAATGTAAAACGAAATAGTGAAACTGTAGTCGCCATATTTGATAAACACAGGCATGTGCAAGTAGAAATGCCTTTCACGACTGTACGAGAGCGTTTCAGGTGTAATATTGTGGAATTATTCTATCTGCATATTGGAGAGGATAAAACTCAATATAAAATTTTCACACTCTTTTAATGCATACCGATCATGATATCAACGCTTTGTGTCATTATCAAGATATATGCCGGAAGAATTATCTTCTACATACATATATCCCTCAGCTAGAAGGAAAAAGGTTGGAGGGGAAAGGGGCTACAGGGTTATCCCTCTCCCCTCCTCTTCCCATATGGCTCAGTGGTATTTATAGATGGTGAGTCTTTTGGTTTATACTTTGAAAATGACACCAAGTGTTGAAATTATGGTCGGTACGAATTGAAAGAATGGGTACACTTACTCCAGAGTTTTTAATCTCACCATTAAGGAGACATTTACGATGTTTTTAAACATGATAAGTCAATGTAACCTCTAATTTACCCATTCTTCATAAATCCATATCTACTACTTCATTTACCTTCATTGTAGGACAAGCTCAGTAACCCACGGTCTAGCTGAAGGATAACAAGCCTTGGAAAACATACCACTACAACAATTATTATACAAAATTGGAAACCCTGAGATGCAAACACTCTTTTTGGCAACATCAGTCTTTGGCAACACGACTGCTAATTTAGCATCGTATCCGTGCAATCAAAAAAGAAGCAATAATTATGAAGGTTCCATTTCTCAAGGTAGATTAGAGTCTTCCGGCTGGCAGCAAAGCATGTTTTCTACCCCGTCGACAGACGTGCTCGTTCCCTTTAAACAAGGATAATCGGATCGTTGAAGATGAGCGCCGGGGAGATTCCCTCGTAACCTTTAAAGCCATGAATGCAGCGAGAAAACTCAAAGATCACAAACTTGCAAAAGCTAGTCTCGACTAATCCTACGGTCTGGATCGACCTCTTCGAAAGATAAGGATACAAAACCATACTGCATGCCTCAACAGCTTACCTAACGTGTTGGTACAGTGCTAACAATATTCAAAGTAAGTATCTCTAATAAGTACACGAGTAATTTGTGAAAACTAATTTTTTAAATAAATACAATAGCAGCAAAAAGGACGAATTAGTCAAGGCAACACTAAAATATTTATCATTCCTATCGACAACAAGCCCGCACACAAAAGAACTAAACCCAATCTCTAATGTCTCTTTTAAAAAAAGGATAGATTTTGAACATTCAAATTGATTAGTTATCCTATGTGTGCATTTTCAACGTAAACGCAGTGGAGCATAAAAATTTTACAGTTAAAAACAAAACACGCTGAATGAAGAAAGGCTATAATATCACCATTGATACGTATTGGACGGTTCCTAAGGACGAATATGTGAGCTAAAAATATCTGATACTAACGTTTTTTTCCATTTACAAGTAATCATCTTAATGAGTCTTGTTTGAGTACTACAGAACACATTTGAATTTTCATGATAGAAGTGAAAACCCTGATGTTAAGATACTGGCAATCCCGCATTGGGTTAAATGCTATACCACAGGCTACACTTAAAGTTGTAAGCAGATTAAAACTGGAGTTAGAAAGCCTAAAAATAAGTGTGTTCCTAATGGAATACTTTAGGGAATGAAATATACTTTCGAAACGAGATGGTTCGGGGATAACCAAAGGAATTTCTGTAATCCGAACAAAATATTCGGCCGCTACCATCACAAATATCTACGTGCCAAGGATAAGTGAGCTCTGGTGAGTGTAACCGTTCCAGTAAATCAGATAGTATACATGTTAAACCTTAAGAGATAATGCTATTACTAAACGGCAAGTACCTTCGAAGTGGGAACTAAGAGTATTAATGACGCGCGTTCGACCACGTGAAAAATCACCGCTCAAGTGTCTCGAAGATTGCGCGCCTTAAAAAAAAGTAAGTTCTAAAAAGAGCGCCTCTCAAACGCCACCTTTACCCACCCCTGATGGATACGATGGCTCAAAGGGGCTTCAAAACCCCTTTAGAAAGAAAGAGGAGTGAGACTCAAGCGTTAATCACTGAATGGGGGAAGGGACAGGATAAACCACTCCAGATCCAAGCGGAGAGCTTGGTGGAGGAGATCGAGCGAAAAAAATATCTACACGGGCCACCACGTGGAACAAGACAAACTTACGCTATCTGGGAAGTGGGATCAGTATCGATGGAGGAGGGACAAAATGTTGAAGATATTTCGTGGACAATGTGGACAGGGGTAATATTTAGAATCGGTACTCATCCTAAATAGATCAGGAGAGAGGGAATTGGAATAAAAAAAGCGCCGACACACGAATTTCGCATCCAATTGGTTTTGGCTAGTGGTGGATACAACTCCCCACAGATGAAAGCCCATCGAGATGAAATACTCTCCAACGTAACTAAAGGCCACTTGACGGTTTTCTCTGGACGCCTTGTAATTAGATCTTAATTCAAATTCAGTTGGTCTTCGTGAAGGTTGCCGGCAGCCTAGGTAATTGGTTCCAATTAAGGTAAATGTATAGGTTGATACAGCAAGGATTCTTTGAGTAAAGTAGGAAGATTGGACGGAAATCCTAAGTCGGCAATCGTATTATTTAAAACGAAATTCGTCGTAGGGTCAGCAGCTCTATTTCTTCCCCTCAAATGGAGTAGAGAAGAAGAAGTACTTGATGCACTCAACATATTCGAAAGAGACTGCCAATTTAAGGAAAGGGATTCCAATGACAACCCTTGGCAAACATCGAGATATGAACCCGGTTACGGAGGATGGAAATCCATTTCTCCTAAATGCACACAAAGCTGCTCCCATCGGAGGTTTATGGAAATGAATACCTGAGTACATGACATCATTCTATTGAAAGGACATCTTCTTCGGCTCCATAGGTTAAAATGTTCTGTATTTCATTTTTGAAGGCATAATAGGGTAGCTCAGAAGAGAATAGAGAGGAGGGCTAAAGGAAGCCAATTTTAGGATTTTTAGCAACAGACGATTGTGGGAGCCTCTCATTAAAGTGTTTGAAGTTACTCCAGATTGAAACACATCAACGTACTTTGGCGTACCTGGATGACGATGAATGGAACGCTGTTGGCAGGCTGAGCGGTCGGAAATCTATCAATAAGTACCATGCTCAAAGTTCATTTTATTCACGCCCGAATTGCACCGGGTAAAGCAAATTATTTTTAAAGCGCATTAAACGTCTTAAGATTTTTTGAAAAGAGTAAACTGAATACTTTGAATCACCAATCTTTGACACCTTATCTAAAAGTGGCTAAATAAACAACACTCGCATATGCGATTTTCGAAGTTATTTTCTTTTCTAGCGCATATAAACTCGTCTGCTATCTGTTCATAAGTATGCCTCTTAGTGCGAAAGGCTTGAAACGAATGAATAGCAAGTGTGCCGTTGCGTTTTGAAGTGAGCAGCGCACAAGAGCGACTGGAAAGTCACACCCGCTTCAATCCACCATTTAGGAAGCTCGAAACCGGGCTGCTGGAGGAATTCTGCATCGCGAAAACTTCCCTCAAGGAATCACAAGAGCAGAAAAAAAAGATATTCGGGAAAGAGAAAGCGGTGCTGCAGGAGGATCTTTGACGCAGCACTGCTTCGGGATTGGGACGGAGGAGGGACAAAAGCTGTTTAACTACCGTTCGAATGGGACCGTGAGAAGTTGGAGAGAGACTTAGGACGAAGGGAAGAGATAATAACAGGGAGGGGGATGGGAGAGTGGAGGACAAGATTGCGAGAGCAAGGAGGCTAAGAAGAGGAGACGAGAGGGGAGAATTTTGAAGGGAAGGCTTAGAAAGGGCTGAGGATGTCATCATCATGTCATTCAAGTCGGTCCCTCAATATTCGGCGCCACAGATCGGGAGGAAATGTATTAGGAGAGGGATATAATGGGGGATTGGATTAAAGGGGTTCCAAGAATTCTGGCTCTCCAGACAGAGGACCCGGGTTTGAATGTCGAAGTAGACAAATTTTATAGAGGAATCCCGTTTGCTAGTTCTGGTTCTCAATTGCAGCACTGCTTCCCAAGTTCTCCAGGGCACCAAAATAGTGATAGTGCAGCCAGAGACAAATTTATGCAATCTCTGGGACTCGCTCCCACATCCTCCCTGGAAGAATCAAGTACACTAGTTGCTGCGCAAGGTTTCCCATCAGGTATCTACTGACAAATTAGGATTACGTTGTTTGAAGTTCAATAATTCATGTTCGGTGTAGCACGAATCGCAGGCTCAAACACAATGGAAAATAATAAGGAAAGGAGTCGAGGCTACGGAGGAAGGATGTAAGGGAGTGACCCCCCCGAATCAGCATTCTTTTGATAAAAACAGTAGGGGGCTCATGATCTAATGGAAGAGCCCTCCTCATGGTACTCAAGCAAGCGTAGAGCTACCAGTTTTTCTGGAGATAGTAATATGGCTATCTGGGAAGGATTCGGTACTATAGTCATCGGACCAGATTTGATGGAATGATGGCGAACAGTGATTCACCATTACGTCAAGTCGCTCTCTAACACCCAGAAGACACATATAAAGATGTTATAAGTAACTTCAGGTGTTGCACTTTGCGTAAGAATATCTATCACTCATGATGCATTATCAAGAACAGTAATTTATTACTAGTATTATAGTACTATGGACTCCTCCAATCTCAATCTTTTCCCAATAATGACGAATTTTTATTATTATCACCAATCACTAACTGAGTACTGAATGGTAACTGAGTTTCACACTTAAGTTATTTATTACTGCAAAAGTTACTAAGAGTACATCTACATCTACATACTACCCCACAAGCCGCTTGTAAGCCACTTGGGCGTGTGGCAGGGGGTGGTAGGTCACCAGCCGTGTAAAGATGTAAAAGTTTTGGAGGTGAAATGGTGACATGTCCTATGAGAGTGTGTTTGGAGGAGCTCAGTTTCTATAGTGGTCACTTACTGTGCGTGGAAAGAACGAGTTTTTGTGCCTATCTGTTCGACAGAGTATCTCTCTTATTTTATCGCATCTGTCAGACCTGGAAATGTAGTGAGGCGTCATGATAATATTCTCTGTGTCGCTCTGAAAAATATCAGTTATGAGTATTAAGCGTTGAAACCTTGTTCGGTAAAGTAAAAATTGAATAAATTATACGGTTGAAAATTGTTAATAATGTGAGCCTTCGGAAAAGATCGGAGGGTAGGAGAAAAGGATGGAGGCTTGAAAGACGACAATGGAACTTTGGTAGTAAAGTTGTATCCGATGAACAATACTGGTTTTTAATGTTTACTGCTGTCCTGATTACCCTAAAATATGGGTAGGAGATCCAGAGAACACACTTCACAACCTTCCGGGCTCAAACAAAGGCACTCCGCTAGGGAAGCCATTACTTAAGTCACTACACAAATCTGAGGAAAGATTTTCCTAATATCGATGAAAGATTTCAGGCTTTCCTGGCAAGTTATTCAAGTGAATTATTCCCGGGATTCCCATCTGCTTTGTCACTAATGATGTCCTCAAAAGCCCAAATGCTGATGGGAAAGCCTTCCATTGAAGTATTGGCCATCATACAGACAATAAACTTGAGGAAAGCCCGAGAAGAATTCACGAGTACAATTATATTTCACATTCGGTTCTATGACTTCCAATAGACCGTCTCCACGGATTGAGATGTAATACATCGGTGCATGAGTTAAGGGTAGGATGGGAGAAACCTTGCACTAGATTTCGTTCCCCAAAAGGAAACCTCCAGTGGTTTATTCGATGATAACGTCCCATCCGACGGACGAAGTGATTTACTTGAAGTCATTACCAGACACGCAAGTATGCACCGGAGGGGCCAAGAAAAATGTCTTCCGCAGCCGGGAATCCAACTCGCGCCCTTCAAGAGGAAAGCGCACACTCCAGCCACCGCGATAATACGACCTTCAGGGGGTGAGGGATAGGTAAAAGGGGTGAGATTGTTAAAAGCAAGGAGGAGTCAGTCGTTCCGCCCTCGACGGACGGGATGGGTGAAAGTTGAACGGCGGCGGGGAAGGGCAGAGCATACGTGCGCGGGGGTTTAAGGAAGAGGAGGAGAGACCGACGAAGAGAGGGATGGAACGCTGGAGAAGAAGAGGCTGAAGGAGAGAGAGAGGGAGAGCAGTTAGCGGAGGGAGGAAGCGAGATTAGGAGAGGGGAGGGGAATGAGTGCTGAAGAGGCTCTGTGGATGGAGGAGGGGCAGAAGAAGAGAGTGAAGGGGAGGGACGGAGGGAGAAGGAGGGGGTGGCCGGTGGAGAGAAGAGGGGAGGCAATGGGGGAGGAGAGTTCGCCCTTTCCCCAATCGATAGAGCCGAGACCGAAAACGGAGACGCTACTCCCGAGTGGGGATGGAGAGACGAGATGAGGGGAAAGAGGAGGACGAGTGTAGGAGGTGTGCGAGATTTGGAATCTGCTGCTTTGGACGCATAATTGCCTTCTCATCTCGATGGTCCGGGTTCGACTCCTCAACAGAGGCAAAGAGTTTTCAATAGAAACCCCCAATCCTCATGAACTGTCGCCGCACCGGAAAAGGATATGCTTTGGCTAACCGTGTCTTGTAGAATTAAATGGAATTTGTAAAGAACTTGTGCTACTGAGTCCACACTTTTATGATGAATAATCTATATTTACTGAGACAAAAAAAGGAATTGCTGTGAAACTTGCACCAGGCATATAGGCGAATATCCCCAACGATACTTCCGCTAAAAGGATGAAATGGCAAAGCCATGTAGACTTTTAAATGACATAAGTTTCTAGGGGAATTGAAAGGTACACAAATGTCCTCTTGACCATCCGCTTTATTTTTATGTGAGTCTTCAGTTGATCTTACCTCATAATTCGGCAGCTGTGTTTCATTCTCCGTAATTCTCCTTAACTCTTTGTAACTTAAAACTTACGTAATTCTTCGGAGATCAGGTTATTGGTTTGGTCACATTGGTGGCTTCTCATCTCCATGCTTAAGGTTCTAACCTCGAAAGCGACGGAGAGTATTACGCGGCAACCCTTATCAGCTATCAATATACCTGATATGCCTATGCGGCACATATTTACTCCACGCTCCTTGCGTTAACAGTTGACTAATGTCGTAGCACACCAGATTTCTCTCCACGATTCTCTCTTTCCAATTAATCCTATCCCCTATATCAACCCATCCGTGATGGGTGGTTCTAGCATTCGTAGGATCAGCTTCGCATCCCGACATCGGCAGTGATTACTTGGATGGAATCCTTAAAACCTAGTTAAGTACTGTATTCGTAAATTTGGATATTGGTATAGAAGTAAGGAAAAATAACTTTGTAAATCCCCATTGATTTACTGAACACACCATCTAGGTTACAATGCCCGTTAATGACACTCGGCGTAAAACCTTTGTCCTATATTCAATACACTTTAGTGGAATTACTAAGACATTTACCTAATGTCAGCGTATATGATATGCTCCATAAAGTTATGCCTGAGAAAACGGATTCGGGTAACAAATTGCGGAACTTAGCCACTGTGCAAATTCATCGTTTTAAGCCCCATATCATTTGAACTATCATACATCATATACATTTCTGATTGGTGATCTATCGTTAAGTCATCACCTTGGGGTATCACCTTGGGTGAGGTTTCCTTCATTTTTTCACAAAGCATCTAAAGCTCTTCCCGTTTGTAATTGGTTGAAATTTAAAGTAATTTAATTAAATAGTTACCAAACAATGCGGTCATGCACTTATTGGAAGGTATTGCAAGATCCACAAGGACTAAAAAGCTGGAACTCGCCGTGGTCACGCCCCAGTAAGCGGGAATAATGAATGGACAAAATTATACCACGTAGTCGTCATTAATTCCCATATATCGCCGAAATCGGGACCACTGATCGAATGCTATTTGGATACTGAGTGGATAGCACTTTAAGGTTCGATTTTATACAAAACTTAGTCACAGGGGGAATTTAGTCGGAGACTTCCATGTCATTAAATAGAAAATGCAATTTTCCGCAAAATAATCTTCACTGCCACATCGCGTTTCGGCTTACTTGGCCACCATCAGGAGACGTGACCTGACGATGACCAACTGAGCTAAACCGCGTCGTGACATTACAGTTTTTTCGTCGAAAAGTGCCATTTCGTCTTAATAGGCTAGTTTTATCATCTCTGGTAAGGCATTTTCCTGGTATGAAAACCAAAGTCAATACGTTCTCTCATCAATAAATCCTCAAGCCAACTATCTGACAGTTCGATATAATATTCATAATCAGAACACTCAATTCATGTCACTACCAATACATTAGTAGGTTGTTGCGTATAGTTTGGATTGAACAGTGTGACGTAATTTGGATTAATTCTGATGGTAATGTTATCATTCCAACTCAATCACTCTTAATATTTTTAATGAAAAGTAGAGAGTAGTTCTAGATAGTCTTAAAGGAGAATCTGTTTGAAGGCTACCTTCAAATACTTATGTGCTATACTTAAAAACTCTAAGGCATACATATAGCTCGTATAATGTCAAAGGAGCAACTACTTAAAAATGTCAGCATGTACATAACATCAAGAGCTACCTAGTCATGAAGAGGATGGTTCATTTGAGACTAGTGTGGTGTTTGGATGCGACAGTAATACGAGCAATCACATGAGGAAAGAGCTTTTTTTTAGATATCCCATTGGTACCTTTACAGAGGCGAAGCGGGTCGAGGTTTTTCGGTTAAAAAACAACATGAAGGTTGTAAATGGTAAGAATTTCAACTTTCACCATTAAATAAATTGTTGCTGGGTTTCATTCCGATTCATAAAACATTTTAATGAACCTACAAATTTACCTATAATAATCGATCAAATAAGTCGTATAGGTGTCACTACTTAAGGATACAAATTTCTATTTCATTTCATTCTGTTGTAAGTAAATACAAAATTATCGGAGCCTTCATCCATTATTCCTAAGCTAATTCTCAAGTCGTTTGGCTGCTTATGTCACCCAGATGACGTTACACTCATAACACATTAATTTTGGCCACAAGAACATCCTATCTGCATCGAGTAAACGAAAATGCTAAGTCATCAAGCGGTTAACGCTTACCAGCCATTATAAAAACAGGACCTAAGGGCCGTCGCATAGGACGCTAAGCTGCCAAACTCGTTAAACCTTTCGTTAAAAGTAGGCCACCGCCGGGTTTCTCTCCACCATTCCCCCTCACCTCAATAAAGCCATCCCTACAAACATACCAAACAGTCTTCAATGACTTTTATTGCCCCAGTTAGTTGGTTGCCTCTTCAAATAACAGACCGACAAAACGAAAGAGAGAGAGAGAAGCTGAAGGCCGCCACCGGGCGCGGCGATCGCAGCGGTTGCCTAGGTAACCTAACATCCCTTGTAACTATGGTTACGGAGCGCATCTCTCTCCCCCCTCACTCCATCCCTTCCTTCTTATGGGAGGGAAAGAAAGGGGTAGGCGGATGCGGCGGTGGGGAGAAATATTTTTTTTGCCAACAGGAGGTAGAGGAGGAATAAGGGGCGGTCGTGAAACGGGGGTGGGTGGGAGAGAATAATGCAAGCAGGAGGAAGAGATGGGATGAGACGGGGAGAGAGAGTCGAGGCAGGGATGCTGGAATGGGGACCAAACCTAAAGGGTGGAGACACATGCCTGGACTCTGGGGCACGGATTTCGCCAAGTAAATTACGGATAGCCTCCCATCGGTTTGCTCGACTGTATCCGTGTCAGACCCAGCTGAAAATAAGTGCCCTAATTTTAGTCCTCGATACATAGACTATGTGTATAAGGTACAAACGTTGCTGCTTGGGGGGATTCGACCGTATGAGAACGAAGATACTGGGAAATTGGAGCAGTGCTTTAGTGGGGCAATAGTTGACCTTTACACGTGGACTCAGGGTGGCTTGTATAGCTTAACAACGTATCTTAAGCCATCTTTTAGCGGAGAACTACAATTCGTAAGAGCAATGGATTGAAAATACAAATTGCGGCTGCTGACAAAGAGAACAGCCCAATGCTCAACTAAGAGAAATTCCATGTTGAGGGTGAAGGTAGCAATAAAATTGCACAAATATATATTGATCGGCTTTCAACCACAGTTTTCACGCACAGAATGTAAACCATGGTCGGGAAATGATAAAAAATTTTTTGAGGTGTTTCACCATTTCCTTCACCCAAATAATCGTAGCTACTTCATAAAAAAGGCTGTATGGCATTAATGTAACTAAAAAATCGAAATATTTATTATAAATCTGAGTGCCTTTTTCAGTTTAATATCTGCATTTCAAGAGAAGTATATGCTTCTGAAGGGTGGGAATGGACAGCGAGAGAATGGAGGCACATGGAAACCACGAAACTCATTAGCATTTCATACGCGTATACCTCGTACATCAAAAACTCATTTTTGGCTCAAGAAAATATCTGCAACCACCAGAGGAATAGACACAATGGAATGAAAATAGCAACAGCATGCGCTTATTTAACTAATAGTTCAGAAGTAAAATTAGAACCAGCAGTACATTTTTGTACACTTTATGTTTTGTCCATTAACACCCAGCGAACATCCTGCATCATCCTCTGATAAAGAATAAAGCAAATGAAAAAGTATTAGAACCAAACCCTAGAAGATATAACGAGAAAGTTAGACTGAGTATTGGATATTGGGAAGGAAGTTAGACTGGTAGAGATAATCCTACATTATTATAGTTCTCAACCAAACGATAAAAAAAGATGTGACACAAAAAATAAAGAGGAATATACAAATTGGGTGCTAATTTACTTTCTTAACGACTCCGATCTCGCCTCATAAAGTAAATTCGTTAAAGCATATCTCTGTAATGCAAAGATATTGACGTATAGTCATGATAGAAGGCGAATTTGGTTGGATGCTGATGTTTGAGGAGCTCACTTCGCTAATTTACACGTAGAGCTGGAAATTAAAATCTGAAAGATAACGGTAAATGCTTCGCTAATGAAAAAAGAGCGACAAAAGTGTGATTAGTGAGAAAAGTTGAAGCTTCAAAAATTTAAGAAAAACGAACTTTGATGGTGTCTCAAAGGATGGGAAAATACGGATTTTATAACAAAATAAAAATATCAGGTCAAATTCAAGAATAATAATTTTTACAAGTCGTACACTCACGAAACAAGATCTGCAAACATTGCCCTTGAGGATATTCTCTTCACTAGCTTTATCTAGTTAAATCGGCTACAACAGCCGGTTCTTCCTCCTCCTCCCAGGGGTCGGTTTTCCTTTAGAGGAGGTTATCCATTCCAACAATCAGTAGGGGTCAAAGGTTTGGAAGACATTGATGGTTCGTAACTTGGAAACGGATGTCTATGGAAGAGACACATGACGGATGTGAGGATGTCTCTGGCGGCGTCGTGACTAGATGGAATCAGCATCCAGGGGCTATTAATCCTTCCCAGCTGGTGACTGAGGCTCGCGACGCAAAAGACCGCTGAGAAGACGTCAATGAAAGCCAAGCAAGGTGGCTTGACTCTGTCGAGAGATCAAACGTTCATAACTGACGTTCCAACGGAGAAGTTTGTCATTCTCGTGAGGGCAAAGGAAGACCAAAAGCGTTAGGTGCTTTTCTCTAATCCGCTGATAGCCATTCAGTTTCGAGACAAATCAAAAGCAACGACCAAGTAAAGAAGGAAAGTGATATTCTGTAATGTGGCCTTGGAATATCTTATTTTACAAACAGCAGTTGTGTTTAAGACAGCGTTAGCCTCAATACGCAATAAATGGAAAAATACGTGAGGACGGTCACAACCCTGTTTAATTCAAGTGAATAAACCATCAAGATCGGAAAGCACCACGAATGACTGCGAAATGAGACACGATATGATTACATCAATATGTATTTGCTTAATCGTAGCTTCCTTTGGCTGATGAACATACGATCAACTGAGGATTGACAGGCAATTACAATCCAAAACTCAAATAAGGCTGGAAAAATATATTATCATAGTGTATGGGTTACACCAGGCAATATGAAGGGCTTAATTGAAAAAAGAGTAGTATGCAAAATGTAGACGAATGAGTTCGCAATGTTTATTCCATGAAAAGAAGGAGATCCCACACATTGACAAAAAAATATATGCTTAATATATACTTCACGTCCTCAACGTCGAAAAAAATGTATGGAAAATAGAAAATGCATTTATTGCTAAATATGCAGACTAAATAATGAGAACAACGAAAAGACGTAGGCGTACAATAAGTATCAAAGAGTTTCGGATTTTGATAAGCAGGTAATGAGGTGAGGCTGCAGTCCATCAAACGTTAGAACAAAGGACTGCCGGTGAATAAATCAATGATAAAATTAAGAGTCTATAATTATGAATTCAAATGACTCAATAACCTGGAGCCGTTTTCTTGAAATTGATGTAGATGTACCTCCATCGCTTTTAGCGTTTTCCGTGGTTAATATGAGCATTGCGCGTAGAAAAAGAAGTTTTGTTTTTCTTGGAATGACTGTCACAAATGAATTTATTCTCAAAATATATCCTATGGGCACGGATCCGGTACAAGCGGATTGTTAATAATACGTAATTTATCCAAATGTGAAACCGAATTTCTTGTTCCTGAACTTTTATTCTTGGTGCACAATAGATCTGTCATTATAATAAAAGGATTGAAATAATGCCTACCAGAGAACAAAAATGAAGTTGAGAAAGCCTAACTAAGAAATAGCCAAGAAAGTCAATGGAGAGCAATGCTGAAATGAAGAGTGTCAGCGTAAAGAAAGTGGTCCACTTCCAATAATTACTCATGCATATGATATGAATTTGCTATAAATATCTTAGCCTGGCATTAAGTTCCTGTATTCCCGTGACTTAAAGTATGTTCCACAAGAGGCAAGCTCACAGAGTTTGTGACCAAAAGAGTTACAAGTCGCACTGAGGCGATTAGGAAAAGGTCTTTCGCAAGGTAGTTACACGCCATGGGGTTGAAACTTAGCCGCATGGTATGATACCACACCCCTTCAGCTCACTGAAGGGGCCAAGAGAACTGCCCATTTCTGGTATGGAGAGGCCCATGTGAGGAAAATCCCTGATCAACTTATGCTTTTCGTATTCATTTACATGTGGAATGAAGAATTGTGTGGAAATGACCGCAAAAAACATTATATTTCTTCAAATCTGAATATTTAAGCTCAGCTGTTATAATTTTCATAATTATTTGCTCTCTAATTACAATAAGGGAGCAAAGTAGGAACGCCACCTCACAATTTTGTGAAAAACACATAAAAAACTACTTTTTCTAAGCGGATGAATGAAATTAACTCTTTTGAAACTCATTAAACTTTCAAAACATTTAATTTATTTTTTCACCACGCCCATCACAAGGGCTGAGGAAGGGATGGGACGAACAGGACCCGATGGAACCGAGGTATGGTACGCTGCGTCCCCGCATTGACCCCTTGTCCCCGTGGTCTGGACGGAAGCAAAGGACATGCGGGCAGCGGAACGACCCACCGGATGAGAGAAACCTCCCTATGGGGTTGTACAACGGGTGAGAAGGGTGAAACGCAAGTGCTGAGAAAGGGAAGGTAGACGAGCGGCATCGGTTTTTCCAGCTTCGGGATACGTAACAGCAGCAAACGAACCTACAGGCGAACATTTACTTTTGCATAAATGTATCTTTCTGGTTTATTTGATTTACTACAAGTCACTTTTGGCCATCACTATTATCTTGAAGAAATTAGCTTATTAAACTAATAACTAAACTGATATTCTGTGGACTTACATAAGTGTATTTCTAACAGACGACGACACCTAGGTTACTAGACAAAATTGACATAAGAAACCACAGAAAATACTTGTGAGAACAAGAAAATATACGATAAGTAAGAGGAAGTACAGAGCACTTGCTAAATGACACCAATAAACACGAGGGCTATAGTGAGAAGAAAGATGTAGTATGGCCACATAAACAGAATGAATTTTAACAGGACACAGAGGAATTCGAGAGATCGGAGGCTAGAGGGCAAAATGGCCGAAGAAGAAATGTGAAATATGGAAGGAATGCGAGTAAGGAGAATTAAAGAGTAAAGAACAGAATGAAAATCCTTCAGAAAGAAGAGGAAATATACAAAATACTTATTTCAATTAAATTCGTTCTCATAGACGTAATCTTCATCAACAGTGCCCATATTTAAAACCATCCAGGTAACAGAGGAAAGAGTGCTTATATGTAGCCCCAGAGGAGATGGGAGGAACCGAAGGCAATAATTGATGGTAATCGTATTTTTATAAACCTAGATCGGTTGAACTGCATATTTCAGAGAACTTTACAACAGTAATTTTTTCATGATTGTAGTTCTACAAGTTGAGGCCTGGTACCCTCTGGGTCCATTTTATCCTAAAAAATAAATATTTAATTTTCCACGATTTTATTCGTAACAAGTTATCCATTAAGAATGATTTTCTTTCACCAAGTGCAGCGAAATGTATTTAGCCGTATAAGGATCAAGTTAAAAATTTTCTCGGTGCAAAAACCAACGCGAATACGTATTACATTAATAGCACCAGAGTCAACTCACAAACTGTCTAATGTTATTACAACTACCCGAACTCCAATTAAACATCACGCTTATATGTAGAGTATATTATTAAACTACAGAGTGAACCATAAATTTACAAAATCGAATATAGAAATGTTACTGGGCTTGAAGAGTAATAGTCACTCTAGCATTGCTTTATCTACTTTATCTGTGATGTTTTCTTGCGACCACTTTCTTTTAGCCGAACATAAATTTTCATACTCCAAAATTTTGGCAATTAAAATGCCTATCCAACTCTACTCCGGACTGTCTTTTCCTAAACTGCCTTCAGTGGCCAATCCTAATTCATTTCTTCCTCAAGCCACACACACTGCTTCCGCTTGATTCCATTAGCCAACTTTCTTCCCAGGCTTACCATGTCTCGCACTGTCTCATTTTTGTCGTCGACCATATCATTTTTGTCCAGTGTCCTTATTTTACCTTCCGCTCTCAAATCTAGAATATACTCATTCTTTTCTTGGGGTCACTAGTAATCTATCGTAAACATACACTGTAGTAGAATATTTATGATCATGAATGTGGATGAACAAGAAGAATGACAGGAAAATTCCGATAAAATTAATTGAAATTAACAACTTTTAGGTAATATCATCACAAAATACGTAAGTTGGTCACTACATGACAAGAAATACGTTGCAGAAACTTCCATAGCATATCTTTCCTTACGCTTCACTCCAGAACCTCTCCTGTTCATAAATTCGAATCAAATTTAAGATGCCCAAAACACACTTTTTTACCCACCAAATCTCCTATTACTCCACTTTTATACACTATTAGAGTCTATGGCCAGATGTTCCCTTTATATAATATACAACCTCTATTTAAGTCTCTTATGTAAAACTCCTAATCACCTATCCACAACACTTCGTCATTCGTGGCTGTTTGCATCTAGCTTATTATATCTATACATAAATTTTCAAGTTTTCAGGCCAACGAAGAAAAATTAATTTTTTTGAATTGCAACTAATCCGAAAGAGAGCAGCGAGAACGGTCGAAATCTATTCTACACAACTGAGAAAGTAATTCTTTCACATTTGCATAACAACCCGGCAAGAAAGCTATTCAATCTTACCACGAATTCCGTATTTAATTCGCCACTCACTAAGTTTACCTGAGTGATATACATTGTTTAGATTTGGAATTACAATTTGACACTGGCCCAGCTAACTACGCTATTTATAGACAGTGAGTTTACCCAGTCAACTATTCCGAGAAACGTTGAGCCATTCATATACTGTAATGCTTGTTCGAAAGCAAAAAAACCGGGGGTTTTAGAAGCACAAGCCATCACTTACCAGGAATAATAGCCATATTAATTCCCTGCAAAGCTACAAAACTGTTACCTCCTCTTTTAAAAGCTAATCGTAAATCTTTACGAATGGCATTTTAATGCGGTTTGTTCTTCATTTAACGCGTTACCTAGGCAAATTCGTAGCGGACTGGTCATAATATTCTGCAACGGCATTCAAATTAAGAATTTCAAAGAAAACGAAATAGTTCTCCCTCCCAGAAGTTATTAATGATAATTACATTTTCCTACTCGCCTTGAAAGAATAAAACATAATTTAAAATAAATAAGTGGCAAGTTGTAGGTTTAACTCATATAATTTACTTCAGCCGGCCACTAAGTCTTTTTCAATCGACCCAATGCGATGGTTTTGTAAGCTTCAATAAGATATGGTATATACAATATGGTAAGTACACGAAACCTAAGGCAATGAGGAACTAACGCAGAGATGAAGATAATCATTTGTCTCTTATCTTGAATAGACAAAAAATTTAAAGATTAATCGAGAGGAATGAAGACTGGGCGGAAAAAGAGTTATAACAGCGGAAGGCATTAACCAAAACCAACAAATCACTAACGATCTTGATTAAGATGATTTGGAGATGAAGTGGCTTTCTAAATTTTTCTAAAATATTTACAGGTCATCATAATAAACTAATTAGAGTATTCACAACATTAACACACGCGATTATAAACAACAGTTTCCGGAAGGAACGCTCGGACACGCTTCGTGTTGATATTCCACCTAGTAAAAATGGGTTCATATTTTGCTATTTTAAAAACTCACGATGAACTTATTATCAAACAGAAATGAAATTCAGTCTCGCATAGTGTTCCCGTTCCAACAAAACTCGTCACCCCTCTTCTCTGCGAGGGTAGTTGCAAAGCCGAGACCAGTTACCGCCGCCCGGGAATCACAGCACTCCCGAACATAATTACACAAACATGGCCACGTTTGAGTGTTCATTATGTGGCGTTCGGAATTCGGGAAATGGGGTCATGGAGCATGCGAGACTTAATACTGCAGAAAGGGCCGCTCCATCTCAGATTCCGAACACCGCCACCGTTACCGGCTATCGTGACCCCTAAAAGTTTGAACTTGAACCAAACGCGGAGAGGTACTTGAAAAGTGTGATCGGAGCTCAAAGGGACTGCAGACATGGGACTCCGGTGAACGTTTTCTTCAAATGTGCATAAGTCTTTGCATGTTTTGTGTGCTAACCAGTCAATATGTAGCAAGAAAAGATTACAGTTCTGATGGCAAAAATAGATGCGGAGCAGTTTTGAAAAATCATGGCTTCAAGAGAAGGGTAAATAGTGAGTTTATGTCATCCATATCTAACAATTAACCATCGAGCAGCCACTGGAGCGGGGACAGGCTATGAAGGATATGAAGGCAGGGGACAGGCTATGAAGGATATGTCAGGACGCTGGCCTTGCAACTGGGAGTAAATTACTATTCACTTCCATCCATAACGTAGGGTTCAGCGCATCTGTCTGCCACCAACTATTGGTAAGATGTATGTAGGCATTTTAATCACTGAACGCTCTCTTATCATTGAAAACAACCAAAAATTATCTTTAATAGATAACGCTTCCCACTACGCAACAAGCGTGATGAAGTTTCCCGAAACAAGAGTAAAGCCATTGACCTAAAAATTAGCTAGTGTCCTAACACCCCAGGGCACATGCCCCTGCGGCTAGTGGAGTGCGATGTAAGGTAAATAATAGAACATAAAAAAGTAATGCCCGTACACGCGTGCGTCAAACTGCGCGTAGTATTGCCAGACGTAAAAGAAAGGGTTTGAAGTGGGAAAGAGACGAAAAGGGAGCAGCGTTGGTCGGCGGACCAATTCTGGACGAGGGTGGGCCGCGCTCTCAAATGGGGTCGGTTTACGCTGTGGTCGGCCCTTGAGGCGCCTGGAGGCGTCAGCCGGCGGGCTGCGCGCTCCGAGTGGATCCACGAGGACTTCGGCCCGAGGCGGGGGCGCGGGGATATAGCGAAGGGGGCGGCGATGGGAGGGAATTGGCGCTCAGGTGCACCTCCATCCGATTATCGATTGCCGTGGTAACAGCCTCTTGGTTCGCTTGCAATTAGCCAATTGCCCCCCGCCGCCCGTTACAACACTCCCTCCCCCTCCCAACCCCCTGCCCTCTGAAAGGGGGGTGGGCAACCCGGGGTTCACATCGCCCTTCCCGGCCCCCGTAAAATCGCCTCAACCCGCCCTATTCCCGCTCGGCCCCGGGCGTTATACAGGACCCCGCCGGAGCCCAGTTCACACAGCCAACAAGGGCTGGATAATGGCTAAGCTTACGACCCACGGCACAGGTTTCCCTGAGATTTCCTCTCACACTGAGGTCATTCAAGGTAGTGTAAGTGACAACTCACTCAAAGTATTCATTTTGATAAATTTGGCATCATTAAAACAAAAAAATCTCATCTTTCAAATGGTAATAAAATATCATCCGCTTAACGCACTACTTTTCAGGAATTTTGCCCTAAAAAAAGTCCTTTCCCACGGGGTAATGTACGGCTGCGCACACCGGTGAGACATTAATAAGCAAATGAATCAATTGTAAGAACTGATTGCGGAGGAAATTATTCAATGCACCGATTGTATGTTAACTCAAATATTTTTACCAAAAAAATTATGACTTACCGAAATTACCATTATGAAATCGCAAAAATACCTTCGATTTTGAAGGCTTTTTCGACTTACGGCGGGGCACATATGATTTAAAGCATTGAAAACATATATTTTGTACATATACATAACATCTCACCAAAACGGTTTTAGTGTAGTTAAAATTAGTATACCAACTTTTTACTACTTCTTACTCTTGCTTAAGATTAAAAATAAAGTTCTAGTGCGTAATCCGATAAGACTAATCTTAAATTAAGAAAAACCTCCACCTAAGCACAGCTAGCTTGTGTGAGATTTTTGTCGAGTTATAATTTTCTTAAGGTAAGAAAGACAAATGAGGAGGTATTGGATATAGTTGAAGAGAAAGTTTGCGGAGGAGGTTTGGAGGAGACAGAAGAGGTGAATGGAGGATGTTTTGTAACGAGAGGCAATGTTGAAAAGGGTACCAGAGGAGAGAACACTAGGGAAGAGAAAAAGAGGAAGAATGGAATTCTGGACGAAATAAGAAGAGACAGATGACATGAGGAAATAACGAGGGAATGAAGCATGATCTTCGTTAACTTTGAGGTTCCCCGTCACATTAATTATTTACTCTTGAAACTTTTATAGACCAAAACAAAATTTGAGTTTTCTGTAAAAGTTACAAGAGTTATTAAAGATGGAGCTTGTGGCTGGTCATCCATGGAAGGGAAAACAGCACTATGTGCCAGAAATTGGGAAGTTAGGATAAAAGCTGTCCATAAACGTACCAATCAGCAGGTAGAATACTCGAATAATCATTATACCCTCATTCTGAGGAATTAATAGGGCAGGCGAGAGAAGCCGGTCTGCCAGCACAGCAAGAGGATCCTAATGGCGAAGCTGAAAGGAAAGCCTACGGACTACGAGATAGTGCAGGTCTAAATGCCAACATCAGGCCATACAAGAGGAGAAAAAGAAGAAGTATATGAGCAACTGGGAAAGGTCCTAGGTGCAATGAAGGGGAAAGAAAACCTCATCATAGCGGGAGACTAGCACACAACGCTGGCAAAGGGAGAAGTGGGAAGACACGTAAGGAAATTCCGAAGAGGGAGGACAAAACACCAAAGGAAAAAGACTACTGGAGTTTTACAACGAGAAGAATACGTTAGAAGCAAATACACTCTCCGAGCAATCGATCGATTGTTGAAGAATATTTTTGAGGGAAAAATAGAGTGAAAAGTCCCAAGAGGAAGAGTAAGGGATAAATACATAGGCCAAATAAAGAGGTACATGATTTTCAGAGTATTAGAGGATAAGGACAAGCATTAGATAGGGAAGGGTGAAGGCTGCAGTCAAGCAATCTCAGAATTCAACTTCCAGTGAGTGAATATTTCACACCTTAATTATTCGTTACCCCGACCATATTAAACGCTCTCTCGTTATTACCAATGGGGATTGAGAATATTAAAAAAAACTCTACAGAGTAAAACCATTGAAATTTGTCGTTACGCTAGAATTGATAAAATAGCGAGTTCATCAAAACATAACTTACGAACAGTTGTCTCCGCGGAATACCCATTTTGGCCACACACCGTCCCATCCCACGAGAAAAGCCGAGATATTGATGAAATGACTATCATTCGAACTCGTTTGATTCTTTAACACGGGTAGCGGTGAGTCCTCCATAATCTTTAAAGAAAATGAAGTTAAGACAAAAAGAGGCGATCTAAATAACCAACTGGCAGGCAATCAAGTGCGAGAAAATGTGTGGAAGCTGTGTTACACGACATTTTATTTGAAAAAACATAGTTTAAGCATGAGAAAATTCCAGCAAAACATGTGTCATAGTCTTAAAAAAATAAGAGGGGATAGCAGATTGCCGCTTGCGTTAATTGAAATGCGTACAGATGTGTTAAAAAAATTTTTCATCTGGACTGGAGTTAGGACCCATCTACCCCAAATTAGCACTAAAAACTTCAATAAATTCAACATGCCAGATGTCCTCTTCCCATCGAGACTGTATGGGCTAGATTAAATTTCGTAGTACCTAGCATATCAAGCCACGAATTACTGTAACGTAGGTTTACTTTTCACGAGCTTAAAGGATTCCATGTATTCGTGAGTCTCCCGTAAAAGTTTGAATTCTTGGCATCCGAAATGCGCATGATAATTGTATTTCCATGCTTGAATTTGTAAAATATAAAATAATTCTTTAGTTTCAAATAAACCACTCTTCAACTATGAAATCAAACGAAATCACACCTTTCCACAAAATTTAAATATACAATGCACAACGCGCTTTAGCTTAAAGAGTCAGCATCGGGTAAAAGACTTGTTAAATGTCAATTAGGTTTTCTGACGATGACTGTGATATGAAACGCCTGATGAATTGCATGTTAAAATTTTGCGGAAAAAGAGCGATTTCGTGTAATTTCATGATGACGAACTTCCACTGTTCCAAGCCTTAATTTCTTAAACTCCCTGCCACTGTTTGATATGTTAATCTTCACGTTTCTAGACATTCTACGGTGACAGCATCCTCCTATCATATCTCCGGCACCTTCTTCGACATTAACTCAGACCTAGCGTCAGAAGAGGCGTTCTGGCACGGCCCAGGACCTTTCATACGCTCACATACCTAAAATCTTCAGGAAAAAGAAACTCAGGAGTAATCCGATCCGATATCTACCACTACCACCTCGCAACACCCGAAATCCATTGCGAAAAATTCCACCCACGAGCATATACATCACGGCACACACCAACGTGGGGGAGGGCGGGGGGCATCGTTTCGTATTCATGGCTTAATTCGCAATGGCGGCTCGCGGTGAGTTACGCGAATAGGAGGGGTGGAGAGATATTGCGGGGAGGGGGGGGGCAGGTTTAAAGGGGATCTGTGGGGGCTGCCATTTGCCTGCGCCTGGCACGACGGACGGGGAGGTGGTCGTGTATGGTCGTTTGTCTGTACTCGGCATGGTGGAGGGGAGAAGAGGAAGGGGAAGAGTAGGAGGGAGGTTAAACTGCTCTCTCCTTCCCAGCCCCCTTACCGCTCTCGGCTATGTATTGCTTAAGCGCCACTTCCACTACCCTCTCCCACGCCCTGCGAGAGCACCCTTTTCCGTAACCGCCCACACAAGGCGACGTAATGTGCGCTACACGAGCCAACGGTTAAGGGTGTCACGTGACGCAACTAGACACTGAGCGATGACCCGAGTCGATTTTGATGTCAAGCGGATGGCGATATAATGAGACTGAGCAATGGCGGCAACCAAACGGGGAGAGAAAAAAAAATTCCCGCCCGGAATATTTATGACCCAGTTTTTTGTCATGGGAGGAAGAGGAGAAGTCTAACGTGGAAATTCGTCCAGATGAATGAGCACGAATTGACCACAAGTGGCTCGCTTCCTGAATAAAAAAAAGTATTCCCCGAATTTATAAAAGTCGCTTTCGCGCATGTATGTATTTATTATTAGCGTTTCACAGATCGGGGTCCGACAGTTTTAATGCCGGATCAGGCACGAATACTACCGTCGATCACTAATTTGACGATTCCGCTTGAAATGGACCGGACAATTCAATTTGACAATAAGCAATAAATTGGAATGGATGCATTTTAACAATCTCTAATTAGGATGGAATAACCTGAGAGCCGTAATTAAAATGTCACACAAAGGCAATTTTGAGTTACGACGTAGCTAAATGGAAATCTGCGATTTTTTTATTTGAAAGGGAACAAATAATGTGGTATCACTGAATAAACCATGTGCCTATTTATAAAATCAAAAGTTGATGCCACAGGGCATGGTCACATTTAAACTTAGGAAACAACGATATTTGGTGAATAATAATAAAAAAATACATATAGATCCAGCCACATAAGTTAAAGATCAGAGGAAATATGAGTTCAGTTGATTTATGCCTCGCAACTCGGCCAGCAATATCAATAATTCCGTCAGCTATAAAAACTCAATTAAAAAGTCAAATCAAGAACAAAACTCGCCTAAATTACAGAAATTTGGTATACCGCTTCCTCTGATTAAAATGATAAGAATGCAATACATAAACATTTAATAGTCAGTTTAAGGAGTAAACATGAATTGAAAATTATAAATAATTAAATATTAAATCCAAAAATTATTATTTTTTCGGTTACATTATCATTACGGTGGCAAAATAGGTGATTAATCAGTATATAAATGCATACAAATATCTTCTTAAAAATGAAACGTACAATAGCTAAACCTTGATACACCAATCCGTTATTCTTCTCGCGACTTCTCAAAGTGAAAGAGGTAGTAGAATGGCCAAAAATCAGAGAGAGGTTGATAATTTCAAGAAAATCTCGAGGCTTAGGGAACCACATTCTATTTTTCTCAAAACATTTCCTAAAAATCAATACTTACGCCTCATCTAGGAATGCGTAGTTTTTGTCAAGACTTACTTCCAGATGGCTGTACTTCAATACTTTTTAATTATCTAAGAAAGCGAGTTATGATGTAACGAAGGACTTCGTTTTATACATTATTTACGAGTTTCTTCTCTCCTATTCTCTAAGGGATAAATAAAGTAAAAAAATTAGGACAATATGAACATTTGAAAATCTAATTACCTCCTGCATTTAAGCTAAATTGATTAGCTAAATATGCGATTTGGAGACCCTAAAAAAATTGAATGAGTGATGAAAACGGGAAAAATGACGGGAAAAGAGAGGATACGAATTGCACATAGGACCAGATATCCTTCAAAGGGTATAATGCAATAAAAAGATGCGCAAAATATCTTTATGATTTTACTTCAAACTAATATTTCATGCCAAAAAATCTTAGCTCTGCCGGAGCATCATTCAACAGAATTTAGAAACACCAGTTTCTTTACCCAAAGCAAAACTTTTCCAAAAGCAAAATTCGCTTAAAAATAATGAGGAGAACATCATTTCCCCAAGAAAAATTACAATTTTTCACTATGTATCACTCGTTCCCGAACAACATTTAGGTTTACCAAAAAACAGCACAAGGAGTCCATTTGTTGATGAAATAAGGAGAATGGGTTCCAATATGAAAAAGTCATTATTAAAAAAATAAGAGGATAATTTATAGATAATTTCTCATAAATGCTGAATTGTAACGCTTAAAGTTAAGCATACACCCGATTAAGCACAGTTTAATGTGCAAAGAGATAGAAAAGCAATCTTAATCTTACTGTAGTCAAACAGATTTGCCAACAACCAATTATGGAAAACCAACGCGCTCACATCTGGGAGTACATTTTTCGAATCATATCATCACGTACCAAGTAGTTCTCTGGGCCTCCGCTTTGGGCGCTGTTGAACGAGCGGGCATTCAGGTAAGCCGTACAACGGGGAAAATTAGAGAAATGCCGCAGGAAATGGGGGAGTATAGAAGAGAGCAGAATAAAAGTCGGACGTGAAACGCACCGCAAAGTGAATAAAATGAGAGACCAAGTTAATGCGGTGTGGAAAACGTGAAATGCGAAGGAAAGAAGACAAAAAGGCGAGGAGAAAGGAAAAGGGAGTTTTCCAAATAATGGAAAAAAGTTTTGGCCAGGGCAAATAATTGCTTCAGGGTAAAGCTTAAAATTGAAATTCCTGCACAAGATACCTGCTTGATAGAAATTGTTCTCTGTCGAGGCTTAATTATCAAAGGGCGGAGATACAAAAAGCTCCTTTCTACGAAAAATATTTCACTGAAGATGGCAAGTTTGTGTCGTGATATCATTCAGAAAAAAAGAAATCTTTTCGGTTAAGAAGTTAATCAGTTGCGCTTACTCTGGTAATTAAGATAATTCTTAAAATTAGTGAAGTAGTTTCGAAATATGAACCAATTATAATTAATATTACTGTTATTATTGACAAATTAATTGATGATGAAAATTATTACTCATATAATCCAGTATTTTAACAGATGCCCAGTTAATATTTACAGGACAGAAATTCCATAGTCAGCCTTAGGTTCAATATGTCCTATGATGATGTTGAAGAAAGGTGAGCAATCTTTTTACCAAAAGGCAAGGTTATTTGTCATTTTCGTATCTTTTGCAAGGGGTGAAGGCGATTCGTAATAACTTTATAAATAAGAAATATTGCCTCTTAATCGTTAATGCATGTCCCTCTCATGCATAATAGTACGCCAAACGCATTAAATATTCTATTCATACCACAACGAAAGAAGCGAATTCACTACAAACTATTTTCCAAACATTTGTCAGCTAAGAGAGATACTAGGAATTGCATAACGGAGGGAAGTACACCGTTCAGTACTACCAAAGATGAAGGGAAGAGAAGAGGGCAAACGTTCGTCATTGATTTCCTTCTAAAGAATTCACATGGCAGAGTATGAAATGAAAAGAAGTGGTGACCCAAAACTGTTGGCTGGTTCGAAAGGAAAAAAGATACTCCCATACAGAGAGAACAACCAATACTCTTTGTGTGTTAACAAATTCTGGGTCATGAAATAATCGGAGGAACACAAATCCGGAATGCATCTTCAATTCACCCATCGCTTTGCAACCAGCTAAATAGGCAAATCTTTGAGCCAAGTAATTCGTTGCATATTGCAAAAAAATATCCGTGAAGAAACAACCTTTCATCCTATATTCAAACGGTTCTCTCCCGTACACTTCAAAAGACTTACCTCTAAGACCCGGTCACCCCAATTCATCAACCGAAAATAGAAAAATGAGTATCAACGACCTACCTATTTTAGGTAAACGAGAAGACTTTGCGTTCCCGAAAAGGTGCATGCCAGGCGCTTTTCCATGGCGACGGAAAAATTTAAAAAAAGGGGCATTTAACAGCCGGATGGCGCGTTTTATCGGAGGCTTGGCCCAAGCAATACGACAGTGGGAGGGGAAGCAGGTTGGACACGAGGGCGGTGAAAGGTCATCCAATGTAGGGATGGGGACAGGGCGGAATACGGAACGGACGAAGGATGGGGTGGAGGGAGCTGAAGTCATGGTTACCGGGACGAGTCCACATTTGCATGCGAGCGGTGCACCATTAAAAGGGTTTAGTGCGCGATCCACCCGTTGGGGAGATCGGGAATCCTTTCATCGACAGGAAAAAAGTAACAGCAGCTGCATAGTCACCGTTATCTCTCGCGGAAGTGTTCGTCTTTCCGGAAACAGTTGCATCGGGTCAGTTTATCGGGAGAGCGAGAAGCGGAGGAATAGGTGATTTATTCGTAACTGAACGGCGGAGGTAAAACAGCGAATAACGGGAGGGAAATATTTAGTAGGGACGCCAAGCGACTTTCAATGACTCGGGGCGCTGCATTGCCACTGAACTAGGAGAACGATCCGTACTTAGATGTATTTAGCCCTTAACTCTCCATTTTATGGCCTTCATAAAGCAATATATCATAAAAAGTCAGAGATTAATAAGGTGTAGTGCATAAGTGGTACGTAATAATCTGTATCCTCACTTAATACTTACGTAATTAATTGGAATATTGTACAGCAATTCTTTGGAGAATGCTTAGAACAGTAAAGTTTTCCACTATCAAGAGTTTCACTGGTGTTTATGCTTCCACAACAGGCCCATTACACCCATAATTGTGCTGCAACATGGAATGTAGGTGGGGGCATTTTATTTCATCTCTCCTGCCTTAAAGCTCCAAAAGAAATGCGCTGGGAATTTCAATGGCTTCATTTTTACTGGAAAAGTCACTTGAATTAGGATAATCCGGGTTGCAAATTTATCCATAGCCAAACGATATTTTCCTGGTGAATTTCCACGCAACTTGGTGATCCATTAAAAATATTTATAAAAAAATTCAACTGGAGCGATCTAGTAAAAATTATTTACAAATGCTTGGAAGACCAACGCTGACGTAAAAGCCTGAAGAATTAACATTGGCATTACACGCTCATCACTGACCATTCTATACCAAGTTACATGATCGATTTGATACCTTTTTACTATGTCCCGTAAACTCCACACTAACATTTCCAATGAGTACTCAGATTTAAAATAATGTTCGTCATAAATTTTAAAGGAACGTAGGAGAATGCAATCACGCGCGTGTGTTAGTCTATTTAAAAGCGGCAGATAAACTTCTTACAAAGCTAAGCACCAATGATATACGGGCCGACCAATTTTGCGCCTTATTCGGAAAATTTGGCGAATTACAAAATGCAAATTATTGAAAGGGAGAGTTAAATTATTTCATCCTCTGATTCAAAGTTATTGCCAATATATTGACTGATGTTGTATTACTGAGAAACCAACACTGAAACTTTTTTTAACTAAAACAAAAGACAAAATAATTCCTGTTTTAGACTTTTAAACCGTCATAAAACGGCTACTTGAATTGAACCAAAAATCTCACATTTTGTCCCAGAATTTTTGTGCTTTGGTTCTAACCTTTAAGCAGGACTCTATGAACTCCTCTATCGTTATCACTCCATCTTGGTTGAGGTCCAATTTCTTGAATACCCGATCCACCTGCTCTCTTGCCTTCCTGTCCTCCTCCACCTGAGGATAAATAATACAGAATGAGAGGTGGGAGTGCATAGGGGAAATAAACCAAGGATATAAACAATGCTCGAAAAGATAAGGTAAACTTATAATAGCATTTATTTTCACACATCAGCAAAATATGTGAAACTAAACCCATTTCGGTACATTTTTCTTCACAAAATCCCAGTTCTGTGATTTAAAATTTACAGTTCTAAACATTTTAACGATTTGCATTTACACCATTTAAGAGGCCGAGTCATTTTTTATATGATATAACTGAAAAAAATGCAAGGTAAGGGAATGATTGGATAAACAGTATTCAAACAAAGAGACATAGATAATAAAAACGGATGCAGCGAGGAGATTTGCCGTTTAACAGGAAGAAGTTGAAATGTATTAATCAAAGAACATACCATTATGCTTTCACAAGCCTCACTAAGGTTACCAGACGGTTTAGTAAAAAAACTTAGACAATATTTTCGCAACGCATTCGGAGTCTCTTCTCTTGTAAATCTTAGGGCGTATCTGAGAAGTGTTCGCAATGAAAGTGCAAGTAACTGGGTTATGAATGATTGGGTCACTAAAGAATGCGAAATGGGTACTCCAATAATGGACATTGGGTTGGGCCAAAATATCCAGGCTTTTAATTTTTCGCGTTAAATGGGTCTGGAAGTTAAAACTTGATTAATTTCGATGGAAAAGTAACGTACCGCCACGAAATTTAAAGTCAATCAACCCCTGGTATCCCGTGCCGCAGGGTTGCCAAACTTTCAGTGTTTAAGGGGGAGAATTATTTTATTCAATAGTTTCCGCCTCAATTTTGTAAAACTTTTCCATGGTGTTAAAGAATTAACAAAAACTTTGTAAGTTATACGTAGAATATTTATTGGACAAAACCGGTCGTCGAATGAATATTCTACGTAAAAATTACAAAGTTTTTGTTAATTTATGAATATATGGTAAATGCCGATGTATTTTCTCTATGAACGGTATATCCCTCCTCTATAAAAATTTTGTAAGACTAAAACATCAATGAATTGCCGTTTACATTAGCTAAATAGCATTAGAAATGAACAAAAGGAGAGTGCTTTGTTCGTTTGATCAGGCCGAGAGAACAGATGATAACGTACTACATCAGTGATAGAGGAGTAATTTTTGGGAGAGACCGAAAAGGTTTTGGGTGAAAGTGGTGGAGGATATTTTTGGAAGAAGGAATATTAGTTGTTAAGGTTAGGAGAGCGTACATGATACAATGCATGAGTGAGACAGAAGTAAAATATAAATGAAAGGATAGGGCAGCTAGTAGGAAATTATAAAGGTAGAGTAAGACAATTCTCTGAGAACTGAACTGTTTTGACTAACCCAATCCCAAATGGGAAGAGAAAGTGCGTGTGCACGTTTAACTTTATGGGATACGTAGGTATTGTTCCGTCAATTCACAGGATGAGTGAAAATCAAAGCGTGGCCAATAGTGAGATGGTTAGACTCACCTGGTGCGCCCTCCGGCCCATAAGTTCGTGTATCGCCAAAACGACATCACTCAGCTCCGATCTTGTGATGCACCCATCGCCGTTGATGTCGTACATTTTGAACGTCCACCGTAGCTTCTCGTAGATGGAGCCACGGAGGAGAGTTGAGAGCGTAACCAGCAGGTCCTGAAAAGAGAAATAAATGATTACAGAGTTAACTTGATACTAATGACAGAAAAGTGAAGACCACTTCAATGAAAAGTGAATTAGCCATCCTTAAAACATAGAAAACTACATAATTTTGCTTTCCATACCCGGGCGTTGGGTAAAATTGGTTGTAGGAGTCAGCATGGAGGAGCCTGATTCGAGTCCTGGAGAGAGAGAAAATTATTCACTAACAGTGCAAAACCAGCTTGCGTGACGTGTGGGTACGATAAGTGCTTCATCTAGGCCTGGTTTTCATATGCCTTATTAGCATTTACCGAAAGATAGCGTATCCTTTTCTTTAAGTTGATGTTCACTAAAGACGACTTTTATACCTAAGATCAGAAATCCGGATATGTGACGACAGCATTTCTGATGAGAGAGCGTATTAGCTTCGGTTCTCACATCGGGAAAATATTTCTTCAGAGATTATAAAACCGAGTCTCACAATGAGCTCCCACCACCACTGCCAATCCATCCACCAGCCACCCTAACAAGCATTCAATTGGTGAATACCGATGGTGGACCTTTCTCCTCTCATCTACTTAATCTCAGCCTACAATCTGTATTATTTATAGTATTCAGTGGGCATTAATTCTAAAAGGTGTTTAATACAAAGGTGGATAAAATAAAGAAAATTGTTCGCCAAGCTTAACATTAGAAAATATCCAAGGGGTGTTCTACCTCATTGGGAGTACATAAAGTGTATCCAGATTAGCATACATAGCTGATGTTTTGTCTCGAAAAAATAACTCCAAAAACCACATAATCTTCCATTCCCATCACCACGACTTTTATCCTGGCTTGAATAGTGTCTGACAGCAGCGTAGGCTGAGTACAGCACCACCCCCTTTAAAAAACAGCCATTTAATATTTTATGATACATTCCGCTTCACATTTAATTTTATTTGCTATAATGGCTTCACCTAAATGACTTTAAATATTTAGCAGGCTTAATGTAAAGTAGTATTAAGTTCAGAGGGTTCCGACCACATGCTTCAATTTTCAGCGCTTACTAAAGAGAAATTATTCTGTACTATTTACCCATTCAAGTGAGGAGTGAGTCCTTGATTGGATACTGGGAAATACAGGTTTATTTTCAGGTTAATTACAGCTAAAAGGCAAGACTAAGTATTTTAAGACAAAAAAGAAGGGGGTAATAACATTAATACAGTTCGAGAAGATGCAACGAAACCAATTGCTTGCTATTCTTTATCATTTTCCCAGTTCCTACTTCGAAAATAATGAATTATAATCCACGCATAGGGAGATAATTTCCGTTATTAAATGTTGAGGTGAAAAAGTAGAGTGAAACAATTTCAAAGCAATTACTCACGAATTCATCAAACGATTGTAGCGGAAACCTTCATCCAGCCAAAACAATATCAATGGAAATAATAACCAGCCTAAGTATAAACACTCGCAAGATATGTCCACTGAAATTTACAACTCTCTATTTTCTCAAATGAAAAATATATAGTTAGGCACATTCGGCACACAATTCCACACGAGATTTACATCATCGGATTTTGACAGAAAATTCAACTTTTCGTATTACCATAATGGTGAACGAAGGGTGGTTTCCTAAATAATCCTTGCATGTGGAGAAACGCTGAATGGTGAATATCATTATAACTATTCGTAAACATTTTTTTCAGGGCAATTTTGTCCGCTACTGCTCATGAAGAATGTAGAACCAGTTTTCAATGTACTACACTCACGTTAGAGAAGACGTTTGTTGAATATGGGAAAGGATGAAAGTCTAAGGCTAAGGTTTGGGGAGATTATTACTTTTCGACCATTAGTCCTGTCCCACATACGTATTAAAATTCAATACTTAAAAAATTTGATGCATTCAAAAAATACATAAAAGATCGTTAAAGTCATTTATTTAAAGTCTGATATTATTTATGTTTAGGCGATTACCTATTGTATGATCAGTTTTACCTAACCAATGTCGTCTTTTATGCTCCAAATGTTATTTTGAGGCCATAGTGTGTGTTATATCCAAAGCATATCAATAATGAATATACATAGAACTCCCTACTCAATAGAATTTGTGCTATATTCAGTTAATATTGTTAGTGTGATTGACCCGTTTTAAAATAGAAAAAATACTGTCATTCGGTGAGTGATAATAGTGATAATCACCTGTGATAGCGCATTGATTCATTTATGAATATATTTGTGCTACAAATGGTTTTCCCGGTAATTACATGGCTAAGCGTCCCTTAAACCTAATAGATAAATTATGAGGCATGGGGAATTCCGTATAGTGACTGACAGCTGAGGTTCTCCAGTGGACAAATACAGGTAGGATTATGTGCAGGCTGAAGGAACAGTGAGGAGAAACACGTCAGAATCGAAATTAGCATACTATCAACGTTAAGCCCCAAGGGTCAACCGTTATCCCATCTGACAATCCCAAGCCCATCTGACATCAATGGGATATCTATCATCAAGTGCTCTCTTTATGGTACTAAAGTAGGGATTGAGGTTCCAATGAAAAATCTCCACTACTGCCGAAGATATGAGAGACAGTGAGGCTCACAAAGAGACCCTAGTTTCAAAATGGATCATCGGATCGAGTGTCAGGGCCAAACAGGAGATCACGGCAGAGAGATTAAATTATTAACATTAATAGTCCATCCGATACTCTTTAACCAAACGCTGATTTTTATATGTCAGCCATACCAAAGAAATAATTATGCGATAAAAGATTTGCCTTCCTCCTCTCCTAATGACTCATATTCACTCGGGTATGTAATGCTCTCTCATGTCAAGGGCCATTTACCATTTCCAGAGAGTTAATAAAGCTCAACAAGGTATCATAACCCATTCATTAAGTAAAACTCACAGCTGCTCGAGTAAAAATACATCCGCGAGAGCTAAACATAGAACTCAAAACTTCCTTCTCATCCCTTGATGATTCAGCAGTCACGGCAAATTCGCTGTCAACTGCAAAATCCTCCGACTCTCGATCAAATCCCTCTGCGTCATCGCGTCCCCATGCGATGTCCGCGAGGGAAAAGCAAACCCGTTCGTCCCATGTCGCATCTCTCAGCGCTCGTGTTAAAAAAAAAGAAACCGTCACACTTTCTCCTCGTAATGTCTCGTACAAAAGTCGCAATCCTTTTCGAGGATGCATAAAGCACTGTCCGTTCTCAAACTTTTCTTCATATTGCGACGAAAATACTTCCCCACGCTGCCTCATGGCTCGCGGCCAAGAAAATGACACACATCCACACACACGAACTAGTTCGCGCGGAATCACCAGCTACGACTCTTCTCCGGTTCATGTTTACAGCTTTGATCCGGTAGAGGAGAGCCGCTCCATAAACACAGTCCGGTTACCGTTCCCGCGCGAAAGGGGTTTGGGACGAGAGGCTTCCGATAAAGCATTGAAGCAGAATACTATAATATTTGCTTTCAAAGCAGAAGCGTGTTGGTTTAAGATCACTCGCCCTAAGTGACCACGGTTGTATTATTTCAGGCGGAATCGGAAGAGAAGTGGGGAAAAGTTTGTAATTTTTTCCCCAGGGCAATACTGAAAGGGAAGGATTGGCCGACAGAGATATATAATTCAACTGGTAAATTTTTCACAGATTAGTGCACGAAAATATGGGAAATTACACCGGCCACAATTTTTATATGGAAAATTATATTACGAAATTGAAAAATATATTTATTTATTCGAATAAAATTACAGTTTTATCAACGAGTATCACAATTGTCTCCACAATTCATCCGTATCAGAAAAATTTTCTTTCACCAAAAAATCCTTCATGTTCAGGGTATTATTGCTGCGTTTCAGCTAGCTGATTTTATAAATGAAATTACCAAACTTTTATCACATTTTGCCCAACTTTTCCAACTTTTACTATCGTCTTATCCGTTCATTGAGGGAAAACCTCACTTTTTTGCTTTCACGTCGAATGTTACAAGAGAGCGACTTTACAAGTAAAAATAGGGAATTGATCGCAATTCGTATCTACTGTCGCTATTAGAGAATAGAAGAGAGGAGTTTGACACTGGAAATAGTTTTAAACACACATAGACTGACGTTACATGACAGAGACGAATGGAAGAGAGATACGTGACTAGCAGTCGGGGAAGGATGGAAAAAATATAACTGTGCCTAAAATTCTGGACGAAGCGGGAGTTATACGCGGATATTGAAGATATCGCACAAAGTGGATATAAATAGTAAAAGGCAGCAATAATCATACACGACTTATCCTAATTTAGCCAAAAAAAAGGAACAAGGTGATATATACAACCATTGTAGCGGCCGATTGGATACCTCTTCTGATTCAATGGCCATCTGTTACTGCTTTGAAATTCCTCAAGTGGTAAAATTCACAAGAACTTTCCTATCAATTCACGAAAAAGCTTTAATATCGACCACTGAGAACGAATTACGCTGGTCGGTCTACAATTCTAACTACCAATCAATAACGGCTCGATTGCTCTCCCTATCCCCTTCACCATCACTGGGCAGAGTTTACTTAACCCTTATACTGATTATCGCCATCCGCCGAGGCAAGACTGTCCCCTCGTCAAAAAAAGAGGAGAATATTAATCCACTGTCGAATGAACCCGCCTAACATCGCCCAACTACGTCCCACCACCTTCGCTCCCATTCCTCAAAGATGGAGGTGCTCTCTTTCTTTCCCAAATTCTATCGCCTCACCTCCCTCGAAAGAAAGAATTCACTTCAAGAACTTTATTTTCCTTCACCTATCTCTCTTCTCTTATCCCTTCCACATCCCTCTTACATTCTCACTACTTCCGGTTGTGTGAGAGAGAAATGTCGGCGGAGGTAGTGGGAGGTTTAAAAAACGAGGGACGAAAAATTTGGGAAAGAAGAATTTGTGCTGAATTTTGCCAAAACAAAAAAAAATTCTAAGAAAAAACAAAAACACAACCAAAGCAACAAAGATAAAAAATTATAAACTCTCACTAGTAAAGTGGATAGCTTACATTATTTAGAGAGCTTAGCACTTCTAGGAGATATAATTGATTTCGCTCTTTTTGAGTATTTTCTCGCTCGTGTGTTAGTTTCCAAAAAAACTCCAATAAATTGGTACTCGTACGTAGTTTTATAGTGCTATGGGATTATACTTGGCGAGGAATCCTTTTTTTGTACACAATCACGGTGATCATATATCCTGAATCCTAAATGGGTTCCCAGTATGAACAGATAATTCGGGTTGAGTGAATGTGTCCTGCCGATCTTCGCCTTTTGTAATTAGTTTTCCCACCACACCACCACATGGTAATTGATAAGCAATTATTTTTATATCTCGTGCATGCCTTGAATGCTTCTCCATTTCTCGGGACAAGTCTCGCGCGTGTTGGGGCAAAGCTGTTGCCCCCAGAATTGTTGAACTGCTGTTTTTTCTCTCAATCTG
Source organism: Ceriagrion tenellum (assembly GCA_963169105.1). NCBI lineage: Eukaryota > Metazoa > Arthropoda > Insecta > Odonata > Coenagrionidae > Ceriagrion > Ceriagrion tenellum. The sequence goes on from OY720635.1 coordinate 79,743,024, forward strand.
GCCTTACCCGCTCGTAGTAAGAATTCGCTTTACTTTCAATTTGATTGAGAAATGTTAATTCCAATTCCGTTTCAACCCGGAAAGTTAATGATAAAATTAGATACAAGACTTATAAGATATGAGTTTGGAAAAAGTTACTTTATAGATGGAACGGTGGTCAAAAGAGGAGATATTTTTGCGACCTACATGAAGAAAGGAAATTGGCAATCAAAGCATGGAAGGAATAAGTGAGTAAATTAAAAGGATATTGATGACCGATATAAGGAAAGGAAACGTTATAGAGTAGGGGAAGAGAGATTTTGGATTGGATGAAGAGAGATAGGAAATATGGGAATATAAAGAGATATAAATTGTTGATAAAAAGACGCTATAAGAAAGAAAAATTCTAGAACCGTTAAAATATTTACTTTTTTGGATTATCATTTACTCTAACTTACGTCAGAGAGGTAATACAAAATGTAAAATACTTGTGCGTTTTTAATAGTTTTAACATCAGTTTTTAATTTCTAAATAACAATTACAAAAAGAAAATATCAACATGCGAATTAAAAATATATTGGCGCTTGAAGTACTATAATTTCTCCAGCCATCGTCGTTTTTTTTAAATTCTGCCACATAACATCTCTGACGTAAATCCATTTTTTATCAGCAGATATTAAGCCAACCTCTTTCGCCAAATCTTCAATCTCAATCTATTTTTTAACTTTGATGTCTTTTGTTAGACTATCTGAAAAACTGCCGAACAATATATCTTTACGTTCTTTAATTGATCTCAATATTAAAACTTTTTCTTCCACTTTCTTCGACATCTTGAAAAGCTCTGTATGTTATTTACTTTTTGCTAATAACCATACCTGGCGCAAACATTTCGTTGTTAAAAAAAAGAAAGTCGACTAGTGCGTATTTTGAGCTTGGTGAATTGTTTATCGGGCGAGATACACGACGCAACAACAGACGAGAGAAAATAATTAAATATCTTAAGGTTTCACACTCTTTAACTCATAAGTAATAAATAATCACTTATCATTTCATTTATGTTGATTAATATAACAAATAATAACTGGGAATACGATCTGTAAGTTGCGATAAATGTTATTAACGCCAACATATGCTATGTTATCGTGAAGTTTCGTTATAAAATTACGTTGTAAAACCATTTATTGTGGTTCAATAAAGACAAAACCAAATAAAAATACTGTCTTGAATTGTAAGATTTATTAATAACTACCATTTAGAGCTCATCCTATTAGAAATACGGTGAAATAAACGATTATGTCTTGAGATGTTAGGTTTACCCAATAACTCGCATTCGCTTGGCATCTTTTAAGGTATGTTGTGACATTAAATAACTTATCCTCTCATGTTCAATCATTTGTATAAACCCAAAAACTTTGCACTAACTTTGAAATTAGAAATATTGCAAGGTGCACGCCCAAAATTTATCGTAATCGTCAAAATACGAGTTCTGTATGGCATTGATTAGGGCCGCCATTTTTTTGGACTAGTACAAGTGTTTGGTTAGTTATACCTAAGTAACCCATCTGACTTGTGAAAGTGGTCACGTGACTTGTAACTTGTAGATTTATAGCTCTGAGAAACAGCCCCCAGATATTCGTTAAGGATCTTTTCCCCATGATAGCACATTAATTTGTGCAATAACACACTACATATCTGGCATTAATCTTTGTTTGAAGATTTCCGCAGCGACTCTGGCATTAAGTATAAAAAAAGTAATATATTTGAGCTTCAAGTCATTATCTCGAAATTATCCTAATAAAATAACATCATACTACATTCGAATAAAAACTGTCCCATAAGCATAATCATTTAGAAAAATATCTCTCACTGAACACCAAGAGCACAGAAAGGAACTCCGTGGAAAATTACTATACTATGTGACTCCAGATATACGGCAATTACTTAGTGAAATAGTCAGTGGAATTTGCATATTAACAAGCTGTTTCCTGCTCTGAGAGCGGCGATATAACTTATTACGCACGGAGTTCTCAACACAATGCCAATTATAACGTTGCACTATACATAAAAGTTTAACAGGTTTCAAATGTTGCATTTTCTCTATAAAAACGTGGGACCAATTCTTCTTCGGTAGGATAGGGTGCAGTGATGAACCTTTGCGATTCAAGTGTTACCAATTATTTTCAGCCGCATTCAAATCTGCAGTACACTGATTAGGAAATCCACTAATGGTTAAAGGAAAAATTCGTCAACTGTTTAGAGGACAGTGATTTGGTGTGTCACGGTATTGCTTTCGTTCTAAATAAAACACATCATCCCAATAGATACAAAAAAAATGTATGAAACGAGCTTCCAATTTATCTTCGTTTACGTCCTTCAAAAATCACATGCTTAACACCCAAGTCTCATACCTCTTACTGACGTTCTGATCTCAGATAAAAATAGGAATGTTCAGACGGACAAATACAGTCCTAGGATTTCTTAACTCAAAATTTCAAAGTTATTTGGGCGGATTTTCGGATGGAAGAACGCTAAATGAAAACCTATCAAAATCTATCAACCATAGCTTCTTTAATTTGATTTTGCAACTTCATCAGTTGTTTAGTACTCGCAGAAAATGATAAAAAGTTGGAAAAGATTGAAGTCGTTCCATGAAATGCTCCACATTCACATCTGCCCAACATTTTCACGTCGCTTAGCACGAGATCTATTCTCCATACCGACCGCTCCATTCAACCCACTAGTGCTTTCCTTCCAGGACCTCCCACCCGCTTCGTCCTTCCTCTTATCGCTCTCAATGGGACCACCATCCACTCATCATTCCTCTTAATGGAATGCATGCAATAGGGAGAGCGAGAGAAGGAAGCTGATATGGGGTTTGGGTTAAGAGGTCGAGGCACTACCAGTGTCGGAGAAAAGGGCATTTGTCACCCATTCCAACCCTCCCCTCCATGAACCCTGCTCAATCCGTTTCAATTGATTAACCTCTCCCTTAATGAAGCCGATAACTCCAATTGCCTTTTATGCGTTACCCTGGACGAACCCTTTTGCTTTGCCGAGGGGCGGAGAGAAGAGGTTGGCTTGCGATTGCGCCAAATGTAACCTTGGAATGACCTACCGACACCAACACCTTCTCCACCCACTCTCTCCATTCAGGCAAGATAGACGAGACGGCACTTGGAGCAATATCCGAGTGTGATCTTTGATTTGATGCCAAGAATAGCAGGAAAAATCCACCGTTGAGATGTGCGAGACGGAGTGAGCGCGACAATTCTACTATGCGCCCACTACCAAAAGCCTTAGAACCTTATTTTGTATTGACCGACGGTCTTTACTTGTAAAATAGAAATTTCATTCCAGAAATCTTAGAACACATTTATATAAATAAATAGTATTAAGGCACTAAGTCGTTATTAATTGAACGATTGTCTATTACAGAAGGACTCAAATCCGATAAGAGCAAAGAAAAATTCGAGACAGTGACTCTAGCTCGTGAGAATATTATTTTTTCATTCTAGCAAATGCAATAATTTGCAAACAGCTAACAATTTATGAGATTTGTTTATCAGTTCCCATTTTAAACAATAAAATATGGCACTTGCATGCCAAAAGTTTTATCAAACCTACCGGTATCGTGATTTATCACCACAAACTGATGCGATGAGGCAAAGTGTAAATCAAAAATTAGTTTAAAACTGAGAAAAATTGAATTTTTACAATAAAAATGGATAAATGTTACTTCCACGGAGTTATACGTTAAACTATCCAATTTATACTTGGTGTAATTGATACTGGAGTAATAAATATTCATTTACATATAAATGTTTTTACAGGGTAATTTATAAATTTGTTTGCTGAATCTTATTTCAGGAATGCCGAATAATCCCTTCTATAGCAAGTGACTGGATTTTCTCGATGATACAACATCCTCCTCAATAACTGAATCAATCAGGTGTAAAAAATCTTCCAATATCATCTCTCCATAGAAAGGAATAGAGTCAAGATCTTATGGGTGCTATTTTCCTTGTAACTTGACTTTTTGGTCGATACACAGTGGCTTTCTGAGTGCTACACCAAACCCACTTCCCCACCGCCTACCAAATCCTTCCCTTGTCTCCGCATCTTGATCACACACCCTCTCGAGATAGGACGCTGTATGTTTGCAAAAGATTTTCAATGGGGAAGGAGCGATCCCGCAATTGCGTCGTCGGAAATTAAAAGAAAAGCGCCACGCATGTTTAACTTCAGTACTTGTGATCGACTTCGATGACATATGAGCAATCAGGAAATAAAAGGATACCTATTCCATGAGGATCTTTGAAGAAAGAATTGAAACAAAGGATAACCTGGAGGACTTTTACAGAAACGAAAATAACCGTCATCCATGACATACCAGAGGCTGTTGCACGTTTCGAGAAGTTACAGTGCGCGAGTGACAAATACAAAAATCAACTAAAAAGGCGAAACACAAAGACAGAGATAGCCACTTTAACCTGGAAACTTACCTGAAATTGGGGAGAAACTGCCATCTAATATCAATTGATTTGAAAAACACACAAAATTATCCATCCCATGAAATGATGCCTATCCAGCAAATAAAAAATCAAGTTCTAGGAACACATGTGGCGGCCAGATATGGCGTCACCATGTTATCTGTTATGTAGTTGAAAAGGAGTATAGATAAATTGTTTGATGTATAGATAAATATGGTGTTAAGGTAACTTAGAAGTGGGACGGAGATTGTAACGTGCATTACATCAAGGCTGTAATAAATTTATTTGAGAAACGTCGACATCATATTACTTAACCAACTCTACATACATAATTGAGGGCTAAACGCGCCGGAAAAAAAAATCACGCCGAGACAATAGCAGACAGTTTAACTTTAAGGTAAATTAGTAATATATTCTAGAGATATGTCTAGCAATATTTCAAATACATATGTTACAGCATATATGAATTCGTAATATCTGATAACTCTGTTTCCAACGCATAATTTAGTGCCGATTTATTTTCGAACCACTTATTTTATATAATTTTTAACCATCAAAAGGTTTTCCCAGCATTTTCACATTCCCTTCTTGTGTTGTTGTTTCCCGCCTTCAGGGATTTACACAGGGATGAAACCCTGATCATGTTTTCCCCATATATGTGCATATCTACTCGGCGCTTTTAGATGAGTCATATTCAAAGTATGCAGATGGATTATCAATATGGAACTATTCCTCATTTTTTCAGAAATTTCATGTGCATTTTGAAGAGAGGCAAGATGGCGAAAGGGACTAAACTGATCCAACTTCGCCTTGGTAAAGTGGACATTATTTTAATGAAATTCAATTCTACTTCCAATTTCCTCATTATTTTGGGAGTAAAAATAACGGATTAGGTTGCTTAAGTGGATTTAGGGCACAATCTCGTACTGCATCGCAAATCTTACCGTGCCTGACGTCACGCTCTGGGGATAATTTCTCCCTTAAGGGTGTCTATAGTGTGTAGGCTCTACGGGCATGCACCGAATAAAATTGAGCAAGCAAAAGCCGGCACACGTGGTCATCGTTTCAGTCTCTGTTACAACGTTGGCTAGTGGCGACTGACTGAGATGAAGCGGCGTCCACTGACAGTGGCGGCGCCAGGCGGCGGCGAAGTCGGCGACCGCCGACGGCATCGCGCCTGAGGGGGCCTCGCAAAAAAGTTTAACAATGCTATTAAAAGTTTAGTTATTCGTATATATCTCCGTACGCGTGAGTAGTATTTATCCAGAGTCACAGAGTGGTCTAGCAACACTATGAAGTGAGGCGATACCGCACGCGAGACTCGGGGAATTCCCTGAGTTGTTAATTCTTTCAGTTTCTTAAGTGATACGCTGTATGAAAGGGGCCTCGCAAAGCTGATGTCGCTGACGTCTACATTTGGTCTAGCACCGTCACTGTCCACTGAGACTGACGCCAGCAAAATAAAAGATAGCATTGGGGTATAAAAGCAAAGCGTAATGCTCGGGACGGTACGGCGACGTAAATTTTTATATGCTTTCCAAGGAAAAGAGGTGATTCAATGGAGCAGACAGTAAAACGAGACAAAAGAGGATATCAAGAGAGATAAATCAAGAAGATTATCTTCAGTATAGGAATTTGTTATTTGAAATGGAGACAAAAACAGCAAAAAATGGTTTCCCACGACAACTTGCGGTCCTTGGTCATCAACAAATGACTTTTTTTTCGGTAAGGCAGCGTAGTAAATTAAAGACTGACAAATGTAGACTCATATGTACTTTGAGTCGAAGCGCTACTAGTTCTTAACCACGCCGTACGCAGTAATTGCTCAATAAAAATAATTTTATTGACCAAGGTAACTTTTAGCTGGAATACAATACAACAATTTTTTAAGATTTCCCACTGCGTAATATATTTGTTTTGAAACCAATAACCTTATTTTTCAGCACCTAGAGAAGTATTTCATTTCTAGCACAGGAAAACGGCTTGTAGACATTCGTCGATGCGCAAAAGAGACAGGAGTAGAGAAGTGACCCTGGCAGCCAATAAATTTGCTTTGCATAGAGAACCTTTGAAGCTTATTCATAATTACCAAGCTTGTTATTCAAAGATGAAGATATGTTAGTAATTAGATCACAGAATTGCACTATGATACATAGTCATTGCAGAATAAAAACCTATTTCGGCAAATTAACCCAAATTTCAAAATAACTCACACGATTATAAAAATATGGCAATTAAAATAGAGGTACTACTGATGGTTCCAGGAATTCACTGTGAGTACGCAGATATAACTCAGAAAAGTCCTTGTAGTGAAACAGCACGATTGTGCGAGGGTAAGTCAATAAATAGGTCGCAAACGTCAGCATTTCATCATTAGCATCAGTCGTAAACATTTCATTGGGAATGCTTGTATCAGAATTCACCATACAATCCCGACTTATCCCGACTTAGTGATTTTCATAGGTTCGGGGCCCTAAAAAATCATTTGGGTTGCCGACGTTTTGAAAATGATGATGCTGTAGTAACAGAGGTTACACAATGACTGCGAAAGCAAACAAATGACTTCGTATCTGCCGGCTATCAGGGACTTGTAAAGAGAAGGGATATGTGTCTGAATGTATAGAGTAAATATGAAGAGAAGTTAAATAAATTACAGTAAGGTACGTGCTTTGATAATTATTGCTTCTATTCAGTTTTGCGAGTTATTTATTGACACCCTCGTAATTTTAACCCGAGACATGCTGTAAAATATTTCCACCGCCATAAAGTATTAGCAAGGCTCACGTAAATCTTAATGTGTTCCGTAATGAAATGGTTATATTATTACTTATATTTCCCCCTCATTTGCAAATGAACCATAAATCTCACGGAGGAATAAACATTTAACACGTTTTATAATCATAATATTTTCTTAAGGACCTAGACTACTTACAAAAGTAATGAGAATGATGTGCAAGATATGTCAATTAGGAGTAGAAATTATAAGTAAAAATTAACTTTTCTGATAGGTAGGTATATTGTTACAACAGGGATATTAACCAATCATTTTTCTCTCAAAATTCCAGACAAATTTCACCAATTGCTTTTTTTAATCTCACACACATAAAAACACATAAAATATCCTTTAATGGGTTAGTAAATGGCTATTAAATCTTTGATCACATAGGCCCTGAGACATATCATAAATATAGCATTATTGTTTCCAGGGTGAAATCAGGCCTATGTTCACAACAGAAAACGCCAGAAAGAATAATTTATAGTTTAATCAAATATGCCATTTCAGAAATTGATATAAACATCATAAGTCTTCGATGATATAGAGTTTAATTAATTGTAAGCTATAATATCGTTGCACATGGGGCAGGAAATAATAACCTCAAATTGTACATAATCATAACTAGATTTTTCAAATCGGCCAGCGTGAATGTTGCCCAAATCCCTAGAATAATTAATAACATGAATTTTGTATTCATCTTAAATTCGAGTAGAAAAAGGTTTGTCAGTCAATTTTCCGTTTTTAAATGGAACACAAGACACTTAACGTCAGTGCGGCAGTTTATTTAGTTGCAGGTAAATCGAACTGCGTTCCAAACTAGCCGCTCTTAATTGACATATATGTTGAGACCATGGTTGTTCTTTCAGTACAAAGACCAGTGAATTTTTCCAAAGCTTCGAATATGGAGAATATATTTCCACAACATTAAGCTAAAAATAATTTGAAATGTAGTTTTTGCAAGAGTTTTCTCTACTCACAATACTATAACAATTTGATTTTAAATGTAAAATTTAGGTATCTCCAAGAATCATGAAAAAAATGTTGAAATACTAAGTCCGAAAAACTTTGCTTCAAATCATTGATATTTTCAGTAATTAACCAAAAATATATCTCCACATATGTGATCTATCTCATTTGTTCGCGCCGCGAGCTGAAAACGCCTTCACAACGGAATGTAAGGACGCAGTTTTGTAAAAAGTATTACGATGAGTAAGGAATTTATTGTAAAAGTGATTGAAAAAGATAACGAGTTACACATCTCTTAACTTCTGATGAGATCTATGTGGCAGGTCTTCCTCATTTATAAAATAGTCTCCATGGAAAGAAAATGGAATGCCACACTATAAGTCAAGAAAAACGGGCTGTTCATTTTGGTAGATACCTCGAAAAGTAATTCGGTAAGTGGGTGATTATTTGATAGAATGAGGATAATTTAATATTTTTTGCCATAATACAGCCACGTGAAACGAATTTTATGTGAAGTGATACTTCGCTCAAAGTGCTACATGAGGACAGAGCTGGAAGCCCACAAATTTCTTCCAGCCCAATGCATTACCTTTCTATTCCACGTTAGAAAATGAAAAAAATTTTCTCAGCCCATTCAATGACTCCAATTCTGACCACTTAAACTCCATCCATTCAAGTCCCGGAACACGAACAAGTCTTGAAAAATTTAGCGACTGCAGTGAGAGAGCCAAATCGCTAACCGCAAGAGCGCTGAACACGTCAATCGGCGTAGCCACATTTTTCGACACGCACACAAAACAAAAGACAGCAGACAGCGCTATCCCCCGGAGGCAGTGGTTTTCGAAACGAAAGAAGGCAGAAAGGGGCACAGGCGGAGGAGGAGGGCACTCGGAGGCCGTCAAGAGGAAATGGACTTGTTCGACTCGCTACCTCTTTTCCTGTTTTGTGGAAGCGCTATTCAGAATGGCTGCGAGAGGGAGGGAGGAGGAAGGCTGAGGGAGGGTTGGGGGGTTGGGGGGGGGTGAAGGACGGCGGGAATAATAGATGAAGTTGCCGTGGCAAAGGCAGACAAGAGACGACGCGAAAGGGTGGGAGGGAATGGAGGGGCGTCAATGGGGGTGCCGTTGGGGGCGGGAGGAAGGAGAATGGGCGGGTAGCTGCTCGGCGCCGCGCCAATTAGACACAGTCCGATTAATGTAGGAGCAGTTAGACGTGGTTTTGTCCCAGGCCTCTCTCTTTTGGCTGGGGAAAAGCCCGGAAGCGATGCAAGCTGGCTAAAAAATATTTCAGCTGAGGGAAGGCTATCAAAAACATAAAGTACTGGTTAGGTGCTTTAATCCGTGAATTTCGCTGAAGTTATATTCTCAGAGTATCTCAGCTCAAAGTGGCAAAACCTGTCCACACCAATTTTGAAAAGAATCCATGAAACATTTAATGGACTTTGAATCGATGTGTTCAGTATGAATAAAATCGACTTTTGTTATATAAATCCCTTTGGCACAAGTGTTTTGGAACTATCCCTCAGAAATACTTGGCCTTTACCTAGAGTTAAAATTGGTTGGTATTCTTGCAAAAATATAGATATAAACACATACTTTTTACTTATACATGAGTTATATTTAAATATGATGGCACATATATACAATGTAATTAATGTTGAATAATTATATCTAATTCGACATATAAATACTTACAGTTGGCCAATGAGGTTAAACGGCATATACTTTTGAATGGAAGGGTTAGTCAATTTTCATTGAGGTATAAATTAGGAAGTAGCATGAGTAAGAACGGTAGTCAAAACCTACGATAAGAACATAACATCACACAAATTTCTAGTTTCTTTTGACATAGACTAGAAATCAACATGTATTAACTTAAGATAAGTTCGGAAGGAAGCATTTATACTAAAAACTTAATGGACTCGTAGGCATCTTGATAGACAAATAACACTAAGGTTGTTTCATGTGCCCCGTGAAACCAAAGCTAAGTGATGTTTTGATGTAGCGAATTTCTTCATTCACAGCAAAAGGAAGCTGTCGAAAGATTCTTAGCCGTATATTTCTACTTTTACATATTTTATGAATTATTTCATTCAGTTGCCAGTGTGAATGCGCGTGAAACTCTGTAGTTACATGCGACAGTTTTAACACCAAACTGGAAAATACAAATCGTGTTTCATGATTCCTCTCAACAAAAATAAATCGAAAAGTTAGCAAGGTAGAACATATTAAAAATAAATAAATAAGTAATATTTCTTTTGATCATATTTAAGCTATTTGAAGATAGCTCAGGTTGAGTATCGTTAGTATTTGGAATATCTTATACTAGGACGAAGTTGTCGTGGGGAGATAATTAACTGTCATTGTGGCAAAGCTAAAGTGACAACATCTTTCGCATTGGGATTAAACTGATTACAAAATTATGAATATCATAAATCTTAATCAATTCTTCATACTTTTACAAAAACAAAGTAAAAGGGATAAAAATTTACAGCATACATATATAGGAACTATTCACATTTGATTTTCAGATCAGCACTTTAACCATCTTGCATAGTGATATGTTCCAAATTAACCTGCCAAATTATGCATTTAAATAGAAAAAGTTCCGCAAGATTAACATTTATCACACTGTCTCGAGGTTTCATCGTAACTGGGAAGATTTGTGAATAATTGTGGCTAAAATAAAATGATAAATTCTCAGTATCTGTTATGTAATACTAAGCATAAATGATTATTTTTATTTTTCTTTCAATGCTTCTTGGTTTTCTTGATAATTAGGCATAAAAATTATAGAAATTCTGCAACCATACCCTTTCGCACGGTTAGTTTCTCTTATATAGCAGTAAAATTAAGCTCCGAGAATAATTTATTTATTTTTAACGGAATTTCTTGCCTAAAATAAATAAATACAATTAAATATAAGCCATTTTTTCACGAAATATTTGCATATGTGTATTTAAAATAAAAGCATTTGCTACTTCCTCCGGCACCTCTTCCCTGTCCAATTTGAGCAGGCACTACGATGAGTTTAATCCATTCAGCTTCAAAAAATGACGCAAATAAACGAAGTTCCTGACTATCCTGTGCACGAGAAACAAAACACGGTGACAGTAATTATCACAGGAAATAGGATTCTCGTCATAATCTGTAGGAAGAGTGGACGAGGAAAAGACTCTTCCGAGTCTAAATTAGAATCGTGCGGCAAGATAAGGGCATACGAGCCACTGGGAGAGACGTAATGAGGAAAAAAGGTTGTACTCCGATAGCAAAAAATTGCTCAAAAACACTCTCGTGCTCTCCTCTGTCTCGAGAAATCCCATCCATCCCCTCATTTCCTCGGCTCTGGAGGAAAACAATTGAGGCGGGAAAAGCATCACAATCTCTCTGTCTCGACTCATCGCGGCCTATAACCCACTCCTACTATCCTCGTTCATTCTTTTCCTGTTCAGTAAAACGGCATCCTCTCTGAACAATTGACGTTCGGGGTCATTTCACTATATTTCGAGCTTCCAAATGCCCAACTCATGGTGGTGATCAACATCTACATCTCCATCTCCAATTCAAATGATAGTAATCAAGAAATGATTTTGTGGCAAACATACAAGGATTTCACCACCCTGGCAGTTATTTTACCACAAATTAAGGCCATGATGAACTAAATGATTAGATTACCAACCCAGTTTACAACTCCAGTTATACCTCCTGTACACTCAGCCTCTTCGAACGATTTCCAATATCATTATTTAAAAATAATTTATATTTAGTTATTTCACGCTACCACCTTCAGGAGAGAATTTTTAATGTCCAAAATCGTTTTTATTATTTTGAGGTGAAACTAAATTTGCTCCAAAGTCGGTGGGCTTAGCAGGTTCAGATACCAACCAAAACAAGCAAATGATCCTTTCAGACATTCCTTCATTCTATGGATTAAGTACTAAGCAAATATATTTTAAAAATAAAAACGATGTTATATTTCATTATATAGAACATTGAAATATCAGGTCAAGAAAGAGAAAGGAGCAGAAAAAACACATATTTCGTAAAACGAAAACATTCAGAAGAACAGACAATAATGATAAGGGTAAAAATATTATAATATCGAGGGATATCTGGGCCAAACTATGTATTAAAGAGATGGAGAGCTCTTAATACAGCGTGGTCAGCGCTTATTGTTAGCTATTGCAACAAAGGGTGTAATGGCAGACGAAAACGAAGAGATTTTTTCTTAAGGTTCATAAGTGATGAATTAATAGTGATGCCGCTAAAAATGTTTAAAAAAAGGCGGAAGTACGAATTAAGCAGCAGTGAGAATACAAATTATATAAGTGTTTTTGCACACAAGGAATCCATGGAAATTGGTGACCAAGTGATACGTGAATCGAAAGAGAACCGGACACCGTTGCTCCACAATAATGCATGAGATCAGCGAGGGATAGTTGAGAAGAAGGCAACAAAATTTGCGAAACATTTAATTAGAGTAATTTGAAGCGTTAGATAATTAAAGACTATAGTTAATCAACTGCCATGGAGCTGTATGCAGACATCAGATTTTCTTGTAGCACGGAGAAAATAGCTATCATCAACAAGCATCAAACCTGGGCTCACAAAAGGCACATTCTATACCTTTCATAATTGCAATCACTACTAAAATGTATTAAATCCCAGAAACAGAGCATCGGTGGAGTATATTTTGCCGATAATCACGTATGATTTTGAATCTGATTTCGGCAGCAGGTTTGGAAGCGGTTACTTTCTTCGACTCATTTTTCTTCCAATGATTCTGCTGGTTGATGCGGATGAAATATCTGATGCTGAGAACCATTAAGAGAGCATACATTCATGTAAGAACCGTGAAGAGTTATCCGCGCCACTATGTATCGAGTAAACGATATACATACACATTTGAGAATTTGAATTGAGAAACGGAAAAGTAAGTTTTTGAAAAAAATCACATCTATTCATCGAAACGAACTAATGGATCCGAAAATCGACTCTAAATGATATAATAATGTATTTACATGACACCAGTCATTACGTGACGATCATGCCATTTATACACGGTAATATCATGGGGAGGACAGTTTTCCCGAAGCCAAAAAATTCTACAGTTCAAGATTCATACAAGTAGCATCGATAAACCACTAAAATAACACAGGAAAGTCTATTATACGCGGTAACGTTCTTAGAACCTACCAATATGTTAATATTTCTAAGCGTATCTAAGAGCAAAATTCACGATGTATTTCCGTGGCGGGCTAGAAGTTAAATTCATAGAGGGTAGAGGCAGACTCGTGACGCGAATCACACAATCTATTCATGAATGCGCAGTAATGGCCTCCCCCGACGATCGACACACCTCTGAATAATACACAGAAATCCATTATGGAGCGATTACAACGTCGCGGAGTCGGGTCCAGCAAAGCATTTTAACGGCGGTGAATCTCGCATCTTAAATCATGCCGTGATAACTCTCGAGGGAAAGAGAGAGAAAGGAGGGGGTAGTCGAGGGAAGGGAGTTGGGGATTTAGAGGCAAGCGAATAAGAGGCTGGGTAGGGAAGGATGAGATGGGACGAGGGGGCCTTTCGGCGTGGGTCAATATTTCAGCACCCCTTCCCGCCGTCCTTCCTCCCTCACCCCTTTCCTCCCTTCACTACCCCTTTCATCCTTTCGTTTACTCCCACGCTCGTCTACAATCTTTCCCCTTTCCCATTATACTTCTCCCCACAACGTCCTTGGCCCACAATCATGGCACACTGTCGGCATTTTTATTTAATATTTGACTATTTTCTATGATGAAGATAGACAAGACGAATACCAAAACAATTATAAAAGGGGATAGAAAAGGAAAATACTAAAACTGACATCAAAATAGCAAACACAATCTTGGACTATGCTGACAAATTTTTACTACTAAGGGAGTGTTACCAGTAACAGACACACAGGAGGGACGGATGTTAAAAGAAGAATAATCTAAACGAAACAAGCTTTTAAGGACAAAACATCTTTCAATAAACCAAAAATAAACGTGGAGACCAGGAAAAATTTCACCTTCACGTTGTGTGATATATCCATGAAATTTGAGTCCAGGACCATTAGCAAACTGAAAAGATCAAACCTGAGGCAATGGAAGCGAGGATCTCGAGTAAACTGAACAATAGACTGGATATAAAAAGGGTAAAGAAACAGTTTTGGCAGAAGTAAAAGAAAATAGGCTACTTAAAAAACGATACTGCAAAGAAGAGGAAACTTATTGTACAAGTCTTTAGGCGTGTTCAGTTCCAAACAAATATATTTCGAAGAAAAAGTGTCTTGACAGAATCTTGAGGACAACTAAAAGCTGAGTTAAAACACATGGAGCATGAGATAGATTTGACATCGTACGCTTGACATCGTAACTTGAAGGAAGCTGGGATGTAAATACAGACAAGATTTTAACGAAGAGGCATTTACTTTAGGTGTGAATGATTGTATTTTATTTTCTTTCCGTATTTTTTAGTAAAAAGGATGATTCTATGTCACGCATTATAACACTGAATTTCCTAAAACATCATCAACCATCCATCGAAAGCAATACCTTCTTTAAAAACTCTTGTTTTTTCACAGCATCAAATCACTGAACTTGCGGCTGAATTAAAAAGTTTTTCTTTCATTTGAAATTTTATTGCATCCGTGAAATCAAAAAGACAATGTTCCAAATTTTTCCTCGCGTAATTGGTGAGAACATGGAATGAGGGTCAGGCCAAGACTATGCGTGACTGTACCTTCCAAAAATGAATTTCCTTTTCACATTTTCAAAATGAATTAATTCCGCACGTACATAATGACTCTCTGAAATTATTGAAGTGCTTTTATTGAATAGAGAAGGAAAATATTCCAAACTGAATGAGCAACAACAATTTTTTCGATAATGTCAGATACACAATACCTCACAGGCATTTGCATTCCTATTTTTCTAGCATTCATATTCATTTATTCATTTCCTTCCATGTCACTAACCTACCCTCAATTGATTATTCCTCCCCTTCTTTTCCCCGCACCGCCCCTTATATCAATATGAGTGGCAATAGAACGTGCTCATCGTTAGAATATGATATATTTAAAAAATCATTTATGTAAGTCCAAATAACCTTTTTTGTCTTGTAGGTCTCTCATAAACGTTTTTGGAAAAACAACACGAGACCTAGCTTATAAAAAATAGTTTGCCTACACTTTAAGAAACTGAAATTCCTATTTTCAAACAACCTATAATGAGTAAGTACTCTACAAATCATTTAACTTTTTAGGACATTACTCCCATGATTATAGAAGACGAAGATTTCTCATGAAGTACGGAAAAAATGAAACTCATTTGTAACATTTTCAACCAAGAATATCTAGTCAACGTCGGTTCAGCAATCGGACGACCAACTACGCATAAAATCAATTAGAGCGAATGCCTACCATTTGAAAAAAGTCTCCCACATACTGCTGGATAGATGATCTGTTACAAATATCCGCTTGTTTCGAGAAATTGCTTCGTTGTTTCTTCCAAGTTACCAGTGTTTTTGATAAACATGGGAGCGAATTCTTAGTGCCTACTTGTTATGCAAATCACATAATCACCCACGCTAGATTACAGCAATGTACCCAATGCGCTCAATAAAATGGGACTTCTGGCCGCACTAATGATCTCCTTGCTGCATGTCAGCACGTAATTTAGATTAATAGCCCGGGTACATTGATGACATAATATATTAAGTTCAATAAGGACTCAGTATGGTCATATTCTGAGTTAGAACAAAAACTACATCGATCTTTACCATGAGAAACCGTTATTTCGTAAAATTCAATGGAACAAAACTATTTCGGCGATCACGATTTTTCAAGACGTCCGTCACAACATTCATACTACCCACTACCGCTCCTCTCCTTCCTGTAACGGAGAGACCTTTTTCCCTCTCCACCACCACCCTCGTCCTACGTGCCCACTCTACACAACCCAAAAACCTCTTCCCTCCCATTCTCCCCACTCCACAACATACATTCCGGGGAGATGGCTCGCTGAAATTTATCGCCGAGTTGCCGGGGACCCTTCCGGCTAAGTGAAAACGGCCGATGTGGGGCGTCAGGGACGGAGCAAGTTGGGGGCGGGGGATGAGAGACCCCCCTCGGTTCCCTATCCGTCACGTCATTTCCTCCTCCTACTCTTCCTACTCCATTTCTTACAACTCTCCTTCTGTTCCTATTCCCCGTCCTTTAAAATCCCGACCTTGTCATTAAAAATACATGAGAAGGGACTGGGGACGATGGAAATAATTCAATGGAATTTAACAAGGATTGTTTCCTATGAGCATGATAGAGGCTTTCAGAGTGAATAATTGAAGAGAAACCTAATTACGGGGATTGGGTTGGTTTGGTGGCTGGAGTGCAGGGTTCGATTTTCTTCATGGTGGAAATCGGGGAAAACCCGATCCTTAAATTAAGTTGAACGAGATTTATCCCCAGCCATTCAAGGAGACCATAGTTGAATTTCATACAGAAATTAATTAATCATATTTAAGAAGTATGAAGTGCTTAATGCAATATTAATGATGCAAAAAATCTGTATTATATTACTAAGATTCTCAGCAATTAACTAAATTTTCATTTTTAAGGCTCTGACTTCACTCACTTGTTTCACACCGCGCTCTCAAAATACCTTCAAAAACGAAGTTCTTTTTTCCAATTTTGTAGAAATCACCAGAGCGAGTAAGACGTTTATTTTTGCAAAATAGTACTCCAAGACGTACACAAACTACACAATTAAATTTATGACTTGTATCAGAAAGTACACACACCTTCAGAATAAAACTCTCTGGAGAAGATAGCCGCATCATACCCAAAGAACGCAGCTCATATGTTTTGGCAAATACATGGAAAAGCTGTTTGTATAATGCTGATTCATGTATTACTGGATGGCTGAGATGTTTTTCATAACATAGAGATCAAACTGGTTGAATTTTATGTAAATGATACCTCTCTCAAACTACCTTAATTGAGTACTGCAAGGAGGGCACATCAAATGCAGTGCTCCGCCCCTGCAGTTGTCATATATGAAGTGGAATAAATGAGGTTCATCTGTTGACCATTTGAAGCTTTACGTTAAGAATAGACCATTGCCTCCGTCTGAATGAACTTTGATTACCAATCTACCCGCCAAGCATATTCGGGATACCGACGTCAACACCAGGTTTCTCTTAATTTCCCAAACACTTATATTCCTATCAACTTGCATGCTTATCCAAAGACTCGCAAATAAAATTAACTTTTCAGTACAATTGACAAATGCCATGCCAATTAAGTAGTAATGCTCATAGAGGGCTTTCTATTTGGTAACATTTCGAGTCGACCAAAATATTCCATTCTAGCTATACTACCAAATATAGAAGCGTCGCCAAATAAGAAATTAAAATCGAACCAAAAGAAATGACTTATTTCGTTATAATGACAAATATTTCGCGTTCTCGAAGTAAACTAATTGAGTGGTTTGAAGAGTCGGCTCTAGGCTTCAGCTACCTCGATCCATTCCGCTTCTTCCAAAGGAACCTTTTTTTTGCAAGTCAATGTAAAGAGAAACCAGAAACCATATATCTATCATCCGAGACTATATTTCGGCTCTCGGCTAAGGAGTATGATTAAAATAGGTGCAATGATTACAACGTTTACTACGACTATGACTAATATTTTGTTTACGCACGAAGTCAAACTTAACACAAAAAATGCGTTGCGTAACAGGGGCTATGACATGCAAGAAAATAAGGGAAGTCAAAATGAGTTATGATCAATGCTAACGAGACTATTTTTCACTGCGCCTCCTTCCACTT
Organism: Ceriagrion tenellum; assembly: GCA_963169105.1. Lineage (NCBI taxonomy): Eukaryota > Metazoa > Arthropoda > Insecta > Odonata > Coenagrionidae > Ceriagrion > Ceriagrion tenellum. The sequence continues at coordinate 79,761,080 of OY720635.1, forward strand.
CCTCTGCTAAGTCTTCATCTAATTCTCTTTTCTCAGCCCTAAACATCCCGACCTTATCGTGAAACATAGATAAGATGGTGGGGAGGCATAATGGTTACCTGGAACGGACGGCATTGGTCGATGCAAGAGCAGGTCGGGGCGATGGGTGAAGGTACAGAATAGTTGACAAAAAGTTAGGAGGAGAGGCAAGTTGCAGGGGTTTGGGCCATGTTGAGGGAAATAATTCGTCCCCCGCTCCGCGCGCCAGTAGAATACGGGCTGCAAACGCTTTTTTGTCTGACCCAGCGAGTGGACGAGCGGTCTTAAAACTCCCCATGTGTTGGCAGGATGGGTCAACGCGGCGTGGCGGGCCGGCCGAAGGGAATAGGGAGACAGAATCATCAAGGGCCGTCCCTCATTAGGGAACCAGCGTTCGCCCTCCTCCGGGACACAATTCACCCTCCGTTCCAGATTGAATAGCGGGCAAAGTTGGTGCAAAGTTTCTAGCTGGTTCCAAGGATTTAATTGAGTTACTCACACCACAAGCGTTTCCCCACACATGCCAACGTGTCAATGAGTGAAGCAATTCAATCTGTCATTCTGATGCCTCGGGCTAACTTGACTTTTGGCACATTCGACAGCTAATACTTTTTCACGATTTCCGAAATGTGCTAAAAAGTAAAATCAATAGAGCTGTTTAAAGAAAACTCAGAAGATCGGAGAAGTACGGGTCACTCGGTAAAACGCGTAAACATGAGCTATATTGACTATTGCTGGCAGGGAAATGAACTGCGATACTCAGATATGAGAACAAAAGGCTGTCAACTATCCGATAATGTTAGTAAAACCATATGAATTACCCAACCAACCTAAAAAAGTTGGTGCTAATGTTGCTAGATTGTCATCGTCTATTGATGAAAATATAAGCCGGTCTATTTTTTCCTATTCCTAACGTATACATATTTACCTTAGTATGTTATTCTCTCGAGTTTCACGTGGGGTAAAGAATTTGGCTGCTGCCAACGTTCCAAAAGAATTATCTTCCGCCATCATTAAGGCAATGATGCCCAAGCCTCAAGTATTATCCCTTATAAAAGGGGTCGTGGTCTATTTTCCGCTAAATCTCAAGGGCCATTGTTGTCCGTTTATTCTGTTATTATAAAAAAATATCAACTTCTACCCAAGAATAATCGGGTACCCATAGTCACAATTTATGTTATTAGGCTCAATATGAGACAAGAACATCATTTCCCTGATTACCGAACGGAATTCTTCCGAAGCAATGGCAACAGCCAAATATTTTATTTAATAATAAAATCGGTATAAATACATATATAAGTTTTTAAGGATTTTTATGACCTCACTAATATATTTAATTGGAGATATGTTGGATATGAATAGCCTCAGCTCATCATTTATTCACATCTCAAAATAGAGAACAAGTGGAATTTTAGGAACCTATATGGTAATCATTCAAAATGGACATATTCCATCAAATACTGGATTATCAAGTCAAGGGCTATTTACTTTTGTAGAATATCGATAATTTATGTATCCAAGAGGTTGGAAAAAGACTAATGGAATAATAGCAGAGTAAGAGAATATTGGAACGGTGTAGATCTCTTTTACCAAGAAAAAGCTCTAATAATTATGAGACATGGAAAAACCTAGGGGAAAATTGAAAAAAGAAACAATAAACGGAAAGCTGTAATAAATAGAGTTTAAATTTATTCTAATGGGGATCGGAAACCGATAGCGCATTTAGTAGCACTCAAAAGTTTTCTTAGCAAAGTAACGCTTACATACTGGTGTAAAGTAAATGTCCTCTACGCATATTTATGCTATTGAGTCAGAAGAGACTAAAATCATTTTATTTATTATTTTTAGCTTTTATTCATTATTTTTATTCTTTATGATATCCCAGAAATAGCTTAAGCAATCATTATCAGAGAGTAGAATAAATCACCTTGAAATTTAGAAATATTTATGAAAAATTCAAGGTAAATCAATCAAGTCCACAAGGCGGTGGATGAAGACTCATGTGCCATTGAGATATTTATATAACACTACTTGATGATAAAATACTCAAATCCTACTCAGAAACGCGGAAAAGCACCAAGTATTGTACCATTTATCGAAGGAAAAACTATAGTACTATGATTGCACCTACCCCTAAGTTGGTGGAGAACTGAAAAATCGCAATTTTCATTTTGAGAGAATTAAGCAAACATGCTCGACTAAAATATTTGTTTTTACATTTTCGGGAAAAAGCTAAGAAATGCACGAAAAAAGAGGTACGACTACTGACAACCCTGATTCCCTATTCTTAACATTTGAACAGATTTTATACTAATTAACATTCTTGAAAGAAAAAAATCTCGATATAAATCTGGATTGAAAATATATCCCGCATAATAATCGTGATATTTGTAATAAAAATTCAACTAAAACCGAGTTTTATCCCACTTTTATCCGTATGTAGTTTGATTCCCACTAAAGTTATCCAAGGAGAGCAGACAAACTTTCCTTAGTACGCCCTTAATGGGTTCTTTTTTTCGGTAGGATCATGTCCTCTCAAGGACGGCAGCTTAAGCGGTGATGAGAGGCTTTCGTGTAAACTTGCTTGGTTCATGCATTTTACTTATCGGATTTTAATCAAATATACGACACAAAGGCAAGAGACTGTGAAAAGAAATTTCGAAAATTTTTATTCAATCATTACAGGTCAATGGTTTTCTGAGCTTTTGAGGTGCATTTGCTCGTAAAATATTGACCGGAAACGCGGATGGAGAACAGAGTGGAACAAAATCAGCTTCCCATCCTCTGGAGGAGAATATTCGTGCAATTTTAACACTTTAGAGGAATATTTAGGCCAAAGAGTCAGATACTCGTGCCGAGGCAAAATTAATACGCGGAGGATAGGAAAATAAATAACCATTGGCTATTGAGGAACTACAAGAGCTGAGTTTGAAATAGTTTTACTTATATTAAAACTTTACATTTTTGGGCAAATTTAGAACATGAACTTTTGATGGATCATAACAGAGAAAAAAGTTGAAAAAAATCAGCTTCCCATCCTTTCGTGATAGTCATTACACATAAACGTCAGGTAAATACTTAGAAACCCTGTCTGGCAACCGGTTTTCATCAATGACACCATTAATTTCATGATGATCAGCTGATTTTCGCATAAGAACCACCTCTTGTATATCGCTGATTAGCCAATGATCTAATCAAAAATGATGGGTGCATAAAATGGGCGATAGGAAGCTGAACCAGGTCAATTAACATCTAACTTTTACTGTGGCTTGAGTCGCTTTGACCGAGTAAATTGCCATCAACGGCATATTCAACCGTATGATTGTTAGTGATTTTATCAAAGGTTAGACCAAAATCTCTAGATGGTTACAAAAATGGGGCTTAACTGACTTAAAAATAATTTATTAACAAGTAATGAGGAAGAAACACTATGTAATTTCATAATATGAAATGCAATCTGATGTAACGGTTAGCATTCAGGCAGTAAAAGACGGATGTCCGTATTCTAAAGTAATATCAACCACTGTGCTGTAGCATAGACAATGACAAAAATAAAATTTATTACAGCCCTATTTCTGATGCTTATGAAATACTATAACATCAACTGCTCACTTTAAAATGAAAATATAAGAAAACTTTTGACAGTAAGCCATTACATACGTATTACGCCATGGTGAAATGAGTTCTTCAAAGCTGTGCCATACTGGTTACGAGACGAACCTGCATACCACAGATTAGGATTTTTATATTTATCATAATTGTATAAAACATCCAAGTTTGTAGCGACACAGTTTTAATCACGCCATCTTGAAATTAACAAGTAATTCGTTCAATGGTTCACGTTGGAGTCAACAATAACTTTTATAATGGTCGAATATTCAAGGAAACCATTAAAATACTGATCCGCGATGAAGAGGTATTATTTCACGCTATTCGTGTGGCTCATCAAGAATCAACGAGCACTCTTATGCCATACTATGAGCATTGAAAAAGCATTCCTACATGCCTAAAACAACAACAATACAATTTGAATTACCAAAAGAACTTTTAGAATGAATATCGTGATTTGGTTATACTCAACCTTACGATGAAAATGAAAATAATGGTAGCACTCATGATGAGAAGATAACGTGTCGGGGAAGTTTTGATGTGAAGCAGCTACAAGAGCTGGAACGCTCAAAAACCTTTACAAACACCTTCAGTAAGCCTGAATGTAGGTCAGGAGTAAGCCTCTCCAGTCTACATCAATGTCTACATCAACCTCAACAAGCCATCTCTCGCACGAGCTAACGTCATTGAGGAGGAGGGACCCTTGGCGTTGAGATGGGCCGAATAGAGAGCCAACAATGGATGACTTGAAGATCGTGTATGTAGGGGGAGGGAAGGGATACAATGCAAGGGGCGCAAGGGAGGAGGGTGACTAGGAAAGGAGATACAAGTATTGGACGAAACATAGAGGAGAAAGAGAATAATGGGGATCGAGTACGCTCACATTGATTTATTTTCTTGTATTAGAAGGAATTAATTTTTCAACGTCTATATTTTTGTCAAAATGTAAGTAAATAAAAAAGCAGTAGTGTGATAAATTCAATTTCTTTCATAGCTAAATATAATTGTTTAAATACCATGACCGGTGTTTTTTTAAAATAATCGAGTTCAGAAAAATCTTACCTTGTTTAAATGGGAAAAGGATATAAATTGTATTAATACAGACTTTTAACTTATATTAATTCATATACATGTTAGTGTTTGAAAAAAGGTTATGTTTTCTGGAAAAAATTCATACAAAATTTTTAAATCAATATTCAATATGTAATACCCCTTCATGCTCAGTCGTCCATGCCATTCCTTACGGCGTTAGGATCAAGGACAGTAATACAAAAACACGCCTCGTCGTGATGGTTTAAATACTAAATTCTTAGTTTTAATACTTTATTCCCATCCCTAGTTTCCCGGTTCGAGTCTTGGCATGGGCAGAGGTTTTTCAGTGAAATCCAAATCCTTCCATCGCTGCCATGTGGGATTACATCAAAATCACATCAATGTAATACCTCGTGCGTCGGATAGGCCTTTGAATTGTGAATTCTTTCGGCACCTATCGGCATAAGTATACTCGTTCCGAAGCCAATTCTTAATCTTTCCTTCATCTCCCAGATAATTCTTCAATTTTCATACCATCCGACCGTCCACAATGGGGGAAGATGTTACAACAAACCAGGAACACGACTAAAACAATAGCATCAAAACATAATAAAGTAGACACTGTCTGCACGACCTGTTGACTTAGAAACAGTCAGAAATTTATCACCAGAGCTCTTAAGGTTTTTTTTTTGCATGGGCTGATCTTGGCTACCTTTAATTACAAGGAACTACGCAAATATTATGTGAGAAGGACATCAATTTATCTTCTACACACATTTGCGGATCGAATTTTGAGAGTGATGAAAGATTTTGTACGTTTTATTTTAGAAATCGCATGTCATGAGAAGATACAGGTCATCTGGGCTTTCTTCTGCAAAGGTTTGTGGATTGAGGAAAACCCGGAAGACCTGTATCTTCTCAGTCAAATCGCCGCGGAAGCCTTCAAATGGATTTCAATCGCATCTTCACTCACGTATCTCGAGTAAATATGAGCATGAAAAATGTCTTGAAGAACACGGTCAAATTTTGCGGAGTATTTTTCTGCAGCTGGAGGAGAGCAAGTGCCACAAGTTGAATGTATCTCAGTCATTATTACGAGTGAAAAAGCACCTTTAGCAACGTAGGAATTCAGAGGATAACTTCTAGTAGGAAATTGACGGAAGGCTATCTTGACGAACTACCCGCGTGATGCACCTGAAAACAGTCAGCCTGGAAATACGGCAAAGGGAATGGCGAAGGCCGTGCGCGTGATTAGCATATGAGCCTTTTTGCGTGTAGTGACACGAGCGGCTGTGTCCACGTACGTGCACTTGCATAGCTATCGTGTTTGCGTCCGAGCGTTTTGATGCTGGCTCCAATGGAGCATAACAGAATCAGGGACTTTATTTGCTCTTTTAAGGCCACAAAGAAGGCTCGGAATCCCCAGGAGCAGCAAGAATCGGGCTAGGAGAGCGATAATTTGAAGTAAATATCAAATAAAATGTGAACTGCAGCTGCGAGATGAAATTGATGAAAAAAATTTCCCGGCGCTAATTCAAGTACAATTAAGAGTGTTCTTTTCATCGATGCCAAATGTCTCAGTCTGAATTCTCCACTATGTGTCTCATAAATAATTTATAGCATGGTAAATAAATGATAGAAACATGACGCATTTCGAGACCATAAGTTGATTTCAAGGATACATCATCTGACGATGCGGTAACTGAACAATCCCAAAGAAATTTGAAATCGAGTAAGCAGAAAAGCATTAAGGACTATTCTGAAATATCCTTCGGTGAATTTACCTGATAAATGCTACAGGCCTCGAATATAATAGCTGCCTATAACTAAATGAGTCCCATAAAATATTTATTTCATGCATTATTCCCATCTGTTTACAACTTGCGTTGGAAAATTGAAATATGACATACCAGTGTTTTCTTCTAGCATAACATCTGTAAAATCAGAGGCTATATATCATTCGATAAATATAATTTTTGTGAACTCATTTACTCAGAGGACCTCGTAAATGTTTGGGTTATTTCAATACGTATCTTTTCAAAAGTCACCTTCAAGAAGAAAATGATTCTTTGATTATCCCTCTTTCAATGTCCACTGCGTTTTAAATTAAGAATAAATTAGGAACTTCCCTCATTTAAACTGTTTACCTCCACTTGTCTACAGTTTTTTGGGATAAAATTTCGTATCACAGGTTTCTTTCAAATCCAGGTTTGGTAATATTCGATACAAGTAAAACCGCCGTTAAGAAGACAGAGTTTGATTTGATGTGTATAAAGATGCCTATCATTTTATTTGTAGGCTTGTCTCATAATCAGCGAAATTTGTAAGTTTCGCAGTTTGTGATCCGTGCACTGTAATTTTTTCGCAAGGTTAAACATAAAGATCTCTAGAGCATAAACCGTTCTTATTATATTCGAATACAAACCTATGACTCATAACTTATGATAAATAACCATATAATGCCCATTTTGAAACATTTTTCCGTATCTTAGACCATTTATCTATGTTTAGGAACACGTATTAACTTATTTATCGCTTCGCACATTTTTATAGACGACTCATAAATAATAACAAAGAAACAATGAGAAATGCTTTACTTTTACACAAGCTAACACACATATATTCTTGCTCTATAATTGTCAACGGTAAAGCTGGTTTAATAAATCAATGATGCATCAAGTAATGATGACTAAGGTACTACTCGACTACTCGCGGCACCAACTCATTCAACCTTCGTTTGATTAAAAAATTCTTAAGCTAAATCCATCTGTACGCAAATAAAAGGCAGTGTGAGCATAAGTGCCTCCATGTTTAATTCGAGCATCCATAAGCTAACATTTGTTATTTCAAATTTATCAATGCCGCTCCTGACTACTCGTTATCATCTTTAAAAATACCTTCCTAAATAACTTCACGTTGGATACGGATTTTGTCATTTAATACGGTACCTCCGGCCGACATGTGCTCATTAAACTCGACTCTCTCGCGCGGCACCTAATAAAATTCCTCTAAATAGCTTCGCAACATGAAGAACTGAGTTCCCCTCTCGTGGGAGCAGATATGTAGACAACTTCCCACGCAAGCAGGTGTACGTGGGTTGAAAAAAAGCTCTTGCAATAAAATGTGCCAGTGCTCCCACGAGTGCAAACGGATGTTAAAAGACATTTCAAAAATAAATTTGACAGCAGAGTCAATGGAATCGCAAACGATAGCCCACGCAAATAGCTATTCCGGGCTCCTTCTCTAATTAAAGCCACGTCAATCATACAAAGAGAGGGCTGCGAGCACTTCGAAAATGCTAAGCTCCAACAGAAGGGGCTATATATAGGCTGAGGGTAGGAAGGAAATCAGCATCACTTTCTCACCACAAAGAGGTTCTATGCCAAGGGAATACATGTGGTCAATCATTACTGGGAAGCTAAACTATTGCGTTGGTTCTTCAACGGATTATGACTTACCAGGCAAAAGCATAAGTATGTATGAAGTATAAATAATTTATCTTCCAAGACCATCTACTGAGGCGTTGAAGGACGAGATATAAGATACATTGATAACGATATATTTGTAATTTCCAGGACTTATGATGCCACAAGTGCGCCTTGCCTCTTCCGTAAGGAGTTAATGTAAAAATATAAAAGTATAAGAGCAATTGTTTTTTGGTAAGGAGGGAATAGATTAATTTCAAAAGAGCAACGCAGAGACATCAAATGAGACATTTAAAGGAATAAAATATTTGAAAATGAGTTACGATTTACTTAAAATTTAAATTACTAAAGAAGTTTTACAATGGTTGTAATTATAAAAAATGACTATGGGATATGGCAATACGAATCCCTAATGAACCACTCCATACCCTGTGGGAGAGGGTGATTTGTGAGTTAACCACAAGTACGGTACGCGAAGAATTAGCACTGACGAAGGTGTGAATGGTGAGGAAAATATTTGAGTCGGAGAGGTGGTCAGCCCGCCACCTTCATAAAGAATGAGTAAGGAGGAGGCAAAAAGATATATAACGTTGTGACGTTATCAGATGAGCGATGCATCGCAAAATAAGGGAAAGGGCTCAATAAATTCAGGCCTTGGAATAATAATAAGGGGATTAAGACGCGATTTATGGGTGTGAAGGAGTGGCTTAATTGGTATGTTATAATTTTATAAATCCGAGAAGTCTTTGTTGTGGACACACAGGGTGTACGGGAAACTAAAAATCTTCTATCTTTTATGAGGATGAATTATGTCATCATCTTGACTTGGTTGGTTAAATAATGAGCTCAAAGAGGCGCAATTAAACGCTTGTGCACCAAAATTTATAAATATTCCATTCATATGCAGACAGGAATATGTTCGTGAGGTTTAAAAAATGTGAAAAGACATAATAAATAGAAAATATGCCTACTCAAAAATTCAAATACATATCATGTCAAGTTGAAAGCAGCAAATGCTTTTAGTCGCCACTTGGATTTAGGGTGACGGGTTGATTTACAAGTTCTTATACTACGGCTTACGGTTGAATGCATAGTGCCAGTTGTTGGAAGAACACTGAAGCTAATCGCCAACTTCATTTATGACTAGTAATTTTTTTATTTCAATTAATAATATTCGTTACAACAGCCAAACAAAGACAACAATATCTAATCTCCAGTTTAGCGGCAGATTAAACTTGTTTTAAATGAAAAACTATTCTTACCTCTGGGGGCAAGCTGGAGAGAAGAGAATGATGCATGAAATGGTATTATGGAATGACAATGTGGCCTCAAATATTAGCAAACACATGAGTTCGTAGACTCACAGGTTAAACATAAATAAACAAGGATATATTTATAAAATATTAACATTTTGACGTTTCGAAGGCATCTGCAATGGATTTCAAAGTGAATCATCGGTGGAAGAAAACTTTTGACCAATTAACAATCTCTCCTCTGGTTGGACCTGTACAAAGAGTGGACAAATTACTCCTTACATCCCCGAAAAGAATGATCAATAGCTTCTTTGATTCATTAACAAACACAACTTCAACCTTAATTTAATACTTAAAGTTTCGATTTCGGCTTAGCATGTAAAGTTTAGTAGAAACAGTAACAAGTTATTACAAAAGTTACTTAAAATAACGAAAAGTCAGCATTTCTAATATTTGGATAATTTGTTTCCATTGACTCTTTTGCGGTATTCGATTCTGTGGTGTGCGATATGAGACATCATGCGCACATCAAGGTGGTTTCTAGAGATGTACCCCTGCATCAATTATTGTTAATTGTCTCATATCAAGTGAAACACTATCAGATATATACAGATGGTACAGATATATAAGAAATGAATCCATTTGGGCTAGTGTAAAGAAAATTGTAAATGGCACGCAGAGGATTATGAACTGCATCACAATAAAATTCCAAAGCTTTCCAAAACTTTTAGCTACATTTTGTACTGCAAGGGGAGAAAAGTCAATGCAGCTCACACTCAACTCAAGTACATTACGATAATTCTCCAAGAATTTCTCCAAGAATACGATAGAAAAAGTAATCTTAAGGGTGAAGAATTTAGATTCGGAAACTCGACAGGCACTACATCACCACCCACGTCAACAGGTGAAGATATATCGAGGTAGTAGATAGTGCTGTAATGAACGCCCTACACAGCATTTATCAAAGGCCCTGAGGATATATAAGATGAGCTGGTGGACAAGGAATCTTGACAACTAGCGAATGTTGGCGATGTGAGCAATTTTTATAGCAAGGGCCTATTCCCAAATCGGAAGTCCATCACAGTAACCTGCCAAAACCTCAAGATACAGCGAACACTCGTCAATCGAGATTTATTCACGCTCTCATGATAATTAATCAACAGGCATGCCATGAAGTGTGCGGTCGCAGATTATTCATTCTAAGATATTGCAAAATCGTCTAAGAGCAACAATATATATGAATACGAGTTTATATTTGACAAAATTAAGTAATCGTGCATGGTAAAATTTCATACACACAAATGCGTGCGATGCACATATTTTTTGAGCAATAAAATATATTACTTTTAATTCCACAGTTACAATTTTTTGTTCGTTTTACAATGGTTCAAAATAATCAATCGGCAGGTAAATTTGTAACAACCACATTGAGACCGTAACTAGTTGATTTTGTGACACTGCAGAATATTACTCGCCATGATGATTCACAGATGAATTTTACAATATTTGTTCAAAATGCTTACAACTAAAATTAATTATGACCAATAGTTTGTACGCATTATGAATATTTGAGCACATTTACTAGTAACAACATCCTTTATAGAGGGAATTATTTCCTTGATTAGAATAATCGTGTAATGAATGCGTCTTTCGAAACACCTTATCCGTTTAGATTTTGATCAATTAGAATTTAAATGCATAGCAAAAGATAGAGAAAGTACAAAGGACGAATCAAATCAAGTTCTTGGCTAGGAAGGGGAGGAAAGAAATTTTATACAGTAGAGAAAGAGGCGGACAGAACAAGAAATAAGAGTAGTGAGATAGTGAAAGACGTTTTGGAGGGGAGAAAGAAGGCAATGAAAAGGAAAAGAGACGAGAAGGATAAGCATTATGGATGTAACGAAGAGAGGTAGAAATCACGTCAAACTGGAAAGAAAGAGTGGGAGTACCTAGTCTATTCCCATCATGGGTTAAAGGAGAAACCAATTTTCGCCTAGAAATTCCACCGTGATTCGAAAACTTTATAGGTCGACAATATAATACCTAGTTAACAATAACTACAAGATAATGAAACCACTCGCATAACATGAAGTTACTGAGAGTTTACATCTGTGCATTTCATTAGAGTGTCGATCAGATGATGGGAGCATTATCGAGAGGAGAACTATTTCAATCGATTTAATGCCAAGAAGTTATGAAAAAGATAAAAAAATACGCCTTGGTAAAATATGGCGCTTCACAACTCCTGTAAAAATACATTTAACCTTCATCGCGGAGACGGAGTTTGAAAATTGTCAATTTTCGCTGATGCACTTCATATACTCCTCCATCTCCATCCTTTGCACTGTTCCTCAACCACAACCTCAACCCGTATCTCTCCATCAGGATACCAATATCCCTCGGGTGCATGCTATTCTGGTCGTCCCTTCCCTTATATCCCCACAGCCTTGCACTAAACCAATATGCCGCCGCATTTGACTGCTCCTCGTCCGTCATCTTGGGATACCCATATGGCCCGGCGTGGAGCCGCAAAAGCCCCACTCCCTTGCCCCCTTAGAGCCGAGACCAACCTATATCCTCCCTTCACCCAAAACCGAACCCACAAAAAATGCCCCGACCGACCGAGCCTTTCCTTCTCACGCGCGCCTCGCATTCGATCCCCGGTAACCCCAATGCCCTCTCCCCGGCGACCGACCTCATGAACAACGCGCTGGGTCTCGTATCCCACCCGCATACGGCCGCAGCGTCACCAGCTGCAACCTCTCTTCCTCTAACTCATCCTTCTGCGCCTCCGATTACCAGGAATCCTTCCTTCCCCATTTTCAATCCTCATCTTTATTACTCCGTTTCCTTTCCTACAAAAGCAATATATGAACGCGGGAGACTGAGAGAAAGGGGTTTTGAGGAATTCAAGAGCCTGACAAAAGAGAATTTCCTTTTTTGAGCCCATTGTTGATCAATAAAAAAGTTGTGGTTGCTGCTGAAAGGCAGTATAAAAGTTATTTGCTGATGCCAATGCTTTTCATTTTTGAAAACCTACATCTCAGGTACTTCTAAGAAATCCCGTGAGAGCTACTTCCAGGATTTGTTCCACTGGATGATTCCGCACCAGGTATTCAAATCTCATCCCAGTTCATGGTCAAACCTGACACGCCCACCTACCCGATACGGGAAGACCGAAAATCAGCCAGGAGTTCCGATAAGGGAAAACCAGAAACGAGGAGAGCTAAACTAGCTTCTATCAATATTTTATCTTTATAAAATACATATTTTTATGTTTAATAATAAACTTGAACTAAAATAAATAAATACATATTATCAAAGACGAGAATTAAAATAATATTCACTGAAGGAAATAATCTGTATTAGGAAGAGCCATTGTTATTCCCGCGGA